>OU744349.1:24942596-25622315 GCA_916610135.2 Macropis europaea
TTTATTTTTAACTTTTTCTGTATGAAAAAGTGTTAACGCCCGTGGTTGATTAAAGAATCGTTCGGGTCTTGTTGGCGTTTGCACGTGGTGTGCCGACTAAGTATTATTTCCGAACTAACTTGAAGGACCACCTTCCTTGTGGCGGAAGGACAAAATGCAAGGTTGCTACTAAATAAACGTATATTCTACTTTACAAAGATGTGAGCGGGGTGCTCGTTTAAACTATGCTCTAGTACTTGTGTGGAAGGCTACGGTTATACAAATCTAGTGTGCTGCTCAGAGCGTTCCGTGTGCTACTGAGAGCGTTCTATTTGACTGACTAATGTGTTCCTCGGAGCATTCTAAACAACTATAACTAATGTGCTCCTCGGAGCGTGCTAAACAACTATATTTTATGATTTACAAAAATCAACGATGAAGCCTCTTCCCTCCCCTCCAATAACATTTTCATGGAGTGGAGGGGACCGTAGAGCGAGGGAGGGGTTGTCGTCGGTGGACGGAAGTTTGACAACAACGGGGTTTTTCCTATGAGCGCGAGCCCGCTCGCGAGTTCCGTTGAACCGTCCCGAGCGGGCCTACCGATATCCCTTGGGTGGTTCCGTTTATGACACGGCACTTCGGCATTCAAATGCATTGAAAATTAGTCTTTCCTGGCTGCCCGGCAAATTAATTTTGCCTAGCCTTTGGTGACCAGATGTGGATTTCACGGATGTCCTGAAGCGCATAAAAAGATTTGGCCGTGCCATAAACCAAGCCCGCCGCTGGCGTTAACAAAAAGTTTATAACATACCGATGAGCTTCTTCTGATAAAAAAAGAGGCCAAACATGATATAAGGGCTTAGCCGATTAAGGGGGTCAAAAGTGCCCCTAAACCAAATTCGATTTGGGTTGGGCCATTCGATAGCTTATCAAAAAGACCAATTTGTGCCAAGTTTCAACTTTGTATCTCGACTTGGAGGGTAGTAAAGGGCAAAAATTGAAAATCACGTTTTTGCCCAAGGTCTCCTATACTATTGCATGAAAAATTTTGAAAAAAATCAGGGACGTTTCAGATATCGAGGCACATATTACAGAACCTTTTCAGATTTTTAAATTGAAAATTCAAGCTGCAAAAAAAACAAAAGAATGCTGAAAAATAAATGCCGGTTTTGTATCGAAACAGTCGCGGAACTACATTTATATTTTTACTGTACGTAGATATTATTATTACTATTATCCTATTTTTTTTCCTTTTTCGATTTGGTGCGCCGTAGTTAAAAAAATTAAAAACCGATTTTTTCGTCGTCTTTTACGCGTCCGTGTAACTTACACGCCGAACTTTCGCCCGTTCTTTATCAGATAAGTGTTTTATGTGATCTTCAATGCCTGTACGTACAGCAAAACAGCACAGGAATTAAATAAAAATAAATAAATCGAACCAATTGAAGTTATGCCGTGCCCGTTTCCCTCGTTCAAAAAGTTAGCAGCGATTCAGCAGTCCGAAACCTTACCGCTGCGCCACCGACGCTGTTGAAAATATGGTGGATTTTTCAGACTTTAGAGAAATTTGGCACAAATTGGTCTTTTTTTATAAGCTATCGAATGGCCCATCCCAAATCGAATTTGATTTAGGGGCACTTTTGACCATCTTATTCGGCTAGACCTTTGGACCACATTTACTTATTAATACTTATTGAGTAATTCATTTCATTTTATTATCGCTTTGAATGAATTACAAAAACGGATTGCTAGAAAAATACATGAAATATCTCTACATATTGTCCGTTGAATGTAGAGGCACAGTCTACATTTGATGGACAATGTGGGAAAAAGGGTTACATCCGAGGGACAGTGTACATAAAGGGATGTTTTATGTATTTTTCCGCCATCACGTTTTTGTAATTTATCAGAAGCTTATAACGAAGACATAAGACTACACATGTACCGAGTAACACTTACATATTTCAGCTCAGCAAAATTTTCGGCGAAGTTTTAAAAATTTATTCATGTTTTTTTTGTCATTTTTCACAAGTTTCTATTTTGGAGCAAAATTTTTCAATCACGTTAAGTGATCCAAAATATTTTGTGTGCGAAGTCTATTTCATATTTATATACCTGTCATCTCATTGTAAAGATAATTTAATGTAGAATATTGTACTACTTTGCGTTATTTGAAGAGAAAACCAGAGTATTGTATTACTTTACACTTTTCTAATTCATAATGTATTAGAAATACTATACTATTGTTATTTCAATCGTGACTAGCAACCCATTTTTTTAATGTAATCAAGGCGATAATGGAGTAAAATGAGTTATACAATAAGTATGAAATAAGTAAATGTGGTCCAAATTATATCATGTTTGATCTCACTTTAATCGGAAAAATCTCACCACTATGTTAACAAAATTTTCATAAAAAAACGGAAAATTAAAAAAGTTATATTATTGTATTATGAACTGTCAAGCCATGAACTCTTGCCCAAAGAACCGCCTCGCGTATTGCATTATACAAATCACACGCTTGACTTATTCTAACATAGGCGTATGAATGGAGGAGTGGACAATGTGAAGGGAGCACCAGTAGGGACAATGTGACAGAATTTACTGTATAAAGAATAGGGCCTAGTACGCTCCCTTGCGGTACTCCAGACTTAATAGGTAATGCATCTGTATGTATTTCATTATATTTCACTGTAAAGAATCTATTTTCCAGATAGGGTTCTAATAGTTTATGTAGGTTGAATAGTAGACATTTTTTAATTTAATATAGTACAGAGTAGCTCGGCAAGCTGCAGTAGCATTCTGGACAGAGAACTGTAGCCTGGCGAGCTAGGACCAGTTTTCATCACATTCTCGAGCACAATATTTACGAGCGTAGCCCAACAAGGTGATGAAAACTGGCCCTAGCTCGCCAGGCTACAGTTCTCTGTCCAGAATGCTACTGCAGCTTGCCGAGATACTCTGTAATCGTTGGTGCCAAACTTTATCGAGTGCTTGAGAAATATTAATGAAAGCTGAGGAACAGTACAGTAAAAGTTGGATAACTGTCCGCAAATCGGGACCCAATGCGGGCAGTTATGCAGTAAGAGAATCGATTCTAATTATAGACACGGCTTGAGCCGAGGTTCAGTTTATTGACAAACGTAGAGAACGATAGCGAGTGAAAGAGAAAGACGTCCGAGAGGCAAGAGAATGCGAAAACTACGTATCGGTGAGACAATACTAATGCAAACATAAAACTTTTTTAATTTTGATTTTTTTAAATTAAACTTACTGGCGTATTTGTGAGATTTTTCTGGTTAAAATAAGACCAAACACTGTATAATTTGATGCATATTTGGTTTATAATTTTGACCTACAATGTGGCACACTTAATCAATATCAGTAAGTAAATATAATTTAAATTAGACCGTGTTTGGTCTTATTTCGACCAGAAAAGCCTCACAAATACGTTAATAAAAGTTTAATTTAAAAAAAATCAAAATTAAAAAAGTTTTATCTTTGCATTAGTATTGTCTCACAGACATCCGAAGTAGGATCAGGTTCCACTACTCGCTCGTCGAACTTCTGGGTGCGTCAAGGGGAACCCTTCCCCCCGTGGTGGGAATGACTTGCAGGCACTTACACAGTAGAGCGGTGCGGGCAGTTATCCAACTTTGACTTTATTTTCCTTCTTCAAAGATTTGATTTATTTGTCTGGCTTTACGATGTATTTGTTGAGTTGTTCCATGTGTGCTGTTGAACCCAAACTGATATTCCGGTACACACTAATTTTCTGCTATGGCTGAATTTATTCGATTACTACAGAGTTCCACGGATGTCTGAACTCGCATTCGGGACTGAGTAAATTCAGAGATCCGTACTAGGACCAGTTTTCATTACCTTCTCGAGCACAAGATTTAGGATCATAGCTCGAGAAGCGATAACCTGGGAGGGAGAAAGATAGAGCGTCAGTGAAGTTTCAGTCGGCCGCCGCCAAAGAGTATTTTCGTCGACGCAAATGAGTCATCGTATAACCAAAAACAAAATTTTTCTATTTTTTATAATACATTAATGAAAATGCTACAAATTAATAGGTGAGGTTTTTTCAATGAAAATGAGTCTGAACACGATATCATTCGGTTCATTTGTTATTACAATTTTGCATAAGGTAAAATTCGACAGTCGTAATGTCTCTAATAATAAATAGTTCGAATGAAATCGTGTTTGGACTCATTTTAATTGGGAAAACTTCATCTATCTATTAATAATATTCTCATAAATGTACAATGAAAAACAAAAATTTTTTATTTCCGTTAAAGGATGCTTCACTCTTCGTACAATGTATCATGTTTCTCAAACGCCGCCGCGATCTGTCCGATGAAAAGCGGTTCAGGCATCCGTGGAACTCTGTAATAAGTCTTTCAAGTACAGTGAATCCTCCCACATTGGCCCTGTTGGTACTACGCTCACACTGAGCCTGTTGCTATTCCTACGCCTATGGCACAGTCAATCAAAATGAAAAAAAATGTTGAAAAAATTTTTAAAACTTTTCCGAAAATTTTGCTGAATTGAAAATGTAATTGTAGTCTTGTAACCTTAAACAGGCTGTACCTCCACATCCGTCAAACGTAGGCTTTTCCCCCACGTCCGGAAAATGTAGGCTGCTTCTCTCACACTGACCGTAAAATGTAGGCATGATTCTCACACTGCCATCAAACGTAGGCTGTTCCCCACGCTTTCCGTAAAATTTAGGCTGTCCCCCCCCCATTGTCCGTCAAACGTAGGCTGTTCCCCCGCATTATCCGTAAAATTTAGGATTGTTCCCTCTCATTATCCGTCAAAAACGTAGACTGCCCCCTCACATTGTCCGTAAAATGTAGGTTTGTTTCCTCACATTGTCCGACAAATGTAGGTTTGTTCCCTCACATTGTTCGCCAAGTGTAAACTTGCGCCCTCACGTTGTCCGTCAAATGTAGGGTGTTCCCCCACATTGTCGTTTTCACACAGAAAAAGTTAAAAATAAAAAAGTTTATGTGTCCTCTTTATTATAACATTTGGTACGCTGGTTTTTAAATTTTTCGGTTGCCTCTAGTTTCATTTCGTCCTTCTCTTTTGTTCGTTGTCCTTGTCTTTGCTTGGCGAACTACAAAGGCTAGTTACGAGGCTAGAAATGTAGTCTATATAGGTATACTCAAACTGTCCCTATTCGATTCCGAGCTGAGGGACAATGTGAGAAGCTTTACTGTATCTCGCGACCCGATTTCGGCCGTTTAAGGGGTCTCCCTAGTGTGACGGTTTAAAAAAATAAAATTTTTTTTGAGATTTTCTTATAGTTTTACATCTCAAAATCATACTCCCAAAGTATTATAGGCGTATTACGAAAATTGGCAATGCTACAGTCTTTGAAACGGAGCCTTTAAAGGGTACGTGAAACTTCGAACGCGTTTTTCTGATAACGATATTTTTTCAAATCGCTGCTACGATATCTCAAAATCCAATTAATTCATTTATTAGAACTAAGTCAATATTTCCAAAACTCAAATTTTGCGATTTCAAAACAAGTCATTTTTTGTGCAAAAATCGAAACTTTTTCTTTTAGACTATAGCCACACTCATACAGATTAAGAATCCTTTTTCATTTTTTCATTCTGATAATTCTGAGGGCAGATTTTATGGCAGCCATGAAGACAAATTTTTTTTAGGTGCAGTGGCAGAATCCCTATAGCTTTGAACAGAATCAATATTTCTGCACTAAATAATTGTTACGTATTCTGCAAACATTGTCTGACACAGCAGCAAATTATTACATTCATACGTTTATTACTTATCTTCAAAAAAATTTCCAAAGATCGCTTCGTTTTTCGACCGTCACACTAGGGAGACCCCTTAACGCTTCCGAAGAGATATCACGACAGCTAACACCGACTGTCTGACTCTCTAGACCAGGCTTTGGAATTAACTGCTCACGGCGACACAGGATACGAGTGTCGCCATAATGCGCCACGTGCGGTTCATATGGTACGGGCCTGAGACGCGTCGAGCACCTTGGGCGTCGCGAGGGCCAAGACGCGCGGCGGGAAAAGTGGGCGTTGCTTCCGAAAATCGGCCGTCATGAGCAGTTAATTCCAAAGCCTGCTCTAGACGAAATATTTTGCAACTAATTCTATTCGTATTGCTGAAGGAAAATAATAAATGCAGCTTTTATTAATTTTCTGAAATTAATTATATTTTTGTTTTACATGAATAAAGAAAATATGGTTGTACTCTGAGTTGCGCTTTGAGACAAAGATTTTTAGATACCAGGATTAATTAACTAGTTAATTTTGAAAGAATTACGGCGGGAACAACCCGGTAAACTGAGAAATTTGTCTCCGAAATCTTATAAAGAGAAAAACAGAATTGACTTTACGGCAACTTGCCTATTAATTATTTAGTCGTGGTGTTAAAATGATGTGTTTATTCCTACTGGATATCACTTACCTTCGACTTAACATTTCATTCGTAAAAAAAAATGGCACCTATAATTGTGAAGAGTATTGAATCGAAGCACCGTAAGTTGACGCAAAATGCAGTACGCGCTAACAAGGAATCCTCCCAAGAAACGTAAACCTTTAATATTTTCATAATTATGCAAAATATGAAAAAATGCTTCAGACAACGTTTATTTCTTTTTACTCAAGCTATTCAACGCATCAAATTTTCTATAGTATTTCATTAAAAAAATTGGGGGTACGCACCCCCTGCAACCCTCCAAGTGCCTGAAGGGGTGCACAATGTGCCATATAGAGGGCATCATCGCACCATAAAGTGCGCGAAAAGAATTTTGCTGATACCTGTAATAGTTTTTGAGAAATTAATTTTGTCTAGCTAAAGTGCCACTGTGCGTCAGCCCGCTGACATCCTTACTTCCACGATTCCTCTTATGTTGGGTCTGGAGGTCCCGATCCTACATTATCGTTATCTGTAGTAATGTTTTCAGTATGGATTAAGAGTGACGAAGATACACCGCGTCCTACAGTTCAAACAGTCCCGATAGTTGCGCGATTATATTGATTTGAACACTAAATTACGGACGAACGCGACCAATGAATTTGCAAAGAATTTGTTCAAATTAATGAACAACGCGGTTTCGGCAAAACGGTGGAGAACGAGCGCAACCATACGGACGTGAAACTGGTGGCGCGATGGAACGGCCGATACGGTGCGGACGCTTTGATCGCAAAGTCAATTCTCATAGTCGTACCATTTTCGCGGACGATTTGATGGCCGTAGAATTACGCATAGTAAATGTTAAATTTTATAAACCTGTGTACGTTAGATATAGCCAAATTATGCTTGTACGAGTTTCATTACGATTGCATGTTTCCAACTTTCGGTGGAGAATGTAAAATGTTGTACATGGATACGGATAGTTTGATGTACGGTCTCCCACGAGCGAACAAGAAAGTACCGGATCTGATGAAGGATGATAGTAACGGCGCGATCATGACCGAATTCGTAGGATTGCGTGCGAAGAGTACGCTACTCCTGTACACGGCGTGGAAGCATGCATGAAAAAAAATTAAAAGCATCAGGAAATGCGTAACAACGAAATGTATACAATTCGAGGATTACGTTCGATGCCATAACAATAACGCGGAGAAGACGGTTCGATAGAGTCGAATCGTATTCGTGCGACACGACGTGTACACGATAAGCGAAGAGAAATTAGAGAAAGTCTTGAAATTTCATGGTAACACTTATGCGGGACACTCTGTATTCTCTTGATTTTTGTCAATAACTTAATCGCCATTCTTTTATCTCTTGGAGCCCCCGAAATGAATTACTATCGTCTTTATTATAAAAGGCAACAACATGGAACAAGACCACTAGTGGTATTTCATAATTGGCCGAATTTCTTTTCTTGAAAATCAGTAAATTTGTAAGCGCCATATCTTGAAAACTAGTTAAAATCGAGTGTATACATTAAAGGTCAGCAAATTCGTCATGAAAAGCACGATCAAATGATCTCGACGAGAATACATAGTTCCATTTGAAAAAACGAACTTGATCTTCATATTTCTTAAAATTATAATGTAAAAAAAATTCGTCTTCGCCAACAGATGTGCCCTCCCGTACAATGCAAATTTCCTGTAAAACATTTTTTGTATCTTCAACAAGTTAGGAAATCTGAGCTTGTTACAGACAAGCTGGGATACCCTGTGTAAATGTTGACAACATATCTTAACACTCCCACGTAATGTCAACATTTTTAGCTTCTCTTTCTCAGTTGTTTTATTCATTTGTAGTCATCATTTTTGCTCTGTAAAACTGATATGCAGGCTTAGACAAATTCTTTATAATCTTATAATATCAGCTATCTGATCCTTTGAAGAGACAAATTCAACTGCGATTACTCTTCTGCTCTCCAGGTCTCGAGTATAGCGGTATCACACATCTATATGATTCGTCCTTCTATAATATTCAGGGTTTTTTACTAACTTTATCGCAGATTGATTGTCACAACCTATCGTTGTTGGATCTGTTTGGTCATACTCTATGTTGAGCAAAAGCTGTCTTAACCATGCTGCTTCTTCTTCAGCTTTTGCCAAACAACATACTCAGGATCTGTAGAACTCTGTGCCACTATCGATTGTTTTCTTGACATCCATGTTACTTAAGTTACATGTATTTTCACTTAACAAAAATACGTATCCTGAAGTCGATCGTTTAGTGTCTATATCTTCAGCAAAGTCTGCGTCTCAATATCCGAATAAACGTAAATAATCCTGACTTGAACTTTTGTATGATATTGTTAGATTTTATTTAAACAAACAAGTAATCCGTAGTAGAAATTATACGTGTCAAGTGGTTAATAAAGATATTAAAAAAGAAAGAAGAAACTATATAAACTGCATTGAATTGTAAATGAACTGTACAAAGGTTGTATGTATCTCGCGTGTCTTATAGCTACGTCTGTGCGCTGCCGAGATTCTGCTCGGACTGATATAGTCCCTTTTTGTCCCTGGAACGAGTCTCGGAAAAACTGCAGGTCAAAAGACCCAACACTTTCCCCCTGCATCCTCTCTATGTTTGTGTCGCGTGCATGTGGCTGTGTGTGAATATCGCTGTACTCCAACAGATATACAGTGTGTCTGCGCCAAAGCGATACAGGCCTGTAATTTCTGAAGTAGTAAAAATTCAAAAAAATTGTTTATATGAAGCTTGTATGGTTCAAGCGGACCAATATTTTCGAGAAGACGAATTTTTTTTACATCATTATTTTCAGAGATATGAAGGTCAAGGTTGTTTTTTTAAATGGAACTAAATGTTTTTCTTTAGATCATTCGATAGTGATTTTCAAGACAAATTCACTGACTTTTTATGTCTACACCCGATTTTTAGTGATTTCCGAGATATTGTGCTTACAAATTGACTGACCTTCAACGGAAGAAACCCGGCCAAATAGGAAATACCGGTGGCAGTTCTGTCCGTGTCTGAAGTACCACGTGTTAAACATTGCCTCTTGAAACAGATACGAAGGGCCTGCACCAGGAACGGCAGGCCCAAATCTGGACAATTGTTTTCCGGCCACAGATGTAGCATTTACAGTGTCGAGAAAGGTATCGTTGATACTTTACAATGGAAAACTATTGTCCAGAGTTTGGGTCTGCCGTTCCTGGTGCAGACCCTTCGTATCTGTTTCAAGAGGCAATGTCTAACACGTGAAACTTAAAGCGCGAACAAGACCACTACTGGTATTTCTTATTCGGCCGGGTTTCTTCCGTTGAAAATCGGTAAATTTGTAGGCGCAATATCTCGAAAATCACTAAAAATCGGGTGATACATTAAAGGTCAGTGAATTCGTCTTGAAAAGCACTATCGAATGATCTGAACAAAAGTACATAGTTCCATTTAAAAAAACGAACTTAACCATCATATCTCTTAAACTAATAATGTAAAAAAGAGTTCGTCTTCGTTAAAAAGTGTTCCTCCTTGTACCATGCACTTTTCATATAAATAATTTTTTTTGTATCTTTAATACTTGAGAAATTACGGGCCTGTATCACTTTGGCGCGGACACCCTGTATAAGTTAGACGTTCCATTCAAATAACGAATAATTCTCTTTACTGCCTTCGAATGAGCAGGTACAGAATCCTCCATAAATTCAGACACTTTTGAAACAGAAAATGCTATGTCAGGCCGAGTTACTGTAACAATAAACATAAGACATCCTGCAGCTTCTTTATACGGTATGGTAAGCATTTTCTTTCTTTCTTCTTCTTCAGCAATTTCGGACATCCGATCCGTCCCGATAGTTTTGTGCGGGCATCACCTGGTGTTAAAATCGGCAGACAGTCCTTCATTATAAATCTTGCAATAATTTCTTTGATATATGAATGTTGATGAATCTGAATTTCTTGTTTTTGCAAAGTCCCTTTCAATCTGTAAAACTATAAAATACGTAGTGCGCATCTGTCGAAGTGATTTTAAATACTTTCTTGAGATCTTCAAAAACAATATAGAATGTCTTCTTGGACGTTGATGTTAACAAGCTGTCATCTACATAGAGTGCCAAAACTGTTAAAGATTCTGACGTTTCTGTTACATATAGGATGTTTCACTACAGGTGCTAAATATTTTAAGGGGTGATTATACAAGTCAAAATAAATCGAAAATCAAGAATTACGGAACTGCGGTAATGGCTTCATTTTTTGATTATCGATGTTTAAAGATTGTGCTCTGGAACGCCCGCCGCACGGTAACTTGACCTACATATTACAGGTCAGGCAAGGAACGTTCAATGGAGGTCAACGTACGACAAGTTCACCATATAAAACGCATACTTGCCGACGTAACAGAAACAATGACCAATGATACCATGCGATACGACATTATATTCTTGCGACACGTAAGAACAAGTACGCACGTAACGTTGTACGACGCTAAATCTGCCTACTTACAACAATCTACAAGGGCATATTAAACCCGCTCTACGGGATTCTCAAGTAAAGAGGTAAAATAAACAATTTTGTCCTCGAAAATCACCCACACGCGCGCATTCACGCATCGCGATTATTTCATTCGCAAGCGTCCATGTGAATTACACGCACCACGATTGTCCCCTTAATCACACACACGCATTGCAAATACTGTACCAAATGCGTGATTACTTTACCCACGTTCTACACACCACACACAGAAAAATACTAAAAAGAAGAAAAAGCAAATCTAAAAAAATAAAACTAAAACTGAAATTAAAGCTAAAACTAAATCCAACAATAACATTCAAGCGAAGACGACAACTAAATTCAAAAAGACAGGCTACTTTTTACGTCAGAAATATTTCCCGCCGATTACAGTTTGTGTTCCCATTGGCAACAGTAATCAAATTGAGGAGACGTGGTCGAAAAATCCCACGCGAAAAAACGTCGAGAATAATACACTGTTCACTACCTACCTCTCCGTTATTTCCCTTTAGCCTCTTACATTAGTGAACGCGTGGTGTAAAGATAGTTAAGGGCAAATAGCTCGATACAGTTACACTTTCGAAGGATTTATTACTGGGTCAGGAATGGGCCTTGACATAAGCCATGCAGCCTTGCGGGTGAGCATTTGACAATGGTTAGTGATTTGAACTTGTGGATTTTTGTTTTGAGCACTTACTTCTTCTCAAGTTTTAATTTTACGTCCAAGGCTTTTCTTCTAATATTTCGCAGGAATGTTTTTACACTCAATTACTGAGTACAGTCGCGGCCACGATATAGCGAGGTGGTAAAATCGGGCAGGCATCAAAGTACACGAAATATGATCGCTGCAACAACAGTTTAGTAGATATGTAGGGGAGATCGGGGTAAAATGGTGATACTAAGCGAAAATAAGTCTAACTTTTTTTATTTCTTATACAAAAAAAATAATGTTTTATCGTAACAATCGTACATGTTTTCTTCAATCTTCTTTGTCTTTTATTACTTCTTTTCTTTTCCCCTTTTTGTATTTCTTTTCTTCTTTCCTTCTTTTCATCTTATTGTTAGTAGCTCATCTCTTTCTTTTGAACGTCTTTTTACGGGGGGACTAGTGATAATGTTAGATGACATTGTTTTTCGTCAAATAAATCAACCATACCATCTTACCCCATGTAGGTTATGTGGATAAATAATATCAAAATAACATTGAGACGTCAAATTTATTTTAAATCACTATGTGATATTCAATTCTGCACTTTTATAAACGCCAAAGTTTACTTCCCATGCAACACTTACCTTTATTTAAGCTTCTGTTCACTAATTTATGAGGTCAAACTATTATAAGCCACACGCATCATCTAATGTGTACTTTACCATGTTGAACTATATTACCGACTCATATGCAAAGATGGCATAACAAAGAAAGTCGGTACGTATTAGCAATAGAAGCAAAAAATAACATTCGCCATCTTACCCGACCTACCATCTTACCCCGATCTCCCCTATATGGAGTGATGAGGATCTGAAACTTCGACCTAAAATGAATTTTATGAAATATCAGTGGTTATTTATATACAGGCAAGAATTCTAAATATTACAAATAATAATTAACGTTTGCCTATTTACTAATACTATTAATTATAAGTCATCGCTCTGTTATTGTATGAAACTTTAAAACAGAACGCGGTATTTACTTAAGTACTTACATAGTCCTGAGTGCCGCGACATCAATCGTTGTCGCTCCTTGGTGTTTTTGTTTACTATGTATGTACCTCGCTTTATTCTGGCTGCGACTATACCGTGGCTAACCTGCCTCACACGTCGCTAAACACAGAATTACCGTGCTACAGTCGCTGCCGAATTTTTAAACTCCGATAACTAAAAAATGAAACCTCCGCTGCTATTTCATCATTCATGATTTTCGATTTATTTTTGCTTGTAGAATCGCCCCCTAAAATATTTATCACCTGTAGTGAAACATCCAGTGCAATTTAGGGGAATTCATACTTACAAACGATTTATTCCTGTAGATCTCAGAATTCTTGAAATTTCCGTATATATGTATACAGGTTGGTTCATTAGCCCTGTTCTTTTTCGACTTTAATTACTTGATTTTCTTCAGTGATATTATTTAATATTTTGAATTTCATTTGTAATTAAATCTATCACTTTTTCGTGGAGTTTGAGGAATGTACTTTTCCTTCATACATCTTTGTTTAATTATCCTTAAATATAACCGTTCCACAAATTTTAGTACTGAAAATAAAACAGGGCTTGTACCTTTTCTTAATACATCCCGTAGGAAAAAGGACTGCTCAATCGCGTGGTGTAGTTAGATATCCTCCTAGACCCTTACTTTTTAAAATGAATTGAAAAGTATCCGCAAAAATTGGTGCGTTTCGGGTGTCCCTTTCATTTTGATCCTTGTTTAAACATATTTTCGTTTTCATAATATCAGGGTAATTTATATAATTTTATTGAATGGAGTCCGTAGAATCATTTCACATAACAAACATCTAAACAACTGTGACGGTTAAGGCACAAACCATCTTTGAAGTTGAACATTTGCATTTTTTTTTCAAGAATTGATGTTTTCCATAACAAGCCGATGGAAACAAACAGTTTGCAGAGTAGTATTCAGCGCCCAAAATTCTATAAAAAAAAAAATGCCTGTTAAATGTTACAAGTCCAAATATGTGTTGAACAGTGTAATTTCTATGGAGTTTATTGCACTGTAATAAGGCGGCAGGGTATTAATGCAGTAAGCCTATTATTTTCAGCCATCGTGTCTCTAATATCCTTTTTTCAAATTGGCTGGTCCGTAGGACTTCTAAGAATTCTCGTTTTGTTTCCTTTATTTTTTATTTATATTTAAATTCCTTTATTTATTCCTTCATGTTATTTTAATTTGGAACTGTGTCCAGCGGCTAGGAATTCTTTGTATCATTGTCCAGGACGATGACACATCCTCTTTATATTTGGTTAAAGCTGCTCCACAAAACAATTTTCAAATATAGACACTTCCATATTGTGGTGGTAGTTCATATTATAGACTTTTAAACTCTATCCACACATTTTCATACTACTTTCTACTCACCCTTCTTTACTTCTACAATACAGTACATGTAATTAATCTTCTTCCTGTATTGACGAGTATATTCACTGTTCAAATTGTAGATATATTGATCCATCCTTTTTACGGTGTACCATGCGTATCATATTACGTTTTGCCCAAGTAATAGTTTAGGCTGGTTTTTTTAAAATTTGTATACTTCGTAAGTACATATTCTGATCGCCAATCAATGACGCGCTCCTGAACCATAATCGCGGTCCTCTTGTTCAGTGATTATCAACCTTTTCTATCTCCCGGCACATATACACTAATTATTAAAATTCTACGGCACATCAAAAAATATATTATATTTTTTCACCAATCTGACAGAAAAGTGTGCATTTTTGACTGATTTGTAAAAAAAAATAATATTTTTTTCCGAGTTTGCTCCAAAGTGGCGATAAAATAACTGTTTTTTCCAGTATGCATTAAATGTCATTTAATAATATGCGCAAAGAATTTTGTCCAACTTCCTTTTTGAAAAATCTTTTTAAAACCTCCTTTATTTATGATACTTTGTAATAAAAGAAATAATACTCAAAATTATTTGGAACAATAGTTATTTATTATTTTTGTCTGATTTACATACATTTAATGAGATGTCTGACCTTGGCGTTGTTTTAGTATGCCAACTAAACTGTAAGTTTTTTCGTCGTTGGTACACAATGGTCATTTATAATCATTGCTGCTACATCGCATTAACTTGTATTAAGAAATCTTGGGCACACCTATGGACCTCTCGCGACACACCGGTATGCCGTGGCACACCTGTTGAAAATCGCTGCTCTTGTTAATCGCATGAAATTTAACGCCTATCTTGTGTAAACATAGTCGTAAGGTCTCACTGTAGTTATCATACAGTTTTTTCTTTATGTATTCTGCAATAACAGAGGTTACTTTTTTTGATTTGCCAGAATTTTTACGTTCTTTTTCTTTTTAGAACATCATTTTTAATTGCATATTATGGAGCTTTCATGAAGAAACCGCCATTAACATCGCAGTGTTTCTCAGGTGATCCATACTCATTAAATTCCAATACACTTTTAAACAAATCTTTTGTGCATCTTCTGACAAGTGAACTTTTCTTCGTCTGTGGATGTTTTCTTTGCCACTATTCGAACCGCTGTCTTTTTAGCATTCTGCATTTAACAGTTCTTCAGGATTACTTCACTTTCAGCTTTTTGCTAGTTGGTACCTTCTGCTTGTTTTGAAAAACAGGAGGAAAATGATCGTTCGGTTGCGTACGATTGTTGTATCCACGGAATATCGCCGGTCTTTTGTTCATTACGCGACTAAATAGCATCCTAACTTCTAACGAAAAAAAGGTAGAAGTCGCTCTGGCACCCCCCAAAATTTTTAAATGAATCTCTATACATGATTTTGATTATTCTTCTCTCTAGTGATGCCGACTATGATATTAATGTTCGAATAGAATTACTCGTGAAATTTACGACTTCAGTATGTCGCTTCCACCGACTATAATCATGATGCTGAAGATCGGATAGACTGTGAAGATATATTTAATGTGTTTGAATACACAATTGTTAAGATCTTTGAGATTAAGGGGCGTAAAAGAGAATGTGTGCTGGTGGGATTCTTTTTTTAGAACTGTTCAGCTAGAAAATCAAAAGAGATATGTGTAGGTGGAAAGAAATCGGTGAAATGGTTGTCAATTATGATAAGATCTGGGATGGTTTCATCGGAGATTGGATTTGATGACAACGGTGAAGTCTGGAAAGAGTAATATAATTCTAGAATTATTTTATACATTGCAATTTATAATTTCGCTACATCGCTTCCACTATTGCACTAATTTACATTTCACTTATTAAAAATAAGCTTCATCTCAGAACATGGGATATTTGATTAATCTTGCAATGTTAATCGAGAACTGCAAAATTGATATGATCGTTTGACCGCGAAAGTGCAAACGGGACAGATATCTCTCACAAAATAGCGACGCGTGTTTGTAACTTTCAAGTGGCCTACATACAAATCATTGCACTCTTTCACACATTCCCCGAGGCCTTTTCAAAGAGAAAGTGTTCCGTCTTACACGCACTTCCATATTTTTTATCAATATATCTGTCGTACCGTATATCTATTGTTCAATTTGTTTTGTAAACCAGATTCTAACTGTAAATTCTTTGAAAACAGAAAAACGAAGTAACGGTATCGTAAGTAATGAAACTATTGTACATGGTAATGAATCATATTTGACGTACAGTTTATGAGTAAATACACATGTATGTAAACACACATATACAGGGTGTCCGCGCCAAAACGATACAGGCCCGTAATTTCTCAAGTATTAAAGACACAAAAAAATTGTTTATATGAAAATTGCATCGTACAAGGGGGAAAATTTTTTAACGAAGACGAACTCTTTTTTACATTATTAGTTTCAGAGATATGATGGTCAAGTTCGTTTTTTTAAATGGTACTATGTACTTTTGTTCAGATCATTCGATAGTGCTTTTCAAGACGAATTCATTGACCTTTAATGTATATAACCGATTTTTAGTGATTTTCGAGATATTGCGCCTACAAATTTACCGATGTTTAACGGAAGAAACCCGGCCGAATAGGAAATACCAGTAGTGGTCTTGTTCGCGCTTTAAGTTCCACGTGTTAGACATTGCGCCTTGAACCAGATACGAAGGGCCTGCACCAGGAACGGCAGACACAACTCTGGACAATAGTTTTCAATTGTAAAGTATCAACGATACCTTTCTCGACACTGTAAATGCTACATCTGTGGCCGGAAAACAATTGTCCAGATTTGGGCCTGCCGTTCCTGGTGCAGGCCCTTCGTATCTGTTTCAAGAGGCAATGATTAACACGTGGCACTTCAGGCGCGGACAGAACTACCACCGGTATTTCCTATTCGGCCGGGTTTCTTTCGTTGAAAATCAGTAAATTTGTAGGCGCAATATCTCGAAAACCACTAAAAATCGGGTGGATACATTAAAGGTCAGTGAATTTGTCTTGAAAAGCACTATCGAATGATCTGAACAAAAGTACATAGTTCCATTTAAAAAAACGAACTTGACCATCATATCTCTTAAACTAATAATGTAAAAAAGAGTTCGTCTTCGTTAAAAAATTTGCCCCCATGTACCATGCAATTTTCATATAAACAATTTTTTTGTATCTTTAATATTTGAGAAATTACGGGCCTGTATTACTTTGGCGCGGACACTCTGTACACAAGTAGAATCTTAATATATTTATTACTTTTATTGAAAAAATATTTTTATGACTATGTGGCATTCTATTCTATATCATTCTATTTTAGTGAGTATATTAGGGATTTGAATGTCACACAATGCAATGGACGTATGAACTATAGCAAACTTAGATAATTTGCTTGCTTAACCAAATGGGTCAAAGTTAATACGAAACGTCTGTTTTGTAATTACAAATACCATTGTTCAATAAGTGTTACATAACGTGACATGTTAGAATCGTGCAATTAGAATTATATTAATCTAACACAAGGAAGCTTGAGCCACGATACAACAGAGGAAAAAGAATTTAAAAAATGTAGAAGTAAGTGGAATTAAAATGAATATACAAAAAGTGTTTGGTCAAATATATTTCTAATCAATTTTGACTTAAACTAAAACACAGATTTGTCTTTATTTTAACCAAAAGAATATTCATAAGAAAATATACCATTCCATTGAAACAAAACAAGTTATCTCTGTAGTAATAACTCCAAAGTGAACTTTAAAAAAGTATGCTACATTTTTATTTCTTATGCTATTAGATCTACTATGTAGACAATTTGTTGTATCTAGTATTATTGCGTAAATAAACAGACAGGTAATTATTTTGGAACTTCCTGTATATGTAGCTACTGCCAAAAGTTGTCTGTCACAGAGTTATTTTGTTATGCTGTTCAAATAAAGACTCATTGAGAATATACGTTGATCGTAAAAAAATAACATTTTCTAACTGACACTTTTATTCACTTTTTTTTCGTTCATTATTTAAACGAAAAAAATAGATTGACGAAAGCTTCGGATCATAAAATTAAACTATAATAAGAGAAATAACAAATATTTCAGCATAACCTTCACACATATACAGGATGTACTGCGAAAACAGGCCCTCTAATTGTTTTCTTTATTTGCGACGTTGTAAGAAACGTTTCATACGCAATTAAAATGGCTTCAAAGAGTGAATAAGGTAAAGGACAAATTTTTGTACAAATGCTACTTTTTCTGTTTTTTTTTAACTCACACATTTTTATACGGATGTACATACTTTTTTCTACTCTACGTTGTAGATGATACGAATGCATTTAGACGTACATAATAGTATGACTTTAAAATGACCTTGAAGTCTAAAATTTTAAATCAAATGGGAAACTTCCTTTCATTGAGATTCCAGGTTTCAGTAAAAGTAGAAGTCAGTTCGAAAAAGTAAATAGATACCCCTAGATTTCGTCTTCTGGGGCGGGGGGCGTTATAGCAAAATGTTTACGAAGAATAACCTATAACGGCAAAAGATATGGCGAAACGAATAATTAGAGCTTGTGCTGACATTAAACCCGAAACCATTGAAAGAACTTGCAGTCTGTCATTGTTCGATTCAGAAAATGTGTCATTCTTGAGGAACCTCCATTGAACATTTACTGAAGCAGTAAACCTGTTTGAGTTGTCAGTCGAACAACCGAGCGAAACGAACCTGTGTAATCGTGCTTCCACAGGGTGCAATGTAAATTCGGCAACTTTTGTGTAATCAAATATTTCCCATATAAATGAATGTTTTGTAAAACTATTCGTTATCGTTGGATTCGTGATTCAGTTGTCTATTTAATGGTGTATAGATGTTATGCATCTGTTTTATTTCAAGATGTCGAACAAACGTGAAGAGATTCGTGCCTCTATAATTTCCTTGTACATACATGCGAGGAAAACGTCCGGTTGACATAGTTCGTTCACTCAGTGTCAAAATATCTGTAGTTCCAAAAGCTATTAAACGTTTCAAGGAGTGAGGCCTGTGATAAGCCTCACAAATCTGTGGAGTCGTTAAAGCAACATTTAGTGAAAGTGTGGAACGAAATAGATGAAAATACGCTGCGCGCATCGGTCAACTAATTCCAAAAACGTCTCAGACTCCGTATCAAAGTAGTTGGCGGTTTCTTCGAAAACGACCTGGTCTAAATAAAATTTTATGCTTTCTTCATTCTTGTTATTGTTTTTAAATTTTGATACATAAGAATTTTGTTAGAAGACAGTTGCCTAAAAAGTTGTCAAACTTTCATCGCACTCTGTATGATAAACAAAATAAGTGTTTTAAGTTTTTCACTACAGCACAAATTCACTTTCAAACTATTGTTAAAAGCGAACTGCATATGCTGATATACGCTCCTCATTTATCACGGCACTCTAAGACTGGAATAGCAAACTTTGTCGAACGAAATCGTTGGAAAAATCATACAGCAAGGGGTTAACTGCCAGTGGATACAATAACAGGCAAAATATATTAATGCGGCTCAACATATTGCACCAATCCATATAACTGCTGATGGAGAAAAATATACAATAAGTAAAGTCATAAAAATACAAAACTATAATAACAACTAAACGATCAAGATGAAGAAAGCTGTAGCACAAGCGGGTGGAAAAAACACATAGTCACCAAAGAAAACAATAATAACGATGAAGCAAACAACCAAAATGACAACTGGAAAGACGTTAGTGCAGAAAAAAATGTAAAATCTGTAATCCAAAATATGATGACCCAGACTGTCTAAGCACAACAATAGCTGCAAAATATTTCACTCAGAAATTCCTACAGCTCATTCACAGAAGTAATAGACGTGGAATCAAATATTGAAAGTACGTCTCGCATCGCTCATCTACATTGACGCTCAAATAATACATCCCTCATCGAACTGATAAATTCTGCAGATACAGAAAACTACGGTATTTAACAATTAAAATTGGATCAAGTTAGAATACACACAAATCCGTATGAAATCTTTTATAAAGTAATACACGCATTAACCCTCTGAGGCCTGAAAGTTTCGGGAAAAATCGTGCACCATGTGCTGAAATTTTCCGTGGTAGAAAACGTGTTTAATTTAATAATTAATTATAATTATATATTTGATGTCGATTGCTCAGTTGTTTTAGTCCCTTAAAATTGCAAAATATGTAACGAGACATATATATCTTAATGAAATAAGCAAAGATGATAATTCGTCTAAATACATAGGTTTAAAGCGTACAGTAAACGCGTGTGCCTAGACCAGTGCAGTGTCCCGTAGCACACGGTGAACGATCTTTTTGAACGCATATATGCGTCTGTCGTCCGCATAGGGTTAAGATTAAAAAATGCTGGATACCATACATATCAGGTAAAAACAGAAAAGAGATACGAAGCAGTTATTAGAGGACTGCATTCACAAACTAACCCCACAAATATCATCGCGAAACTAACAAAAATGGGTCATCGAATAAGAATATTAAATAATATGACTAAATACAATACAAAATAGAAATTACCCTTATTTCTAATAGAACTGGAACCTAAAAGCAATAGCAAGAATATTTTTAACATCAATAAAATTCTAAATACTGTTGTAACCATCGAGCCACTTCCTCATAAAAGAGATTTACCACAACACGTACGATGTCAACAATATGGGCATACTATTGCAAAAGGAATCCAGCGTGCGTCAAGTGTGCTCAAAATCATTTTTAAACTAACTGCCCACTTATAGAAAAAATGAACACTGCAAAATGTTATAACTGCAATGGAAACCACCTAGACAGTTACAGAGGCTATGATGTCAGAAAATAATTATAGCAAAAACTATTCCCACTACTTCGAAGCACAACGTATAACTAAGAAAACTCACAACAAAAAATAGCAGAAACTATCTTAAAAGTGAACACATATTCTGCATTAAACACGAATTACAAAAATACTAACACCGACGATGGCTGAAGCTGTGCAGAAGTGACTACCCCTTCACCGCCTTCCATACTACCCTACCATCGTCACCAAATAGTCAAAGTTATACTAGCAATAATAACGACGCTACAGAAGTCAAAGACGTCCTCAAACATCTATCAAAAACATACAAACGGTAGCAAAAATGATAATTGAACAAAGCGCATTACTTATACAGCAAACACAACACATTACAGCCATGATACAACTTCTAATAAACAATTTAATCCAAAATTAAAAATGGACACTGCATGTTTTCGGGTGGAGAATATTGTGAATGTCTGAACATTTCTTCGTGGACACTCGTGGACGGGACAATCGTGTTGCGTGTAATTCATATAGACACTTGCAAATGAAGCAATCACGATGCATGTGTGTGCGCATGTGTGTGACTTTTGCAGACAAAATCGTGTATTTAAAATAACATTCACCCTCTCTGCTTGAGAATCCCGTGAGGCGGGTTTTGATATGCCCTTGTGGATTTTTATAAGTAGGAAGGTTTGATGTCGTACAACGTGACGTGTGTGCTTTTTCATAAATTGTCACAAGCACGTAGTGTTGTATCGCATGGTATTGTGGGTCACCGTTTCTGTTATGTCGGTAAGTATGCGTTCTACATGGTGAATTTGTCGTGCGTTGACCTCCACTGAACGTACCCTGCCTGACCTGCAATATGTAGGTCAAATTGCCGTGCTTCAGGCGTTCCAGAGCCCAATTTTTAAACATCGATATCTAAAAAATGAAGTCTCTATCGCAACTTGGTCATTCTTGATTTGCTACTTGTATTGGCCTGAAGAATCACCTCTTGAAATATTTACCACCTGTAATAAAACATCCTGTATGTCGTATGTCAGGGGAAATTACTGTCAAACATATCCTGTAGGTTTCAAGAATCAACACACCCAGAGGGAAAACACTCGAAGCACACATCAGAAATAATAATCTCAACATATTATTGACAGGAAAACTAACATATTGGTCGAAAGATACAAACAGAATCTCGGACATGCTTGATTTTGCAATTACAAACGGGATCAACACATACAAATTGAAAATAATGTCCAGTCTTGAGCACAGCTTCGACCATATCCAGTGTTAAGAGAATATACTAGCAAACCAACACGCTACCTCAACCCAAATTCGCTCTGCATCAAAACCACCAAATGGGAAACATTCAAATCAGTAGTTGAAGACAGCATCAACTGTACAATTTCACTCAAGACGCCCGAACACATCGAACAGATACTAACAGAAATCATACAAGCAGCCTGGACAACTAACACTTTTAAACCACTAAAGAGATAAACCAAAATAACCCCTCCAGAGATTCTTGATAAAATCAAAGAAAAAAGGAATGTGAAACCAAAGTGGCAAAAACATAGAACCCCAGAAAATAAAAAATACCTGTTTGAATTAATAGAAGATGTCAAAGATAGCATAAAAAGCTACAATAATGACGAATTTACAAAATTATTAGACTCCCTCTCCACACAAGTAAATACTAACTATTCTCTTTGGGGAGCTACGAATAAAGTAAAACAATTAGTAAAACCCGTTTCAGCAATTAGAAAAGCAAACGATACATGGGCAAGAAGTAATTAAGCGCAGGTCAAAGAATTTGCTAACTACTTCTATAAAATATAATACATTCACTCCGCACAATACCAACAATAATAACTGAGGCAATCGTAGGTGCTGCTATGGAAAACGATCAGGCTATCACTACCTTATTGGATAATCACTACGCTGTAATACTTTTCTTCAATTGCAATTGAAATGATTTATACCTCAAGTTTGGTTCGAGATAAAAGAAGTTGTAGAGGGAAAAAGTGAATAGTATAAAAATCTCTCTATAAGAATGGTATAGAACATTCCGCAATTATAGAACGTTGGAACTTGTGTTATAAGGCTCACTTTATATTAAAAAACCTGAAATATCTCTCAAATTATTGATCTTTTTAACATTGTACCCTAACACTTGTTTATGCAGAATGTTCCAAAGAATCAATCCACGTAAAAGGATATGCATTTCCAATTAAAAAACAATGCATTTGCATTTTTTAGGCCCATTATCGCACTTACAAAAAAAACCGAGCTTACAGAAAAATGGACATTCTTATACCATTTATCTTTTTTCTGTATAACCTATTTTTACCTCGAACGAAACTCGAGTTATAAGTCGTTCCAATTGCGTGACTCACCCTATATTGTTTGTAGTTACCCACTTGAAAGAGGCTGCAATTTTCATTTTGTTAAATATTTGAAAATTTTCTGTCAGTACGCCATTTGTTTCAGAACATATTCAAACGGTCTATGTATCCGTTTACAAAGTTAGGATAAAATGAAGTAGGAGCAGAAAGAAATATTTTGTATAATTCCGAATGCTAATTTGAAAGAACATAGAAAGGTCAGGCACCAGTCCGACAGTCAGAACGAAATGGTCTGCAGAAACATTTCTTGTCGAATTTTCGCAGTGGCTGGGACTTCTCGAATATATTATAGATGTTTGAATACTACGATACGAATATCATACACATTTTTATCGAAACTAATCATATAACCAAAGAGGCTCCGCCAGTACGAAATGTGAGTAGGTACAGTAGAACATCGATTATCCGAATATCGGCTATCCGAAGGACCGATTATCGAAACACAGAATGAGTCATGTATCTAAACTATGTAATAATGCTTACATTTTGGAAAATGTGTCCTTGCTTCATATGCCCGATTGTAGTCTCATTTAAGTTCAGTGCATGTACTGTGCGTTGCTGGAAAGATGTCAAGCGGAAAGAATGCGGCTCTGATTGATTGTAGCATAATAGGCCAACCTAGTCGCACACAATCATAAAAACAGAGCACACGCATTTTATTTATTGGCTGAAACGGTCACATCTACTAATCGGATCATATAACACCGCGTGACAAAGAGAGCAAACGGGACACATCGAGACCGAGTGGGACAGAGCGATCCTACGAACTTGAAAGCGAATAGCATAGGCATCTCAGAATGTTAATCATTAATATTTCATGTACCCGTGATAGGATTTGAAACATATCCCCCGAATTTTACTATAATGTCAACACGTGTCGCCAAGAACCTAAATTTATTGGACAATGCATAACTGTTAACAAAAATGAAAGAAACATGCAGTTTGATATATAGACTGTTAAAGGTTACGAATTTTTGTAAGTAGAATTTTCTGCCACTATTGGGAAAGTGATTAAAACAATTCAGCAGAATTTCTAAATTTTTCATTTTTTTATACTTTTCTTGAAATAATCCCAAAGATTTTCTGTCGGATTCACGTCCGGGCTTTGTGATGACCAGTTAATGACTTATTTTGTGACGAGTTAGCCAATTCAGTACAGCACGGGAGGTCTGTTTTCAGCCATTATCGTGTTCTAATAGCCAATTATCGTCAATATTTTGTATAGCATGTGGTAGCATACAATTTTCTACAACGTTTCCCGGATTAGTGTAACGGCAATCGGGACCGAGAAATTACATTAAACCGGAGTTTCCCTCAGTCGACGGCGATCAGTCTTTTATCGATATAGATGAGTCGTCGTATAACGAAAATAAAAATTTGTCTATTTTTTACAACACATTGATGAACATATTACAAATGAACGGGTGAGACTTTTCCAATGAAAATGAGTCCAAACACAATCTCATTTGGTTGATTTGTTAATAAAATTTTGTGTAAGGTGGATGTGATAGTCGAAATGTCCCTGGTCATAAATAGTCCGAATGAGATCGTGTTTCTACTCATTTTAATTGGGAAAACTTCATCTATTTATTAATTATATTCTCATGAATGTACAATGAAAAACAAAACATTTTATATTTCCGTTATAGGATGATTCACTCTTCGCACTTATCTTATCTTTCTCAATAGCCAGCCGCCAGCCGCCAGCCGCACGAATGCATGGACTCGCTCCGCCTGTGCAAGGTGGGGATATGTAGTGGAGATACGAATGTTACGCAGCGCCGGGGCGAAAACGTTACACTAACCTGAGGATCATTGTATTGTTTCCCCTCCAGTAGTTTTCTTTGCCTTGTATTCTTTGCAATATGTTGAACGCTTTATTTTTACCAGTCTAATCGTATGTTTTGTTCTATTTTTGTCATTAATCAATTTTTTGAGTTGCCCTTTACTTCCTCCAAATGACTTTGATACTGCGCTTTCGGAGTTATTCTATTCCATTCTGATTATCTAATCCCTTCATGGCCATTCGGAGCGCAGCCCCACTCCGGCCTACCCCCACTCTGCGCCCATTCTCCTCATACAGGCTGTGATCTGGGACGACGGTGGACCGAGGAGAACCTGGAGGGAACTCAAACGCAGGGAATGGACCTAGAGTGGGGGAAGGCCGGAGCAGGGTTGCGCTCCGGATGGCCATGACGGGTCTAATCTAATGATTTTTTAAATCTTTTTCTTCATACTAAAAAATCACCGTTCTTGATGTCTTTTAATTCCTTTTTGAGGCACACATTTCCAATCAGCAGGCCTCTCTTTTCGCTATGTTTACAATATTATTGCTAGCTTTTTTCTTTCTGCTATTTCTAATTTTTGTTTTCCTGCTTCCGTAGTTCAAATGTATCTTAGTGTGTTTATACTCACAGTACCATTTTCATAAATCGTTCCTGTACCTTTTCTACCTCTTCTCATGCTTACCGCCCGTATATTTTTGCTCTGTAGAATACCATTATCCTTGCCACAGAATCACGTATGCTGGTATTTTTAGTTTGCCTTACCTCGCCCTTTTCATTGTTTCGTAACCTGCATTGCTTGTATTCCACACTTTTCCTGCCAATCACTTTATATGTTCGCTGTACATATTTTCTGCTATGCACCAGAGGGGTAGATATTGATACTTGTTCACAATTGCCAGTTTCTTCCTACTAAACTCGAATTATCCTTGCTACACCTGTTGTCTTCTTTGTATAGCAACTTTAGTCTTGTTTACACTGATCTCCAGCTTGTTTTTTCCTACATATCCCTCTAAATTCAGCCCTTCTCTGTGATTCGCCACAATGACTACATTGTCGTCACAAATTTTAGAAGCAAATATTTTTTCCCTTATATTGTCATTCCTTCATCGTTCTGACTTAGCCATTTATTCTCATTATCTTCAATATAGAGATTGAAAATGGTGTACAGTCTTATCTAGCCCCCTTCTTTTTTTGCTGTTTTACCGAAGTCGACGGTTGGTGGCCATTTTGTCGACGACCTACAGTTTAACGTCGATTCCGAACCGTTCTTACGTGAACTATTTTACAATGGCAGTTAGTTTTAGCGCTTCTATATCTCTATTTATTCTTCTATGTCTCCTTTCACACTTCTCGATGTATAATTATTTATATGGTGCAAATAGTACCTATAATTTTACAGAAGTTGATTATATGCTTTATTGCATCTGTTTCGTTTTTTAGTTCGTCTTTCTGATTTTCGTCCATTTATTGTATGTATTACGTAAATTCTTCTGTCATATGTTTTATTGTTAGATGCTGGTTGCAGTTTTCGCAGAGTGGCTTTGGGGGACGTGAAAAAGTATGCCCGTGTGTTAATAAAGTGTGCCCGATTCTTAGCCTGGTAAGTTTTGTTCGTTCTTTTCTTGAAAGGGAGATCATTTCTGGCCATTGTTTTATGCTTCTTAAGTTGGTTTTCGACTTTTCCCATTCGATTGGTCATTTTTGTACTATTTTTTGGTGGATTATCTCTTTAAAATCGTCTATTATAATTACTATGCCAGGAATTATTATCAGTATATAGGATTGCCTCTTTTGCTTCTTCATCTGCTCTGGTGTCCAAATGAATGTAACCCTTTTCCCTTTCTTGTCTGATACATTTATTTCGCACAGTACGTACTCGATGTGAGTATTTTGTGTAAAGACGTTTTCTATTGCGTGAATTGAAATTGACAACTCTGTGTGGATTTGGAATATCATACAGTTTATTGTTATGCGTATTTTTAACGCCTGTGATATTGCATATAGTTCAGCTGCATAATTGTTTGCGCAGTCTGATAATTTCCACGTATATTCATTTTTTTGAAAAACAACTGTGGATGCTCTTCTTTTGATTTTTTGGTTCCGTCTGTATAGAGAATTGTGTTCATATCAGTGTGTTCGTTAATGATATACAAAAAAATTTATTTATGCAGATACACCATGTTGTTGTTACGAATGCATTGGATATTGTGAACATTGTTTTTCTATTTGATTGATTCGGTACTTACTCAAGATGCTACGTTATGGTATTGCTACCTCAGCAGGAACTCATTTTAATTCCATATTCTTTTATCAATCCTATTGACTGAATTGTGAACGATTTTGTTTATCCTCGATTATTAAATTCACTGATGATTAAGTTGTTATAGATTGGAGCGTAATTCATATGATTTTGTAATTTGTGTACTTTCCGATTATAATTTATAATCAGTATTTCACAGCGGTAACTGAGAGATACAAACCTTGTTTCGCAGTATAAACTACTGATTGGAATTGTCCTAAGCGTACCTGTAGCATATTTGACACAGTTATGAATTGGTGTATCGAGTTTTTTTTGGCAAAGTGATTGGTTTGCAACCGAGTAAATTATGCATCCATATTCTAACTTTCATATGACCATCGTTTTAGTAAGGTTTAGTAGAATTTCTTTTTTAGAACCATAGTTAGTGCTTCTAGGCACAGGGTGTCTTATCGCGCCGTGATCGAGAACCTGGTCGAGACTCCAGAGCCTACAATCGAACGGTGTCTGGCTGTTTACTAATTAGTAACTAACTAACTAGTATTTTTAAGGTATTTTACAATATTTGACATTTTCTCAGATTCGATCGTTATTGGGCTTGTATCCTTCTTCCAGGTTAGCCACTTATCGAAGTATATTCCCAAAAACATGAAGCTGTTTGCAGATTCTATATTTAATTCTGCAGTTTTAAACTTAATATTACAAGAATAGTGTCTAAGACTGCAAAAATGCATGGCTTTTGTTTTGTATGTATAACATTTGAATCCTTTGAATTGTAAGTAGTGCAGGTTGCTCGGGTACACGAGTATCACGTATAGACATTCTTTTATTTGTGTTAAGTTACCTATTACATTGTTAATTACTATCAAGAACAAGGTAACATTGATTGAAGATCCTTGCAGAATTCCATGTTGTTGGCTGTATTTTGATGATAACGCATTACCAACATAGACACTGAATCTACGATTCTTTAGAAAGCTCCTTATAATTGTTGGTAGATTATTTCGTACGCGTCAATTGTATAGGACGCTCCGTTAGTGGTGCAAGCGGGAAGGTAGTAATTCTATACGAAAAAGTAAGTCAAAAATATAAAAAAATTTTTTTTCCATTGGACTGTTTCTGCAAAAGTCGTCTTTGAATATTCGCCGAGTACGCATACACTTGACTACTGTTTGATATGTTGTAGTACTGGATTACATTTATGAAGTGATACATGTATCCGGCAGGTATAGCCCTGTATATTCGTACATTACAGGTACGCTGGCTTCGCGTACTCTCTCTCAAACTCGCTCTCACTTGTCTGCTTCCTGATACGCGTCCTCATTCGCTCCTATTAATTTCGCCTGAGCAATTCGTTTTGCATTTGCATGGGACATTCTTGGTCATGAGTTGTCGGATGCGAATGAACAGATACAAGTTGTCGGATACAAGTCAGTGTATCCACAGAGTTGTTGGCAACACGCTGGATACATGTCTCCGGCGATTTGTTGCCCGGTTTATACAATGTTTTATAGTTACAGTAAGTGCAGCCCTATACTACTTCCTGAATGGTATGATTGGTCCTTCTACATTTGTAACTACATTTTCCGTTTTCTTGCAAATTTTCGTACTTAATACTTTTGTTCTCACTCCTACTTCTCATAGCTTAAGCTTAGTTTAAGCGTACTTAACGGTTCGGTCCTATCAACCGCTCTTGGCAACATTTCTATAGAATACATAAAAAGAGTAATATTTGCTTTAGTTATTAATTAGATCTTATTGTTTTGTAATTCCCTCAACATTTACCAGAATTTGGTAAGATCTGAAAAGAAAGGACAATCACTTAACAAAAGTAATAAACTATTGCCCGGGTCAATGTAACGTTTTTCGACCTCGGACTGTGTAAAATTCGTATCCTCACCAAGTATCCCCATCTCGCTCTGCTAGAGCGAGTCCATGCAGACGTGAGGCTGGCTACCAAACAGATAAGTGCGAGCAGAATATATCCTATAACGGATACAAGAAAATGTTTGTTTCATTGTGTCTGGCTGATGCTCTATCTCATTCCCTCTCAAAGTATCCCTACTCAACTTACACTCATATATCTTGTACTCGAGAAGGTGATCATAACTTCCCTTACCCGGCTTAATGTAATTTCTCGATCCCAAACGCCGTTAAAATTATCAGGGAAAGACTGTATATTATATTACTAATTAACCTTCTGACAATGAATGCAGACGTAGTGATCAGTATCTCTAATATAGGTATTAGAGATACTCATGCTATCAGTGAGAATAACGTTCAGTGCACAAATTGTACACAAGTTAAATAAAGATCATTTTATACTTTAATTATATTACAATTACATTTTTTGCGTCTAGCATTAAGACACTAATATGGGTCCTTTAAAAATGGTTAAAATACATAATAAAATAAAAGGACAGTGTATAAGATGTTACTAATATTATCTAATTATCTATAATTGACTATCACTAAACGTCTGTCACATCATCGTTGATTAAGGAAAGTTTTCACAATAATATAACATATTCACCGCTGCGTCGGTCACCGGTGGATGACAATTAAATGAAGACGGGTACATTTCGACGTAAACAGAATGTCAGACGAAATAGACTCGCCGGTGAACGTGGTCTTTGGTTTTGGTCTCACAGTAACTACAGTTCGTTTGGGGACATTCACAGATCGTTTTTCAATCAATTAATGTGGCACTTTCCTATATTTCTTCATTTTCTTTAGAAAACTTCAAAAAGCTTCTTTCCATGCTTAACTTGCTTCCTTTAATTTACGTTGGTAAACTTCCTTTCTTCCTTCCTTTCTTTTACGTAATTACAGTGGGTAAAAAAGGATTTGCACACCTCGTTTTGTCGAAATAATTAGTTACAATAAAGGAAAATATTATTAGAAAATATTTTATTTGATAGCTTAGTACAAACGAAAACAATGTATGTTAATAGAAATCTCGAAAAATTATAAATAAAAAAATAAATTAAGGAAAACATCAATTTCATAGTCAAATAAGTATTTGCACATAAACGATTTAATCTGTAGTTTACTTTTTAATCGACATTGATAACTTCACAGTAAAATGTAAACCGTGTAAATGTAAGCAAAACATTTACAAGGATATTCTAGTAAATCTCCGTGGTGCAGTTTACAATTACAGTTCTTAAGGTAATCAAATCGCCAAAAATTATCTGAATTATCCGTATGTGTGAGAGAAAAAAATCGTTTTATTGCGTAAAGAAGATAACAGTTACCATGACATTGATAAAAGAATAAACTAACAGTATTCAGCTGTGACATATGTAATTAAAAAGCAAAAAAAAACAGGTAACACAGAAAATAAGCAACGATCAGGCCATCGAAAGATACTCACAGTACTAGAAATCAGCTACATATCATCAATAAAGTGAGAAAAGAACTATACACAAGTGCTCAGACTGTAGATGCTCATATTACTACAGCTACAGATAATGTTGTTAGTGCTGAAAGTGTGAGAAATGTTCTTCACAATTTTGTGCTGCGCGGCAGGACGTCGAGAAAACAACCCTCCGTGAGAGACACGAACAGACGGAAAAGATTAGAACTCGTCAAAACATACACAAACATGCCAGCGAAATTTTAGGAATACATAATTTGGACAAGTGTAGTTTAAAAATAAAAATGTATTTAAGTACGAAAAATATTCGATTATGCTTAAAAGTACAGGCACTAATTGTAACATCCGCACAAGTCTACGCTGTTGCCTCTCTGATTCTCAAAACCACACTTTTTTTTCCACACGACATACACACGGCTCACAAGGGGAACACCAGGGTGTGGAAATCGCTTTTGGAGCGACAGTAGGCATAACTTGTAGTACATATATCCTGCAACAAAACCCTAATGGGTTTCCGTAGAATGGGCCTTCGTTTTTGAGATATTTTGGTTCAAAATTTTTTAAATTTTGGTCTGCAGTAGTGGTACGATAATAGATGACCAGTGTCTGAACAGAGCGTTATAGGTACAGCGGTATAGTGACTGCTTACTATACTGGAGGTCCCGGGTTCAAGTCCGCATGGGGTTACAATTTATTTTTCTCTATTTTTTCCACACTTTAATAAAATGTTTACCGCGTAAATCATTTTTATTTAATCTTACATTATTTTCAAGATCGAAAATGCATTTTTCATCTTTATATTTTCACACGTACATATGTTCTATTTGTTGCGGCTTCGAGTGACTTTGTGGACATTTACGGCAAAAATATTTTTCATTTTACAGTTACGGAAAAAAAAATTCTAAATAATCCAAATAATAATTAAGATTTGTTGATTTACGACTACCATTGATCCTATGGTATCGCTCTTTTTGATTGTACGGTGTCCGCAGTACACAGCCCTGACAATGAGTGCCGCGACATCAATCGGCACCGCTTCGTGATGCATTTTCGATTTTGAAATTAAAGTCAGATTAAATAAAAATGATTTACACTGCATATATTCGATTAAAGTGAAAAAAAAATACAGAAAAATAATTGTAATCCCATGCAGACTTGAACCCGGGAACCTCCAGCGTAGTAGGCAGTCATTCTACCGTTGTACCTATGACGTTCTGTTGAAACACTGATTGTCTATAATCGTACTACAGTGGAGACAAAAATTTTAAAAACTTTGAACCAAAATATCTCAAAAACCAAGGCCCATTCTACGGAAACCCATTAGGGTTTTGTTGCAGGATATATGTACTACAAGTTATGCCTACTGTCGCTCCAAAAGCGATTTCCACACCCTGGTGTTCCCCTTGTCAGTAGTCCTTCTTTCTCACTCATACATTTAAAACTAACAGTCGATGTTATATCTCAGGAAAATGCAGGAATCACGTTTCTGCGTTCAGCGCCTGCAGACCATCAAGTGGCCCAGTCATAAATTATTGACCTCAAAACTAATTGGAAGAGCTATACACTCTAACGATACCGATGGGTTCTCTCGAAAACCTACAATAATTTTCTCCGACGAAAGCAAATTGAACGCTTTCGGATCAGATTGAAGAAAATTCGTGTGGATAAAACCTGACATGGAATGGTAGCAAAAGAATCCGCGGGCTACAGTAAAATACGGTAATGGGCACGTAATGGTTTGGAGGTGCACAGCATCAAAGGGAGTCGGAAATGTTATCTTCATTGAAGGCAGAAAGAATGCTCTGAGCTACATTGATGTGTTACATGATAATTTATTAGATAGTGCAACAAAATTGGTCATAAGTGACACATTTTACTTTTACCAAGGCAACGATCCGAAACATAACGCCAAGAAAATCGAGAAATCGTTAGAGTATAATGTTCGTAGGAGGCTAATAACTCCTTCTGATATAAACCCAATTGAAAATCTGTGGAATTAACCAAATTTACAATTGCTGAAAACTAGAATTTCTAATAAACAAGACAAACGAAGAGGGTAACACATGAACAGTGGCAAAAAATTCCGAAAGAAATTACAAAAAATTAGTTGAATCAATGCCCAGAAGATTGCAGGCGATCATCGACGCTAACGGAATGCACACAAAATATTAAAATTTCTTACCTTGTTGATTTTAGAATCAATATGGAGCTTATCCATAGCTTATTTATAAAATCGCTCGTATGCAAATAAATACTTATTTTACTACGACATTTATGTTTTTCGTAATTTATTTTGTTGTTTATAATTTTTTGACATTTCTATTAACGCACATTGTTTTTATTTATAATAATTTATCAAAAAGATACTTTGTAACAATATTCTACTGTTTTGTAAGTAGTTATTTTGAAAAAACAAGGTGTGCAAATACTTCTTCACACACTGTATATACTTGTGTAATGTGTATACCACGATTCATTGTGGATTTTAAGGGTGTATTTGTCAACAGTTCTTTAATTTTTCAACGTTTATTATGTCGTTTATTGTCGAAAATTTAATAACTATGTACTACACTCTCAAATGTGTGTCAAACTCTATGACTTAATCCTTATCTGTTTAGAATAAAAATTGTTGCAGTGTCAATACTCTTTCCATTTGTATTTTCATAGTAGGTATTATACAGTTAATTTTGTAGTAAAATTTCTTTTGAAGATGTACGATTATTTGAAAAAAGACATAGGTTAAAAAATCTGAAAGATTTAATCTAGGTTACTCATAATGTAATACGTTTCACAAGTAGCAAATTGAGCCAGTTTATAAAAAATCTCAAATGTTCATCAATGTGAAAAGAACGTCATGATTTCATAACGCGGTCAGAGTTCTTTTCTCCTGTCATTCCCTTTCGTCTCTCCTCCTATGTCGTCTCCTTTCTCCTGCTCGTCAGTAGGCCAACGGACATTCTGGGTAACAGCTTTCCAACATGCTTCCGACACGGCTTCCAATTTCTCAAAGCAATTTCCATCTTCACATGAACCATCAATTAGATTAACTGAATGTACTTACTAGCCTTTGCCCTTACATTCGAATATACATGCACATTCTTGACAATTTATTGGCCTTGTATACAAAATTAATGTGTTATCTATTAATTCAGTCTAATATAATAATTTCTTCTTTCCTTCTTCCTTACTTTCAATTATTGTTTAATTATTCATTAAAAATATTGCAGTATAATATAGGAATCCATTTCAAAAAGTTTCTTTCTAAACTATAAATACTGTCGTTCTGTTTCTCCGATCAAACCGCAGTGGAAATCTGAGAAAATACAAATCTCAGGACATCCAGATAATGGGAAATATACTGTTTTTGTATTTTGTGCTTTTCACCTAAGTATGAAATTGTACTCGATAGTGAACCTAATCCAATTAGTTATTACTATCGTGTACGATATTCTTAAACGTTCGTTGTTAAAGAAATATTGGAGTTGAGCATTCATCAGTTTTATGTGAATACCATGCGAAATGGGTCGCAAAATAAAAACACGTTCTTCGATAAACCGCAACTAATTATTTTCCATAGTACAAAAGGAAAATCATTTCGCGAAATTGCAAATTTGTTAAAAATTAGTAGAAGCACAATGTCAGTCATTGTGAAGCGGTATAAAAACGAAGATAGGGATGACTTTATCCAACCAAGGTGTCCTCGTGTTCTTAGTGCCCGTGATAAACATAGCATTATTAGAAATATTAAAAAAGATCCGCGAATCAATTACTGCTCCAAAATTAGCAACAATGTTAAGTGAAGAACGCTAGAAGAAAACCATATAGAAATACAGCAAATAGAAGAAAAAAGCTTCAGTATGCAAAAGAATATGTATGAAAGGAATCTGGGTAGTGGGATGATATTATTTTTCTCGATGAGAGCAAATTAAACACTTACGTAAGTGATGGAAGAGTGAAAGTTTGGTAAAAGCGGAAAAAAGAACTAAATCCAAAACATTTACAACCAACCGTAAAATACGGTCGCGGATCTGTAGTGGTATGATGGGGTGTATTACTACTCACGGAGTGAGTGAATTAGTATTTATTGATGACATTTTAGATAAAAATAGGTACTTAGCCATCCTAAAAAATAATTTAGCGAAAAGTGCTATCAATGTGGGGATTCGAGAAAGGATTAAATTTTATGAGTACGTCGCATCGGTCCGAAACACAAAGCACGTATCGTGCAAGAATTTTTATTATATCATTGCACAAATGACCTGCAACGACCTCCACAATCCCCTGACCTGTATCTTATTAAAAACTTATGGGATGAATTGGACCAAAAAATTTTGAAAACTGTTATAAATTTGCAAATGAAATTAAAAAAACGTCTTAAGGAAGAATGGCAGCGTACTGATGTTAATTATTTAAAAAAAAAATCATTTCTAACATGCCAACGCGGTTACGACATGTTCTACAACAAAAGGTATATTCCAAAAAATATTAATCTTAAATTAACAATTGTTATTTTATCTTTGGAAGTTTAATTTATGTAATGTCCCAATATTTTTGTGGCCTCAGAATGTTACTTCGTTTCTCCCTCATTATTTAAATAACTACATGTACCTGTTAGCGTCGCCGAATTTTAAGAAGGGTCGAAGGTAGTTAGCCCGACGCTATTCTGCCTTTGCCTTATTTATGACTGGCTTGAGGACTGCTTGTATCCGTATGTTGAGAGTATGGCTTGATGGGTGGGCACCAGACGTTAGCCATTGACTCGAAGTCGTATGGCTATCGGGTGTCATAGTCTGTTTGTTTGAAAGAGGCATGAGAGAGAGTTTTAAGGGTGGCAGGCGACCCGACGTCGTACTGCTGATTTCCCAAGAAAAGAGACATTGTTCCTAAAGGATCTGGCCACGGAGTGGGGAAGGCGAGTATGCCTTCGGGTAAGAGGACTGTTTTGGACCACTCAGCACTTACCCCAGAACCGTCAAGGGATGTGTTTCTTTATTTTATCCTGACACCCTGGACCGATTTCTAACATACCAAATAAATAGTTTTTCTATTTCTGGTAACTGGAAACTGTAATACAACATAGCATAACACACCTTCTTTGTTTGTTGTATATTTTCATAAAATTCAGAGCATAATATTTGAAACTATACTAGTGTCCGAATATTTTTGTGACAGACTGTAAGTACATGCACTGCGATTTCGCTCGAATTGAATATTGCAAACAAAATTATCGTAAGTAAATCACGTAATAAGCCATCCATCATAGTAATTCCTCTCAGTTATACGACAATTGTAAATTGTAATCAAAGTGCCTCGCATTATTTTGTGGTGAATTACTACTAGTGATCCACATTAGACATGGTGAAACGTTCCTGGATTTAGGAATATTATTCTGAACCAGAAAATTGTGTTGTAGTGTGTAGTATTTGTAATAAAAAATAAAAATATGATAAATGTACTACAGAGTTAAGTAAGCATGTGAGGGCTCATAATGTCTCCCAGAATACTGACAATATTAATAATATTGTTTCACAAAATGGATGTCCTTGCGAAGGTATACTACATTATTGTGATTCCAATTTTGATTTATAATTAAATTACGCATAAAAATTACTGCTGTTGGTTCTAAAGATTCTGATTCTTTCAGCGGATAATATAAGGAAAAAACAAGTTTATAGTCAACTACAGTAATGCAGATGAACTTGCCTCGGAAAGACAGAAAACGTCTTTGCTATATTTTATTCTTTTAAGAATTTCTGGAAACGCCAAAGAACAACTCGCTCTTCAAAATTTTCGCAATTGGACAGAGCTAAAAGAACAACTTACAATTTTACTATTAAATAATTCATGTATCTCTCAGCCAAGTCGAAATAAATTGGTAAAGGAAAACTTAAGATTAGAACATTTGAATTTAGATGAACAAACATCAGTTTTAGACATTTGTACGGAATACAATGATATATTTCACTTTCCGAATGATATCTTAAGTACAACAAGTACTATTGAACATGAAATTAATGTAATTGACCCGACCCCCACTCACACCAAATCATGAAGATATCCAGAAGTCCATAAATTAGAAGTAAACGAACAAATTGACAGAATGCTCAAACAAGGAATAATATGGCTTTTAATTTCTCCGTGGTCATCTCCCTTATCGATTGTACCGAAAAAATTATATTCTTCCGGTGAGCGAAAATGGAGAGTCGTAATCGATTATAGACGATTGAATGATGTAACAATTGGCGATGCATACCCGCTGCCTAATATTGACGATATATTAGATCAATTAGGCCATTCAAAATATTGTACTACCTTACACTTAGCATCCGGATTCCATCAGATCCCGATGCGAGACTCTGACAAATAAAAGACAGCCTTTACAACACCCTTAGGTCATTATGAATTCACAAGAATGCCGTTTGGACTTAAAAACGCTTCTGCGACTTTTCAACGGTTGATGAATTCAGTCCTAACGGGTTTGCAAGGTCTCCAGTGTTATCATCTATCTCGACAATATCGTCATTTATGTGTCATCAATCGAGGAGCATTCCATTAAATTAAAAGCTATTTTTGATCGTCTTAGAAAGAATAACGTAAAATTGTAGTCAGAAAAATGCGAGTTCATGCGACAAGAAGTAGCATATCTAGGATATACCATATCCGATAAAGGCGTGCAACCGAATCCAGACAAAATTAATGCTATTGCTAAATTTCCTGCTCCGAAGAATCAAAAAGATATCAAAGTTTTCTTAGGTCTTATTGGTTACTACCGAAAATTTATAAAGGACTTCGCGAAAATAGCTAAACCTTTGACTATTCTATTAAAAAAAGATATGCCTTTTGAGTGGACTTCCGATTAAACAAAATCTTTCGACGAGTTCCGAAAAATATTAATCGCACAACCGATTCTCCAGTATCCCGATTTTAATCAAGAATTCCTCCTTACTACTGATGCCTCCAATTATGTAGTAGGCTCTGTATTAAGTCAAGGTCCGATCGGAAAAGACCTTCCTATCGTGTACGCTTCTCGTACATTGAATAAAAGTGAATAAAATTACAAGCACGACGGAAAAGGAACTTCTCGCTATTGTGTGGAGCGTTAGGCATTTCAGGCCCTACCTGTACGATAGAGAATTTAGCATTATAACATATCATAAACCACTAACCTGGCTATTCAATTGCAAAGACCCAGGAAGTCGATTGGTATGTTGGCGATTGATGTTAGAAGATCACGATTATAAAATAGTATACAAAGCAGGAAAACTTAACTCGAACGCGGTTGCACTCTCTTGCTCTTCAGTAATAAATATAATTCAAAATGACCATTCCAAAAGTCAAATTTATTCCTTGTGACATATTTAAATACTTTCCGAACGTATTGTTTTACTCAAAGGACTTAGATGACAACAATTTGTTCTCAGAAGCGATACGAATTGAATACATGTCCAAAATCAAAGAACCCGACGAATTACACTCATTCATTAAACTCAATAAAGACTCCCAAATAACATATCTTTCCATATGTAAACCATTTCATTTTGACAAATTAGAATATAAGCAAGTATTTTACTCGTTGCAAAATTGGAAAAAACATTTACGGCAAAACGATTATTTTGGAAACCTCTATATTCACGATGTCACCATCAATAATAAAAATATAAAAGTGAGCATGTTTGGTGAAATTATACATTACGTTTTCAAGGACACAAATGTCACGCCTATTATTTCAGAGACCGAACGAATCACTCCTAAATCAAAGGATGAAATTATAAAAATTTTATCAGAAAATCACGATTCTAAATTAGCAGGTCATTCGGGTTTCCTTACGACATACAGAAGGATTAAAGAATGTTATAAATGGGATACAATGAAGAAAGATGTAAAAAATTATATAAAGAAATGCCCGTCTTGTCAGGTCAATAAAACCAATTTTCGACCCTCAAAGGCCTCGATAGAAATCACGTCCACGTCTAATAAACCGTTTGAAAGGCTCGCGATGGACATTGTCGGACCTCTACCGTAGACTTTAAATAATAATCGCTTTATATTAACCATGCAAAGTGGTTTCACCAAATTCTCATATGTCGTGCCAATAGAAAATCATGAATCGCGAACCGTTGCCACAGAATTGTCTAAATTTATAACATTGTTCGGAATTCCTAAAACCATACTCACCGATCAGGGAACCGATTTTATGTTACACTTAATGAAGGACCTATCCAAACTCTTCAATACCAAACTTATCACCCTCAGACAAATGGAGCTTCAGAAAGGCCACGCTTAACATTAAAAGACTATCTAAAACATTATATTAGCGAAAAATTAACAGATTATAATGAGTTCATAATCTTTGCAATGCTAGCTTACAATACCCATGTGCATAAATCAACTGGTTTTACCCCCTACGAAACTCCTATCGGAAACAAAGCATATCCGCTTAGCAATATAACTCAGGAATCTTTACTAAATTACTCGTATGATGATTACATAGTCAATTTGAAACAAAAACTAAACTATACTCAAAAGATAGCAAGGGATAATTTAAGACAAGCTAAAACTAAATAAAAAATTTACTACGATACTAAAATTATTTTGCATAAATATAAGGTTGACAATTTCATAAATATTTTAAATAAACAGAATACCCCAGGACTAAATAAAAAACCAACTCCCAATTATAAGGGTCCTTACAAAATAACTAAAGTTAATCCTAATACACCGTCCAAATTCTAAAAAAATAGGAAATTAATACCTTATCATACTAATCTGCTGAAACCTTTTATTTCAGACGACAAAGATGAATAAGAGATACCACCTCCAGTCTATCCTGATATTAACATTCATTTTACCTATTCCTAGTTACACTCGCGTACTTAACAAACCCTACTACGAAATTTTCAATTTAAGTATTCATGTAGGATTATATTACAACCACCTAGGTAACGTGAAGTTATCAAATTCTCAATACACCTTGTTAACTTACCTCAATCTTAGTATCGCAGATCAGAAGTACGATCAGTTACTCAGATTCTATACCAAATCTTTGCATATGTGTACGTGTGGTCCTAAACAAACAACGTACAACAGTGTCGCACATTTTTGTCGAAGTTCTCTCTGTTGTCGAGGTGCTCCAATGATTGCTCTTCTGGTTTACTTGTATAAGTTTATTCGAAAATAAATATTGTAGGAAGAGTGCGCTACTTGGCGCATGGCGCCGAAAAGTCGGAAGATAGAGACGACATCTCCAAACCCTCCAGTCACGCATCTCAGGAATGAAAGACAAGATTGAAACCATAAAGTATATAACAGGCAATGAATCGATCGAAGGGAAGAAAATAAATAAAAGAGGATTGTTTGACGGCGCATCATATATTTTACGTTGGCTATTCGGTACTCCTGATGCCCAAGACGCGAAATTTTATAAGGAAGCTATAGATTAAATTATTTTAGAAAACAGAAATGTCTATTTATTGATGAGGCAGCAAATTTCAATCATAAGTAATACGATCCAAAACTTTAATTCATCTACCCACAGCCTCCGAGCTGTCGAAGATAAGTTTAATGAGAATATAAAATTGTTTAATAGCTTCTCAAACGCAACTACCAATTATTTAAATAATATTTTTACACGACATCTTGTTCTAGAGCAGATATTCTCCCTCTCACAGATATCTTCGGAATTAGATGAATACTACAATTTAGTTATCTCTTCCATTACGTTGGCAAAACATAATATATTACATCCGCAGATAGTATCGCCTCAAAATTTTTTTAACGAACTGAACAATTTCGTTCCCCAGAACGGAATGTAATTGTCTATTCCGTTAACATGTTCTAATACACATAAATACGATAAACTGTGCAAATTAGATGTCGTTTATATCGATAATATATTAGTATTTGGCATTAAAATTCCATTAGTCCAAGAAATGCAATATGAACTGTACGAAATGTTACCATTCCCCTTTCCTCATAACTCTTCGAATATCTACTCTTATATCCAACCTAGTTCTGGGGTAAGTGTCGAGTGGTCCAAAACAGTTCCCTTACCAGAAGGCATCCTCGCCTTCCCGACTCCGTGGCCAGATCCTTTAATAACAATGTCCCTTTTCCTAGGAAATTAGCAGTACGACGTCGAGGCGCCTGCCACCCTTAAAACTCTCTCTCTCTCGTTCCTCTTTCATACAAACAGCCTATGACATGCGATAGCCATACGACTTCGAGTCGACGGCTAACGTTTGGTACGTACCCATCCATCAAGCCATACTCTCAACATACGGCCACAAACAGTGCTCAGGGCAATCATAAATGAGGCTAAAGCGAAATAGCGTCGGACTATCTGCCTTCGACCCTTCTTAAAATTTGGCTGTCGCTAACATATAAATTACGGACGGTTACACTGACTTCAGCAATGAAAGAGTTAAAGCTGTTCGCTTATTACTAATCATGAGTTTCGAGTTTTTTTACCTTTATATTGTAAAATAAAGTTTATATGCAGTCAATATATATATGCATCGGAATTCTTATTCTTTAGAATTCGCATTACTCATAATACGAAGAGTCTAACCGAATAAGATAGCTTATCAAAAAAGACCAAATTGTGCGAAGTTTCAACTTTGTATCTTGACAGGGGGGTAGTAAAGGGCAAAAATTGAAAATCACGAACTAAATTTATATTTTTACTGTAAGTACTGTATGCGAAGTACATATTTCGCTGGCTCTGCCTTTGACACGCGGTGCTATAATCTGATTAGATGATATGACTGTTCGGCCAATAAAGAAAATGCGTGTTTTGTTTTTATGATTGTGTTCGACTGGGCCTGCTGTAACCAATCAGACCCGTATTTTTTCCGTCTGCTAACTTTCTAGACGCATAACATATTATTATTATTATTATTATTATCATGAATTTTTTTCAGATTTTTCGATTTGGTGCGTCGTAGTTAAAGAAATTAAAAACCGATTTTTACGTCGCCTTTTACGTATCAGAGTAACTCGTACGCCCCGAACTTTCGCACGCTCTTTTTCAGATAAGTGTTTTATGTGATCTTCAATGCCATAGTACGGGCTTGAACATAGGAGGATGTCTGACTTTCCTTTTAGGTGCATTCACATTATTAGTCTGCAGAATTTGTGGACAGTGTATATGTCCGTTAAGTATTTTATAAAAGTAAATTAAATCAAAGACTATCCTCCTATTCTCTAAGCTCGTAATGTTCAGTGAATGCATAATAAATGAGTAATCGTGGTTAGAGACAGTTATCGGATGGCCAAGTTTGTAAGGGGCGTATCACAAAAATTTGTGTTGTACCGCTTCTAGTTGCTTTTACGGTTGTTGTTATGCGGAGACCAGATAGTGGATGCAAATTCCAGGTGAGGAAGAACAGGGCTGAAATATAATGTTCTAAGAGTGTTGATATGCCTGAAATCAGAAGAAAATCTCACAAGAAAGCCAAAAGCTTTGTTGGCAGTGCCAATTGCTCGGTTTATATGATCGGTGAAGCTTTACGAAGAATCAATGATTACATCTAGATCACGGATTGAGTTAACTGATGAAAGGGTTTTGCAGAGTATAGGAGAATAATGTCGGATTTTTCCGGCGTGTGAATCGAATAATATTGCACTTGCTAATATTTAAGTCACACGATCCGTTCGACACTTGACTTCTGAGAACGCACGCACCTCTCACACCACGCATCCCATCAATCCTTCCACACTTTTAATTCATACGTCTAAATAGTTCGCCTATCTAGATTGTAGACTATCCTTGAGACTAAACAAGAAATTATCAAAAATATTCACCAACTCCACACTTCTTTAAAAAATACTTCTCTTGTTGAAATAAAAAATTCATTCACAGTTCATTTTAAATGAGTATAGTTACTGAAGATTTTATCGGCTATAAAATTGGTATAAATCTAATGGGTTGGTACAGAGTCAACAAAATACGGAAGGTAAATATTTGAACCTTGAACCTCGAAACTTTTAATAACTTTCGTAGTTGTATTGCCTGTTTTAAACTCGTTCAGCATTCAATGCCGCAAATGAATTTTGCTTAGGTTCGCTTTTTAAAGGTTTTTAACACAGAATATGTAGACCCGAAGTTTCGAATGTTCGGTTTAGTGTTAGTATTTGATTAGTAGTACACTGTATAAACTGTTATATACACTGTGTAGAGCTGATAAATTGGTGTGCAGGACGGCACCGGTGCAACTGCGCTCGTACCGCCAGTCGCAACCTTTGATGCTCCTGAAGTCCCCATATTTAGATTCTTGACGGAACACGTTGACATAGTAGTAAGGCTCCTACATCCTGGAGGGATACACTTCAAAGCCTACCACGGATACACGAAATATTAATGTTGAACATTCTGAGATACTTACGCTATTGCTGTAAAGTTCGTTGGATCGCTCGCTGTCCCACTCGGTCTCGATGTGTCCCGTTCGCTCTCCTTGTCACGCGGTGCTGTATGATCCGATTAGTAGATGTGACCGATTCGGCCAATAAAGAAAATGCCTGTGTCCCGTTTTTATGATTGTGTGCGACTAAGTGGGCCAATTATGCTACAACCAACAGACCCGCATTCCAGCTGTACGTCAACTTTCCAGCTTTGCACAGTAAAGGTACGGTAACCAAATCTGGTCCGGGCACGGCCGGGACCCGGAACGGATACGGCACGGTTGTATTTAAATGGGTCTTTAGACTACAGAAAGAATGCTCTTTCAAAGGCATGTTGTGAAATTTGTATACATTCATGGCACAAAGAAGACACGTGTATTTATTTGACGCAGATGATAAAGCGACAGTACTTATGGGATGATCTGATATTGATCTGTTCTTTTTACATCGGTGCAAACTATAACGTAGCTAACTACACGTGTATTCTGCGAATATTTAATTTTCAAATTGACTTATTTCTGCATGTGGAATCGCCCCTTTTACAGTTGTACCAAGATTGCATCCGGGCTCTGTATAATACAAATATTCTCTGTAGTTCATAGAAACAATTGTGGTAACCCATGGTATTGAATCAATTTGATTTACAAGGGAAGATTACGGCTTGGACCAGTCTTTTTGGATGAAATGTGCCTCAAAATGTAGGTGATGGATACAACCGATGAGTATAAATAAATCACAGAATATGAGAGGTTAAATTCTTAGTCTTGTTTATGAAAGATGTCTGTAAACAGTCAGATTTCGAAATTGGTACTTTGGCATTTATTTTTCAAAATTTTTTTTTTTAAAAACTGAGAGCGATGGAAGCAAGCGCCCTTCAGATTCGTATTTAGATCACAAACGTCTATAAGAAGCGACTATTAAATGTTAAAGTTTGAAAAAATGTCAAAAGTTGTTAAACAGTGTTATTTACTTGCAGCGAAACTTTATATATAAAATGAAGTGATTATCCTGACTAATTGACGATCAACGCATAGCCCATACCACCGAACCGTGGAAGCTGAAATTTGGGAGACACTTTTTTTTATAGCGTAGATAGCCATTGAAAAAGGATTTTCCTCCTCTCCCTTCTCCTTTCCTCTGATATCAGAACTACCCTGCGCGAGAGCGGGTACATCAGCTAGTAGAGAAGTAACTTATAGAAGTAGGATTTTAAATCTCGTTCCTCTAATGATAATCAGTTATCTTCCACTGTTTTTTAAATAAATATAGTGTCTGAGTGGATAACAGCAAGACTTGATACGTCTTCCTACAGAAAAACCTTCCATAAAGTTAATCAAATATGTCTCCCAGTTGATATTTGTACTAAAAAGTGTTCGTGTCAAGCGCAGGTACATATTTAGAGCGTGCAGTTAATGCAGCATTCCGTTCTGGTTCCATTATTTCTGCCATAACACTCATGGAAATACAGGTCAAAACCTGGCGATACGATACATGTTGCATTCTACAATGTAGAAATTGTAAATTAGAAATTTCTTATATTATATTTATTCCCTAGTATTCCAAATAAAAATATAAGTTATATTGTAGAAATATTGATATAATACATAATATGCAAAAAAATCATATAATGGAAAACACAGTCTCTGGGATTTCAACTCACAATCAGATATCAGGATTCTCCAGTTCGTATTCCAAGATTCTTCTTTTGTGACTATCAGGGAACTTGGATATTTTCTTCTATTCTAGGATAGTTTAGTATTAATTATATCGTAACAAAAAAAGTTAATTTTTTAAATTTAAGTAATCTTACAGAAATATCGCTTACGGTATTTTATAATAATTGGCAAGAGTTAACCCTTAATATTCTAGGATTTGTTTATACTCATCCGTTATACTCATCACCTACGCTGTGAATTAGGTTTCATATGTTGTTAATATTCGTTTTATACACAACATTTGTGTTACTAAATTTAATAGCTAATTACGTTTCAACGCAACTCACTCAGATAATTTTATTTTTATGTTTTGTTTGTTGATAAGTTTGAGAAAAAAAGTAAATATTAATTTAGAAATCGTACTAATTCTTATAAGGTTCAACCCATTTGTGTTTCATTTATTTTGGACTTGCTGCAGATAGGATGCGACAATTAATTTTTTATAATATTTAAAATGCGATTCAAACATTAACTTTTCTAGAAACAGGGAGACACAACGTGAAGCGAGAATTAACTTTAAAAGTATACACAGAGTGTTTCCCCTAAATCCGGTAACCTAATTGTCTTCTGTAATTTAAAGGATACAAAAAATATTTCATGGATAATTTAAATATTTCGAAGAGCGAATACACTGAAGGAATATGTTTTCTCTTCCTCTTATTCTTCCCCTTCTTCTACCTCTTCTTCTCCCTATTCTTCTTTCTCTTGTCCTTCCTCTTCTTCTCCCTATTCTTCTTTCTCTTGTCCTTCCTCTTCTTCAGTCGTTTCTTCTCCCCCTTTTTTCTTTCCTTTTTTTTTTCTATGTAACCTAGCATTGACTGCTGTGGTCATTTTGCCGAAGAATCTGCAATTCTAGGTAGATTCCGAACCACCATGTGTCAACAGCATCACAAAAGCACTAAAGACGGTCACCCATTCTTGCGCTGATCCATGGCCACCGTAGCTTAACTTCGATGATCGGACGAGAACCGGTATCTTTTCTTTAAATTTGTTTATTTCCCAGATCAATACAATGCTATAAATAATTGTTGCGCAACAAACCCCACAATAAAGTGTGAGAGAAAGAATACTATAAATTTAATGGCCGACTTCAAGGCTTTTCCGACCTCGGTATTTGATCGCAAGCATCAGCTGTTATTCTTTGCCGACAACTGGAAAGGATATTACAGTCAAATGAAAATCAACAAACAAGTGAAACGGGAAGCACCAGTCTCAGTCCTATTGAGGATATGCTATGAGACGTATGTGATGGAATTTCTCATGCATCTGAATGGTTACCTCATAGATGCACGAATTCTCAGCCCCGTTTTTTGGAACCCCAGTTCTGCTCTGTGGTCGAATCGCTTCTCTTACGCACTGTCAACTTTTACTGCAAAGGAAAATCACGTTTGTCGATAGTCTCGTAGATTACCTTAGAAATGTGATAGTGGACAGATCTTCTAGATATCTAGCGTACGATAGTAAACATATTCATTTGCATTCACAAATTGCTTTATATTGTCACTGAAACTTGGGATTGCGAAGGAAGTAAGTTTAATATTTTACTTAAAATTCTTGAATCCAAGATCGTTTCAGATTGCTGGAGAAAAAATATAAATGGTGGTTCGGAATCTACCTAAAATTGTAGTTCCCTTGGCTAAATGACCATAGCAGTCGATGCTGAGCTACGTAGAACAGGAGGAAGAAAAAACAAGAGCTTAGACGTGGAAAATATATGAATGTTCTTGAGAACTCTAAAAAAGTGATTGATAAAAAATTTCTTCTGGCGTGTTTGTTTTTTAAACAATTAAATTACTTCTGGGCTTTCACAGTCAGGAATCTCAGTTGTTATTAACAGATGCTTTCGGGTATAGACATAGGCCGTGTCCCGTAGGATATACAGTCTTACCCCTATCAACGTAACGTTTTTCGCCTCCAGACTGTGTAAAAGTCGTATTCCCATCTCTTCCCGTCACGTCGCACAGTGCGGCACGGGTGGACAAAAATAAAAAATTCAAATATTTAAATATTAATATTGAAGGTCACTATATTGTTACTGGATAGTTATTGGTATAGAAAATGCCTGTCAAGAAACTAATGAGTCAATGGTGGTCAATTTGTTGGCACCACCAAGTATTTCATGGCGTACAATTTATACGTATCACGATTTGTTGTCAGTATTTTATATGCATTCTTAAATATATTTATAATAACTCTTTATAATGAAAAATACTCACCCAGATACGTATATTTCATTTTATATAATTTGATATGAATGAATTCATTTTCTGTGTTCGTATAACATTTCAATGTAAACTTTAATTATTGTCAAATTTAAATTGACCTATAAAAGATTTGACGCAAAATATCCTGGGATTTTAACAGTTTTCGGTTCATTACTTCTTATATTTTAAGAAATTGATATTTTTTTCTGCTAGAAACTGTTACATACAGTTTTATTTACCGTTTTTGCACCTGACCGTACAATTTCCTGTTTGGGTTTAGAATTCAAAGTCAAGAACTCTGATTTAATTGAGTTATGGATTTCTAGTGATAAATCTAACGCGGTATCAAATCTTACTGCTAAAATAAAGACAATTCTAAATATCAATAATTGTTCTGATTTCGTTGACGAAAATCTGAAAAAAATTTGCGAGACTTATTGCTCAGTCTTAAGCAGAAAGTGGAAAGATTGACTATTTCAAAGAAACATAATAACGATTTTTCTGAAATTAGCCAGTATGTAATATTAAGAGATGAACAGAAAAATCAATTCAATCGACAATTTTTGATGACTCGCAAATCAGCATAAGTGAATTAGAAAATACTGGAACATAAAATAGAGAATAATTTTAAAAAATTTGTAAAATTTTAATTACTGATTTCATATTCCGCAGATACATGTCAATATTTAGACATTTGTAACAGAATTTCGATTGTTGTCCAACATTCTACCAATCGGCCGCACTGTGCGTCAGGGCGAGTCCACGCAGTCGTGCGGCTGGCTATTGGGGCAGATAACATAGATGCAAAGAATGAATCATCTTATAATGGAAATAATTTTTTGTGTTTCATTGTACCTGACCGATGCTCTATCGCGCACCCTAAGAATATCTCTACGCAAGTTACGCCCATAAATATTGTACTCGACAAGGTGACAACTTCACATATCCCGGTTTAATGTCATTTCTAGACCTCGAGCACCGTTATAACTATCCGGGATACACTGTACATCCCAATATAAATTACGTATGAAACATGTTTCATATCATTAAGACCATGAAAGATAATTGGTAATGTGTTTTAGATAGGGCATACATTCATAATAATCTAAATTCATGTTCGATCCATTTCTACGTAACACATACTGCATACCATCTCAGATGATACTAGTTCAACTAATAAATGCACACTTCTAGTTATGCGCTACAAGTCCTGCTATTCCGGCAGAATGAGTTGAAAGTAAACAATCAAGAAATCGTTAGAGAATCTTTTAAAAGTTTTTCTTATCAAGTCTGAATATAAGTATCTAGTAAGATATTATCGACTATAGTAATCTTAGGCACCATTAAATTACTTCTGGGCTCCACTTATATTGGTGTTATTTTTTCCAAAAGGAAAATGATTTTGGTCCTCAAATATAATACATTGTTCACACATAAAAATTTTTCGAAATGAGGAAGCAACAGGACATGATCTTTTATTCTTTCTCCAATACTTTTTATTTCATACAAGTTTAATGCTCGCTACTCTTTCTACTTTGTTTTCCTTTCTCTCTTACCCCCGATTCTCCACCCCTTGCCTGTCTTCATTGCCCCACCTCTTGTCTTCATAGCCCCCCGCCGTCTTGTTCTCCCGCCACTTTTCCTACTCTCTCTTTCTTTCTCTTTCTCTCTCTCATCCATAAAACGAACGTCCGATTTACGCTGCTTTTACGTTGTTAGTCGCGGTTCGTTAGCCGCACAAGAAGTTTACTCCGTGAGGCGGCGGTCCCTCCCGAACGTGTTCAAGTGTAGAAGGCATACATTTTCGGAATTTTTGGAAAGGAAATAAAAAGGACATTATTAATATTGAGTATAAACGATTGGCAGTCATTAAACATAATGTTGGTGCAAATGAGTGCGGAGGAAGACTACGAAAAACAGATCTTTTACAGCAGATCCAAGTGCACATGAGAAGAATATAGGCGCACTCCACAAACTTGCTTTTGGATACACGCGAAGATAAAGAATCATAAATCAAGAAATAAAGTATAAATTCGCGTATTTTTGCAGGGAAGCTTATTCATAGTTTCAAAGTGTTTAAGCACTTCAGTACTTAAACTTTTGGAAGAAACAATAAGTTTTAAAGCACAGTTATAAGTGTGATAGCAGTTTGGTGTAGAATGGTTCTTAGTTCACGTAAAACATTTTAATTCTTCAGTGCTCTCAAAGTCATTGGCTGTGCATAAGTGAAAACTGTTTAATTTGAATGATATGTTTAAGGATGTGTTGTAATAATTGTATACAAAAATTTAATTATAACTACTCACAGTCTCTCAACGAAGGGGAATGAGATTTGCAATTCACATTAAGATTAATTTGTGTCAATAATATTAAAGAATGTAAACATTTCTACACAGCTGCTAAACCAAATTTTGGGTAGCGATGCGTGTTTAATTGAAAGAATAGAGAAGGATTCTCTAACGTTCTTCTAGACTAGAACGTACGCGTAAATTTTTTACTTTCATCTTCACTTGCTGTCATTGCATGAATTGCATGATGTTGAACAAAATGACAGAGTGGCCAGCTAATAGTAATACGCGGATGATCAAAGCCCGGAGCAGTCCTAACGTATCGAAGACACCTTTTTCACCAACGAAGAAATTAGTTTCATTAGGTGAAAATGGGTTATCATCTACAAATAAATCACATCGTCTTGGTGAAGCTTCAACTACTTCCAGAAAACCCGGTAAAACCATTCTCAATGACTCTAAGAGTATTCTTACAAGTTCTTCTTACAACTCCGCCAAAACACGTACTTCCACTTCAAGTAATAATCGTTGTATGACGTGTGACAGTTATATCGATGCGACAAAATGTTCATGGTTAATAGCACGGAACGAGAAGAAGCAATCTTCGAAGATAATTTGTCCGAAGACATCTTGCACTATCCTCGAAGATAGAACATTGTTGAAGAAAGGACTGTTATATGCTCCGGCAAAATTACCGAAGAAATCGGAAGTATTGAGGAAAAAAACCGCTCTAGGTCGCTCAGCGAGTCTAGGGTATGTTTCCGTTTCATCTCATTCCAATTCTGCAGAATTTCATAAACACGGATCTTCCTCTACCCAGGCTAAAAAGCACTCAACAATGGAAAACAAAAACAAAAAAGAAATTCCCCGATTAAGGCAGATCAACAGGTCTTCCAGCGCATGGAGTATTCAGACTATTTCGAAATCTGAAAATTCGGCTGAAGGGAGTATTGCTGTGTCGTCAAGACCAAGTAAGATTCCGCTTCTAGCCCACCGAAATATTCGTATAGGTCGATCTCTCGCCGATCTCTCACGAGTAGATCGAATCGAAGAGTCGATGATTCAGACAGTGTCTTTGGAGAATAACATCGATCTTGATCGTTCAATGGATGAGCGTATTTATGAAAACTGTCGCGAAGCATTTGGATTCTCGTCAACGGAGAGTCATCAAGCTGTTCGAGCGTGCAGCAGCAGTCTTGAAGAACGAGTGGCACGATTAATGGCACAGTTAGATGACAACGATGACGATAGACCGATTAAAGTAGATAGTGTATCGGTTGATTGTGTTGACGCTGCTCCTCCTCGTAAAGCAAATTCAGTTTATGAGGTTCAGGAGATTGGTATCGAAGAAAATGGTAAATCGGATGATAAAATCGAGGAACATGTCACTACTGTGATTAGTGTTAAACATAATCCTGAAAGAAAAGATCTAGAGGTTAAAAAAAATGAGACCGGTGAAGCAGCAATTGATTATGAAGGTGATGAGACCGTTAACAGTACAAGGAGCAATAAAACTCGATCGGAGCATATTGATAATAACAAACAAGGCAGTACTGATGAATCAACAAACACGAATGAAGCTTTAAACATTCAAGAGATTAGGAAAAATTGGGAGACACAAATGAATAGATCATTATCAAAAAATTTTGAAAAATCGAATGATTTTGGTGATGTATCGAATCTTCCTACAAATACGGATAGTTTGAAGGATATTCGCCAATTGAATGACGCCACTAGAGAAAAAATGAAAAAAAGACAGTGCGTAGGTAAAAGAGCTAAGGAAATTGAACACTTAGTAAATTTTTTTAATTGCAAGAATGCAGAAACATCAAGGCAAGCAAAGGATATTTGGATCAAGTCGCGATATAATTCAAACACTCCGATAATCAGCCAGGATACCACTTTAAAGAAGGATGTGGATATAAAAAATATAAGTGATTACAATGGATATTTGTCAGATGGAAACTGTTCGCAGGATAGTGGTCACATGAGCAACGAAAATGAAGTTGAGTGGAAAGAGAATGTTCAAAGTGAAACCCGAGACTTTGATAAAGATCAGTTTTTTGAACAAAGCGAACCACAAACTATTGGCGTATTTAATACCACGGCAGTTAGCAAATTAGAACCTGAAAAAGAAGTAACAGTTATTGCTAGCGGCAGCATTTCAAGTTTGAATGCAGGAAGTAGCATTGATCATTCTAAGGGAGATACTCTGAAACGTTTAGAACTCATCAGTAAAGGGCAACGGAAAGGACGACAGGTCTGTCTTGTAGAATCATTAAACATCTAGATAATGTAATTGTTGATTAAATCGTATATATAGAGGGTGACCGGTTTTAATCTATAAATGCAAATTACTCGTACACTATGTGCTGCATAAAAAAATAGTACAGATGAGATAGTGAATGATTTCGGGGGGCCACATTCTGGTGTAAGTCGTTTTTTTCTACACGGACGCGTAGAGGTCATATGAAGGTGACATACGTTTTTTTAAATGCAATTGTAGATTTTTTAATACACTAATCGATGCAGTTCGTTATTCTCTATACAAAAGTACTAAGCCACTTATGGCGAAAAATCATTAATTTAAAAGATATTTTAATTTTAGTATTGGTAATAAATGGTAATATAATATAATATAAATAGTAATGAATAGTATACCATTTCGGTGTAGCTAATATGCGTCACATCTAACATGTCGTGCTCATAGTACACAGTGTTAATGCCACTACCCAATACTAAAATTAAAATAACTTCTAAACTAATGGTTTTTCGCTATAAGCGGCTTAATACTTTTATGTAGGGAATGACGAGCTGCATCGATTAGTGGATTAAAAAATATACACTTCCATTTAAAAAAACGTATGTTACCTTCATATGACTTCTATGCGTCCGTTTACAAAAAAACTACTTGCACCAGATTGTGGCCTCCTCGATATCATTCACTTCTTATCTGAACTATTTTTTTATATAACACGTAGTGTACGAGTAATTTGCATTTATAGATTAACACCGGTCACCCTGTATATAGTCATCTTTTATTGCATATAAGAAGATTATCAACATACGATATTCGGTATAAAATTTATACAAATAAAGTATTCAGTAAAGATGGCAGTAAGTCAGTTTAAAAATTGTACAAAAAATTCAATAACAGACAATTTGCGCGGTACACATTTCTTTCAGATTTATAATATCGATGAGAGGTCAAAAATACAATAGAACTGATTTTTTATGGAAGACATAATTTCTGTTACACATTGAAACATTTTTTGTAGATTTATTTTAGCAACATTTAATGTCATTTACTCAGTTTTGTAAAACTCTATGAACAATTTAAAAAAAATTGTTTAGCACAGTTTGAAACTTTTAGTGACTTATGGACTTTTACTATTTTTCCCTTCATTCGTTTTTTACTTTCAAATAGAGGTATTGTAATGAAAAATTATGTTATATATTATTGCTTATAGAGTATACTTAAAGAGTATATGTACTTATATTCGACGTTTTCATTTATCATTTATTTTATCATTCTTCGTAGAACTGAACTATGATTCTATTATAAATAGTATATTTTAATTAAACCAAATTTAGCAAGTCATTAATTACGTATTGAATATAGATATATGTACACACACAAGTAGATCACACAATTTTCAACCTATTTTACATTTGAGAAATGATCCCGCTACATCCTGATAAATTAAAAGATTATTAGATATTTCTAAACTTATAATTAGGAATATTAATTTAATTTCTCTTATTACTAATATTTTGCGAAGAAATTAATTTGTTTTCTCGTTTTTCGTAACAGATATTTTTCAGATCCGGCACTCTGGAACGATTGGAGGCCCAAAGAGACGAGAAGTTAACTGGACATATTATTCTTCTTCAGGCAAGGTGTAGAGGTTATCTAGCACGTCGGAAACTCAACACTCTGAAAGTATGTCATGATATCTTCTTGAGGTTGTACAAGCGTACCTTCACTGGCGTGTCTGCAGAAAAGTTTTCACTCATTACAAGAAGTTTCTAAATACCTCATATATTTCTGCATGTAATCTCGATACTATTAATGCGTTACAATACATTTAGAAACTTCTGTCTCATTACCTTTTATATTTTTATGTGAATTAACTGAAATAGCATACACACGTGGTATGCTACAATGACACTTTGCATGGAATTCTAATTTACTTTGGAAAATATAACATATCCTACAAAATTAATATATATATTTCAATGTCATTTTCATGACGTTGTAGGACTATTATGCTGTATACACGGTCAGTTATGCAATAAGGTGTTACAGGTCAATATAATATTAAAAAACGATTTTCTCGCATTTCAATGATGCTAGGAGGCATAGTATTTTCATGTTCTGGGTTTTTATTCTTATTAATTGTTAGATTTTAAAATGGCCTCAACTTTTCAACATTTCGACTGGCGTGTCACCCATATATGGATAACACTCCAATTCAATAATTATTTATTTGATCATGTGTAGCAGTTATGAATACATGTATCTAAGCAGGTCTAAGGGAATCAATCGAAAGATTATTAAATTTACTAATATTATTCATCAAAAAGCGTATTATTTTGGGGTATATTCATTCTGTATAAAACTGTAAAAAGTTTGCAATTTTCAGCTAATACAGCTGGGCAATTAAAGTGTTAAATTATATATTATAGTTTTACCAGAGGTGGCCATCCGGAGCCAGGCGGCCTGGCTCCGTTTTTGCTCCTATTTACTCTGTGTCCATTCTGCTTACGTAGGTTGTGAACTGGATGCGACGTCAAGAACGTCGATAATCGCCGTAAGTACGATTTGCTCAAGAAATCGCGTAATAAGAATAATTATTTTTTATATATGACATCAGTTTTATTCATAGTTTACATCTCCACTTTAATATACATCATTTGTCATGCACAAACTCAGCGGCATCATATACACTCACTTAGTCCGACGTGTTTCATACTTGAAAAATTAATTACAGTATTACTTATATTGTATGATTCCATTTAAAAACTAAATGCAATTGCATTTTTCTAGTGTATAATTGGACTTACAAAAAAATCAACTATATAAAACAATAGAACCCATTGCACCCTTCAATTTTTACGCCTACCATTTTTTCCATTTTTAATGACACAGGAGCTACAACATATTTTAATAATGCAATTAACTCACAAGGAACATCATCCAATTGGCACACGTGGATTTTGATGAAACTTTGCACATACATAGGTGAAGTATTCGAAAATATTTAACACGTATTCTTTTTATCAGCGGATATTCATGTTTAGGTGGTGAAACTTCTCTTCAAAGTTGGGGAATGAGATCCTTTTGTGCCGAATAACTTAAAAATTAACAAAAATAGACAAAAATTACTCTATACACTGCTCCACAATCTTGAATGTACTTTAAAGCGTCCCTAACAGTACAGGAAATAAACCCTATCAAAACTTTAACATTAAATGTCCTTTACACAATTGATCGTCTACACCGAAAACGCTATACAGAGGAATTCGTAATTACATGATCTACCAACGTGCTAAAGCTTATCAAAATTTGAAACGACCACTTGGGGAGTTTTCTTTGTTAGCAGCAATGTCATTATTCCCAATTTTTCCAACATTTTCTAAAATTGGGAAAAATGTGTATATATTAGGTGGATCTTATTGTTCACATTGGCGCATTTTATTTAAAAAAATTATGCCGTATGAAAAATATTTACAAGAAATGTGATTTTTTGGCTGCTGTGGCGCCGCCTATACTTTCCTTCAAATTTCTCTTACGTAATATTATTCCTCATAAAAATTCAAGTAATTTTTGTCTGTACCATTTTTTCAGTGTTTGTTAGTTTTAGAGTTATTCAGCTCAAAAGTTTCCCCATCCTCCAACTTTGACGGGAAGTTTTACCCCCTAAACATGAATATCCGCCACTAAAAAAATACATGTCAAATATTATCCAATGCTTCACCTATGTGAAAAGTTTCATAAAAATCGGCTTGTCAATTTGGTGATGTTCCTTGTCACTATTTTCCTAACAATATAGTGCGCAAGACCGCGACTAGAGCATATCCTGACAACAGTAAAATTCTATAATTCAGAATACAGCTCATGTTACATTCTACATATTTTTTTTAGTAATTAAAGACAGAGCAAGGTATTTACAGAAAAAATTTCAGCGCGAAGCAGGATTTACTTTTTGGTATTTTTAATATTGATAATTAAGGAATATTGTTTATACATTTTTAACAGTGTGTTCCATGGGCGTTATATTTTTTAAATAAAATTCAAAAGTCTTACCAGTAAAGTGGCGTCTCTTCTAGTAGTTGGCGTATATGAAATATCGTTTCTTAAAATATAACGTTAAAGACATGCAGCTTTTTCAAAATATGATATATGTATGTATGTATTTAATCGAAATAACTTCTAAATGATTCTTTACAGTTTTTCCGACGGTTAACTAATTCATTATTTTATTATTATAGAAATCAGCAGTTCTTGAACTTAAAAATTCTTCGAATGTAGTTTTTATATCTTCTGGATTTCGAAATAATTTGCTCTTTTAAAAAGTCGTCTAGATATTTAAAAAAGTTGTACAGAGTTCCACGTTTGACTGGAATACTTTTCGATACGACTAACTGCACAGCGGCTTTTGAGAAACATGATGCATTGTACGAAGAGGAAGTTATCCTATAACGGAAGTAAACAATTTTTTGTTTTTCGTTCTACATTTATGAGAATATTAGTAATAGATAAATGAAGTTTTCCCAATTAGAATGAGTCCAAACATGATCTCATTCGGACTTTTTGTTATCAGAGACATTCAGACTATCGAATCTTGTCTTATGCAAAATTTTAATAACAAATGAACCGAATGACATCGTGTTTGGACTCATTTGCATTGGAAGAACCTCACCTCATTTGTAGTATTTTCATGAGTATATTATAAAAAATAGATAAATTTTATTTTTCGTTGTATGATCACTCTCACTCCCAGAGTATCCCTTCGCGAGCTACGCTCATAAATATCGTGCTGGAGAAGGCGGTGACAACTTGTCCTAGCACGGTTGGCTGAAAGTTCTCGGGCCCGAATGCTCTTTCAGCCAAATGTGGAAGTCTGTAATATGTAGTAGGTGAAAGATCTGAGGAATAAGGAGGATGTGGTACAATTTCGTATTCTAATCCAGTTAGCTTTTGTATTGTCATTTTCGACACATGAGGTCTTGCGTTGTCATCCAGTAAGATTCCTTCCTATTTATTCACCCATGCAGGTTGTTTTACCGTCAATTTTAAATGTATTTTCTATGTCTTTTATTATTCTTTTTCTATTTTTTTTACATTTCCTACACTTACATATGCTTCTCCAAATGATGAGTTAATTTTTTAAACAGTTTTCACTGTATTATTGCCAAGTTTATATTCGTAAAGAGAGATTACTCGGAAATCACGGTTATTCATAGCTTCAAGAAATAATTTTTAAATAATCAACAAGATATACTACTGACAACTAATGCATACGTATTGCAAGGAACTCCTTCTTCTTTAATACGGTCTATAACAATTGACTATAAAACAATGTTTACTACAGAAAACCATCCCGTGAATTTAGAATTTTGGAACAACAACATTTCATATGCACCAACCTAATACATTCATCTCTGTAATAGTTTTCGTTTTTGGATTTAAGAAATACTTACCTCTACATTTCCGGCATTTGTGGCTCAAAAAGTTTAAACAAATTCGAGGAGCAGCAGAGATTACTTGGTTGTACTTGCGAAAAACTACAGGCTCACAAAATTTCATAAAAACCGAAGATGGTGTATGTATCGACTGTGACAATTAGCATGGGAGCGCTTATACATGAACAGTATATGAACAGTAACATATATGTAGATAAGAACGGTGGGCAAATTCGTTGATGGAACCAAATATTAGTGTACAAACATAAAATTAAAATAACTTCCCATTTAAGCCGACTATCGCACTACGCTATTACTAATACATTTTGCGTAAAAGTTAAAGTATCGTATTATATGTAAAGAATTGAGCCTGTAAATAAAAAAAGGAAGTATGTAAGATCAAACCTGACGTTATTTGTACAACGATATGAAGGATACAAAGATACATAATATTTTGCAACATTATTATCGGCATCATGAAACGAACTATAGATTGTACACGACAAAAGATACTGAATTGTTTTAAATATTTGAAAGGTAAAAAAGTGAAGTAGTGATACAAACGTTCTAATCTTGGAAAAACATTACAGTATCATATGGTGCAGCTTAAAAAATCGTGGGAGCTGGGAAACATTTTTTCGTTGTTAGTGTTGTTAAAATTTGTGCAATTGCTGTGTTCAAATAGCTGATAATGATGTTGTAATGAATCATTTAAAAAATGTTCAATTATTCTGTTTCCGCGTTTCTATTAAACGTTGCGTATATTTTCCATTATGTTTGGATTCAACAAATGGATGGAAGTGGCAATACTTAATGTTCAATATTTGTTTGTAAAGAAAACCATTGGTTTCGTAGTTATAAAATCTTTCATTTAGTCAAATGTTAATAACACCTGTAACAAAGGTTCGACATGTTACGCTTCGTCTGTGTAATACCTACAGTTACTTGAATATCATTGAAGTGGTCGTTTGCAAGTTTAAAAATACCTATTAAAATTGCCTATGTGTATTTATTATTCTGCTTACTTTAGAAAAAGGAATGAAGTATTATTCAATTGCTTTCGTACATATTGGAATCTAATTACTTGGTTATCGACACATATGTAAATGAAATAGTCTTACAACTCGAAAGTGATTTTCAGACACATGTTTATTCAGACCTTTTTGTTTATTTTGATAAATAGTACGTGTCGAATTCGACATCTAAAATTCGACACGTATGCACCTTAGATTTTTTTTACATTTGTACACATGAATGTGAAAATATTTTCCATAATGAAATTTACTTATTCGAATTCGGAAGATCTCATGCTAAGCGTCCTTTCACATTAACATTTGTGGCACGATAAGAAATATGAAAGGGCTATTACGGTTCATACACGTACCATCTTCGCTTTCAATCAAATTTGTTGAACCTGTAGTCTCTAGTGAGTAAAATATAATGAGCTACTCTTGTTTAAAGTCAACTTTTTTTTTAAATCATCAATTGAAAACTATCATACATATTAATATGCAGCTAACTCGGTTTTCCTCGTAATTCTTTCAACTTTCATTAAAATAATATGAATTCCCTGGACTACACTTTTAAATCCGTATAAACAATAAACCTTTTATAATTATAACAAAAATCCAGATTATTCTGCGTTGAAATTTGTTCTGTACATAACTTGAACTGTCCTTTAATTACTCTGAAACCATGAGAATGGAACATGCAGCTTTCTGTATAATCGACTCTGTACGTGCAACGATGTATTTGCATTCTAGGGTAGGTCTGGTTTAAGTTTATAAATTTCGTTTATTATTTCTCAAACTGTCGGAAGTACAAATAGTTTGTTTACATGAAAATTGTTTAGTCCGAAAAAACACGTTTGATGGTAGAAACAATTTTTTCAAATTATTATCCAAGGACTCGAAACAGCAATTCATATCAGTTACATTTCGGTTCCTTCTTACTGGCCGTAATTCATCAGTAAATTTCAGTCTGAGTTTGGATTCTGACCGGAAAGCTTCTATGTACTAATTTCGTTCTAATTTGTGGTTAAGAATTTGAGTTTATATTCGGGTTTTGACCAGAATGCATTTGTTTATTTCGGTCTGGAATACGATCTGACCTGATATGAACTTGATTCTTAACACTAGGTTTACGGACATTTCTTATATACCTATCTCTACGGACAGGCATCAAATTGACGCGTAAACGAAACCGCACATTTTCTTTAAAAACAACTTATTTTATTTAAAAACAATATATTATACACTATTAACTTATAAATGAAACTATGTGATATTATATATTTATATAAAATTTATAATATTTAACATTATACAACATTATATGTATTCCGCACATTTGTGAAATTCGAAATGCGTCAAAATGACGCGTCCCGTAAACCTAGTGTTAATTAAGGTCTCGGCCACAACTCCTTTGGATAAACTCAGCAAAATGTTTTTCTATCCTAACCGAAGACGAGAGTTAAGACACATTGAATAATTATTCATATTTAATAAAATAAAGTTCTATCAAAAATTAATTGTAAATATATCATTTTCCTAATATGTATTTTTAAATGACTACTCGCAAAAATAAATTACGAGAATGTCACTTTTTAACAAAATAATTATCATTTAAAAACTTACTGAAATTAATTTTTAACAAAATAAAATTTATATACAAAATAGCTTAATGTTTAACAAAATAAGAATTAGTTAAAAAAGAAGTTATTTATTACTTCCGTTTATCCATTTGATGACTTTATTTCACTTTTAGTTTTCTATTTTCAGGTAGTAAAGAAAACGTTCGGATAATAGAAGATAAAATTGATTTGTATTCAGATAATGGAGGTTCTATTGTATTCTAAATATTTAATATCGTACAAGATTAAAATTCATTTGCTACTTATTGGTAGAAACAAAATTTTTTGATAGAATGCATGAAGGAAACTGAATTTGTACAATGTACTACATTTAATTGAATTAATTTTTTTGAAATGAGTCGTATTCTGTTAAAGATTACAATAATTGTGTCACAAGTCTCTTGTCAAAGTCAAGTTATTTTTTTCGCGTCTTATTTTATTAGAAATTAATTTCAAATTCTTTTTAAATATTCATTAATTTATTAAAAACTAATACTCCTCCAATTTCTTTTACTTCTCATTTTCGGTTTAGAGAAATACAATTTCGCTTATTTTTATCAGGCGAGGTACCGGACCGTAATTCAGACCCAAATTCACAGATGCATTCGGTCAAAACCCGAATGCAGACCCAAATTCATTTTGAGTCAGACCGTAAATTAGATCGAAATTTAAACGGTCTTCTTTCAACCACCAAGATTCAAAAAATCTAGAATTAAAGTTTCCGTTTAACAACCGAAATACAAAACGATCTAAATTAGGTTTCTTCAGAATTACTGTCACTAACAAGGGAACATACCGAAACGTTAATCACCAATTTTGATGCAACTTTGGTAGAAAGTAGTTCTAACATAAATATTTGACACACATTTTTTTTTATTGGCTGACATTCATGTTGAAGGCGTGAAACAGCCTTTAAAGTTGGGGTCGAAAAACCTATTTGACGGTATATACTAAAACCTATTGGTATTGGAAAAATGGTTTAAATGTACGGATTGCCTATTTTTTTTAATGCTGAATTCAGCTGTATAGCTAGTTTGCCGAAAAAATAATTTGGTTAAAAAATGTATTAAACCTTACCAAGTTTTTTCAAATTTTTCTTGTAAAATGTAAATCCATTTTCATTAATTTTTCTGTATTTAAACTGAGGACACTGGCCAAGAATACGGATAAATCAGAATTTTCAATTTCACTCTCGTGACAGATATTATTACATGTAAAAAATTCGAGTGGTAAAGATACTTTCTCCAATATCCGGAAAACTGTTCAGTGTAGAAACAAATGTTTTAGATGAAAGTTGTGTATTTTTTACAGCAAATTTAATTACGTAAACAAATATATTAACTATTTATTTGTTTAACACGTTGAATGCCATGGGGGTCACCGATGACCGGCACTAAGTTCGATCGTAGCGCCGCGAGGGTCCGGCGAGCCAAGATTACTAGAAACACATTATTCGAGAAAATTTGAATGCTTTTAAATTTTTCACTATTATCATCGTTACTACAATGGTGTGAAGAAATTAATGCAATGCAGGACATATAAAAATAGTTTTATTTATATATATATAACATGTATGCTTAAATATTATGCGCGCATATTGCGATGTATTGTATTAAAACACTCCATACAAAGGAAAGGTGAACCGATACAGTCTCCACAATATGTCATAACTTTTTTGGTGCAGTTTTTTGCCTTTGTCCTGCCTAGGTTTTTGAATTTTTGTTGTTACATATTGTACAAAATCGACAAGAATGAACAAATGAAATAACACACGACTGCGATAAATGATACATTCGAAAGAAGTGAACAAATAAAATAACGATGGAGATACTGGAGTATTGCAAAAAAAAAGATTAAAAATTCGTTCGAAAATAAAGAAATGCATTTCTGCGCCGCAGGGGTCACCGGTGACCCCCAGTAAGATAAATGTGTTACACATGAATACACATTTTAACTTCTCTGTTCTAAATAATATTTCATCATAATATGTAACGCACAATAACAAATTCATGCTGGCGCCACGAGCAAGCCATGTAAAATTAGCGCGGCATTCAACGTGTTAAATAATATAATTTAACACTTTAATGGCCGCTTACATAACATGTCTGTGATAGCCGGAACAACTGTTAGTGGCCGATCACACATGTGTGTGATGCTACCGCCGACGGTTATTGGCCGGTAACACACTCTCTGTGTGATGATTTCTCTAATCATTATAGACGGATAACATAATACATATAATATAGTTTTTAAGCCATAAATTTATATTGCCAGCCCCTGGCGAAGTTTAACTGCGTAGACGTGCGGCCATTAAAGTGTTAAAACATACGAACTTTTTACTCGTTTTTTTTACAGAAAGTTGATCCATTTTCATATAAATTTATCAACATACACTATGACCCAAATAAAAGATGTGGAAATTTTGAAATTACAGTAAAACGTCGATTATACGAAGGACCGACTATCGAAACATAGAATGAGTCACGTATCTGAACTATGTAATAAATATTACATTTTAGAAAATGTGTCCTTGCTTCAAATGCCCAATTTTTTTTTTATCTCCAAGAAACTCTACAATGTGTCCAGTAAGGACATTAGGTAAGTTGTTTTAGCAGTTCAGCGTTTATAACACGTAGATGCATTGCTCATTAGAAGGCACCTATATAGGGTTACAACGTAAGTTGTTGAGATAGAAGGTCGTTGGGATGCTTCTGTCCAGTCGTCTGGGTAAATTTACTGCACACAGTTTTTTAGCTAGGTCGTTAGGGTGAGTGTCTAGTCTTGTTTTGTAATTTCCACACATATGTGCTATTTCTTCTGTTACAGATTTAACCTTAAGATCTTTGTGTATTTCGTCATTACGCACATACCAGGGTGCGTTGACTACAGTTCTGAGCATAATAGATTGTAACGCTTCTAATTTAGTTATGTGGCTTTTGGCTGCTATGCCCCACAATTCAGTTCTGTATGTCCAAATTGGTTTGATTATTGTTTTATATATTAAAAATTTGATGTCTACGTTTAATATTGAATATCTGCTGGTAAGCCAGTAAATATTTCTCCTTTTGATGCGAATTTGATCTGTCTTGTTTTGTATGTGATGTTCCCCTGTTAGCCGTGAGTCTAAGTGCATACCTAGGTATTTTACTATTTTCGTTTGAGATACAGCAGCATTGTTTAGGGTCACTGACGGAACAACATTTTTCTTTAAGGTGAACGTTATGTGTTTACATTTATCAGCGTTCACTTTTATTGTCCATACATTTAGCCACTGTTCGAGTTTTAGCTGATGTTGTTGAAGTTCTGAAGATGCAGTCTTGGGGTCTTCATGCGTGGCTAGGATGGCCGTATCTTCGGCAAATGTAAATAATGCAGTTTCTTGTGTAGTAGGAACACCTGCGGTGTATATTGTGTAAAGCACAGGCCCTAAAACACTGCCCTGTGGAACTCCTGCTTCGATATTGTAAATGTCCGAAATGGAATCCTGAACTTTTACAAAAAATGTTCTGTCTTCGAGGTATGACTTTATGAGCTCATAGTATGATGTGGGAAAATTTTGTTTAATTTTGAATAAGAGACCGTGGTGCCACACTTTATCAAACGCTTTTTCTAAGTCTAGAAAAAGAACAGTGCAGTACAGTAAAAGTTGGATAACTGCCCGCAAATCGGGACCCAAGGCGGGCAGTTATGCAGTAGAAGAATCGATTCCAATCATAGACACGCCTCGAGCCGAGGTTCGGTTTGTTGACAAACGTAGAGAAGGACAGCGAGTGGAAGAGAAAGAGGTCCGAGACACAAAAGAATGCGAAAACTATGTTTCGGTGAGACAATACTAACGCAAACATAAAACTTTTTTAATTTTTATTTTTTTTAAATTAAACCTTTACTGCCGTATTTGTGAGGTTCTTCTAATTAAAATGAGACCAAACACGATATAATTTGAAGCATATTTGGTTTATAATTTAAACCTACAACGTAGCACACTTAATCAATATCAATAAGTAAATATAATTCAAATTATACTGTGTTTGGTCTTATTTTAACCAGAAAAACCTCACAAATACGTGAGTAAAAGTTTAATTTAAAAAAAATCAAAATTAAAGAAGTTTTATGTTTGCATTAGTATTGTGTCACCGACATTCGAGTTAGGATCAGGTTCCACTACTCGTCCGTCGAACTTCTGGGTGCGTCAAGGGTAACCCCTCCCCCCGTGATGGGGGTGGCTAGTAGGCACTTATGCTGCAGATCCATACGGGCAGTTATCCAAGTTTTACTGTATTTGTTTTGCTCGAAGGCGAAGATGATTTTATTCAATTGCGGCATACTTGTTCCTGAATCCAAATTGACGCGGAGAAATTAAATTCTTTTCTGTGATTATCTTTTTCAATCTGACTAGGATTATTTTCTGTAGTAGCCTCGATATTATAGGAAATAGTGAAATCGGCCTGTAAGATGATGGTAGTTGGAGTTCTTTTTTGGGTTAGGTAACATAATAATTTGGGCTATTTTCCACTTAACAGGGAAATATCTAGCTCTCGATACGGTATTGAAAATTATGGAGAGCGTACTTACTGCTTTTGGTGGAAGTTCTTTAATAATTTTTCCGTTGATTAGGTCAAAACCAGGAGTCTTTTTTATTCGAATTTCTGCGATAAGTTTTTTAACTTCACTGAATGTGGTTCTTGTGGTTTCTTGTATGTGAACAATCTCGACTACTATGGGAGGAGTTATACTCGAAGAAGTTTCGGAGGTGTTCGCGCTATTGGGTTTGAATGTGTGTTATAGATGTTCAGCAAAAGTGGTGGCTTTATCAAGGTTGTTCCTTGCCCAACTACCGTTTGCTTTTTTTATGGCAGGTGAGCAGATGATTGGCTTTTTCAGTCTTTTAGTAGGTTTCCACAGCGAGTATTCTGTATCTTCGTTAGAAGAGAGGCTAGAGATATAAGTGTAAAATTCTTCGTTACAATGATTCTGAATTAATAGCTTTACTTCTTTGGTGATTGCATTTAATCTCTTCTTGTTAAGCGGAGTTTTTTGTTTTTGCCATGCATATTTTAACTTGCGTTTTAGTTTAATTTTTTCTATTATGTCATGTGGATAAGAATAAGATTTCCTTGTAGTTTTCAACTTGCTGGGTGGCTGTTCAACCTGCGTTCTGAATTATATTAGTGAGGTTTATCACCGCTGATTCTGTTTGTTTGGGAGTCTTTAAGGGTATATTGCAATTTATATTTTTTTCTAGGTATTCTTTAAAATGCTTCCAGTTAGTGTTGTTATTGTATAAGGATGGTGTTGTTTTTGTGAGTGTGATTTTGTGGAGGTAATTAATTCAGATCGGAGAATGATCAGAGGTAAGATCTAAGCAAGATTGTAGTTTAAAGTGTGATTTGTTGAATCATTTGATTGTTGCAAAGTCCAGTAAGTCTGGAGTTTTATCATAAGCCGCCGGCCAGTATGTAGGTTCACCCCTTGTTAGTGTGCCTAAGGACGCACTAATATACACACAGGAGCTATATAACACTTCGCGTAAACACGTATTATCAATCTGACGGCTTAAACGAGACGGCCCGATTGTAGTGTCTTATTTGAGTTCAGTGTATATACATACATTTAATTTGAAACCGATCATATTGAATTGGAAAATTTGGCACGCAATGTATGTACAGTAGTGCCGCGTTAGATGACCGTAGCTCGGGACCATATCTGGCCAGCTATGATGGGAGATAGAGTTGGAGGAATTTCCAAATATTCAAGAAAGATTGCAAATAGATCAGAATAATCCAGGATATAAAATTATGAACGATGATGACATTGTTTAATCCATTCTTGCTAAAAAAATATGACACAGATGGACACGTGGCGAGATCTTGTACTATCCCGCTACACCGTGAAGCTGAAAATGCATTAGATATTATATTAAGATGGACAAAAGTACAAGAAGAAATAGACGCAGTACAAATATTTAGTTTAGAAAGAATCCGACATTCAACTATATCTAAAAACGATTAATTTACTTCCTATATTTCCTTTATTATGTACTTTTTCACGTAAGAGACATCGATATTTGAAAATTGTTTTGTTTCCATTCGTTTTATGACATATTCGCAAATTTGGTTCTTCTAGTCCGATTATCCGAAAAACCGCTTATCGGAATGGGTTTGTCTTCCTATTACTTTGGCTAATCAACGTTCTGCTGTAATAGATTCAAGCTTTCAATGAAAATTAGGATATAATATATCCATTATGTTTCGGGGCACGACCCCTTGGCCCATATTACTGAAATATCTACAAAGTTTTGCGATAGTTGTGTCAACTTTATTGTACACTGCATTCTTAAACCTTTGATTGCGGACTACATACTTGAAAATGAGGCGAACGCTACGTGTGACCAAGTTGCAGTATTACGTACAGAGTCGATGCATCGAACGCCTACAGACGTCGACAGCACACAGTGAACTGTTTTGTCAAGCGTCAAAAATGTGTAGCAATAGCAGTCAAAGGGTTAATTATTCTTTACGAGAGAAGTATATTACCGCGGCAGGTAGAGAGTATGGTAGCTTTGGCAGGTAGAGAATAAAATATGGTAATTCTGAAAAGTTAACAAGATTTGTGATTGCTATTGACGCCTATAGGCACTCGACATAGCTGCTTACCGTGCACTGTCGACGCGCGTAGGGATTCGATACATCGGCTCTGTACGCAATACTGCAACTCGCCCGCAAGCAGCATTCATCTCATTTGCAAGTAGCCCGTAGTTAAAGAGTTAAGAATATAGTGTACAATACAGTTGACAGAACTATCGCTTAACTTTATAGCTATTTTGGTACTATGAACGAAGGGTTGGTGCCCCAAAACATAACGGGTTTACTACAGTGAGCCTAATTTTCTTTGAAAGGTTCAATCTATTAATTTCAAAGTCCAGTAATCCCTCGATTTACATCGATTCGCACTTACGTCGTTTCTAGTAGCGACACGATAGGTATTTGTCTACAGCCCCATAGTCCATATGCTTAGTACTCGTTAAACTATTCTCGAAGATACGTAAGTCAAGCATTATCAAAAAATTCAACGATCAACGAACAGAACTCATGAAACAAACATTTGATAATTAAAAATTGTATAAACTATGTATATAATTATGTATTGTAACTATGTATATAAAGTTGTACATGTATAATAGATACCCGTATGTATATGTTATTTACATGTGACTGTAATTTTAATTATGAATATATGTATCTACATATGTTAAACTTTTACATCTCCTAGTCACTTTTATTTAAAGGAAAAGCTACTTCTTAATGTAATTAAAATGTTAATGTATACACACGTTTGTATGTAGGTACATACGTGCATCATACCTACTCAGACTTACACGTCTTTTTCATCTTACAATTAATCGACTACCCTGGAACCAATTAGCATATACGTAAGTCCGGACTATGACTGTATCCACATCTTTTATTTGTAACCATAGTGTATGTTGATAAATTGATACAAAAATGAATCAATATTTGTAAAAAAAAACGAGTAAAAAGATTAAATTTTGTAATATATTATGTAAATAAATTAATATTTTAGGAGTTTGTTTACGTAATTACATCTATTGTAAAAAAAAATACACTATTTTCATCTAAAACATTTGTTTCTACACCGATTAGTTTTCCGAATATTGGAGAAAACATCTCTACACTCGAATTTTTTACATGTAATAATATCTCTAACGAGAGTGAAATTGAAAATTCTGACTTATCCGTATTCTTGGCCAATGTCCATACTTCAAATGCATAAAAATTTATGAAAATGGATTAACCTTTTACTAGAAAAATTTGAAAACATGTTGGTAATTCTTAGTACATTTTTTAAACAAATTATTTTTTCGGAATACTAATTATACACCTGAATTCGGCATTAAAAAATAGGCAATCTGTACATTTAAACATTTTTTCTAGGACCAATAATTTTTTTAGATATACTGTCATATAAGTTTTTCATCTTCAACTTCAAGGGCTGTTTTCACCCCTTCATCATGAAGGTTGGCCCACAAAAAAAAAGGGGGCCAATAATATTTTTGTAAGAACTACTTCCTTTCACAGTTTCCTCAAAGCCAGCAGTTGACATTTCGGTATGTTCCCTTGTAAGCAAAAATCGAAGTTTGACGATTAGAATTCCAGTTTCGACTCCCTGTTATTGCTTTAAAAAATATGAAGGACATGTTAATTTTTTAAAATGGAACCGTATGCTTGTTTATGACGATTTAATTGTACGTTACAAATTGCAATTGCAAATTGACTTTCTGCAACAGACTAAGCGCTCCTAGCAGAAGAATGTTAGATTGTGATACAACAAAATCGTCTGCGCTTCCTATTCAAAATATTCTCAATATACATACAGTAACTCGCATTAATATTCGGATACCATGGTGTGCGAGTTACTGTATGTACAGGGTGTAAAGAAATGTTGTGTCGCGGCTTTCACAGATGATTATACATGCTCTAATCGACGAAGATATGTTAAAAGAACTTTCCGAAAAAGTAACCTTGAGTTTCAAAGTCAAGGTCAAATCTTGTTCAATCGTGCCGTATTCTACTCATAAATGAGGCCAGAAATCTTAAAGGAGCTACACGTCCCAAAGCAACGGTTTCGTCAGAAATTTATGTTGAGCTTTTGTTACCAGGTACGTGTCTGTTGTTCATAATATTTCCACATTTTAAACTTGAATGCACTGTATCAGACGTAAACAGTCGTAGTCAGTATTACCTTTTAAATTTTGCAGAATTTTCATCTGATATTTCTCGCACTAATAAAAAAAACGGAACCATTTTGATTAATATTTCGAAAAAATCGAGCTTATGCAGCAGCTGTAATATAACCACCATTATTTTGTAAAGCCTCTCGTAGTCTGGCTTCTATATTATTGCGAATCCGTTATGCCCTTTGGGGTTTTATTCTTTGGATTAAAGCGAGGAATATCACATGAAAATTCTACAAAATTTAAAAGGTAATACCAACTACGATCGTTTACATCTGATACATAACATTTAAGTTTGAAATGTGGAGCTATTATGAACAAAATTCATCTAACTGGCGACAAAACTTCAACAAATATATCTGAGGAAACGATTGCTTTGGAACATGCGGTTTCTCCTGCAGGACAGTTTTGATGCTGCAGCTTTTCGTTGCTGGTAATCATGTGGTAGAAAGTAGCCTTCTGCATTTCTTCGACAGATTCGGGGTGCCTTTTTATAGCTAGATCGTAATACTTATTGTTAACCATGTAGTATGATTTTAAAAATACTGAACGACGGACGCTGAGATGGTGTGTGTGTGTGTGTGCGTGTGTGTGTGTGTGTGTGTGCGTGTGTGTGCGCGCGCGTGTGTGTCCGATTGCAAGACGTTAGAGGACAAACAGTCTGAACAAACAACCGTGTGTGCGAGAGTGTGGATGCGATTACAAAAACAATAACGGAGTCGCGAGTCGAGGAGTCTTACGACGATGACGAAACACTGAAGACGTACGGCGAACGAGGAGTTAATGAAAGCATACATACATTACGACGGTTATTACTTATTTCTGTTCCTTTTTTCTTTCATATTTATTTTATATAATTAAAATTCATATTGTTTTTCTTACTTTAATTATTTTATCGACCCCATCCAGACCTTACATTTTTTTAGTAAGCACCTCTGTTAATTTCCCTTTATCTCCGAGTTTGACAAATTCTGTTATGTTTCGCAGACGACTTCCCATCCTTTTCTCGACATGGCCCACACACTTACTCTTGACCACATCAAAATCATCGTCGTAAGGTTGAATATCGCGCATGCCGCGCGCTCATTTGTATAACTTCGCCACTGCACCGCTGTGCACCGGTTCGATAACAAAACCAGCTATAGCCGCATTAATTTTTAGAATTTCGCCCTGCGGCGTTGGAAACATATTTTCCTTAAACAATCAATTTATACAAAAAAAAAAATATCGATCTTTTTGATCCGTTACACTAGGCTTCCCCCTTAAGATTTAGTCTCCTTTATGAATAGAATATGCCACGATTAATACAAAATTTATATTAATTGTCCCTGAATTTAAAGAAAGTTTTGCAGAAAGATTTTGTAATATATCTTCGTCGATCAAAGTATGTATAACCATATGTGAAAGCCACAATACAAGATTTCCTGACACCCTGTACACAGGCGAGCATCCTAAACGACCCTCTGCTCAGGAACAGAATAGGAGAAAAAGTCTTCCACCACTCGTCTAACTCGTTATTGTTTCATAACAAAACTTTTGTTCCATTTCTTATGTACGTCTTCTATCTAAGCAATTTTCATATAAACAATTTTCCTGTACCTCAGATACTTTACCAAATAAAGAAGTGAGTAAATTTATTCGAGATACACTGTGTACACACAAGTATTGAGATCGGATGTTTCAAAAATGCGTAGTTTACGAGACATTTACAATTTCTTAATGAAATAAGTCAGATGTCTATGTTATACATATAAACGAAATATTATGCAGAATTTAAAAGTTTGTTCCACGCACGTTACATTCTTGACATCGATATCCAGATACGATATCAAAGAAACTTAATCCTAAACTTTCGTTGTCAATACCTCAAAAAGTTCAACAGTATTCCAGGGATAGAATAGCTCATCTTGTTCTATATCCCAAAGACTATGTGATCACAATATTTCATTAAAAGCGGAGATGGCGTGTACATGGACTGCGATCATTTAGATTGATATCGCCCGAAAACGTAATACGTTGAAAGATATTGCATGCTTTGTCAAGTCCACAGCGCCCTCTCCAGCTCAGTTGAACTTAATATTCCAGAAATTATGAAAGTAATAAAATGCGTGTTCTTTACAACACTTTTGGTAATTATACAAGGTGTCTCAACTAAAGGAAGCCACCTAAATATCTCCTTCGTTTTTATTATAATTAGTGCTTGTACTGCTATCCCACCGCAAACAATAGAAAGAGCAACAGAGTCCGTACTTACTCGTGTCAGAAAGTGTATCGCAGCCGACGGACATCACTTTGAACATTTATAACATAAACAGTAAGTTCACATACCATTGCAACAATTTCATCACATTATTGGTTTTTAAGGTCATCTGAAGCTCATGATTCAGGCATACTCAAATGTATTTTTTCATCCGCTACAAGATGGAATAGGAAAAAATACACGTTTCCTAAATAAAAAACACCAATGACCTTGAAAAAAAAACAGAAAAAATGACCTCACAAAAAAAATTTGTTTTTCAGGGTATTCCTTCATTGAAGCCATTCAAATTGTGTCATGAACATTTTTCATGTCATGAAAAACGAAAGAGATATTTAGGTGGCCTCCTTTAGCTGAGACATCCTGTATAGAATAGGGTCCATCTTTCCGATTCCAATCACCTTGATATGTGTTACGAAAGTCAATGTCCTGTTTTTTTCCTGAGTAATTTCATATATACATATGACCTCAACTCACGTTCAGTCTTAAAGGTATACATGAAAGAATTTTTAATACCATGTATTGTATTGTTTCAGGGTTTTTCACAATTCACAACTCGAATGTTGTCATATATGATTCATGCATCGTAAGGTTTAGGTACGTTAGGTGGGTTAGTTACGTTTAAGTGTTACGTAAAATGAATTTCGTTGATCCGGACAGTGGTGCACATACTCAGAGTGTAGAACATGCTCAACAATAAACCAGAAATAACATTCCACGATATAGCTCTGGTTTCTCGAAATGCACGCTCTATATTCTGAGTATGTGCACCACTGTCCGCGTTAACGACCCTCATTTTATGAGTACCTAGTTTTTTTCGATAAGAAGGGAAATGCATGCCTATGCACACCGGTAGTCCAAGATTACCAGTGTGGGACTTCCCGTTACGGCGCTTCCGTAGTCGCGCTATCCACTAAAACCCATCTTCATGCAGATCCTCATTTACTCATTCGAGCCCAAGTCCCAATGTTCATTTTTATTACTACGTCTGAGAGTTGGTTCGTGTTTCTCTTTCTCCTTGCAGCTATTGCTGAAACTACTCTTCCTGGCGACATGCGAGATTAGAATAGCTCAGCACCGTTTTTCTCCCTCGTTGGGTAGGATTTTCTCATCGCACTTCACCATTATACGGCACAAAAACTTTGACACTTAAAGTACCTCACTACACTATGTGCCACTCTTATACAATACCTAACCCACTGCACTCTTATACGCGTCAGGTCACGTAGCACCATCACTTTCTCGCGCAAAAACTCAACCACGGGCAGCTGAGTTCTATTATACACATGCCTCAATATTAAGTCGCAGGTCATCACTGGACATACCGGTGGCCGCACTCGCGCATTCCACTCCCACTTTCTCACTTACAAATCGGGTCTATGCCCGGAACCTCTTATTTTAATTTGCGGCAGTATGTCCTGATCTCTCCATGTTCCATTGCCCCTGCAAGCCTCTCATATATCGGAGCGACGTTTGCCATTGGAGCAAATTCCAATAGGATATGACCCGCCGTCATTCTCCTTATCCGCCGTATCCCTTCCACGGGTCCAGATGTCTCTTCTTTCATATTCCTCACTTTGTCGGTGAATCAGTTTCATTATCTTTTATCGTCACTGTTATGACCTCTTCCTTTTGGAGCAAAGGCTTTCCTCTCCCTGCTCTTTAGTTCTGCCGTTCTTAGGCACCGGTGTAGGCTGCGCTGCCACCTTTTTTTTAACGTTGTGAAAATCTTCTAGAAGACACCGCCAACACTGGGGGAAGTACGGGTAGTGTGGGATTTCTACCTACTAAAAGCCGCACGGTGGTCTACCTCCGGCGCGATAGGGAGGGCTCCGGAAACCCTTATAGACACACCACGGTGCACTCCCCGCATATCTGCACCTTAGCACCCATCCTCGGGAGTCAGCCTGACCCTTGAAATTTCAGCTTGGCAACGCGACTGGGCCACACCATCGCATCACCACCCTCTCCGGATGGCTGTGCAATGGCAGACTCGAACCCCCACTCAGACCTGCCCGTGATACCGGGGACTACGCGCGAAGACAGATATCTTTGCTGCGTCAATTGCCGCTTTCGTGGCTAGGGAAGCGGAGTATAAATAGCCCCGCGTCCTGCCAACCAAACGGCAGTGGCTGGGGACGGTGAGTGATAAAAACATTCTCTCTCTTTCATGCCGCCGCGCCACGACTCCTACCTCACTGGATCTTGGTGGAGGCGATCAGCGCTCTCGCGCTGCCGCTCTGCGGCCTTCTTCTGCAGCATCAACGGCACTGCCACCTACACCCTCCTATTTTGTATCTCCTTTTTCTTCGGCATTGTTGTGGTCTTCGTATTAACTTTACCCCTAGTACAGTTCGCTTCTGTGTCGGGGTTGACGAATGCAGGCACCTTCTTCTTTCTCCGCCTTGTCGGTATTCACCTTCTACCAACTGTCGACGCTTATTCGATTATCGTCCTTCGTCGCAGTGGTGTCGACCAATGTGCCGCTCTTAGGCCTTTTCTCTTTACGTAAAGCAGTCAGAAATATTTATTCCCTCTTCCCGCCTTGCACCATCTTCACCGGTTTGAGCAATCTCTCCACTGTCCTCACCGTCGGCTTTCTAGTGCTGCCCATATTTGTGCTCGTAACTTTCAGAGTCTTATCCTCCGTCTTCCGCGACTTTGTGTTTAACTTTACCATCACGAAAAACGATAGTTCCCTTTAACCGTTTACTAGTCCGTTGCTTACTCACTTGTTACCCTTAGGCATGTTCGACTTCTTGAATAGCGTCTCCAGGCCAGCAGTCTCCCTCATTATAAATAACATAAATTCTCTCTTTAGGTATCCCACCTCCTCTTGCAGCCATAGACAGTCCCATCCCTTGCGGGGTTTTGTTTCCTCCTGTTTGCGATGCTTCTCCTACTTTCAAGCGAACTCAGTCGTGCAGCCTATAAGTTGCACATCTAATCTTCATTATCATCCATTGATATTTCACTCTTGAACTCGGTCTCCGTGCGAACTTTTGTGACTGTCACTGACCTATCACATGACGTTCATTTTCTCCTCTTTATTTTCCTCTTCCTACTTCTTCAGTACCTATCTCATGTCCTTTTTCCTCGCCAAGTTGTCATCGGTTATTGTATGTAAATCAGTACTGACTTCCATCGCCTCAGAAAACACGTCAGACATAAATGTTTGTTCGGGCATAGCCGCGATACCTGATTAAGGCGATTTACGATATATCGTCTGCGCCGTTTTAAGGCATTGCAGCGATGCAGCCCTGAGCACGGTGCCTAACGCGTTGGCTTTAGGTTCACCGTCCTCTGTTAATACAAGAACACTAACTCAGATTAGCATCGCCATTAGAGCGTCCTTTTTCGGCAAACACCACGAGGAAGCGGAGGTGTATCTTGGACACTAGGCAAAAAGCCCTTAGATCCCAGTGTACCCACACTTCCCTGGGAATTCCCTAGGAAAATTTCCATTCTTTAGGGATCGCAGATACGTCTGTCGTTTCTTTATGGGTACCTAAACATACCTAATGCTTTTCTTTGCTTTACGTGGAGGAAATTTCCAAAAGACACACCGAACTCTGGAGTGTGTTCGGGTAGTGTGAAACTTTTACCTCGTTAAAACCTCTACGATGGCTTGCCTCTGTCACTACAGGGAGAGTTCCGGGAAATCAAAAAAATATTACACGGTGCTTACTTGGCGCCTTTGCGCCTATCCTCGAGGATCTGGATGTTGTGGACCCCTTTCATACCTCGACTACGGGCGACACGACGGAACTACACACCGCACCTCCCCACATCCCGGGATCGCGTGCAATGGCGACCTAGTGGATTTTAGCCGGAATGGGGCAAGCGAAGATTCCCCCACCATCCGTTGCCCTTCCACTCCGCAGCCAAAAACTGCATCACCGATACACCGTGAGCGCTGTGGCCGGTATACCATTGCCACACTTCCTGTTGGGAGATCGGCGTGCACCCGATTTCTACTTCAAAAACTAGTCCTGGACATGTCCGCGCTGAGAGTCTCTATGACAGTCAGTAGCGAGTCGTTCCAACGCTTTATGTTATCTCGGACCTCTCCCCGTGTGTTATACGTCACACTGGGGTATTGCATTATTGTGGGGGGGGGGGGGGGGGCACAGCACAACCACCCGCTTCAGGAACCGTCCATCCGCGGGGGGACAACACCCACACCCCGCACACTTCCCTCCCTTCTCCAGGAGGAACGCATCTCGAACTGGCCCTCCTATCACTTCTCGCGTCGAGTGCTTGCTCGTTCTGGTCCTTTCGGGCAGAAGCCCGCGCACACTCACATACCCACACTACTGCGCGCCCTCGTCGCCGTGGCTGAAGCCGCCCCTCCCTGGGTATGTGAGGAAATAATTGTGGGATCAGGGTAGAAAATTAAGAAACTTGTTTCCTTATAGCTCTGGTGTAAATCCCGAGTAGTCCAAAATAGTCCTCTTACCAGAAGGCATACTCACATTAATCACTGCGTGGTGCAATGTGGAAGCAATATCCCTTTTCTTGGAAAGCTAGCATTACTGCGTCACGTCGCCTGACTCTTCAATTCTCTCTCTCATGCCTCTTCCAAATAATCAGCCTATGGTGCCTACCTATGAAGTCATACTCGTCCTCAAGTCAATCATAAATAAGACTAAAGCAAAATGGTGTCCGGCAGTCTGCCTTTAATTTCTGTTAAAATTTCATTGCCGCTTTAGGGGTATAATTTGCTATCAACGAGTCAGATCTTATTTATTATTATAAAAAACACTTTTACTGTAAAAAAGAGAGAATACATGATTGGGTTGGGTTGAGTTAGAGTGAAAATAATACTTTATTCGTATTTTAACGGTTTGATTCAGTTAATATTGACAATCACTAGCGAATGCGAGCATTAACGATAATCCGCACATTAGCGTTAACATATATATGAAATTAGTTAGGTCTTTGATCTTCAAGAGATATCAAGGTCATTCAAACCGGTTAGATGGACCCTATTCTATATAATCACCACCCTTTTTGTAAACTTCTTTTCAAAACTTTGATGCTATTCTAAATGTGCCAATACATTAATGCATTATTACAGTCTTTACATTAGCACATGACAAATGTTGTATTTTAGAATAAGGGTAGTATCTCTACATAAAATTGATGAGAAATTGAAGAAATTGATTAGAACTAACAAGGGAACATATCCAAGCAGCACACGCCGATTTTTATGAAATTTATATGAGATAGCTTGCAGAAAAATATTGGACGCGTATTTTTTTTTATCGGCAATCGTTCAAGTTGAAGGGGTGATATCAGCCCTTAAAGTTGAGGGTTCAAAACCTATTTTTTGGAATATCTCGGAAACTAAAGGGTCTAGGAAAAAGTTTTTTTTTAAATCGTGTGTTTTTGAGTGGGGAAGTTATTCACATAAAAAAATTAAGAAGAAATCATTTGATGAAATAATATATAAAAAATTGAAATTTTTTAATAGATTTTTCTTGCAAAATGTTAATCCACTTTAGTGTAAATTTTTGTATGTGAAGTATGAACCAAAATAGAGGATACGTGTTATTGGAATTTTTTGTTTTTTATCATTTAACGATAATTATAAGATATATAATTTTCTTCCACTTTGTGCGAAAAGAAGTATTTGGGCTTGTTTTGTAGAAGGTATCATAAACTTTTACAATGTTTTGAACACTGATACTGTGTTATACCTATGTATGTTGGAAGTTGTTCCTTCAAAAGGCAGAAGAGGTACCGCAGGTATAAGTGTGACGCGGTACTAATCACCGCTGCACGGGACATAGGCATATACAGGGTGTTCCAGATTTCCACCGACAAACTTTGCCAACATGTTTGGGAGGTCATTTCGTGCAAAAAATGTTATATACGATATAACATTTCGATTCGAAGTTGACACGTCGATTCGTTTTCGTTTTCGAGATATGACAGAGGAAAGTTGTATAAACCACAAGTAATCAGATGCATTCAAGCTACTTAACTTTTAATGAGAATCATTAAAGAGGAAAGTTGTATAAACCACAAGTAATCAGATGCATTCAAGCTACTTAACTTTTAATGAGAATCATTTATTTCATGGCATCGAGGGTGTATTTAGATGGAAAACCTGATACACGTGATGAATTGATAGCAAAATCAGACAGACATCAGAGAGACTGCTATTACCGTCAATAATGATTTTGCTAATATTCAATGAATGCGGTCCATGGAAGCACGCCTATTTGCGTGCATAAAGACAAGAGGTGATTATTTTGAACAATTTGTGTAAATCAGTCTAAACCAGTATAAATCAGTGTAAAATATAGTGTAAAATAAATGATTATCATTGAAAGTTAAGTAGCTTGAATGCATCTAATTACTTGTGGTTTATACAACTTTCCTCTTTCATATCTCGAAAACGAAAACGAATCGACCTGTCAACTTTGAATCGAAATGTTATATGGTATATAACATTTTTTGCTTGAAATGACCTCCCAAACATGTTGGCAAAGTTTGTCGGTTGAAATCTGGAACATCCGGTATATGCCTATGTCCCGTACAGCGGTGATTAGTACCGCGTCACACTTATACCTGCGGTACCTCTTCTGGTTATTGAAGGAACAAGTTCCAACATACGTATAACACAGTACCAGTGTTCAAAACATTGTAAAAGTTTATGATACTTTCTACAAAACAAGGCCGAATACTTCTTTTCGCACAAAGTGGAAGAAAATTATACATCTTATAATTATCGTTAAATGATAAAAAACAAAAACTTCCAAAAACACGTATCCTCTATTTTGGTCCATAGTTCACATACAAAAATTTACACTAAAGTGGATTAACATTTTGCAAGAAAAATCTATTACAAAATTTCTATTTTCTATATATACAGGATGTTTCGCCACCCCTGTCAAAAATTTTAAGGGGTGATTCTACAAGCCAAAATAAGACGAAAATCAAGAATAAAAAAATTGCGTCCGAGGCTTCATTTTTAAGTTATCGATGAGTAAAAAACGGGCTAAAAACGCCTGTCTAGCGGCAGCACTTAATACACGCGCAGTGTCTGGCATCGCGCGCCAAGTTCCTCATACAGAGTGCTCGCTTACCGATGTAACAGAAACTATGACATACCATACGATGCGACAAGTCATTACATTCTTCCGACAATTTATGAAGAAACACACACCTTTCGGTGGCGGCATTAAACCTGCCTACTTGAAAAAATCCACAAGGGAATATCAAAACCCGCCCACGGGATTCTCAAGTAGAGAGGGTGAATGCAATTTCTAATTGACGATTTTGTCAAAAAAAAATCACCCACACGCACGTACACACGCACCGCGATTATTGTATTCGCAAGTGTCATGTGTACACGCACCACGATTGTCCATTTCATCACACACACGCATCGCGATTATTTCATTCGCAAGTGTCCATGAGAATTACACGCACTATGATTGTCCCGTCCGCGAATGTCCACAAAAAAATGTTCAAAGCATGCACAAAATTTTGCACCTGAAAACACAGACGCCAGGCGTTTCTCCCGTTCGTGAGTGTCCACTTAATCACACACGTACGCACTGCGATTACTTTACCCACAAATGCGAGATTACTTTACTCACGCACAGAAAAATTCTAGAAATAAAAAATCTAAAAAGCTAAGACTAAGCCTAACACTGAAAGGAAAATTAAATTGAAAAAGAGACTGCTTTCTACGCGAGAAATATTTCCTGCCGATTACAGCTGTTTTCTCCTTCGCAACAGCCACCAAACTGAGGAGACCTTGGTCAAATTCCATTCGAGAGACTAAAAACTGTGTCGATGCTTTGTTATTAATCGGTGTGTCCTTATTTATCCCTTGCGCGCTCGAGATCCAGGCAGCGGTAACTCGATTCCGAGAGTCGAAACTGTTTATACTTTGTAGTACCACGACGAATGTCGTTGAACCGATCGCTTTCATTTCTTTCCAACGATGCAGTATTCTTCCAAACTTCGAGGTAGAAAGAAGTGTTCGTGTCTGATACTGTGCCGTTTATTTTATAAAAAGTATAAGAATAGAATGTCTGAAGAATTAGAATTCTTAGCACCGATGCTAAATTTCATTTATCCGCAGACTCTAGTGTGTGTAATTCATATGGACAGTACCAAGTCAAATAATCGCGGTGTGCGTGTGTGAGTGAAGTGCGCAGTTGCACGCGTCGGAAAGATCACTTTTTACAGAGATGATAGAACGATGAGTACGCTATTGACAAATTTTCCTTACAGAGGAGACGTTGGTTAAATTTCACGCGAGACTGAAAAATGTTGCGCAAATGTGTTAGTGTAGAACATGTGTGCGTTCTTGCAGAGTTGGGCATTATTCGAATTATTTCGAATAAATGTTTATCTCAAATAATTATCTCAGTAATTTATTCGAATACCGACTGCAAATGTATTCGAATAATCTATTCGAATAACGACTGATAAATTATTCGAACAATAATACGAATATTTGTTGATTGTTTTAAATCAAAAGAAAAAATCAATCAATTTTTATGCGAATAAATTCTACCACAAATAAGTTCCTATTCGAATAAATTCTTATTTGAATAAATTCTAATTCGTTAGTGACGAATAAAATTTGATTTGTTACTCTTATTCATTATCTGTTATCTGAATAAAATTTTGCCCAACACTGCATCCATGTCGGCAAATATCGACGCTTTTCTGTTTACATGCCAGTGCCCTTACATTGTCTCATCTCTCGGTCGTTGACCTCGGCCTCTCGAACAGCTGTAATCGGCAGGAAATATTTCTCGCGTAGAAAGCAGTCTCTTTTTCAATTTAATGTTACTTTCAGTGTAAGGATTAGTTTTAGCTTTTTAGATTTTTTTCATTTGTACTATTTTTCTGTGCGTGAGTAAAGTAGTCTCGCATTTGTGGGTAAAGTAATCGCAGTGCGTATGTATGTAATTAAGTGGACACTCGCGAACGGGACAATCGCCTGGCGTGTGTTTTCAGGTGCAAAATTTTGTGCATGCTTTGAACATTCTTTTGTGGACATTCGCGGAGGGGACAATCATAGTGCGTTTAATTCTCATGGACACTTGCGAATGAAATAATCGCGATGCGTGTGTGTGATGATATGGACGAACGTGGTGCGTGTACATATGAACACTTGCGAATACAATAATCGCGGTGCGTGTGTAAGCGCGTGTGGGTGATCTTTTTGGACAAAATCGTCAATTAGAAATTGCATTCACCCTCTCTGCTTGAGAATCCCGTGAGGCGGATTTTGAAATGCCCTTGTAGATTTTTTCAAGTAGGCAGGTTTAATGCCGCCAACGAAAGGTGTGTGTTTTTTCATAAATTGTCGCAAGATTGTAGTGTCTTATCGCATCGTATGGTATGTCATAGTTTTTGTTACATCGATAAGTGAGCACTCTGTACGGAGAACTTGCCGCGCGATGGCAGACACTGCGCGTGTATGGAGTGCTGCCGATAGACAGGCGTTTTTAGCCCGTTTTTTACTCATCGATAACTCAAAAATGAAGCCTCGGACGCAATTTTTTTATTCTTGATTTTCGTCTTATTTTGGCTTGTAGAATCACCCCGTAAAATTTTTGACAGGGGTGGTGAAACACCCTGTATATTATTTAAACCAATGATTTTTTCTTAATTTTTTTCATGTTAATTACTTTCCCACTCAAGGACACACAATTTAAAAAAAAATCTTTTTCCTAGACTCTTTAGTTTACGAGATATTCCAAAAAATAGGTTTTCAACCCTCAACTTTGAGAGCTGGTATCACCCCTTCAACCTGGACGATTGCCGATAAAAAAAATACGTGTCCAATATTTTTCTGCAAACTAGCTCCCATATAAATTTCATCAAAATCGGCGTGTGCGGGTTGGATATGTTTCCTTGTAAGGTCATAACAATATAATACAATCTATGATTGTTTCCAGGAAATTATATTTACCGACGACTTCTAGAGTCGATAGAACCGTAAAAGTGGAATGGAGACAGAGTAGGGGAAGCTCTTGGCTTTCGAAGTTCCACCTGACACATACTGTCATAACTTAGTTTTCTGTCGGTGCACCATATCGGTGCGTTTATGCCAATACAACAACCTACTCAGAACCCACTTAAGGCACTTAAAATGGATCGTTTTTGGTGTGAGTGGCCAAGCGATGGTCTCCAGTGTGGGCGGACTAGGATCTACGGCGCTCAGCCGAAAAAACTAACACAGTACTCTACGCATGATGCTTTTTTTTGTGTTGTTGCGTTCAGAGACAAACAAACACGTGTCCTTGTGTCAGTTACTTATTTTAGAGAGGATACATGTCTGGTAACTGTTTATTTTAAGAGCAAACAAATTCAGCTCTTCTTCGCTTGTATTAGTTATGTGTAAAATATTACTATATTGTTATTATATAACTATAGACTACACATACAGATATACATACATGTATGTACATATGTATATAGGGTCGGACCATAACTTTGTCCACCTGAAATGTTTTCGTTATTTGTAATAATACGAAAAAATGTTGTATACAAAACTTGCATAGCGTGGAGGAGGACATATTGTGATGCACATATTTTTTGCATGAGTGGAGGCGTAGAAGAGATTTCAAGGTTAACTCTACTTTTTTAAATGGAATGCTGTATCTTTTTATCGCTGTCTGATAGCCGGCGTTGAGACAATTTCAGCAAGCTATCATTAATGTCTTTCATGGCCACTAAAAATGGCAGAAACAATTATTATTACCTTCATCTTGATGATCTGCGGATACGACTTATCATCACTAAATTTATTCTATACATCGTCCCACGTAAGAGTCCCCACTGCCTGGGGAAGGTGGAAACTCCTCCTGTACCTTAAACAAATTTTCTTTAGCTACCTTCCTTAACTGTACACGGTAGTCCGAAAATTGTTCGATCGTCTCTTTTTATATTAACGATAGAAAATACGGAAATGCCTAACAAATAAACGCAAAACTTTTTGACGGCTTTATTTACTGCTAAAATTTCAAGCTCATAAGATTAATACTTTCTCTCGGTTTCTAATGTCTTATGGCCGGTATACACGGCGACACCTAGTGGCGACACTTTAGTCTAGAGCAGAGGTTCTCAATTTTATTTTTTGCGTACTACTCAAATATCTACACGAACAGTCACGTATCACCAATTAAAATTAGAACATGCAAAGAAAAACATGCTATGGACTTAACTGATTTATTGCCCACAAAAAGTGTTACAAGAAGTATTCGAAAAATGAAACTAATTGCACAAATCTCAAATCATATTAAAACTACTGCTAATTAATGAGATGGATGGTGCTGCAAGTTAGAAACAAGCGACTCGATGTCGAGTTCAACACAACATAGTTTTAAGCGTAGATGCGGCGCGAGGTGTATTTTAAAACGAAATTTATTTTTTATTGACACCATGACAGAAAATCGACTTTTGCATAAATAAGTAATAGAAAATGGAAATATAAACTTCAACGCTTTTTTGGACAACGATGGATATTCAGTTCTTGCCCTTAGCCAAAATTCAGCTAACTGAAACTTCGTGAATTCCAGTTTTAAGCCTCCATCGCAAGATAGCTCTATTGTAGATTCCTTCTCGTCTTTAGTTAAAGTTTCAGTAAGAGTATCCGTGAATGGGTTTCTTACCCAAATATAGTCAGTATAATCTTCTTTGAAATATTCTTCAAAAGTTTCGGCAAGCATTTGGCAATGGTGTTTCATATCACTGAGAAGATCATTATTAACTTTCATATCGTGTTCCATCAAAAAACTCTTAATGAATGCATTAATTTTATCGTCCACTGAAAACCGAGTCATTGTTGTATCTTACAAACTTAAATTTAGGTTGTTAAGGCGATTGAAAATATGAGATAAATAAGCCAATGTTGTTAATCAAAGCTTATTTGTAAATCGATCACGCAATTCAAAATTAGATTCCATCAGAAACAAATGAACTTCTGAATGTAGCTCAAATAAGCGACTTAGCATTTTACCTCGAGAAAGCCATTTTACTTCGGTGTGCAACAACAGTTGAATGTAGCCACTGTCCATATCAGAGCATAGCTTCGAAAATAAGCGAGAATTCAGAGCTCGAAATTTAATAAAATTGACTACTTTGACGGCTTCGTTGAGCACAGTTTTAAAGTTTTCAGGCATACGCTTTGCTGCTAAGGCTTCTCTATTGATGCTGCAATTTATGAACGTACAATTTGGTGCTACAGATTTCAGTTCAGTGACAACACCTCCATATTTTCCGGTCATAATGCGAGCACCTTCAAAACAGAACCCCACGCATCGCTGCCAGTGCAGACCGTTCTCTTCAATAAAATCATCGAGTTTGTTGAATATTTAATCGGCTGTAGTTCGCGATGATAACGTCTCGCAAAATAAAAGTCTTCTTTAATTGTAGCTTAATATACATATCTCACGTAAACCATAAGTTGAGCATAGTTCGTTGCATCTGTGCTCTCATCCAGTTGTGTGTCAAAAAAATCACTTTGTTGTACGTGAGCTATCAACATTTCTTTGACGTTTAATGCCATACTTTCGATCCTGTGACGGACAGTATCATTTGACAACGGTATCACATCCAACTGTTTAGCAGACTGGTCATCTAACATTCATGTTACCATATCTTTTGCAGCCGGTAACAGTATCTCTTCACCGATTGTATGAAGTTTTCCACACTTTGCTATTTTTAAGCTAACTAAGAAAAGATGCTTCAACTGCTTTTTGCGTGCGGCCAGAGAAGGAAGATATAATATTCTTTGTGCCTTCCAGCACTGACAGTTTTCAAACAAAAAATCTCTTGGTTTTGTTCTCCAACGTTTGGTGTTTCGTGCTAAGGTGGCGTATCAATAAAGTGGGTTCCATACATTGGTTTGAAAGAATTTCAAAACAGATAACGCACTGAGGCCATGGTTCGCCGTTTACATTAGTGACAGTGAATCCAACACTAATGTAATCTGGATCATATTTTCTTTTAATCTTTCGGATTTTGGAAGGAATTTTCTCGTCTTGTGTCACCGTATGTTGCAAAGTAGAACATGACGGTGCAAGATTTTCTGCAGAAGACTGTTTGTTTCTTGGTGCTTTATGAAGCCACTTTTCCATGTTCTTCTAAATTTTTCCACTGGACATACAGTAAAATCTCGTTAACTGTCCGTGACTCGGGGCAGAAACCCATCAGATACCGCGAGAGATAGTCGTTTTTGGGACCGATTTCAAGGAGTGAGCCGTCGACTACGCGGTACGTTTCTTTGAAACTGATCACAGTGTGTTTGCGTCCAGACTCCGGACTGCTGTCGAAGCGGCCGATTGTCAGACGCGTATGCCTGACGCGGATGCAACAGTTGAAAATCGCTTATAGGAAAACAAAAGCATACTTCTCCACTGTATCGGCGTATGCATCGAGACGTACGCGTCTGATGCTGATAGGAAATCTCGTCTTCACCGACACCGTCATATATACAGGACGAGTGGCCATTGTAGGTCGCGTACCACCGGAAGGCTTCCGCGTACCACCAAGAAGTGTCATGTGTGATAGAAAAAATGCAGAAAGATAATTAAGAAAGGTACTTAAAAATATATACAGTTACTCACATTAGTATTCGGACACAGCACTGTCTCTGTATTTGTTGCTTTGTACAAGAGGGGATGATTTAAATACCGTGTTGCTTATTCTACGAAAATATGAACCATTTATTGTAGCTTGACAATACGTAAACAATTTCATCCTAGAAATAACATTTAATTGTACAATAGATTTGAAACAAAAAATTCTCACATTTTCTTGTGAGAAATACTTTATATAGATAAAATTTTCAAAAAGTGTGATTTCAATACTTTGTAGCGTATCCCTTTTCTTAATAACGTCATTTAAACATTTCGGCATGTTAAAAATAATTTTTTCAAATATTGTGGAGAAATAGAATCCCATTGTTCTTTAAGTCTCGTTTTTAATTCTAAGTTCGAATTTATGGTTGCTTTTCGGACTCTTTCGTCTAACTTATCCCATAGATTTTCTATGGGGTGCAAGTCTGGTGACTGTAGAAGTCGGTGTAACACTTTAGGGCAATTATATAAAAAATATTCTTGCACTATTCGAACCTTCTGCTTTGGATCGTTATCTTGAAAAAATTTAAAAATATTTTGTACTCCCATTTTATGTGCATTTTTTAGTAGATTTTCTTTTAAAAGGTTCAAATATTTGTTCTTGTCTAGAATATCATCGATGAATACCAATTCACCAACAGCAACACTCGAAATACACCCCCATACGATAATAGAGTCTTCTCCGAGTTTCGCAGTAGCTTTTAAATTTTTATGTTTTAAAGCTTCATTTCCTTTTCGCCACATAACCACTACGCCAACGACGCTCTTGAAAACGTGATGAACAGTTTAGGATACAACGCACGTGGTACATTTTCAATGGATCGAGTCCATTTTATTTCATTAACAATAAGTTATATACTGTTTTTATGAATATAGCAATGTTTAATATCGCTTAATATACCCAGTGATCAAGGCAAATATAAAAACTCAAAGTAGAAGGTACTTTATCGTACGAAATACCTGAAAAAAATCGGTTTTTAATTTTTTTAACTACAGCGCACCTTACCAAAAAATCTGAAAAAAGTTGAGGGTGATAGTTACGATAAGATGTCTTTGCCATAAAAATATAAATGTGGTTTTAAGACTTCAATGAGAAATCCGCATTTTTGAGCGTTTTTAATTTTTTACAACTAGAGTCTGCAACGAAAAAATTTCAAAAAACTTACCTGATATCTGCCACAACATTCAAAATATGCTGTATTTGTTTCAGAATTTTCACATGCGACTAAATACGGAAAATAGTGTAAAAACCGGATAATCCGAATTTTCCGTTACTACCATCCCGGTTGAGATAGAGGCTTGAAAATTTGTGTAAAATGGTTTCCTTTGGTAAGCTATCGAATGGTCCATCGCAAGTCAAATTTCGTCTAAGGGAATATTTGATCCCCTTATCCGGCTGTACCCTAATATGACCAAACGCGTATTATTAGTGAAATTCACGCTCTGAGTTAACTTATGGAAAGAGCATGAAAAGTTGTGTCTTGTTTGTTCGTAACCTGTGGTCTAGATCAGGCATTGGAATTAATTGAACACTACGGTTGTCGCGGGGGCCAAGACGCGCGGCGGGAGAAAGAGGGCGTTGCATCCGAAAATCGGCCGAAGCGAGCAGTTAATTCCAATGCCTGGTTTAGATGCAAGCTCAGTTTAGTCTACAGCGAAAACGAAGTGGACGGTAACGTGCGAACGCAGTGGACATGCAATACGCAACATTAAGACTCTCATCTACAGCTTTGCGAATGCTATTCACTAAACATGACGATAGTAAGCATTCTTCGTAGAGTAGAACTTCCTGATCACGACCCTCTTATTGCTTTTTCAAAAACATTATATCTTGCCTTCGAAATCTCATCATGTTTGGAATTGCGTCTCTGGTAACATGTGCACATTCACAGTAACGTGCGGACAAGTCGCAGAAAGAACAAGCAGACCACCAGATAATGGTGCATAGGACTGATTGTATGTATAATTATCACAGGACACTATTCTAAACTCCATTGTGTTATACACTTAACATCAGTGCCACTGATTTCTGTTATGAGATATCAGTAAATACAGCAGAGCATGGCGCCGTAATTTGTGCACCCTCCTTTCCCCATCTTCAGATGTATGAGCTACGGTTATGACATAGAGCGGTAACGTGTGGACACTGTGCACATCAATGTGTCGGGAACAGGCATCAGTTCCAGCCAGTGCTCATCCAAGATGCTCTAAAGGCTCACGACGCTGTTATGGGAAACATACATAATCCGCATATTCGGGCGTACTTCTGTAGCGAACTCTTTAGCAGTGGCAACCTTGTGCATTTCAGCCTTCATACGGTTCCACACTGTGGCTTTAAGTGAGCCACCTATGCCATTCACTATTCCCTTCCCATGGCTTGAGGCAAAATAGTTCCGGAAGACACGGACGGATGCCATGCTTTTGTTCAAACACAAGAAGGGTGGAAAACAAAAATTTGTGTTTAAACTAACTTGACGCTCCGTCCGAGAAAATATCTACGACTGGAACAGAGACATCATCAGCGAGAAAAGCCAATAATTCATCCAAGAATTTAAAAACAGCAACTTTCTCATAACGTAAGTGGCCTGAAACTATAGTAAACTCTTGGCCCGTGATGTGTCAACTTGTCCAAGTATAAGCTGTGAAGATAGTTCATTGCTTATGGGTCCAGGGTGCGCCCTGAACTCCATCCCTTTCTGGAATGGTGAAATTCTCTGTGAAGTCTACTTGAAGGACAATGGCACTTGCATTCAGTGAATTTTTAACGTTTTCAAAGTAACTTACTTGCGCTTGACATGTATGTGTTGTAAAAAGTATGGTAAATCTTTCTTCAAAACTCTGAAACAGTCTATAAAAGACCATTTATGTGTCCCTTTGACTGCTCTGCCCACAGCCCATTGTTCGCAAGTGACCACTATTTGTTATGAATTCAGACAAAGCTTGTCTGGGCTATAGTCTTCTACTTTTGACTTACAGCCTTCACACTGTCCCATTATAGACGATTTTAGCATTTGGTCACATAACACAGAGGAAATGAAATCCCGGAAAGACATAGACACACCAATGTGACGATGGAAAACTTCCTATAGCAATCGCATGTTCTTGTGGTCCGTACAGAGGCAAATATTCTCAGGAATATGTGCGTATAAGTCTATTTCTGAAGGCTTGTAGGTGTAGTATGTTGTGAAAGCAATCTGAATGTCTGTATCTTGTAGAAACAGTTAAAAAGCTTCGTTATAGGATATCCTCATGAATCGTTTTACTACCGAGTTCTTCTTTACGTTCTCCTCACTATCTGTCTCACGCATAAATATTGTGCTTCGTACAGGGACTATGCCATTATATTTCCTTCGATCTATAGAATTTATGGATCCTTGTAATAACTGCGGGGTCAATTCCTTGTCTATTTTCCCCAGGAAACGTCACTTTCGGATCAAGCACCCCTATCTACATCCTCGACGAGGATGGCGACAACAACCTTACGTTTACGTGGACTTGACGGAAGTGCACGTCTGGCACGGTGAATAGCTTTCCAAAGGGCTTGATTACTACCCTACGCAGCCGTGAAATCTTCAAATGAGCTACTGTTAACAGATTCGTGCCGTTGATCCCGGCTTTTTCGCTTGCGAGCAGCGTCATTTTCCTTCTCTTCCTATTTGTCCATCTCACATTTATCAAAGGCATGTGTAAGGGTTGGATAGAAATGAAATAAACTTTAGATTTTTCTACGCAACGATTTATTTTAATTCCTTTCTTTTCCGCGTGCTTTTTTCGACTGTCCTCTGGACTCTCGGGCCTTCTCCTCTGGCACCGTTCGTCACTTGGTTTCATCACGCAATGACCGCTACCCCCCGTGACAAGATGCAGCCGTTGCAGTGGCCCTCAATTAGGGTGGCTATTTTACAAACATTAAACATGAGACTCTGAAACACATCGGAGCATTGATCGTAATTTGTCCAGACAGCTTAGATATAAGCAGTGAAGTAGGAATAATCACCACTCACCTACGTCGAGAGCTGTACCACACAACATAAACACAAACGGCAGAGCCTCCCCACGGTCACCTACCACACCTTCGCTCTGCAGTTTGACAGACGATAGACAGGCCTGCCGGCCGGCAGTTTCATAGTGCCCACACGTTACCACACAAGGTCGCGCTATAGTCATGAGCTGCAGTTCCGGCGTATTTGCACATGTGCACAGGTAGTCCATGAGACATTGGATCAGCGTTACTGTATATTTTAACCCACAGGTTTGGACTGGGTAATAATAATTCCACCACCGGAGGTAACGTGCGGACATTAAAGTTTTGCATTTTAGCTACTGCCTTCCATACCAGCCGAAAAGATTAATTGTTTTGCACGCATTTCTTTTTAAAAGAAAGTGAAAATAAAAACTTGCTGTTAACGGAAAACTTTCTCGAAAACAGCATACTATGTGCACGTCATAACCCCAGCATGAGACCGCTACGACAAAAGTGCAGACATTCGTGAAAAATTTCTGGAAAGTTGAAATCTGCCTAGAGCAGTCCGCGACACTGAATCCAATTCGTCCACACAAATGATGCAGATAGACTGACGACACTGCAACTAGCTGCAATGACACCAGTCTAGGGGATTATACACACGCCGACACTCAGTGTGTGCACTTGTTCTAGACATAAACGTGTTTGACATGCATGTTTGCTATCGATACCTGGTTTAATGAGGTCATCCATATAAGTCAGTGCGACCTTTCTCCTGACTAGGTTGCCAAAAACTTCATCAACAAATAGTAGGAAGCCCGTAAGACACAACCCAAACGGTGTTCGAAAAAATTCAAATTGTTCATTTGGTGTAATCAGTGACATAAACTTTTGACTTACTTCTGCAATTTTCACGTGGAGAAATCCGTTCTTGAGATCGATTATTGAAAACGCCATCGCTTTCATCAGCGCGTCGATGCAATCCTCTATCAATGGCATCGGAAATCGGTCTGTTATGATCTTTGCGTTAAGTCTGCCGTATTCTGTACTAAGTCTATACGACCCGTTTTTTTCGGTACTACTACCACTGGACTGCTGTATTCGCTTGTACTTGGTTAGATTATCCCCTCGCGTAGTTACTCACCGAGTTGCTGTGCTACCACCGCACAGTGGAACGAATGGCACATTTAGTTAGACAAAATTAATAACTCAAAAACTATTACAGATATCGACACGGTCCTTTTTGCGCACTTTATGGTTCGGTGATGCCCTCTTTACGGCACATTGTGCACCCTTTCAGACACTCGGGGAGTGGTAGGGGGTGCGCACTCCCAATTTTTTTAACGATATACTATAGAAAGTTTGGCGGCATAACCAGACTGCGGATGTTTATGCAAATATACATTATTCGACTTCCATATTTTCTATGTTAATGCAGTTAAGTAAATGAAATTTCAACAAGACCGCATTTGGTCCTTGAAATATTTAAAATATGTACCTTTTGTTTTTCCAAGTTATTAAATGTCCATCATTCACCCATTTGAATATACTAAATTGCATAAACATCCGCAGTCTACTAATAACAAACGCTTATACATATCTTACGGTTCTCTTGTGTTTATATCTAACCTAACAGAAAGTTAAATGGTGGTGAAAAGTTGGCATAATAATGCAATTATAATTGAAAAATTAAAAAAACATGGATAAAATTTAAGCAGATATACATTTGGTTATGATTATATTATAAAGGGAAATATATTTTCTAAGAAAAAAGAGCTTATTTTGGTATAGAAAATACCAAGAGACGAGTCGAGCACCACGGCCGTCGCGGGAGCCAAGACGCGCGGCGGGAAAAAGTGGGCGTTGCTTCCGAAAATCGGCCGTCGTGAGCAGTTAATTCCAATGCCTGTTCTATATTATAGTGATAAGTTACTCGTTCTGATATTATACATTAATCTAAAAAAATCTCTGTAAACGTTTTTTTATTTTTCGCCAAATTTTAATGATTTCTTTTTTGATATAAAATTTTTACGTACATTTTCATTTAGCCGCGTTCTTATAGTTCTTGCAGAAATATGAAGTTTGAAATTTTCTTTCATTTCACAAGACGTTACATATGGATTCTTTTGCCTCGCGAGTTATAATTTTATCATCCCGTTTTAAATAACCGTCTTCCTTAGTCTGCCAGATTTTTTTAAATCGTTTATTGTACCATATTTTTGATACTTACCGGATTATTCCACGCTAAAACGATCATTTTTATATGCTAAAGTCAGGAATTTTGTTCAAAAAGAAATATGATACAGTGAACATAAAATAAGGGGGGTTGCATCATGTTGCTGGTTTCGAATTTATTTATAAAATATGGTCCTTTGAATTTTCATGAAAACAGGCTGTACTTATGAATTTTTATTTCGGAAACTATTTGTCAGATTGAGTTCGTTTTTTTTTTATTTTAATCTGGAAGGTTTGACCTATTATAATTGTATGAATTTTATGTTAAATGAATATACTTTATTGGAATAATATGAGCAATTTTAACTATTTGAACAATCAATCGTATTATGGCAGCGTCTCCTCGTCAGCTGCTTTTTTCTAAACAACTCTTCGTCGTTACGCACTTTGTGAGACAAATCGTCATCGTGACGAGCGGAAACGCTCGGGCTCTACCTTACCATCGCGATGCGGGCATCCTTACTCATACGCACACAGACACACGCGCAGAAACGCAATCGGGTACGCAGGCTAGAGTTCCCCGTTTCACGTGTATCTGAATACACGTGTACACGTGCAATTAATACATCCGTGTTTCAGTCCGTGTAGTTTTTAATACACGGATACACGGGTACCCGGGTACACGTGTATCAAAATATACGGGTACACGTGTATTGACATATTCGTATTTTATTTCGTGTGATTATTAGTGTATAATAAAATACCCGAATATTGAAGTACATTTACGCAAGTCATTTGTGAAACAAATATATGATTAAACTTTGTTAACCGAGATTATGTTGTTTTCTATTGTTACCTGCAACCTAGAAAATACGTCAGTGTTCGGGTATTTTGTTATACATTAGTAATCACACGAAATAAAATATGTGTACCCGTGTATTAAAAACTACACGGACGGAAGCACGGATATATAACTTACACGTGTATCTTTAATACACGTTCAAAACCATGGTCTCTAACGAAGACCAGTTGACATACGCACACGCATACATGTACAGAAATTCGTTATCAGTACATAGTAATACTTTTTTATAAACAAATTCTTACTTTGTAAATTTCTCCTTGAAGGTCGCATGTTTTTAAATTAAAAAAACTATGGCCATATTTCCTGGAATTTTACTTACTAAATAAATCCCCGATCAGAATGGAGTCTTTAAGTAGCCATTCCAGTATGACGGCCGAAAAATTGAGTATTTTTCAATGACTTTTTTGATCGTCAATACAAAATGTAATAGTGTAAATCTTTTTCTAATTTATAGAGACACCTATAAAGAATATAAAACAATATTAAAAGTATTAAAATTAATGTTTTTTAATATTTTTCTCGTGTCGGAAAAGTTGCATGTTCCAAAAAAAGATGTCTCGTCGGCTCAGGTGATTCGAGCTCGTAGCCTTATCTAAAACGAAAAATTGGGAAAAATTCTTAATTAGTATGAGTGTCGCAATCACAGGTACCAAAAGAACAATTTGTGTTTAAAATTAACAAAATGGTGTGTTGAAAGTGTAAATATCGGAATTTTATCCTTTTTTTCGATAATTATGCAATGTAAGAACTATGATAAACTCAACATAAAATCGTAATTCTGGTACTGACCAGAGCCACCAGTACATGGAATAATCTGTTAAAATTTCAGAGCAATCGGTTCACGACTTTTTCAGATTTCATCTGCGTCAAGTAAAAAAATTAAGTGTCGAGAAAAACGCGTTTAAAAGTTTCAGAATATAATTATCATAGGAAACACGTACTTACAAATAATCGGCGATCCCAGTCTCATGTACGTATTTTCTTGACCTTTCCATTTTTCACAAGCTTTGCAGATGCTTGACTTCACTACGATGTCCAAAATTTGATTACTATATCGTAGGATTTTAAGTAGGATGGATATATATTTTATTGAATTAATGAAAACAATTTTAACGATTTGAACAGTCAGTCGTGTTAACACAGCGTTTCGTCGTCAACTAGCTTTTTTTTAAACAAATCTTCGTCATTACCCACTGAGACAAATTGTAATCGCGACGAGCGGGAACTTTCGGGCCCTGCCTTACAATCGCAATGCAAACCACACACATACACACACACGCGCGCGCGCGCGTGCAGAAACGCAATCGGGTATGCAGACCTGTTGACATACAAACACATACATACACAGAAATTCGTTATCCTACAATATTTACCTATTAATGAAAATACCAGTCTAACGTCTGATTGCTCGCGACGTTGGGTTTAATCGAGCTGGACTGAACTAGTGAGCGGCTACTCGTTCGGTGGTGCTCGTTGATCTACTCAGGAGGAAACGGATTAGATGGGGCGTAAAGCTAGCGTAAATATTAGCGTGACTTTTCATCAACTAAAAATTTATTAAAAATTAATTATAATGTATGTACATATATACAAAAATACAAAATAAAAGAAATACAACGCAATTCTACAAATAAGTTTCTTTGAATAGTTTTTTTAAATAAAATGTTAGCCGTGGATCGGTCTTAAGAATTCTTCCTAAATCTGGGATTTTGGGGTTTGATAAAGTGATTGAAATTAATTTATATTGGGCCGACGCGGTTTCCCTATGATAATCTATTACCGAAACAAATAAATTGTGCCTTAACCGGTTAATCGCGCTTTCTCGACTCGCCTACCTGGTACGGGTTTTTGGCATAAGTAAAAATAAAAAAAAACAGAACTATCAATTCTTAATCTATGGAGGTCCTAGTAATCCAGCAATTCTCCGAAAGGGTGTGTGAGGTACGGGAATAAGGATCTCAAGATGAGCAGTGGCCCAGCTTCTATCTTGAGCCCGGAGGAGGAGTTGAGGAAATTTGCGCTTTATAGTTCCACCTCGCCAGGGTCGCGTCGGTAAGACAGGGCTGATATAGGTCACTTGCTTTGAGGTCCCCTGGTTCAGTGTTTCTATTTACACAAACGTTTTCTTGACTTTTCCGGGTGGCTAGGCATTTTTTATGTACTGAGTACGGTCGACGATGTTTCGAGAAACCCAGCCCTCTACCGTTGATGAAGGAACTAATTGGGGGTGGTTCGCTGGGGGTGCTGGTGTTTCGCTGCGAGTCCTAATCCTAATGGTCGTGGAAAGAACAAGGGACGCATACTTGACCTCGTCTTGCATTAAGTGAGAGTCAGGAGCGTCGACGTCGCGTTTAGTGTATATACGCGGACGTGACACCAGGGAGCGAAGAAAATTCTTTTCTTGCACGCTTTGCGCTTCCCACTAGAAACAGCTGTAGAAGCCGAAATACTTGGAATGTCTTTACTAAAATTTAACAGTACATTCTTGAATACATATACTTTCGAAAACAATAAAAAAAATGGAATTTTTGAAGGTGTCACACTGGAATGACCCCTCATTTCATTAAATTATGTGTATGATGTCGATTGTTCGGTTGTTTAAGTGCTCTAAAATTGCAGAATATGTAACGAAACGTATATATTTCCATAAAATCAGCTGAATTCATAATTCATCCGAAGACATAGGTTTATAGCATGCAATAAACTACTGTTCCTGGACCAGTATGGTAACCCATAGCACACAGTGAGCGATTTTTTCGAACGCATATATGCGTTCATCGCCCTCAAAGGGTTAAAGAACCGGTGCGCTCCGTTTCAGGTAAGCGTGTCACGCGCTCCGCTGTTACGGTCGGCTATCCATATTACTCGTAACCCATATTACCTCCAATGTAGTCCAAAAACAATATCGATAAGTCTCGTACCTGTTTCAATAGTCCTATTTATACCTACATAATGATTTCAGTAAGCATTCTTGCCCAATGACACTTTTTTTTATGATAATCAGGTTTATAACAGTTTTGCGCATCCGTCGATTAACATTTTTTTATTTAATTGACATTACAATTTAGAGCTTACAATGAAGCTTATAATTTAATGCTTACAATTAAAAGCAATTAATCGTCAAAAATCGCGATTGCTTTAATCGATTGATAAAATTAGTCGTCAATCGCATATTATAAATATTAATTGTTAATTAATCGCTGATCAAGAATCATGATCGATAATCATGAATTGTCAGTTTTTAATCGATATTTAACGAAAATTCTATTTGATGTATGCTTCCTGTAAATTACGCATCTCAGAATTATTTTCTCCACACTTATCATTTCGATAAATTTTTAAATTGTATTACAGAAACATCAAAAATATATTTTAATAGGAACATGCATATTTACAACGGTTTATGATTTATACATATTTATTCATAAGAATTTTATATTTATACCAGATCTGAGGCTAGGCTTTTGAAACTTCGTGATTACGTGTAAGTGTGGAAAAACAAATTTGAGTTAATCTGTTAACAAAATCCATTTTTTGCTTATGTTAGTTTAAGAACATATTCGAAAGTGAAAGGCGTATCTGACAGTTGTGTGCTCAAATATTAATTTCACAGTGAAGAGAATTTTAATAGTTAATCATTAATCCAATTGACGATTAACTTACTAATTTAACCCTTATCGGATGTCAGCGCTTCGGACTTGACTTACTGCTAGGTCGTCGCTTTAGCAGGTGCTTACGTGAAGTGTCGTACTGACATTACTTGATATGGACATTTTATTGCATAAACACATATTTTAATATTTGCCATCGCAATTTAAATATTTAAGCTTTAATTGTTTATTTATATGTTGTCAATGAGGTGACAAATATTCGCGCAACTGAAAATCGCAAGATTTCTTCTGTTTCGTTTCGTCACCTACCACGTGACATACGTCCGATCCGGTAACAGTTGCTGTCACGTAAGAGGTGACAAACGCCCGCAACGGAAAAAACTGTAATGTCACGTGGGAGGTGACATACGTCCGTTAAGGGTTAATCATTAATAGCGATCATACATCGGTTGAATTCAAAATTTAAACGTTAATTGCGATTGATAATCAAAGATTTCCATTGTAATAGTTAATCGTTAATTCCATTAAATATTGCCCAACACTGGTTTATACATACCTGCTTATTTGATTATTGATTATTTATGAAAAAAGTATCATTACTCGATGAAAAAACGATCCCTAAATATATGTAGCACTCTACAAATGTACCGTGTTTTCACGAGAACATTGAACACCAAAAATGCCTTAAAAATGTGTGAAATTCCACCCAACCTTTCGTTTATTGCTAATATTTTGAAGGCACCAAGTAAAAAAGCAATATAATGAATAGAGGGTAAATTCTGAATATAACCCTTGTTTACATTCATCTGAAGGAGATTAAAGAAACCCTTCTATATGTATAACTAATATCATTGAGACGGGTATGAAACTTGTCGACATTGTTTTTGGACCACATTGGAGGTAATATGGGGCACAAGTGAAACGGACAGCTGACCGTAATAGCAGAGTGCACCGGTTTTTTAACAGCGCATTGCGACGTTAATTTTAAAAGCTCCATCCTGATCGTGGGCTTGTTTTCTAAGTAGAATTTCATGGGGTGTAGTTATATTTTCCTTAAATTTAAAAACATCCGACCTTTAAGGAGAAATTTACAAAATAAGAATTTGTTTATAATTTTCAGTATTGCAAAGTTAATTTTTAAATTAAATAAAATATTATTATAATATGTCGAACCTTCAAGATTAAAGTAAGAAAGACCGAACTCTATCCAACAAATAGGTTCCGAGATAAAAATTCACAAGTACAGTTTTCATGAAAATAGGCAAAGATTGTAAAATTCAAAGGTTCGTCTTTTTTAAATAAATTCGAAATCAGGAAAGTAATGACCCTCCCCCCTATTTTCACGTTCAGTACATCATATTTAATTTTGAACAAAATTCAAAAATATGGTATAATAAACGACTTAAAAAAATCTGACAGTCCAAGGAAGACTTCAAAACGGAATGATAAAATTATAATTCAGAAGGCAAGTTCCATTTGTTCTTTAAAAGGAAATTTCATCTTGATTATCATGTAGGTATTTGATTTAGCAATCGATTGATACCGATATTTTTTGCTCTGTTATAAATTGCCGCTACATTTACATTCCTAGCTGTATTACTAGTGCGTAAACAATGTTGCAAGAGTATCTGTTTACATAAAAGGAAGAGTCAATGACTTACAGCATTTGTTAGAATAAATTTAGTGACGATAAGACGTATCCGTGGATCCACAATTCGAAAAGAATAATAATTGTTTTGCCGTCTTCAATGACCTTGAATAACCTTTAATGATAGCGTGCTGAAATCGTTTTAACGCCGGCAATCGCACAGCGATAAAAAAATGCAGCATCCCATTTAAAAAAGTAGGATGCCCTTGAAACCTCCCCTACGCCTCCGCCCACTTATTATTACCCTAAAAAATTAATTATCATTTATTAGCATCAAAAATTAAACAAATAACTTTTTTATACGACCTTTGATGACCTTGAGAGACTTAATGTTGTACGTTCTTATATTTATCTTTAAAGTTGCTATCAAGTACAAATTTGACAAATTTGACCTTCTTATATATCAACCCTTCCCAACGGAATAAAATTATTGTTTCTATACGCTGCCCCCCACAAAACTATGCAACTTTTGTAGAAAACATTTTTATGAAATTTTAATTATAGCAAAAATATTTCAGACAGATCACCCTCTATACATAGTACTACAGATTCCCTTTGATACAGCCGCGCCTTGAATGAGAACCGCCGAATTTAAACAAACATGAATAATTTTTTCTAAGAGAGGAGTTTATTTATGACAAATTGCTTTTTATAACTTTTTATACTCTTAATGAGTCCAATTAAAATGTGTTACTCTTTAATTTCAAAGTCCGAATGAGATTTTCGGCAAGTTTTCTTTTGCAAATCTTTACGTGGCGTGAAGATTCACCACTGAAAACCATTATAATTATTTTTTTTATATCTTATATGCACATTTTAACATTCGACTGGTGGCTGGTTAATTCTTTGAGTGTGAAATACTTCAAAGTTAAAACATTGCTGTGAACGGAATAGTTTCTAATGCACTGCGTACCATATTCTGATTTGGACTATTGAATGAATTTCAAAACATATGAAAATAAATGGAATGATTGTTGAACTTACAATGGAATTTATGGGATCATAAGGGTGATTGACGCAACTGTAACAAGCCATATCTCTTTTTCGGTTTAAGTTAGAAAACAATGTTAAAAGAAAAACATGAATGGTTTTGGTGAACTGCACCTTCACGTTCATATTTTTTTCGCAATTGCAATAATGCATGTGCTTTTTGCAGTCACACTATTCTTTTAAATGGAAATCGTCCTCTTTTTTGCATACGTAGAATCCTTTCGTAATTCTACGTAAAGAAGTATTAGGGTATCATGGTCGAAAAATACTTAGTTCGCGATATATTTAAATTAATGTATTTATTAACCATACGTGGTCGCTGTGTGCGGCCGAGTTACAGTAGTACACAATGGGTCATTGCACCGAACGCCGATGGGCGTCCACAGTACACGATGAGCGGGTATGTCAAGGGCCTTTAGGCGTTGTTACCAGTCAAAGAGTTAAAGATGCTCAAACGCTTCTCTATTTTATCCTGAACATTTCAGCTAATCATTTTTCGATCATGTTACTCTAATACCTTTTTACGTAGAATAACGTGAGGATTCGATGCATGGAAAAAAAGGAAGGTTTCCATTTAAAAAAATCATGCAACTGCAAAATGCACATGCATTATTACACTTGCGAAAAAATATGATCGTGAATATGTAGTCCACCTTGAATCATTAATCTTTTTCCTAATATTTTTTTCTAACTTCAAACAAAAAACAGATATGGCTTGTTACAGTTGCGTGAATCACCTTGTATAGTAAATAGTACAGTAATGTACAGAGTAAATAGTTTGCTATTGTCGAAAGTATAGACTACTCGACGAGTTAATTAATATACATAAATTGTATTCTCTTCTAAACATGCTGCATTCACACTTTTCTCCTTAAACATTGATTTTTATTTTCTGTTGATTATAAAAAGTTTGGTTACATCCTAAGAAATATATGCAAGTAGCTGTAGTGAACCATAGTATAAAAGTTTTCATTAATTTCATTGCAAGATTCATTGTTAAAATTCTATACTACGTACCTAAGATTCCTTGATACGGTTCTAGAAATGTACAATTTATTTCTAACTATGAAATTTTTATTTATTTTTTCTATTTTCTATTGTTATGCAACTTCATTCGTTCTATTGTTCTTTAATCGCCGTTTTATTGTGCGACGCCTCAAAATTGGTTACCGTATAATTGCTGTTTTTTTCTCTAACAACTCAAACAATCATAATATTCTTCTTTTCACACAGCTGTTAAATGTTGATTTAAAACACTGCGGCACATAAAGAAACTCATTGACAGTCCGAATCTATTCGGACGTCATAGGATGAATACGGAGAAAATATATGTACTTTTCTACATACCCTTGTTAATAATGCAGCAATTATGAGGGATCACGTTTGCTTATAGTTGCAAGATCTTGCGGTTAGATGCATACAAAGGAACGTCAGGAAGTGGATGTCTGTAAGAGAATGGCCCTGGTGGAGGTTATACGTAAAAGTTGCACCTTTATTAAACATTCATCGAACCGAAGATCAATTAAAGGCGAAAACGGTGAGAATATAATTTGTAGTCATACGAACTAATAACTTCTTATTTAAAATACCAAATACGATATAATTGTATACACAATAATGTTGAACAATATTATTAAACTCGTTTAAACTGATATAAATTAATATATTTTGTCAATAGGAGGAATTGGAGGTTCTCAGGGCTAAGGTCGAAAGATTAGAACAAGAACGAAATTACTTGAAGCATGACAATGATAAATTGGAAGCTAAGGTAAGGGACACAATTACCTTATTATTATGTTTTCTTCATTACTCTCATTTGTTTGAATAAAACTCGAACATTATGTACCAAATATCATTAATTTTACATAATTATCTGCGAGGCTCATACCTATGCAATGTTATTCTTACTCTTTTTCATAAAATTTACTGATTGCAACATGGTAGTTGTTGAAACTGAATTATTATTTCCTTTTTCTGATCAACTTTTGTTACAACGGATATTTGTATAAGTGGATATTTTGATTGATTTGTTAGTTGTAGCAGACAAGGCGTGCTTAAGTTAATGACTGTTAGTTATATGAATCTGATTAGCGGGACGGTGCGAACACTAATCTTCCTTCTTCTGCTATGTTACTGGTATAATTGAAAAAAACTCCTAATCACTAATATTTTCTTCTTGTGTTGTATGAAACTCCTAGTATGACTTTATTATTATACATGATCTTGCATTATTTCATGATTGAACTGCATTAGAAAAGTATTTCATATCATTTCAATTTCTCTTTTTTGATGTTACATGATTCTTTATTCGCTGTTTGACAATTCCTTGAATAATCTTTTGCTTTCTTCTCGGCTCCGTTTTACAGCTTATATTTTTCTCAGCACGACTTTTCTCAACAGGTTTGATTTTGCGACAGGTTTGGCATACGTCCAAAATTGTGGGTAGTTCTCTTGCTCCCTCGTACTCCTCGTCATCCGTTTTTCTGTCTTCTTTGCTCTCTGTTTCCCTTAGAATAACTCGGAGGTGACCGCTTCCTCCAACAGGCGCTATCGGCCCGCACGTCGACTGACCCAGGAAGAGGCAGTTGCACCGCGACTCCCTCTCGATGCGGGCGTTGTTATTCGATGTTACGCAATTAAATGGTTGTGTCAAATTATTTATCGATTCGATCGATTGAACGAAAGGACTTCAAAATCCAAACGTAGGATTAGTATTTACATGAACACGTGACGTACCTCGTGACGAAAGAAATGACATATTCTGTATAGAAGAAGTGACTTGTGTTATGTACAATCGAAGCAGATTGAATCAACTTATCGTAAAAATTTGTTATAATAAGAATATTCTGAAAGACTTTAGAGAAACAGTGAAAAGATGTAGTCACTCACTAGTAATTAAAATTACGTAGTTTTATTCGGGAAAAAACATCATTCATTGTATCGTTGCATCGATATGGAAACTTCTTGATATTTTTAGTGTGTATAGATGTGACACATACGAAACGCAAATTTCTGTTATATTTGCCAAATAAAAGAAGTTTTGGAAAAATCTGAAAATTAATGAAAAGAAAAACTTAATGTGCACTTTTTCGTACTAACAGGACAAGACTAAGTTTTCTATATGGTGCCGTTTCTCGAGTTACTACTACGATTATTAAATTATTCGCAAACAAAATATTTTTATTTATTATTTTAGTCGTTGGTTTTTCTTTTCAATTCATATTTTAATGCATAATATATATTTCTTGAGTTATTTTGATCTTAAAAAGTGAATCATTTCATGAAATTAGGACAAAGAAATAATATTGCTTTTTTGTACGTGTTTCACGCTTGAGGAAATAAAAGTTACAAAAATGCTAACTGTACCAACAACAATATATGCCAGGGAAATGTCCAATGGTTCGCTTAACACTTCGGGAAATCTTGAAGAGCCACGATTAAACGAAACGCTACTTGATAGAATGAATGATCCAAACAAAATGTTTCTTGATAATTTATCGAAATCTATGGAAACCAATAATGTAATAAAAAGACCACCGCTACCGCCATGCATTCTGAAAAGACCAACAAGTAGAGTACATACTATGAGTTCGTACTCGACAAGAAGTCCGTCACCTTGCAGTCTTTCGTCTAATTCATTTTATCGTTCTAAATCTTTATCCATTGTCTCATCCAGACCACGTACAAAACTAGACTTTTCAACAAATTTCTCAACTCCACCGAGAAGAGTATATCCATTAGAGAACGTTGTATGTACGAATACAATGGAAGATGCATCCGTCAAAGAAGAGGCCCCGGTCATATTCGATGCTAGTCTAAATTTTGTTTTGGGTTGTGAAAAACAAAGAGTTAGGCAGTCTTTTAGACCTACAGCTTCTCACATGGAACCAGCAACTGCCTCCTCCTACTTGTCTTCTAAGATTTCTCAATTCTTAAAGAGAACTGATCACATAATGGATGAATGGAGAAATTTAGGTCACAAAGATGATATGGATAATGATCTAAGTGTACATTCGATGCCTCATGAAAAAAACAGGCCTGGAAGTGCTATGGGAAGAAGTCAGAGCGCCACAAATATTATGATACGTGGTTTCCAGTATTACAGTAGATCGAACAGTGTCGCAAAAAGCTATTCTTCTAGGCATTCTTTGTCGCGCGCCTCAGAGGATAGAACTATTTCCGATGGTATTGGTCAAGAGGTACATAAAAATCGTTTGCGTTTCATCTATTTTAAATGAATTGGCGAAAGTTGTATCATTCGTTTTATTTCTTGCATTTTTTAAATAGCGTATCTAATTATTATATCTAAACGGTTGCTTATTCTATTTACTTTAATTCCCCGCTGAACAGAGTGAATCTAGTAACTAGGACAGGTTACAATTCTGTTCTAAGCAAAGATAAAACAAAACGGAAGTGGGAAATTTTGCATCATTTAATGAGATGCATTCGCCAGTCTAGGGATTATTGATAAAGCGCAAAGTAATTAAATTGCTACTCTACCATAAAAATGTACAGCTACAATAATTATGTAGACGGTTGCCGAGTGCAATATGAGAGTACATTTCATATGTATTAATATCTATCATTAAAATGAAAATTCTAATTTATCCATATTTGTGGCCTTGATATATAGAACACAAACACAAATTTTTGTGAAAATGATTTAACATTTTAAAAGAAAAATTTACAAAAATATAATAATTTTTAATACATTTTTTAAACAAATGGATTTTTAAAAGATCTGCTTTCATTGTTTAATTCTTTACTCAAAAGCACATAATTTTCACACTTAAACTTTCCCGCTGCATTCAATAGTTTGTGAAATGTTTCATAAAATATTTTTCAATCCCAACTTTGAAAGCTTTCACCCCATCAATGTGAACGGTGCCGATAAAAAAGAACATGTGTCAAATATTTATGCAGGTACTACAGCATATCAAAATTTCATAAAAATCGGTGTGTGTCGATTGGGTGATGACTCTTGTAAATACAATGTGATCCGCGTAAAATAGGTCATATAATTATCTTCTCTAGATATGACGGTACGAGAAAATTTGCATACGTATTTTAAATGGTTTCAAGGAATGAATAAGATAGAAGAAAAATTTGTTTATACATACCATTTTTTTTTCTTTCAAGGTCACCCATGTTTTTTTTACATAAATGTATTTACATACATCGTTCTACTGTATGTTGTAGCTGACATGAATATGCATTTAGATGTACATAATCATATGGCCTTTAAAATCTATTTGTGAATGTAAATAAAGACAGCTACTGTTTCAGTAAAAATTCAGTGTGATGTCCCTTAACGATGATACACTTTCTGAAACGAATAATGACAAACTGCATAGCTGTTTCGATGGTTTGGGGTTTAATGTCAGCAGAAGCCTTCATTATTCTTTCCGTCATATCGACAGAAAGTTTCATGTTTGATTACAAATTTTAGAATCCAAGGTCATTTTAAGGTCATACTATTAAGTGTTTCTAAATACACATTTATGTCAGCTACAACATACGGTAGGAAAAATGTGTACATTCATGTAAAAGACATAGGTCACCTTGAAAAAAACAGCAAAAAGGGAGTTTAGAAAAAGTTGTTCTTCTATGTTCGTCAATCTTCGAAGCCAATTAAATTACGTATGAAAATTGTCTCGTACCGGCGCGGCACAGTTATAGAAGATAATTAGGTGGCTTGTTACATGTGGCCCACCCTGTATAATGACATCAGGTTTCCAGTATATTCAAGAAAAATGCATTTATCAAGGTAACAATATCCCCGAAAGACTGGTCTTCGACCTTGTTCATCTTTTGTTTTAATAAATCTGATAGTGAACAAATACTTTTGCTCCAGCAACGCATTACGCTGGTATAATTTACCATTAAAGTTAGATAGTAAACTACAGAATATACACTTTATCTTTATGTACAAGTAGTGCCCGGTTAGTGGTCGCGATGTTATCTCCACCAGGGCATTCCTTTCGAGCTATTCAACAAATAACATTTCATTCTATGTATCTCACTCGCTCTCAGTGTGTCTCAAGTCGATCCCGACGCACCCAGAGGTGAGCGAACCGAAGAGAGATAAGACCGGGCAATTCACGGAACACCTACATGCCTCGATAGTTGTCGCGATTAGGTCCGAGACCTGCGACCACTAACCGGGCGCTATTGTATTTCTTTATACTGAATATTAGAGGAAGTATTACCTAGTATACGTTACATTAAAATTATTTATTTACTATAATTATTTTTCTTCGAATTCCCTTACTGTACAAGTATTTTTGTCTGCCATTGCCTATTATACAATATGTCGTACCTATTGAAGAAATATGAACATCTTGAATAATATGTAAGTACATATGTTAGTGTCTTTATTTGAGCAGTAATGTTACGAAATTCAACCCATACGTAAAACTCACCTTGATGTTGTAACATATCTTTATATAAGGTGAATGCTTCGAAACTTCCATTTAAAACAGTTTCGGAATCATTGATGTTAGAAAAAAACTTTTATTGAAGTATGTTATATGATAAAAATATTTTAAGTTCTACGCACCTTAATACATCCTACCTAGCTCAGTGAAGCATTAAATTGTTTGAAAGTTCTGTATCAGATATGTACAGTTCGATAGGCCAGCTGGCAATGGTTTTCCTGCCCCGGCAAATGTAACCGAGACAAGGAAACAAGTGCTAGGAGGGTTGTCCAAATTATACGTATCTACACTACATGCCATACATAAGACACACTCAGTGAAAGACTGTAATGTTATATGTGTCTTTAGATTTTACTATCTTTAGATAGTATATTTATGCTTGTAGAATATGGTAGCATACAAACAAATGATGTCAATGATGTATTGTAGTATAGTCTTTGATTAACCTTTCACGTGAACATTTCAGATGAAAATCAGTAGAAAAATACTGGTAGTCTAATAGCAGTTAGAGAGCAGCAAAGAGCGTTTTATCGTTGTATCTCTATCTCGACAGAAGGTTATTAGCCCTTTGCACTCGAGTGGCGACTCTCAGTCGCCATAATATTCACGTTTCAAATTTCCTATTTTAAATAAATACCTTAAAATTATGTTCAATTTCACGTATTCTACAATGCACGTTTTATGTAAGTATTCAACTACAGGAACAACTGTACTGAAAACAAAAGAAATCTTCCTGTTAAGATTCCTTACATTTGTATTTGTAGCTTATGTACATCAGATGAAAAAGACTTCGAGTGCAAAGGGTTAGTACTTTAAGAGTCAGTTGAATGCCATGTTGCTTTCAATTTGTTTTTTTATCTATTACCATACTGTACTGAAAAGAATATACATGTAATATGATTTGAAAATTCAAAGGACACATAAATATTCAAATATTTTTATCTTATTCGTCCTCCAAACACATGTTCCATTAAACAACTTTTTGTTACATCAATGAGTTAACAATTATTTATATGGCAATTTTTAGTAACTTACCTTGAATAACAAGTAGACTTACCCGTAGATTGTGAATGTTTCCGAAATTTGGCATATTCAGATATGTAAAGTGGACTCTGTTTGAAGAATTACCACAATAGAACATGTGATATTGAAATCCTTACACGATAACAACATTTTTCTCGAGGTCTGGTTTTTGATACGTATTAGATCATATGAATATTTTAACAGAAGTATGTATTGCATAAACATCTGTAGTGTACATATCACTAATTATTTTTCACAGATTTTCATTTATATAGTGTATAAAAGTACTTATTATGGTATTGATACAAAAGCTAACAATTTCTTATTCTAATCGTCAGCGATGCGTAGTTTCGAACATTTATTACGAATTAAATTTGCAAGAACAGAAGCGTGAAAAATACAATTGTGTCTATTGCTCTTATTAAACTATAATAATTATAGTTCATAATGTTCAGCATAAATTGATCCCAGGATAACTTTTATTCCGTTTGTTATTTTAGTTGAGCGAAATGACTGCCGACTTCGCAGAAGAACATTCAACTTCAACATTAGCAGCAGAGAGAATTGATGCAGAAACATCGGAGCGTTTACGGCTTGAGAGAGAGCTTCAAGACATAACGGAGTCTAACAAAAATCTTCAACAAACAACTGAACGCTTGGAAATGGAACTTTTATACGCAAGAGCTGCCGATCTAAATGGAGTTGCTTCGGACGTTGAGGACGGTGAAGATGGTGGAGTTTACAAACAGCGATATGAACATGCTATTCGAGAGCTTGAATATACTAAGAGAAAAATGTCACAACAGCATGAGGATGATCTCGAGCAATTAGTGGGGTTAAAGAAACAGTTAGAAAAGAAGGTAATATATTTACATACATGTGTACACGTGGTGTGTCTGTGTACAGAGTGTCCACGCTTATTTGTTACAAGTCGATATTTCCTAACATATTGAAAATACAAAAAATGTTTTATGTGAAAGTTTCATGGTACGAGGGGGGAAATTTTTTGGCGAAATCGAATTTTTTGTTTATGTTATTACTTTAGAGATATGAAGGCTCTGCGCCTGGAACGGCAGGCCCAAACTACCGATAATAAGTTTCTGTTTTAAAACATCAAAGATGCCTTTCTTGATGCCGAAAATGTAGTACCTGTGGCGGAAAACAATTGTTCAGAGTTTGGGCTCGCCATTTCTAGCGCAGTCCGTTCACACCTGTCAAGATCACTACTGGTTGTCCTATTCAGCCGGACTTCGTCCGTTGAAAGTTAATAAATTTGTATGTGTAATATCTCAAAAATCAGTTACAATCGGGTACATACATTAAGGTCAATGAATTCGTCTTGAACAGCATTATCAAATGATCTAAAAAAAAAAATACATAGTTCCATTTAAAAAAGCGAACTTGACATTCATATCTCTTAAAATAGTAATATAAAAGAAAATTCGTCCTCGTAAAAATTTTGCTCCCTCGTACCATGTACCTTTCATATAAAACGGTTTGTAACAGATAAGAGCGGATACGATATGTGTACAAGATGTTTCACCATACGTGTTACAACCGATGTCTACAACCTATTAATGGTATCGAGATGATTTTTTTCAAACGTTATCATATGAAGGGGCCTTTTACACTATTTGAACAAAAAAAATCCTGACCCTACCCAAACGCAGAAAACGGAGGGTAATTTCAATTTTGTAAGTGGAATATGGGGTGAATTCTTATATTTTTACATAGTCCTTACTAAATTGATTGTGAGTAAATTTGCTTGAAACGTTTTTCAAAATTCTGCACGTATAAAAAATTATAATTTCCACAAACAAATAAACATCTTTTTAAACAAAAGGGTAAAAAAGAAAAAGTTAGTGACGCGACCTACGACTCGTGAATTACATAAATAATCGAATTGGGAATACTTGTGTGGCGATAACGCCTGACATAGTTATAGCAATACGGTATTCTTTTCTTAAACGCATCCGAAAATGCTTGGAAGTAAATGGAACACATTTTAAGCATTTATTAAACCAAATAAAACTATTATGATTATTAAAAACCAAAATCGAGAATTAAAAACATTACCAAGGATGTCAACATATAACTAAGGTCAGCAAATGTGACGTATACAGTAGCGAACATTGATGACGATTCGGTTGAAAATCGGTATAGGGGAAGTTGCCAATCATCTGACTGTTGCCGAATTCTCAAGACCGAAGGCGATTATCGTAAAGCGAGTGGTTGACGGGCTCCTTCTCCTATACCGCTTTTCAACCACGACGCCATCAAGACTCGCTAATGCACAAATATTTATGTGCCAAAATTTAAATCCTAGTATAGACAATTCAAATTATTATAACTTCCGATACGTGCAAATTTTGAAAAACGTTTCAACGAAAATTTACTCAGTTTAGTGAGGACTATGTAAAAACCTACAAAGGCTATAGCCGGATAAGGGGGTCAAATGTGCCCTTCGACAAAACTTGATTTGCTATGGACCATTCGATAGCTTACCAAAGGAAACCATTTTACACCAATTTTCAGCCCTCTATCTCGACCGGGGGAATAGTATCAGGGTAAATTCGGATTATCCGGGTTTTCCACTATTTTCTCTATTTATTCGCTCGCGAAAATTCTGAAAAAAAATGTAACATATTCTGGTTAAGGTGGCTACAACTTTTTGGACGCAGGTTCGCTTCCCGCCCAAAGTTATTTTTATTTATTTTATTTATATGTTACAAAGAAATAATGATGTATTCTCTAACCGTAATTTAGGGGATACATGACTAGAGAAATGATTAAACGAAAAGTGCTTCAAAGTTATTTTTGTGAATACTTTAGTATAAAGTATGTTTAACATATATTTAAAATATTTTTATATAAATACTGTTCATTTTATATAGTTAGAAATTCAAAAAACATAATTACTGTATTAAACAAAAATTAATGTACTAAAAAAAAGTCCGGGCGGGGATCGAACCTGCGTCCAAAAAGTTTAGCGGTTCTACAGCCGGACACAACCGCTGTGCTAACGACGCTGTTGGTAGTGTGGTAAATAATTTAGAATATAACGTTTCTTTAACAATAAATTATATACTGTTTTTCTGAATATAAAAATGTTTAATATCACTTAGTATACCAATTGAATAAAGGTAATATAAAAATTCAGTGTAAAAGGTACTTTTTCGTGCGAAAGACCTGGAAAAAATCGGTTTTTAATTTTTTTAAACTACGGCACACCTTACCGAAAAATCTGTAAAAATTTGAGGATAATAGTTATAATAAGATGTCCTTACCATAAAAATATGAATCCGGTGTCATTACACCTTCAATAAGAAATCCGATTTTTTGCATTTTTTGAACGTTTTTAATTTTTTACAACTAGAATCTGCAACGAAAAAATCGGAAAAAATTCCCTAATATATGCCACCATATCGAGAATGTGCTACATGTTTTTCCGAATTTTCGCATGCGAGTAAATAGGGAAAATAGTGCAAAAACCGGATAATCCGAATTTACCCTGTTACTACTCCCCCGGTCGAGATAGAGGGCTGAAAATTGGTGTAAAATGGTTTCCTTTGGTAAGCTATCGAATGGTCCATCGCAAGTCAACTTTGGTCTAAGGGCACATTTGACCCCCTTATCCAGCTATACCCTTTACCCCACATTTTATTTAAAAAATTGAAGTTATCCTCCGTTTCTTACGCTTAAAGTGGATATAGATTTTTTTATTCACATAGTGTTAAAGGCCCCTTCATCCGATGACATTTGAAGAAAGAATCATCTCGATACCATTAACAGGTTTGTACATATCGACTTGTAACCACGTATGGTGAAGCAGCCTGTATGAGTGTATGTACAGGTGTTTCACTACAGACGGTAAATATTTTATGGGGTGATTCTATAAGCCAAAACAGGTCGAAAATCAAGAACGACGAAATTGCGATGACGGTCTCATTTAGTAGTTATCGATGTTTAAAAAGTGGGCTGTGCAACGCCTGTCGCAGGACAACTTGATCTGCATGGAGCAGGTCAGGCAGGAGACGTTTATTCATAAATTGTCACAAGAGCGTGTTGTCTTATCGCATCATATCGTAGGTCATCGTTTCTGTTACGTCGGTAAGTATGCGTTGTACATGGGAAATCTATCTTGCGTTGAGCTCCACCGCAGACAAGGTGTGGAATAGACTCCTCATCCAATGATTTTGTGTGTCACATGGATTTAGGTTGCTAGGACCCTCTTACCATTCTCGTGTCACATCCTACTTTGTCGATTAGGACTGGCTTTACATGACAGCGTTGTGAGTGATAGGAATTAAAATCAGAAATCGCAGACAGTTTTTATTTTGAGCAATGATTGTTCATTGAATTTTCGAGTTCCTTTAATTTCCTTACGCGCATTACGCGAATGTGATATAGATGATAGAAACTGCTATATGCGAAAACTTGTTACGTATATATAAATATGTGTCCATCAAACTTTATTTTATTTCATAATTAATTAAAAATTAATGCATACAGGATGAACCGCCTCGACTTGTCGACTTTAAATTATTCTATTGTTACTGGACCGATTATGTACGTATCACATTTATCCTATGTCGTTCATTTTCAAAGTTTTGAAAGTCATTTCCAGTTTTTTATACGCAAACCTATGATTTTCATACGTCCATCTTTTTGCTGATATTGAGACGGATTCGGCAAGCATCACAAAATATTTTATATTCAAAGAAAATGAAATTCGTTTTTTTAAAATATATGTATATTGTTTATAACGTTCACGCTTTGTTACAACTTTACATTTTGATTTTTTTTTAGTGGATTATTCCTCATTACCAACATAAAATTCATGAAAATCGAATAACAATCATTTTATTCGGATGTTATCAAATTTCAACATTTTTTACAAAAGTCTAATCCAACAAAACGAAGCAGAAGATTTTACAAGTAGTGAATATTCGGAGGTTCAGTCACCACTGAAAGTTTATTGAACATATATTTATATACAGGATGTTTCACCACCCCTGTTAAAAATTTTTGAGGTGATTCTACAAGCCAAAATAAGACGAAAATCAAGAATAAAAAAATCGCGTTCGAGGCGTCATTTTTGAGTTATTGATGTGTAAAAAACGGACTAAAAACGCCTGTCCAGCGGCAGCACTCCATACACGCGCAGTGTGTGCCATCGCGCGCCAAGTTCCCCGTACAGAGTGCTCGCTTACCGATGTAACAGTAACTATGACATACCATACGATGCGATAAGACACTATATTCTTGCGACAATTTATGAAGAAGCACACACCTTTCGTTGACGGCATTAAACCTGCCTTTACAAGGGTACATCAAAACCCGCCTCACGGGATTCTCAAGCAGAGAGGGTGAATGCAATTTCTAATTCACCATTTTGTCCAAAAAAATCACCCAGACGCGGTTAGACACGCATCGCGATTATGGTATTCGCAAGTGTTCATGTGTACACGCACCACGATTGTCCATTTCATCACACACACGCATCGCGATTATTTTATCCGCGAGTGTCCATGAGAATTACACGCACTATGATTGTCCTGTTCGCGAATGTCCACAAAAAAATGTTCAAAGCATGCACAAAATTTTGCACCCGAAAACACACGCCAGACGATTGTCCCGTTCGCGAGTGTCCACTTAATCACACACATAAGCACTGCGATTACTTTACCCACGAATACGAGATTGCTTTACTCACGCACAGAAAAGTACTACAAACGAAAAAAATCTAAAAAGCTAAAACTAAGCCTAATACTGAAAGTAAAATTACATTGAAAAAGAGACTGCTTTCTATGCGAGAAATATTTCCTGCCGATTACAGCTGTTCAAGGGGCCGAGGTCAACGACCGAGAGATGAGACAATGTAAAGGCACTGGCATTTAAACAGAAAAGCGTCGATATTTGCACCTGCCGGCAGAAATGCAGTGTTGGGCAAAATTTTATTCAGATAACAGATAATGAATAAGAGTAACAAATAAAATTTTATTCGTCACTTACGAATTAGAATTTATTCGAATAAGAATTTATCCGAATAAGCATTTATTCGTAGAAGAATTTATTCGAATAGGAACGTATTTGTAGAAGAATTTATTCGGATGAAAATTGATTTATTTTTTCTTTTGTTTTAAAACAATCAACAATTATTCATATTATTATTCGAATAATTTATCAATCGTTATTCGAATAGATTGTTCGAATACATTTGCAATCGGTATTCGAATAAATTATTGAGATAATTATTTGAGATAAACATTTATTCGAAATAATTCGAATAATGCCCAACTCTGCAGGAACGCACACATGTTCTACACTAACACATTTGTGTAACATTTTTCAGTCTCGCGTGAAATTTATCCAACGTCTTCTCTATCTATCGTTCTATCATCTCTGTAAAAAGTGATCCTTCCGATGCGTGCAACTGCGCACTTCACTCACACACACACTGCGATTATTTGACTTGCAACTGTCCATATGAATTACACACGCTAGAGTCTGCGGATAAATGAAATTTACGCATCTGAGGTCGTTGACGACGAACGATGACCCGAGATTAGCTGCAGGTTCTGCGTTCAAGTTACTGATCACTCGCATAACACATTGTCGCTGTTCACAACGGAAGAAACTTCAGCATCGATGCGAAGAATTCTTTAATTCTTCAGACATTCTAATTTTGTACTTTTTATAAAATAAACCGCACAGTATCAGACACGAACACTCCTTCCTACCTCGAAGTTTGGAAGAATACTGCATCGTTGGAAAGAAATGAAAGCGATCGGTTCAACGACATTCGTCGCGGTACTACAAAGTATAAACAGTTTCGACTCTCGGAATCGTGTTTTCGCTGCCCGGATCTCGAGCATGCAAGGGATAAATAAGGACACACCGATTAATAACAAAGCATCGACACAGTTTTTAGTCTCTCGAATGGAATTTATCCAAGGTCTCCTCAGTTTGGTGGCTATTGCGAACGAGAAAACAGCTGTAATCGGCAGGAAATATTTTCGCGTAGAAAGCAGTCTCTTTTTCAATGTAATTTTACTTTCAGTGTTAGGCTTAGTTTCAGATTTTTTTCGTTTGTAGTATTTTTCTGTGCGTGAGTAAAGTAATCTCGCATTCGTGGGTAAAATAATCTCAGTGCGTATGTGTGTGATTAAGTGGACATTTACTGTAACCGGTCGCGAACGACTAGCCGCTCCTGGGGGTTTCCCCTATATCGGCATCGGTTGGTTTACCACCGGCGAAACCGCCTCGGGACGAGCGCGGAAAAGTCCAGAAGTGCCGCAGAGCGTTTTCTGCGGATGAGTCCTTTAGCTATGTCGTGGCCAAGGGACGGTAGCTCCTCCAATGGTCAGCGCCGTATCCACGGCGAACCACGGGGTGGCGAACTCACTGCGTACACGCATGTACGCTCACTCTGCCCCCGACCAAAACTGAAGAGATGACCGGTAGGCAGTTGTAAGCTGCCTCTGTTCGAACCGGTCCCTGTTCGACTCTTCAGCCCCATTCAATTGATCGGAGATTCATTTCAAATCCTCAGAGCCTCAAGGCTTTTTGGATGTTTACAGGCTGCGATCGGACGGGAGATGCGTTAGGGCACTCCTCCGAAACCGAACACCAGCGCTCCTTTCGCGCAGCCGAAGCCCCCGAAGGTTCCAGTTTAAGCCACACTAGTCACGCTTTCGAGGACATTTGTCCGCTACCCATGAAGGAGCATCCGACCTTCTTAATAATATGGGCCGTCATAGGCATGGGATATAAGTCGGGTTCGGGGGTGTCGTTACTCACCCAATGGCGGCCCAGCACCTACCATACCCTGCCGAAAGATTAAGTGGACACTCGCGAACGGGACAATCGCTTGGCGTGTGTGTTTTCAGGTGCAAAATTTTGTGCATGCTTTGAACATTTTTCTGTGGACATTCGCGGACAGGTCAATCATAGTGCATGTAATTCTCATGGACACTTGCAAATGAAATAATGGCGATGCGTGTGTGTAATGAAATGGACAATCGTGGTGCGTGAACACATGAATACAATGCGAATACAATAATCACGGTGCGTGTGTAAGCGCGTGAGGGTGAGTTTTTTGGACAAAATCGTGAATTAGAAATTGCATTCACCCTGTCTGCTTGAGAATCTCGTGAGGCGGGTTTTGATATGCCCTTGTGGATTTTTTCAAATAGGCAGGTTCAATGCCGTCAACGAAAAGTGTGTGCTTCTTCATAAATTGTCGCAAGAATGTAGTGTCTTATCGCTTCGTATGGTATGTCATAGTTTCTGTTACATCGGTAAGCGAGCACTCTGTACGGAGAACTTGGCGCGCGATGGTAGACACTGCGCGTGTATGCAGTGCTGCCGCTGGACAGGCGTTTTTAGCCCATTTTTTACACATCTGTAACTCAAAAATGAAGCCTCGGACGCGATTTTTTTATTCTTGATTTTCGTCGTATTTGGGCTTGTAGAATCACCCTTTAAAATTTTTGACAGGGGTGGTGAAACACCCTGTATACGTAACATGCTTTCGTACATAGAAGTTTCTATCATCTAAATACACGCGTGCGGAAATTAAAGGAATTCGAAAATTTAATGAAGAATCATTGCTCAAAATAAAAAATGTCTACGATTTCTGATTTTAATTCCTACCACTAATAGCGCTGTCATGTAAAACCAGTCCCAATAGACAAAGTAGGATGTGACACGAAAATGGTAAGTGGGTCCTAACGCCCTAAATCGGTGACACGAAAAAGCATTGGGTGAGGAGTCTATTACATACCTCGTCTGTGGTTCTCGCCGCTGGATCGCCGATCGGCTCGGCAGCTATATGTGATGCTCATTTTCCGCATTTACTTCCTAACCAACCTCTCTCTGCCCCTTAGCCCAATGTGAAGTCTCATAAGATGATTAGTCTTTTCCATATCTCGTCTATGGTTCCACTCCGTCATGGCCATCCAGAGCGGAGTCCTACTCCGACCTTCCTCCACTCTAGGTCCGTTGCCCTCGTTTCAGTTCCCTCCAGTTCCCCCTCGGTCCATCGTCGTCGCCTGGGGTTGAAATCAGTTATGATATCGATTTCGGTCCTTGAAACAGTTATCGAGGACAGTTATTCTAAATAACTGTTATGAGGAACCGAAATTTCCTGTCGATATCGGTTTCGATTACGGTCCTTACATCGGTCCCCATATCGATCCTAGGACCGTTTTTTTCGGTTCTATACCGGGGTCCTCCTATCGGTCCTAGGACTGTTTTTTATCAGTCTTACAGAATAAAGGTTATATCGGGTCTTATACTGATTGTAGATTCGTTTTCATTAATTTCTATTCTTTTTATTGGTAAGAAAATATAAAAATACATATTCTTCTTAAGAGAAACATCAATGACCGTGGAGTCTGGAGAAACATGACTTTAAGAAAAATTGTTGTTGTTTTCCTCTATTTTTCTATCACCAGAAACAAGTGTAAATTATTATGGATTTTATTATTTTATACTTTATACAATACATGTGTATGTATCCTTCTTTTGTGAGACAGCAGAACTTTATTTCTCTGTTGTTCCAACACCGCCGCCGCGCCGTTGCGGCGATTTGCCGCAAACCGCTCGTCTGAAGCCGGCCGAAAGAACATAATATGCCGAATGGTGACATAGGGGCGGTACCGATTGATGTCGTGACATTTTAAATTTTAAGCAACGCAATGCGACGTCTCGACGATTGTAATAGAAAATATGAAACAGTTCAGAACCGATACGAGGACCGATATAGAACTGAAAAGAAACGGTCCTAAGACCGATATAAGGACCGATATGAGGACCGTAATCGAAATCGATATGGACAGAAAATTTCGGTCTCTTATAACAGTTATTAATAATAACGCTCCTCCATAACTGTTTTAGTTAGAACCGATATATAACAGTTATTACCTGTTATTTTTGGAACCGTTTCAAGCTCTGGTTGTCGCAGATCACAGCCTGTATGAGGAAAATGTACGCAGAGTGGGGGTAGGCCGGAGTGAGGCTCCGCTCCGGATGGCCATGACGGGCACCACTGAATGTGCCATGACTGACCTGCAATTTGTACGGCGGATCGCCGTGCTATAGGCGTTCCAGAGCCTAATTTTTAAACATTCATAACTACAAAATGAAGACTCCGCCGTGATTTCGTTTTTCTTGTTTTTCGTCTTATTCTGGTTTATGAAATCACCCTCAAAATATTTGCTACCTGTTGTGAACCGTCCTGTATGATATAAGAATACATGGTATGTCATTTTTTACGTTTTAGTTAGCTGATGCTTACGAAGAAGTTGAAGAGCAACGTCAGGTTGTTGGACAATGGAAGCGGCGTGTACAAAAACTGAACGGTGAAATGCACGATTTGAGACTACTATTAGAAGAACAGACGGCCAGAAATAATCTCCTAGAAAAGAAGCAGCGCAAGTAAGTGAACTCATAAATTTTTATACAATTTTTTCATTCCATTTTACCAAGTAAGGTTGTCTTTACTTCAATAATCATTCGCTTTAATAGATTTGTTTCTATTGAATTTAAAACTAATTTTATCTGTTAGCGAAAGTTGTTAGTCAACAGAATATGAAAAGAACTTGCATTTTTCTAATCAGCAATTGTAGAATATTTTAACCCTTTGCACTCGAGTGGCGACTCTCAGTCGCCATAATATTCACGTTTCAAATTTCCTATTTCAAATAAACACCTAAAAATTATGTTCAATTCCACGTATTCTACAATGCACGTGTTATGTAAGTATTCAACTATAGGAACAACTGTACCGAAAACAAAAGAAATCTTCCTGTTAAGATTTCTTACATTTATATTTGTAGCTTATGTATATCAGGTGAAAAAGACTTCGAGTGCAAAGGGTTAATAATTACGAAGCAATTATCAGTGAAATAGTTGTGAAATAATGTTGTCGTTTGGAATACGATTTGCAATTTGTATTTTTCAATAAACAGAAGTTTAGTTTGTATCGAGACGTATGTTCGTACAAAGATACTACTTCGTCCCGTATATAATTCTTACTATCTATTAAATTCGTTGTCCAATTTCCATAGTGTTAAGAGATGCTCTATTTTCATTTCACCTATGGCAACAAGTGTCTTTGGTATTCTGCCAAGGCAGTAATGGTAGGAGTTCCGTAACTTCGGCATTTTGTATACATGAAGTAACGATCTACCAAGCTTATTACATATGTACGTTCAAGCGATTAAAAAGTAATATGTGTTTAATCTAATAATAAAGCTATTATTGTTAGTACTCTAGCAGAGTGAATTGCGAGAATTATCTTCCAGTATATTTGATCATGGCAAGTCATGATGCATACGAACGTATTTTAGATGAAACTGAGGTGAAAATGTTGGGCTTTATAAGTATGAACTGTTTCTAGTGTATTAGGGATTTCTGACGAACCACTTCAATACAATGTGATTTTAAATATCAACGATTGGAAGCGATCGAATCTACTCATCGTTATGTAGGCGACAGGTATTTAGTGTCCTGCGTTTAGGGAGAAGAATTCGGTAGTAGGTTGGGCAACTTAATGAAAAAGTATCCGTCTGCCAAGTAGAAGGTCCCGGTTTCTATTTCCGGTCTCATCTTATTTTTTTCTCTCTTACATTTAGATTTGTTGTATTGTATACCTACACCAATGCAACAAAAGAGTTTAATAACACTTTGCTTTACGACTACCCCAGAAAAATCGAAAAGTTGCCTGTCAAGGTTTTTTTTTTTAAATTGCACGCCAGTATACACGCAAGAGTAATGAATATCGTGCAACACGATACCCAATCAAGGAATGATAGATGTATGTATAAGGTCCCGATTGCAATTACCTTTTCTCTTCCGCGGTTCCCACATCGATAAATGATTTCCACTGAGTATGATTCGCACGATTTATTTGCTTCTTCCGTTCGCATTAAATTCTTACTATCTCTACTGATTCATCTTGTTAGTTTGTGTGTGCCTGTCTCGCGTTCCCCATATCTCTCTCTTACCATGATTCAATCTCGTGCTATCCTTTCTGGGACGTTAATTGAGCCTACAGCGCAATAGTGGTAGGATCCCAAAATGTTTGTTTTGAGATTACGGCTAATGAAATTATTGACGTTTTAAAAAATTTTTTTGATTTCTATTTTTAGGTACATAGTTATGATTTTTAACAAATTAATTGCTAATATGTATATTATTAGTATATAACTGTATATGTATGAATATTGGAAAATTGAGATTTTTTGTTGGTTAGGCCACTACAGCATTGAGGAAATTTATAATACTTTGAAAATGAAAGTTAGGCTATTATTCTATCACTGTGAGTGTAAAAATATTGTAATTACAACATATAGTAGTAAAATATGAAAATCACGAAGCTGTCAACCGACTTACGCGAAATTCCGAGGACATATGTAAATAAATGTAAGCTAACAAGAAAATTCGAAAAAATAACAATAAGTGTGTGTTGAAAATAGAAGTGTAGCTTTTTACGCGACACCAACGTGGTGATACCGGCACCTGCCCGTCGGCCTGTAAGCGACACCAACGTGGTGCCACCGGACGGCAAAGTGTTAATAGAATTTCATAATACAAACAATTTATATATATTACTATAAATGTCTAGAATAAATCTGATACAGAAATAATTCAGATATTACCATACTTTACGAAAATATTCAGGAAAGTTACATAATAGACAGAAATAACCGCGTAAAAATTATTCGTACAGCAGTCGTTTTTTAAACATAAAGAAGATTATTTATCAAATTAATATTTTGTAGGGTTTCCTTTCAATTGTACAATAGCTTCACACTTCCTTGGAATTGAACGCACCAAAGTAGACGTTATATCTGGTGCGATTTTATACCACTCTTCTATTATTGCAGTTTTTAAATTTTCTTTAGATGAAATATCATATTTTCGTAGATTTCTTTCTAAATAGTCCCACAAATGCTTAATCGGATTAATGTCTGGTGATTGTGGAGGCGTTTTTAAATACGATTGTGTATTATATAATATCCACATTCTCGTATTATAAGCAGTATGCTTGGGGTCATTGTCTTGCATGAAGACAAAATTATTTTTAATTCCCATTTTTTCTGCACTAACGTGAAGGTGGGTTTTTAAAATATTAACACATTCGAGACCGGTAACGTAGTCCTACGTCATTTCAAAATTTTTAGCTGAATGCCGGTAACGTAGTTCTAGCCATAAGGCTTATAGGCACGATATCAAGAAGCAATATTTTTTATATTCACACAGATTTAAATAGCAGAACCTTGCAGTATTCAGTTATGCACTTTTGGAAATTATATGCGGTATCCAGCTAAGCGTCTCGCCCGATAAACGCCGATCGCGAATGTGTTAATGTACATATGGTGGTCCATTATTCCGTTCGCAATGTGTAATGCCCCAACACCAGTAGTACTCGTGCAAACCCAAACACATATGGATCCACCACCATTCTTTATCGTAGGCTGTAAGTTTTGAATTTTATATTATTAATGTGTTTTGCCTCCATACAGTACAGCGTCCATTCGAGTCAACGATGTTAACACGTTCCCCGCGGAGCCCGTTTCGACTGACTTTCCGTTCACGCCGGGCTGTGCCGATTTTCATTTGATTGTCACCCACCAGTGATCGACGCGGCGTGAACGGAAAGTCCTGTGTCGGTCACCAGTTAGGTTGACTACTTGTTTCCGGGAAATATAGTACCTTACGGCCAAATGTGATAAAAAATATAGTATGTACATTATGAAAAAATATAGCACTTTTTAGAGGAAAGTGGTACAAGATAAAACTACATGAACACAACAACACCTTATTTTTTTCTACATTTTGCATTATTAATTAATTTATTGTCTTTAACAAGTATGTCAAAGGTTTGATTGCACTGAAAGTCCAAATTAATATATATGAGGAGCTCATTTTTTATGAGAAATAGACTAGTTCTGTTTCTCTCTTCTCGCCACTTTATATTCATTGTAGAAAAAATTCTATCTGTAAAAGCTGAAGTGACGGGAATAGAGAGAAAGTATGAAATTATTTTATACAAATTTTGTAAGCCATTTTCTGTAATTTTAAAAATGTGCTGCCATTTTTGTCCTGTATTTTTATTTGTAAAATCAGTGCAGTTTTTAGTTTGCTTAAAAACGTTGTTAACTATGGTTAGCTCTGAATATAAGTCAACCATTCTGATAGTTAATTTTTTTTGCAAGCCTAATCTTTCAATAAACAATTCACAATTTCCGAATTCAAGCTCATTTCTTAAACTAAAAGTTTGAAGTAAATTTAACCAATTAGTCTCACTAAAATCAAACCATTTCTCAATGTACAATAAAGTTTTTTTCTAACAACAATAAAAAATTCTTTTTAATTTTGTCATGCTGGGGGGAATTCAGTTAACAATGTTTTCATAATTTTTTGAGTTTCATAGATAAAAAAATTGTCATTTTTGCGTTGTTCTAACGCCATTTTCAAAGTGTTCATAATATTATATACAGCTAAGACTGTAATGTCATTGTTTTCAAGCTGTGTAATGGTTTTATGAAAGACATGTAAAATGTGGCTTACAAAATGCAAATAGGTTTGAATTATATTATCACCTTCAGTTTCATCAAACATTCAAATGTTTTTAATGTGCACTGGGCAATCATCACTTAAACTTTTAAAATAATTAGTTATTGTCTTCCAGTTTAATAGTATATTATCAACACAAGGTTGCAAGGAAAGCCATCTTGTCCCAACATGCCGTTTCAGCTCATGCCATTCACTTTCAACACCAGCAACAAATTTTTTAAGCTCTTCTCTTCCAACTGCGGATACAGAAAAATGATTGTATATTTTTAATATGATGTTTTCAATGTCGCAATTTAAAAAACTCATTGCGTGCTTGACAGTATTATGAATTATATGGACATGGCAATTACCCTTCACTACGTTTGGAACTACATTTTTAATGTTTTTATAAAGAGAGTGGTGTATACCAAAGTTTGCATTAGTGTTGTCAGCCCTTAATCCAGATACTCTGTCATAAGAAAGGTTGTGCATGGATAATGATTTACTAATGGCATCAAACATTCCATTGACTGACTTATCACAATTTTCATAGAAATTTAATAGTTTATTTTGATTTCCTTCTTTAACATTAAAATACTGTGCAACCAAAGGAAATAATTTAATGCTTTTCCTATTACTTGAATCAATCTGCAAACAAAAATATACTTCTGGGCAGTTTATATCATCTAGTACTTTTTGCACGGTATATGGTCCTTAAACCTCGTTAACAAGTGCTTCCATTTTTGTCCGGCCTAAATTCATTTAATGCAGTGTTAGGATAAATTCTGCATTACAGTGTGGTATGTCAAGGCTCATTCTCCATCCTTGTTATAATAAGTATAAGTATTAGAAGAAGAAGCAGAGGAAGAAGCAGTTGAACCAAAAAATCGATCTAATGCTGAGGATTTCATCAAAAGCTCTACGTTGTTATTATGCTGTTTTGTATCATTGTGTTGTTTAATCTGTAATATAAACAACAAAAAAACACCATGCAGCTACAAACTACCATTGCCAGACCACTGCAAATGTCAAGCACATACAAACAAAAAGTAGAATAGAATAGAGTACAGTCAACGCAAAAACTTTCGTTCACCAAAACACACAATCCATGCGAAATGCGATATAACTTAAATAATTCACCTGACCGATGCCACTTTTCTCAATGGAAAAAGTTAAGCCACAAGGCTTGCGTTTGGCTGTACATTCATTACTGGAATCTTTAGTTAACCATTCGTATGATTTTCTGCATTCCAACTTATATTTTTGCAACCTTTTTTGTATTTTGCGTTTTTTGGTAGGTGTTACTGCAGACCTACTTTCGCTTGTTTCGTCTTCACTTTGCATTGTACGTATTTAAGTGATATTTAAACTTAAAAAGAAACTACATAAACAAATTCTTCGTCAACAATCAACGACTCACAACCACGATTCACGAAATAAACAATAACATAGGTATATAAACACAAGGCCCTTCGCACGCGTGCGTCGTATCGTCCCATCAGAGAAGGGTACGCGACAAAATACGCTGCTAAAACCTAACTCAGGCCATTAATGGTAATCATGTTTAATATTTTTTTGCATACGCTCCCAAGGACGCATAATTATAGGCAGAATTCACGGTAGTGGTACAGACAGTTTTTGTGAATATCTCGGAAACTAAAGCAGAGCGGCGGTAACATGCAAAGAAAAAAGTTGTTTAGAACCATGTCCCCGACAGCATATTAAAAAATCATCGAAATCCAAGATGGCGGTAGCTTTCTAAATAATTACCCAAATACTTTTTACGTAGTTATTTTTGCCAATTATGGAATTTTCTTGTATATTTTCGTAAAATATGCCAATATCTGAGTTCTTTCTGTATCAGATTTATTCTAGACATTTATAGAAATATGTTTAAATTGTTTGTATTACGAAATTTTATTGATTAACCAAGTTACACAAAGTTTCTTCTGAAATACAGTAAAGCCTCCCACATTGTCCTTGTTGGTGGTCCGTTCACACTGTCCACTATGCTATTCCTACGCCTATGGCACAGTCAGTCAAGCGTGTGATTCGTGTAATGCGATGCGCAGCGGCGGTTCTTTTGACGACAGTTCACGGCTTGGCAGTTCATAATACAATAACATAACTTTTTTAATTTCACTTTTTTTATCTGAAAATTTGTTTAACATATTGGTGAAATTTTTCCGATTAAAATGACATCAAACACGATATAATTTGGACCACATTTACTTATTTCATTCTTATTGTATAACTCATTTTGCGCCATTATCGCCTTGATTACATTAAAAAATGGGTCGTTAGTCACGTTTGAAATAATAATAGTATAATATTTCTAATACACTATAAATTACAGAAGTGTAAAGTAGAGTGAAATATTCTACATTAAATTATATTTAGAATGAGATGATACGTATATAAATATATATTAGACTTCACATACAAAAAGTTTTGAATCATTTAACGTGGCTGAAAAATTTGTCGAGTTTCAAATAGCCCGTGATTTTTGTAAGTCAACATTTTGCTGATTTCGAATTTGTTTAAAAAATACGGACCTTTGAATTTTGCAATTTTTGCCTATTTTCACGAAAACAGGCTAATATATTTGGATTAAAAAATTAATTTTGTAATATTAACAATTATAAACAAATTCTCGAAGGATCGGTATCATTTTTCTTTAACACGTGTGACTTAACTTCTTTGCACTTGGCACGTGCAGCCAAAGGGCAATGTAAAAACTACGCAAATTTTGGTACTCTTCACCAAAGAAAAATTTGTTCACAATATGATTCTACACGTTCCAAGGAATCAAAAAGTCATTTTGTCAAAAATAATAGGAAAGTTGTGAAAAATGGAAAAGAAATGTTGACAATTTTTAAAACTTTTCCGAAAATTTTGCTGAGTTGAAAAATGTAATTGTTATTTGGTACATATGTAGTCTTAAACAGGCTGTACCTCCACATCCGTCAAACGTAGGCTGTTCCCCCACGTCTGTAAAATGTAGGCTGTTCCCCCACGTCCGTAAAATGTAGGCTTGCTTCTCTCACACTGTCCGTAAAATGTAGCCTTGATTCTCACACTGTCCATCAAATGTAGGCTATTCCCCCACATTATCCAAGCACAACTTACATTCGACAGACAATGTGTAGAGATATTTCATGTATTTTGCTAGCAATCCGTTTGTGTAAATCATTCGAAGCGATAATGAAATAAGTTACTCGATAAGTATTAATAAGTAAATGTGATCTAAATTATATCATGTTTGGTCTCATTTTGATCATAACAATCTCATGAATATGTTATAAACTTTTTCATACAGAAAAAGTTAAAAATAAAAAAGTTTAAGTGTCGTCATTATTCTAACATTTGGTACGCGGTTTTTAAATCTCTCGGTTGCCTCGACTCTCCATCCTTCTTTTTTATTCGCTGTCCTTTTCTTTGTTCGGCGAACTTCAAAGGCGCGCTGCAAGGCTGGAAATGTAGTCTCTGTATGCCCAATCTGACCCTATTCGATTCCGAGCTGAGAGTCAATGTGGGAGGATTCACTGTACTATGTAGCGTGTGACGTTAAAGACCTAAACGTGGAGGCTACGGGAGCGTCAGAGGTGTAGAGAGTGGGAGAGAGAGAGAGTCCCTTTGCCCGTGTGCCGTCCCGCGGGACTTCTTGTGGGAAGTGAACAGTACACGGTCGCCATAAGATTGGTAAGGCTAGGTACCGTTCTAAGAGGTATCGGTATTGAAAATTGATACCGAGTATGCAAGATTTCGATACCTATCGATACTTTCCACTGAGTACTTAGGTATCCAATTGTTTGAGAATCATCGATATGTATTGTATCAATCCCATTACTACAAGTGGTCTAACAGCCAAGCGTGAAACTTTGTAATTATCATACTACAGTGTTCCCTGGATCATGGTAACGTTATTCACCTCGGCACTGTGTAGTATCCGTATCCATGTCACATATCCTTCCCTCAGTCTGCACGCCGGAGCGAGCCTACGCAGTCATGCGACTGGCGCACAGTGGAGCAGGATCCCGAAAACATGGCATAAATTGAAAGAAGCCGTTACTTCACTAAATTTACATAAGATTACTTAAAATCAGTCTAAACTAATTAAAACAAAAATTATTAAAATATATGTACGTTTTATTACTTTATCAACAGTGTCGTTACTCGTCATCCGAAGAGGTTATTTCTTCTGATGAGGAATTATCTTCAGAGATCACGTCTGCTGCCTTCTGAGATGTAGCCTGTGGCGATTCCAATGATCCTGTGACCTTTGCAGGGAATGACATTATTTTTTTTTGGTAATAGCCGAAACTCTGAAATTATGGGATCAGAAGATACATAGTTTTCCACGGCACACTGGAACAACGTTCTGGACCGAGAAATTCCAGCCATCCGTGGTAAGGCAAGTTGTCATCGCCTTCTCGAACACAATATTTACGAGGGTAGCTTGAGGAACGATACTCAGGGCAAGAGAGAGATAAAGCATAGGCGAGGATTCACCCGGCGTACAGCGGGCAGTTTCTTTTTCAATACAGATGTGTCATCGTATAACGAAAATAAAAAATGTTCTATTTTTATAATACATTCATAAACCTGATTTCATTTGGTTAATTTGTTATTAAAATTTTGCATAAGGAAAGACTCGATAGTCGGAATGTCTCTGATAACAAACAGTCCGAATGAGATCGTGTTTGGACTTATCTTAATTAGAAAAATTTCATCTATGTATTCATAATATTTTCATGAATGTACAATGAAAAACGAAACAATTTTTTATCTTCGTTGTAGAATGACTCACGTACTCTTCGTACAAAGTATCATGTTGCTCAAAAGCCGCCGCCAGCTGTACGACGCAAAGCTTGGCACGAGCGGAACAAGGTAGGATATGTGGTAGGATACGGGACCTTCCAGAGTGTCATGGTGAAAAGCATGTCAGTGATCCGTGGACTACTGTACTGCCAAATTAATTGAAAATATCTTCGTTCATGTTTCGACATGATGATTTGCATGAAAATTTTCCTCGAAACAATTTAAAATTTTTATTCCTTGCTCGTGTGCTGCTTCACGTATTGTTAGTTGACCAATTGGCAGCGAAAAATGCTCTATTAACCCTCGGACACCGAATGCTCCAGCAATCACGCGGAGTCCGAATGCCGGGTCATTTTGGGCCATAGTGTAAGTTGAGACATATTTGTTCATTTTGAAGGAAGGTTTTGTAATAAATTTTACTGTTATTATTTTTTAGCATTATTTTGTTATTTGCTAGAACTTCATTAGATAGAACTTTGCTAGATACACTTCTTCTTTGCTGCTATACTGAATACTGACACGCAACATCCATTGAGCTTCCATCCGCCGCAACAGTGTCGATTCGTCATTGTTTCTGTTAGAGCGATAAGATAACAGTCGACTGTTGCAACAGGCGAGTTACGGGATGGGCCGAAATGGCCCGGTATTCGGTGTGCGAGTGTTAATTCAGGAGTGTGTATTAAAATTTTGTGTACAGTTGGAGGCATAGGGTACCAAGGACAGTTTCACAAAAATATTGTGACTTTCGCATAATTCCGCTGACTTTCCTGAATTTTTCCACATTTAATTTATAGCAACTTGAAATTACTATCATTATGTTATTAGATTTTTTATTATATCGTGTTTAATGCATGTAATAGCTGCAGAAAGCTACGAATTGTCAGAAAACCTCCTGGCAGTGTTACCAACATATGTACTGCTAAATCCGGGTTTTGGCTTATCGACTATATGGCCCAAGTCGCATTTGAATCTTTTTTTAATATTATTCCTTTCTTACAGCCTACGCTTTTATTTTCATCGCCTCCTACTTGCCATTTCTTCAGAGTATGTTTATAGAATAGGCACAATGAACATTCAACACATCTAATCCAACCACGCAATATAGAATTTCCAAATTCAAGATTAGGTAAAGGGTCTAGCCGAATCGGATGGTCAAAAGTATCCCTAAACCAAATTCGATTTGGGATGGGCCATCCGATAGCTTATCAAAAAAGACCTATTTGTACCAAGTTTCAACTTCGTATCTTGACTCGGGGAGTAGTAAACGGCAAAAATTGAAAATCACGTTTTTGCCAAATTTCTCCTATACTATTGCATGAAAAATTTTGAAAAACTCTGAGACATTTCAGATATCGAGGCACATATTATGGAAAGTTTTCAGATTTTTGAATTGAAAATCTAAGTTGTAAAAAATAAAAAACGCAAAAAACTACAGAAAAATGTCGGTTTTGTATTGAAGCAGTCGCGGAACCAAATTGATGAGATGGTATTAAACTGTATATTATGTGCGATTCTAAACCTGGATACGTTTGAAATTTTGAAAGCTGTGGTAAGGAAACCAAAGACAATTCTGTTATGAGCCAACTTCAACGGTTATTAGACAGGTATTTTAATAAAGGGCACTGCATATACGACATGGATATATTCATTTCTAGTCCTGCTGTATTCAAGTATCTTTAGAAACATCAAACCATGGCAGCGGGTCTACTGTCTTATTCAATAGGCAAAATATATCACTTGCTTTCCGAAAAACACAATTAACCCATTTTTGCCCAAGAAAGTGGCCCTGTCGCTTTAGAAGCATTTATTATTGAAAAGCTGCACATCTAAAATAGAGTACTACTATAATATCAATGCAGATTTTGATGTCATCTCTCGTGGGAACATTCAATAAGCATTCAACGTAATGACTACATTCAAGAAAATTTTCTACCGACCAATAGATAGAGCTAGTAGGCGAAAATGTAGGTATACTCGACTGAGTACACTGGTCAAAAATGGGTTAAAGAAGTCAGAAACAATGTCTGCACGAAATGAATTGTTAGCAATTTGGTGGAGAGATACGCCAGATGTTTATATCTAATAAAGTTCTTGTTAGGGCATAGAAAGGGCTGCGATAAAAAAGAATACCTGTTGCTATTACTGATAACAATAAAAATAAAACAGGTCTTGATAGAGCAGACTAACGTGTTTCGTATAATCCCGTGATGGCCATCCGGAGCGTAGCCTCACTCCGAGTCCATTTCTACTCACGTAGTCGGTAACTGTCGGTAAGTGCGATTTCTGAAGAAACAGTCAGGTAATAAGAATAATTATTTTGTATATATGCCGTCAGCCTTATCCAAGCCATGTCTACTTTGATATGCATCATTTGTCATATAGATACTCAGCGGACACCATATACACTCACTTACGCGGGTCTGTTTGATAATTAAAAGATTAATTACAATATTATTTTTAAGAAGATCCAGGACATTTAATTCAAACTCAGCTATAGCAATGCGCAATGCACTAAATTGTTGATATTTTTTAACCTAGAGCGCTTATTAGTTTTCATAATATTCATAATCGAAAAATTGTTTCCACACATACAGTGACACACAAAATTAATCAAATACCTCCATTGTTGATGTAAAAGGAAGAGTTCGAATTAGTCCATGGACACACACAGTAATGAGTTTATTAAGAACGTACGATATATTAATTATATAGAGTAACAACACACGTGAAAACAATGACATGACCACCAGTCAATAGGTTTTTCAACCAGACAGACAGCGAAGACACAAGCGACAAGTAACAGATTACACCGGGACACATAAATTCCCAACACCTCCTCTTGTTCTCGACATCATGTTCGTTTGAGCAAGACATCGTGAAATTGTAAACGAAGTCAAAGGCTTTCTGAGTAGATCTTCTGCTTGGTTCTCGGAAGGTACATACATAACATCAACGTTGCCAGCTTCCTGTGTTTGTCTAATGCGATGAAAACGGACGCGGATGTGCTTTGTCCTCCTATGAAACTCAGGGTTCTTTGACATCGTTATTGCTGCCTGATTGTGTACTCTCAATTCGGTCGGTTTCGTTTGTTTCAGACCGAAAGACTCCATAACCGGTCGCAGCCATAGAAGCTCTTTTAATCCTGTTAGTGCCAGGCCCATCTACGCAGTACATGCGAAGAATGCCACGGGCCGATTTCTGAACGTACACAAACGAGGTCGATATATCGGCCCGCTGGCACTAAAAGGGTTACCGCCTTCGAAATCGACATGTCCTCTGCCTCTGACGACGAGAGAGCAGTAATTCGTTGTAGATTTGATGACCAAGCGATTGGTCCACCATGAAGCATGAATACTTATCCAGACGTTGATCTTCTCTCTTCCATGTCGCCAGCGTAATCAGAGTCACAATATCCAATCAGTTCATCTGATGACTTTCCGTAGAAGCACAATGAGCAATCAATCGTACCCTTAAGATACTTCATGACACGTGTTACCGCCGTCCAATGAAGCTCTTGTGGACTAGTCGAACATCGAGCGAGCATATTCACAGCGAACGAAATATCTGACCTGGATATTATCGCAATGTAATTGAAGCAGCCAACTGCCTCCCGATATGGAAAACGTTTCACCATAATCCTTTTGTCTTCGACTGATTCCGTTAGTTTAATGGAAGGATTCATTGGAGACATCACAGATTTACACTCTTCCATTCCGAACCGATGCTACATACGAAAGATGTATCCTTGTTGGTTGACGCAAAGCGTCCTTGTCGACATGACACGATGGTTCATGACATACAAGTTCGAACTCCAACTTCAGTGAAGAAACGAAGGTATCCAATGTTTCCTTTCGTTTGCATGCTGTGAGTCCATCATCAACATATAGATACAAAATTGTCCAATCATCTTTATTATAACCTTTTGTGAAAATACACGGATCGAATTCTGCCTGTACAATACCATGAGAAGCTACAAATTCGTTGAATTTAGCATTCCAATTCCTGGGTGTCTGCTCAAGCCTATAGAGACCCTTTTTTAATCGACAAATACGACCTGACCCATCTTCATATCCCCCCAGTTGTTGCATATAGATCTCTTCTTGAAGGGAGCTATTAAGAAAGGTCGTCTTTACATCAAATTGCGACAGTTCCATATCATGCTTAGGAACTATAGCTAAAACAGTTCTCGCTGACTCGTAACGTACTACAGGCGAAAATGTCTCGAAATAGTCGATACCTTGAATTTGACTGAAACCTCGAGCGACTAATCGTGCCTTGTAACGTTCGATCGTGTCATTTGATTGCAATTTTGACTTGAAAACCCATTGACATGAGACTATAGATTGTCCCTTTGGTAAAGATTTAAGCGCCCACGTTTCATTCTTGAGAAGCGATGCCATCTCGTCGTCTCTTGCCTGCTTCCAGAGAGCCCAATCGTCTCTTGAAATTGCATCTTCATATGGAACTGGATCCAGCGAAACCTTCATTGAAGCTATACGAGTTGATTTGTTTAACCTATCTCGTAACACTCAATCTGTCGAAGGAATTGGCTTTTGATTTGACTTTGATCCAGGTGGTCGTCCTCACTTCTTCCGCGATTCGGGTGACGGTCAACTTTTAATAACAACCTCCGCTCCATCCACAAAATCGTCATCAGAATCTGTGATAGTCACGTTATCTTTAAAATGCAACTCTTTAACAATCGGTTCTTCGAATTCCTCCTCTTACTCTTCAGGTGGCAAAGGAAAAAGAACTTGATCCGTTGCAATCGGTACATCCTCGATTGTAACATCTGCGACTCTTTCTACAATTTTCCTTGCGAGATCGAAAATTCGATACACCTTGTTGGTATAACGATCTTATCCAACAAATATCGTTCTCTTGACATTGGGATCCATTTTACGTCTCATCGAATCGGGAATACGCACAAAAGCTTTTGCTCCGAAGAGACGCTGGTGCCATAATCCAATTGGTCGAGCAATTCTCACAGAAGCTGATGGTGTCACAACACGAATGTAAGGTACATACTGTTTGCCAATTCTTCTACCACTAAGTATCGTCTTCTGTCCATCCATCAGTCTCATAATTCCATTTCCGTGATAGAATCCATAACCTTTCATTTTGTCCATAAATGTCGTTGAGAAAAGCGATTCACTACCCATGTTTTCACAATAGTATACGAATTCCCACGGCCGTCTTTCCCATATTCTACCGTTAATTGACTTTTCAATTTTGATGTCACCAACCTGAGTTGCTTTTAACGTTTTACCATCGGCAATATTCAATACAAGCGGCGAAACAAGCTTCCGAAGTGATGAAAACCATTCAATATTCCCACTAAGATGAACACTAGCACCAGAATCTGCGATGATACATCCGTCATTGCTCAATTCAAATGCAGATGAAGCCGTTAATCCGTTCTCAGTTTTCACATCCTTTGATTCTTTTGTTCCTTTTCGTGATTCAAATTTTCCCGATTTCTCCGATTTCAACCAGCAATCTCGCTTCACATGTCCAGTTTTAGCGCACTTACGACACTTGCCTTTGAACTGTTTCCTAACTGCTTTCATTGTTTGACCATCCGTTGACTTCAACTGCGACTTCGTGTAATACATCATCCGGTCGTCCTGCCATATTTCTTTCGGCATTAGCGAGCTTTTCCAAAAAGGGCTCGAGTAATATTTCGTCCGATAAAAGTGACCAGCTTGTTACAAAACTGTCGAAATTCTTCGGTAAACACCCAAGAATCTTCGCCATTAAGAGTTTTTTCTTAAACTTCTTTCCGAAATGTTCCGATTGTAAAGCTTTGATTTTACGTGCAATGACCTTCAGTCCTGCCACGAACGTACCGACTGTGTCATCTGATTTCCACGAGTATGTAAAGAACTCAAGTAGCAACTCCAGTAGAACATTCAACGTTTTCGGCTCGTGAAAAGCCTTGATCCTCTTCATAATGTCCGCGGACGTCTCACAGTCGCAGACCTGATCAAACGTAGTATTGTCCAAGGTTGATCGAATAACAGAACGTGCCTTGCTATCTCTCGCTTTCCAGTCATCAATTTCTTTCATGTTTGTAACGATGCCTTCCTGAGTTTTCACTTCATGTGGCTTTGCAACCGTTCCAAGAGCAATTTCTCAAATTCTATGACTCTCGAGAACATCACGACTTTCGATTTTCCAAAGACCATACGTTCCTTTCGTGAGCTTAGTCACTCGAACGTCTCTTAACATTCCTTCGTCAGCCATTTTCCTCTCACACTTCACTGCCGATACGTTATTGTCCTTTCAAAGTAACGTTCTGACACAATTCACTCCTGAAAGATATCCCTCGTTCTTCTTAACCTCAAAACGCCACGTGTTTCCACTCACTGATACGCAAACGCTTAAGCCTCATAATCTTTTGATGTAAAAGGAAGAGTTCGAATCAGTCTATGGACACACGCAATAATGAGTTTATTTAGAGCGTACGATATATTTATTATACGGAGTAACAACCCACGTGAAAACAATGACACAACCACGAGACAACATGTTTTTCAACTAGATCAGGCATTGGAATTAACTACTCGCTTCGGCCGATTTTCGGAAGCAACGCTCTCTTTTTCCCGCCGTGCGTCTTGGCCCCCGCGACTGCCGTCGTGCTCGACATGCCTCAGGCGCGTACCACATGAACCGCGCGTGGCGCATTAGGGCGACACTCGTATCCTATCGTGTAAATAGGTTTCCACATCACCTATGGGGTATAATGCTTCTGGTACGCGCCTGAGACGTGTCGAGCACTACGGCCGTCGCAGGGGCCAAGACGCACGGCGGGAGAAAGAGGGCGTTGCTTCTGAAAATCGGCCGAAACGAGCAGTTAATTCCAATGCCTGAACCACAGACGAGATATATAAGTAGACCAATCACCTTATGGACTTTCGTGGCCCAACGTGACTGCCATACCGACTTAGAAATTCGACACTGATTTTAGCGTCCTCTACTCATCAACGACGGCCACTTGATAAACTATTTCATAAAGAAGTGTTAGTAAGCCAAGGAGTACTCATGTGTAAATGCGTGTGGTATAGAGAGTGGGGACATTTGATAGGCAATTGTCGACTCGATGCAGCGACGATTTCTGTCGCGCGAGTTTTCTCGGGTGTTTCATTAGTATGAATGTGTGAATATTGAATACAGACGCACACATCTAAAGAAACAGACGAGTGAGCAAACCTGCCGCGACGCCAAACAGGCTCGCGGCGGACAAAAATTGATTATGTATTAAATTGAGTGCAGCCAGAAAGGGTATAACCGGATATGGGGATCAAATGTGCCCTTAAACTAAATTTGATTTGCGATGGACCAGTTTACCAAAAGAAACCATTTTACACAAATTTTCAAGCCTCTATCTCGACCGGGAGGTAGTAACAGGGAAAATTCGGAATATCCGGTTTTGCACTATTTTCCCTATTTAGTCGCATGCGAAAATTCTAAAAAAAATGTAGCATATTCCGGATATGGTGGCATATATTAGGGAATTTTTTCCGATTTTTTCGTTGCAGATTCTAGTTGTCAAAAATTAAAAACATTAAAAAAATGCAAAAAATGCTGATTTCTTATTGAAGTTTCAAAGACAGCGCATTTATATTTTTTTGGTAAGGACGTCTTATCATAGCTATGATCCTCAAATTTTTTCAGATTTTTCGGTAAGGTGCGCCGTAGTTAAAAAAATTAAAAACCGATTTTTTCCAGGTATTTCGCATGAAAAAGTACCTTTTTCTTTGAATTTTTATACAGTCGGACCTCGGTAACTCGAACCTCAAGGGAAGAGCTAAAAACTTCGAGTTATAGAGGTTTCGACTTATCGAAATTATTGAGTAAAAGAGATTTAACAAACGAAAATTCGATATACAGAAGCTTTGTACGAAGGCCAATAATTTTCCAATTGTAACGGCTTAAAGAAAGAAAAATTCAATTTTTGAACGTGAATTGTTTATTATATAAATAAATAAACGTAGTCATAAAACGAATACTGGGTTATTATACTTGTTACATATTAAAAAAGTCTGTAATTTTGCTTTGTGTTAATGTATTAATACATTGTTGATCGATAGCATTTTTATGTGTGATCAAGGCAGAGAATACGTTTTCCTCGATATTATTGCATCTTTCTATAAAAGTTCGTAGAACGTTCACTGCTATCCTGGCCTGATTTGCTGATACCGGTGGTTCGATTACAACGGGCTCCTCGTCATCCAGGTCCTCATCGTCTATTGCAACTTGGGTGGTAAATTCTATAATTTCCGAATCAGTTAATGATCCGTTAACAAAAACTTCGTCGTCACAGTGTACAAAATCTTCAAACGTTATGTTTTCGATGTTGTAATGTAACAAAACTTGATTCCATTCGGCTTCTATATTACGACTTGCAACAGGCCCCGATTGTTCTTCAAAATTTTCTTCTATTTGCCAAGAAAACCCACAAGTTTTAAAACAGTTGACTATTGTCTGGTGTGTTACATTTCCCCATGACTTATCTGCTATTCTCATTGCTTGTAAAATTGTGATGGAGGTGCTTTTCCCTTCTTCTATATCTGATAAGATTTTTTTTACAACTTCTTTTCTATATAAAGTTTTAAAATTTTTTATAATTCCTTGGTCTAGAGGTTGTAATTTTGAAGTAGTGTTCGGTGGTAAAAATTGTACTTTGACTGATTGAAGCGACGGGATATTGTTGCGTGCCGTACAATTGTCTATGAATAAACTAATTTTTCGCTTTTCTTTTTTCATTTTTATATCCAGCTGAATTAACCAGTCCGCAAACAATTCGGCGGTCATCCATGCTTTTTTATTGCTCGCATAATCTAAAGGCAATGATTTACAGCCTGCAAAGCATCGCGGTTTTTTCGATTTTCCTATAATTAAAGGTTTAAGTTTCTCTGTTCCTGACATATTGGCCGCTAATAAAATTGTTACTCTTTCCTTGCTATGTTTGCCTCCGTGACATTTTTCATTTTTGAATGTCATTGTTCTGCCGGGAAGACATTTATAGAATACCGCAGTCTCATCTGCATTAAACACGTTTTGCGGTTCGTAATCCTTTAACAAAGCTTGCAAGTTTACTTTCCATTCGTGACAAACTTCATCTTTGACGCTAGCGCTTTCACCGCACAACTTTCGGAAAACAATATTATGCCTCTTTTTAAATTTCTCTAGCCACCCATTGCTAGCCCTAAAGTTGCTATGGTCCAGTGATTTGGTAAAAAACTCAGCTTTTTCTTACATAATTAGTCTTCCTATGCTAACATTTGCGTCTCTGCCCTGTTTAAACCATTTTATTAAACATTCCTCGATATCAGGAAATCATGCAGTTCTTCTCCTTTTACGATGCAAATTGTCACACGAAATTGTACTTTTCTGCATAATTTCATCTGCATTTTTCAAAATCGTCGAAAGAGTGCTCGTAGGAGTCCCGAATTCCGTAGCGATATTCTTTTTCAGTTTTGATCCACTTCTCAATGCTTCAATTACATTCACCTTTTCAGAAAGTGTTAGTGTGTTAAGCTTCCTCTTAGAACTCATTTTATTCAACGTAAACACAAAAGTTAAAGACACGGGAGATGATGACAATTGTGCGTTCGACTGACAAAAAACGATTAGCATACATGGATATGCACGTGGTCGAAGGGCGAAGAAGTAGGGATACGGCTTGTGTCATCTTATGTTATTTGAGACAATCCTAACGGATGAAAGAAAGGAGACAATATCGAATGATTTGTTTCTGACATCTTGTGACACATAGCTATAAACTTCGAGTTGCAGAGGCAGCGGCGATAGAAATTCGACTTATAGAGGTAAACTTCGATTTGTAGAGGTCTGGCTATTCTAACTTCGAGTTACAGAGGTAAAATAATGCATCTGGGCATGTGGCAAATAATTCGAGTTAAAGTAAGTTTTATTTCGACTTATAGAGGTTTTCGCAGCGGAGCGGAAGGGAATGAACAAAATTGTAGTCTTACAGAGGGTTTCGAGTTATAGAGGTTCGAGTTATCGAGGTTCGACTGTACTTTCTTTATTCTGTGGGTATATTATGCGATATTAAACATTGCTATCTTCAGAAAAACAGTATATAACTTATTGTTAAAGAAATAAAATTGACTCGATCCATTGAAACTGTGCCGCGTGCGTTGTTTTCTAAACTATTTAATACAATTTCAAAAGTACGTTTAGTGCAGCGGATGTGTGTCCGCCAGTGAAAGTGGTGACGAACTTTTTGACACAGTTTCGATTCCCGTCCGGACTTATTTCTTTTTAGTACATTAATTATTTTTTTTTAATACATCAATTATGTTTTTTTGCATTTCTAACTACATAAAATGAAAATAGTATTTATATAAAAACATTTTAAATATATGTTAAGCATACTTCATACTAAAATATTCACAAAAATAATTTTGAAGCACTCTTCGTTGAATCATTTCTCTAGTCATATATCCTCTTAATTACGGTTAGGAGTATACATTATTTTTTTGTAACATAAAAAAATAAAAATATATATGTTTGGGCGGGGATCGAACCTGCGTCAAAAAAGTTTGTAACGACTCCACAGTCAGACACACACCAGCTACCCTAACAACGCTCTTGACTGTGCGGTAAATAGTATACCAATATATTGGGTCATGTTAACAAGATTGGCCACGTGAAGGCATGAAAGAAGGACTTAACAATCCCGGAATACACTCAATGTTTCTACAGTTATAATCCATGCGCTAATTGTATAAATAAGAACATTGGTTTACTAAAGAGCAAACACCCAACAGCATCCTTATATTATCCCACAACCCCATGCAAAAATTCTAACCTTGCATGTATTCAAAATAAATATACGTATTCATATGCAATTAATTTACATAAAGTATGTATGTACACGTACATGCATACAGTCTGAACTTTAACCTTTTTAAAGTTTAGTAGTTACGTCTGACTATGAGATTCAACTATTATGATCTGTTTAAGAAAATATAAAAAGTAAAAGTAAAATGAAAAGTAAAATAAAAGTCAATTTGGAAAACCCTGAAAAGGTTAAAATTTAAAAGAAACGCAAGCATGTACAAATATATTAGAAGCATAGCCTAGCACGCACCTACAAACATTTTCTTAGAAATTGTTTATGCGTTTATGATACGTACAAACATACAAAAACGTGCACAGTATGTTGAGTATTCAGAAATGTACGAAATGTAAAAACGAAGAATTTCCAGGTTATATTATTTTAAAGTGTGTGTCGTTCGTGTGACCTGCCAAGGAATTTATAATTTTTACCACAGTAAGCGCAACAATCTGTTTCTGCATTCTGTTGGTAACGTTGTGAGTGACACGGAAATGGTAATGGGGCACTAGTGCCCCAGGAATTCGGGCCGAAAAAATACATTGCATGATTGGTCTATTTATATATCTCGTCTGTGCCTGAACTAGACAGACAGCGAAGACACAAGCGCGTAGCGTGACGACTGAAGTGGGCCCGAAACGTGTATCTCAACGCCATCTATTGGATGGATAAGTAACAAGACTACGCCGGGACGCAAAGATTCCCAACACCCATAAAAACTTTCCTATCTCAATTCAGGTTCAACTGCTTAATTATATATTCTTCAGGCGTATTTGAAATGTACTATATTACAGATACTGTAATCTTTCCTCAAATATCAATGTCTCAGAAAAGTGTCAGATAAACACTAACAGTAAATTGAAAAACAGGGGGGAAGTGTGGATTTACAAGTGGAATTATCTAATTTACTCGCAGATCCATATTCTTTATTAAACACAAATACTGGAGAAAACTTTTTCAAGTTGTTACCCGTGGAAAAATATCCAAAACTGTGTAAGCTCGGTATGAAAATATACTGCTGGCCAAAAGTATCCTCTCTTCCCCCAATCTCAGAAACGCAAAATGATATTACAACAAAACTTCGTATATAAGTAGGTAATGTACAAAGAATTCTGAACTCAGCAGAACAGCCCTCAATGCGTAGGAATATGAGCACCCTTAATACCGCGTGTAGCCACCGACAGCTTGGAGTACAGCGGTTACGCGGTGGGGGTGGAAGTTGATCGGGTGCTGGATGGTAACTTAGGGGATTGCCATCCATGCTGCATTGACTCGTTGTTAGAGCTCTTTAGCATTAGCCAGGGGATGCGGATAATGCCGAAGACGCCGACCGATCATGTCCCATACATGTTCGATCGGGTTAAGATTTGGCGAACGAGCCGGCTTCGGAAGCACTGGAATATGCTCCCGGGTAAGGAAGGCTTGTACCATCCTTGTAGCATGCGGACGAGCGTTGTCCTGTTGAAATGTGGTACCTGGAAATCGTTGAATCAGAGGTACCACCTCGGGCTGCAGAATCTCGGTGATTTACCGAGCGCTCGTCAGCGTACCCTGGACGTGCAGGTGAGGGAACCATCCTTCGTACGCAGTAGCCCCCAAACCATTACGCGTTCTCCCCGTCTCCGACGAACCAAGATCCGCACGTCCCCAGCCTCCAGACAGAATCGTGACTCGTCGAAGAAGACGATTTGCTGCCACTTCGTCCTCTAGTTCTGCCGTGCGTGGCACCAGTCGCGCCGTTCACGACAGTGTCTGGCGGTCAGAGGTAGTCGCTGGAGAGTACGCCGCGCTATCAGCCCTGCTGCTTATAAACAGCGACGTACCGTTCGCACGGATATTCTCCTACTTACCGCCGGTTGTCATTCCTGTGCGAGAGCTGCAGCAGAAGATACACGTCTCGAAGTGGAAGCGCGGATCAACTGTCTGTCCTCTCGCTCAGATGTCACACGAGGGCCATCAGAGCGCGGCTGCGAAGAGATACGACCCTTTTCTACCCAGGCCTGATATGCAGCTCGCACAGTATGAGAATCACGTATCGTACGACGCGTGATTTCATTCCATGACAAGCCAGCCTCCCGTAAACCCACGATGTAATCCCGCTCAAACTCCGTCAACTGGCGGTACGGCACTCTTTGACGACGTTCTGATATCGCACACACGATGCACTAACAATATGTAGAATTGAACACGCGAGCGAACCGTTTTAATAATTAGACAGGCTACTGACGGTCACTTTTTGGCTGTTCTTCCGAAAGGCCCATGTTGCCGATTGGCTTGAAATTTATGGGGGGGGGGGGGGGGGGGCTAAATCTAAAATTTTCTCTACGGGTTTTTATTAGTTTCTGAGATATTAATAAAAAACTTTCAGTACCATACATTGTAGCTGCGTTATATGCAGACGTATGCAGACGTATGCAGACGTTACTAATACATCGAATGCTGCCTGTCGAGATGTTACAATGTAATACGATACGTCTTCCCCGTCAATTGTTAAATAATCGATGACGCAAGCGATATCGGCCTCAGTATCTGTAGGGTGACCAATTTTCATATGTGACGATCACTGTTCGGCAATGAGTATAGTAAAAGGATCCTGTGTAAGGAAACGTAGAGTTCTAAAAATGCTAGGGACGTGGATTTACGTAGATTTGTGTTAGGTCGGGGTGGGGTCGGTCACGTTTTCAGTGGTTGCTTCGTTCAGTGAGCCTTATTTGAACGAAATTCGTCACGCTACAGATACTGAGGCCGATATCGCTGCGTCATCGACTACTTAACAATCGACGGCGAAGACGTATCGTATTACATTGTAACATCACGAGAGGCAGCATTCGTTGTTAGTAACGTCTGTATACGTCTGTATATAACGCAGTTTCAATGTATGGTACTGAAAGTTTTTTATTAATATCTCAGAAACTAATAAATACCCGAAGATACAATTTTAGATTTAGGGCCCCCCGCCCCATAAATTTCAAGTCAATCGGCAACATGGGCCTTTCGGAAGAATATCCTAGCGTCGGGCTAACTACCTTCGACCCTTCTTAAAATTCGGCCGCCGCTAACATATACATATATTAAATATTAGTAATTTAGTTATAAACATACATATACTTATTATGTTAACAATTTATTATAAATGCAGGAGTCGGGGTCGGGGTCGGGGTTAGAGTCGGAGTCGGAGTCGGAGTCGGGTTGTCTAGCGGAATTCTTTTGATTCTAATTTCTCTATTGATTATTCGTAGGTTTGTGGAAGTCTTTATCCTTGACATTTGACCTACAGCTAGCTATCGCATTATTTGGAACCATTCATATTTTGTAGTTATTACTACAACTGTACAGTATAGTGCACACTGGTATAATAATTACTACAACCTTTTTTAAGTTGCTGTTACGCGTTATACATACCAAGCGATAAATCTGTGCACTACACATATTAAATACCATTTTTTATCACACTGGTTCGTCAGAAACACTTAATATTCTAGAATTGGCTTATACTAATCGACCCCTACATTTTCAGCCCACTTAAAACCAAAAAACGCTTGTACGGATCGTGAGCTACTCTTGTGAGTATAGCCACATTTCTGTTTCAATTTCGTTTATCCGCTCACTGATAGTAATACATTTCCAATCGCAATCTTAGTCACACAATTTTTTAAAGACTTATTGGATTACAGTGTTTAATTAATAGTGCCGTACACATTACAAATAATAATTAGTTATCATTTTGAATCTCTTCACCACTTTTCGATGCATTTGAAAGTTTCTAAATATTGTGGTGAATTTTCGAAGTTTTTATGATATTGTTAATTGTTTGTAATTTTTCTAATTAGGTTTGATTCGGAAACTCAGAACCTTATGAATGACCTCCGACAAGAAAAGACACAACGTGAAAGATTGGCTAGGGAAAAAGAAATTACAGTCGCAGAAAAATTTACTCTAGAACAAAATCTCAGTGTGAGTATATGTTTTATGTACTTCAGTAAAATGTATGTTCAACTATTCACTTTTTTTCCCTTTTGTGTAAATCATACCACATATTTGTTCTGTTTCAACACAGGACGCAAGACTAGAAATAGAGTTAAAAGAAGAAAGATTGCGTACATTGAGCCAGGAACTCGAAGAATTAACATTTGGTGGCAAAACTGAAGAAGAAGTAGTTCAATTGAAGAAAGCTAAGCATGAATTGGAAAAGAGAGTGAAAGACCAAGAAGAAGAACTTGACGATCTTGCTGGTCAAGTACAACTTCTTGAACAAGCAAAGCTGCGACTTGAGATGAGCATAGAGCAACAAAGAAAGGAGATGCGTAAAGAAATGCAACAAAGAGACGAAGAATTGGAGGATGTGCGTGGTAATGCACTTAAAAAAGTTAAAGCACTAGAATCACAATTGGAAAACGAACACGAGGAAAGGACCATACTACTTCGTGAGAAACATGAAATAGAGCGTCGCTTGGTAGCCATTGAAGATCAAGATCGAACTGATCGTGCCGTGGAAACCGAGACTATGCATAGGTATGCTCGCGATATTAATGTTTGTATCTTTGTGAGTCTAGAATTCACTACAGCATTAGTAGTGACACGTTTAACATATCTATGTACGTATTGTATATCAGGTTGAAAAGGGATCTTAAAAGGACGAAAGCATTGCTCCGAGATGCTCAAACTATGCTTGAAAGAACTAAGGGCGATTCCACAGGCAAGGCAGCATTGCGACAATTAAAAAATCAGGTGGAAGATGCAGAATGCGCTAGGGCAGCTGCAGTTAAAGCAAAGCAAGCATTGGAGCAAGAATTGAACGAAACACAAGCCGCATTGGAAGAAGCTCAGCGACAGCGTTCTGAAGCCGAAGATCGTGCTAACGTAGCTAATCGCGAACGAACTGAGTTACTCTCTCAGCTAGAGGAAAATGAAGAAGAGCTCGCAGAAGTAAGTTTTCTCAATCATTTCAAACGTATTAGTGACATATTCTATGTTTACATTTTGCAAACTAAACATGTTTTGCATCAACTGCGGGCATAAATTACATTCACCTTTACAATAAAATTATCAGCCTAGCATTATGATAAGATTGAGTTATGAATTTCTTGGAATAAATGTGGAACAGGTGATTACTGCCCTGTTTTGTTTGGGGTGGGGCATTACGGACTGCGTCGCAAAAGTTGCTGGCATCTCATTCGAAAGAAAAACAATGCCCTGCGAGAGATGCGCATTAACGGACAGTCGCACAGTGGGGTATTTGCACCTAAAAGCCGGACAAAACTATTTTCAATTTTGCTCAATCTTCAAACTCCCATAACATTGCTAAAATTTATCCAAAGTTGATGAAACAAAAATCATTTTAAAGTTCGAACTTTCTACTTTTCACTTTTTTAAGCCACTGGTATCGAAATTGATGTCCAGGGTGTAAAATCTGCCCTTAATGAGGAGTGTGCCAAACTGTAAAAGTTTCTAGATGTTTGTCAAGTGCTACGGCGTACAAACAACATTTTTTGTCATTTTTATGTACACTATCGGAAAGTATGGTCATTTGCCTTTAAGAAAAGTCAAACCTCATCGAAAGAGGATGTTTTCTAACAAAGATACAACCATTTGAAGAAAGCCTGCATTTTTGGGTGCCACGGATACAATCGGATATACAGTTGTTCTGGATCCGCGGCATATCTTGCAAACTTTTGTGTATCGATCTTGCAACCGCTGGATATTGTTTCTAATATTACCTTAAATCTATGTATTAATTGGATGTCAATCCCTGTTATTTCAGCTGACAATTCGTAGTTTGAAAAAAATCTGGCGATTGCGAACATACAAGTGTATATACGTGAAACGCTGCAACTCTCGATGGTCATTTCTAACTAAATTAGCTATAAAACTTCAATCCGGACGAATCCGGAACCAATCATTTTTGCACTGTGATCACAAACGTTTATCAAATGTAATGACACTAGGAAGAGCATCGGGACTCACCCGGAAGTATAACAAAATCGTTAATGAAATTTTATAATCGCAAAGAAAATTACTGAATTATTGATTATTTTCAAATATTAATAACTATACAAACATATGCTTGAGATTAATAACTATATAAACATATACTCATATTAGATTCTTTTTCAATCTAATTTTACCTTCAGTGTTAGGCCTAGTTTTAGCTTTTAGATTTTTTTCGTTTGTAGTATTTTTCTGTGCGTTAGTAAAGTAATCTCGCATTCGTGGGTAAAGTAATCGCAATGCGTATGTGTGTGATTAAGTGGATACTCGCGAACGGGACAATCGCCTGGCGCGTGTGTTTTCAGGTGTAAAATTTTGTGCATGCTTAGAACATTTTTTTGTGGACATTCGCGGACTGGACAATCATAGTGCGTGTAATTCTCATGGACACCTGCGAATGAAATAATCGCGATGCGTGTGTGTGATGAAATGGACAATCGTGGTGCGCGTACACATGGATACAATGCGAGTACAATAATCGCGGTGCGTGTGTAAGCGCGTGTGGGTGATTTTTTTGGACAAAATCGTGAATTAGAAACTGCATTCACCCTCTCTGCTTGAGAATCCCGTGAGGCGGGTTTTGATATACCGTTGTGGATTTTTTCAAGTAGGCAGGTTTAATGTCGCAAACGAAAGGTGTGTCCTTCTTCATAAATTGTCGCAAGAATGTAATGTCTTATCGCTTCGTATGGTATGTCATAGTTTCTGTTACATCGGTAAGCAATCACCCTGTATGGGGAACTTGGCGCGCGATGACAGACAGTGCGCGTGTATGGAGTGCTGCCGCTGGACAGGCGTTTTTAGCCCGTTTTTTACACATCGATAACTCAAAAATGAAGCCTCCGACGCGATTTTTTTATTCTTGATTTTCGTCTTATTTTAGCTTGTAGAATCACCCTCTAAAATATTTGTCAGGGGTGGTGAAACACCCTGTATAATGAAAAAGTAAAAACTGTGCGGAAGTGCAGTATATACCTACCCGAAAAGGTTCCATAATGTGGGATTAGGACCTCCAGACCCAACATAAGAGGAATTGTGGAAATAAGGATATCAGCGGACTGATGGTGGCGTAGTGGGTAAGGTGGCTGGTTATCAACACAGAGTAACTGGGTTCGAGTCCCCGGTGCCGCAGTGTCCCTATTTTTCACGATTTCCTACAATAATGCAAGAATTTACACAATTTCCTTAAACCATTTAAAAATCGCTAATAAGCGAACGATGATTCAGAGAATGGTTAAGAGAAGAGTGCCATAAAATCTTTTCACTTTGGATGAAGCATACTGCTTCATGAGTGCACAAGTAAAAAAAAAATAATGATGCATTGTTCCTTATATGTATATTCAACTACCTCGGGTACCAAAAATTTTACAGTTTACGCAGAATTTTTAAAATCGACTTTTGTCCGGCTTTTCGGTGTAAATACCCCACTGTGAGTCGGCCAGTAGCCATGGTACAAACCAGTTGTCCATTTGTTTGTAATTTCTACGCAGTTTTTTAAATTTTCTTGTTTTTCTTGCTTAATCACGTTCAATACGGTCCTTTCCCTTCCTGCATAAATTACTACTAGGAAGAATTTTCAGTTCGTTTAAAGTATAAGGATTGAGTGGCATTATATAAACAAGTAAACATACCTTTTTATTTTCAAGGTTCTAAAGAAATATAGGGCAGCAGTTCAACAAGTATCAGCGGAACAGGGCGAGTTACAAGAAGCACAAGTACAAATTGCTGCTTTGGAAGCTGAAAAATCTGCTCTGAAAGATCAACTTTTAGAGTTGACACAACGATTAGAGTCTGTCGAGCAACTTGGTGATCCTACAGCAAATAGCCTTGCAACGAAGCGACTCGAATTTCGTGTGAAAGAACTTGAAAGTAAACTTGAATTGGAACAAACAACTAGAGCACGTTTGGAAGTATGTTATTTATTAACTAATAATTAAAAAACCAACTTATAAATAGATTATTCGCATTATTATTAGTCTATCATTATCATTTGCAGACTCAAATAGCAAGATTGAAGGAGAATGTAGAGAAACTACAAATCGAATCTACATTATTAAGAACAAAGGAACAGACTGCACAGGACGCATCCAGACGATTACAGAGAACATTACGCGAGGCAAGAGAAGAAGCTAGTTCTGCAGTGGCACGTGAACAAGAATCCACGCGTGCACGCCGTGAACTAGAAAAATCCCTTGAGGCTGCAGAAACAGAGACTAAAGTCGCTAAAGACGATCTTAGATTAGCTCTTCAAAGAATTGATGATCTGCAAAGTGCTATTCAGGGTGAACTTGATTTGGATTGCAGCGAAGATGCAACGACTGAAAACAGTGACAGGTATAAAATGATTTTGAAACATGTTCTATGTAAAAGCTGCTTCACGCAAAGTGATTACAGTTTATATTTGCACCACCTCGGATTTGAATGAAATTTTGTGAGCACATATTAGCGAACAGGTATCGCTTACAATTAGTGCTTGCTCGAGAAAGTTTTCCGGTGCATACAAATAATTGACCCACGGACAAAGAGTTGCGTACATGTACTTAGTTTTTAGAGAGAAGCGCGGTAGCACTTGCTAGCATTTTTGAACAGGGAACAGAATAAGTACGATCATGTTGACTGAGACTTTTTGTACAATTCTTGAAATCATACGTAACGCTCAAACGATTAACTCAAAGTGAACATTGAAATGTTATACCAGAGATGGTCATCCGGAGCCAGACCTGTTTTCGGCCTATGCTCTGTGTCCATTCCCCTCACGTAGGTTGTGGTCTGAGTACGATATCAAGAATGTTGGTAATCATCGGCAACTACGATTTCTCAAGATACAGTTACGTAATACGAAAAATTATTTTTTTATATATGTGATCAGTTTTATCCAGAAATTATACATCATTTGTTATATTGGAACTCAGCGGACACTATAAACACTTACTTATTTGGATCTATTTGATACTTTGAAAAATTAATTAAAATATTATTTATTTTTTAAACGATCTAGAATATCGCTCATATATTCAGATGCATAAATAGATTTAGAAATCAATTAGATTTATATGCCCGGCAGTTTGGACAAGAAGACACGTCTCATTTTTCATGTTGGAAAGAAATTGCAAAAGAAATTCCTGAAGTGAAATTTGCATCGTTTTAAGAATGTACAGTGTCCCAGCTTAGGGCTCATTTCCACTTGCGACTAGCCGCGCGCGACTCTCGAGTGCTCGCGACTCGAAATCCCGCTACTCTCAAGTGGCTTAACGCCACATGGGGGCGACTCCGAAACATCTCTTAGTGCCAGATGGCCGCATAGGCGACCGGAGCAGAAGATTTTTTATACATAGTGTCTTGCATTCAGCGAGCCTTGGCCAGGCACCGTCACGGCAATACCTATTGCGTTGCACCGCTACACGTACCCTGCCGATACCAGCAGTACTTCTGTATGAGCTTTCATGATACTTTTACAACATATTTGAATACTTAAACGATGCGTATTCATTAAGGCATTTTTATTAATACTTTCATTGGTTCGACTAAACTTACTTAGAAAGGACATTACCAAGTGTCAATCGCCGATTTTAATGCAATTTTTGTGGGTGATAGTTCTCAAAAAAATGCTTGACCCATATTTTTTTATATCGGCAGTCGTCCATATCTAGGGGGTGAAAATAGCTCCTGAAATTGTGGTCGAAAAACATATTTTACGGTATATCTCAGAAACTATGGGTCCTAGAAAAAAAGTTTAAATGTACGCTATGCCTATTTTTTAATGCTGAATTGAGCTGTATAATTACTTAGTTCAAACGGTTTACGACCTGGCTGGTCCTCTTATTTGAAGACCGTGTATATTGGTAGTTAACAAATCTATTGCTTAGGAAGTTTAGCATTTATTATGATTGAGATTCTTTTTACGATCAAGTTATAAAATACGTTGCCGTAATAAGGTCGAATGAAAGAAATGGAAATTCTGCCATCGACCGTGGATTTGGTATACGGTATAAATTGCGTTGTTCTTAATTGCTTACTAAGTTGGTTACGGATTGACTACATATAGTAAATTTGATCTTTTTTATAAAACTTATAACATAACATTTAAAAAGTAATCCTGTATAACACATTCGATATATAGCGTATACAAAAAATTCTAGAATTTTGCCAACTTGTCTCGGTTTCCGGAAAAGGACCCGCACACGTGGATACCACGTGCAGTAGGCCCAACCGAAGAGGTCAAGGTTCATCCACGAACAATAGCCCACCTTTCTCGGGTTTCTGAAGCACTATGACATTCGGTCGCGATGAGAGTCGCGCCTGTATTTTCCAGCCGCGCGCGGCTGGAGTCGCAGCCGCGCGTGTGGAAATAGCCCCATAAGCCGCAATGCATTTCATAGTGGCGCGACCGAGAGTCGCGCGCGGCTAGTCGCAAGTGGAAATGAGCCCTAAAAGTCACGCGCGGCTGGCGCGTACTGTAACTAGTTTTCGAGATATTGCGCTGAGAAATTTATTGAGTTTCAGCGGATGAAATTCCACTGAATAGGAAATAGTAGTACATAGTGGTCTTGTTCGCGCTTGAAGAACCACGTATTAGATATTGCCTCTTGAAACAGATACGAAGGGTCTGCGCTAGAAACGGGAGTCCTAAACTCTGAACAATTGAGGGGTTCAGTGGAAGAAAGGCACATGCTACATTTACATCGACTTTTGGTTTTTCTGTACCATAAATTAGCTCCTACGATCTAGTGTTGACTCCATTACATTCTAGCACCGTGGCACACATCCTTTCGTAAACAGAAGCATATTAAAATTGCTTGACATTGAAAGCAAACAAATATCTAGCGGAAAAAAGGCCCATGCCACTCTGCCTTCTTAGATAACTTCTAACAAAATTCTAGCAAAGAAAAACAGTGGTTCTACGACTAATAAGCGGACAACTCTTTATGTACATTATGTGTACTCCGAATCAAACTGAGGAACCTGTGATACTTATTGTTAGTCTTCAAAAATACCGTGGCTACCCTCCTCAACTTGGACATCGCGAAACAATTGTCCTCAAGTACCCAGATGGATATAAAGTAAAAGCTTTTAAATTTAATGATTTACAGAGTCTCTGGCAGCTTTTACCGCCTGTGTATATTCCATGTTTTCAATCATTGAGATGTGATGAAACAAAAGGGAGAGCAGATCTTGAACATATTGTTGAAGGATTAGATTGAATAAAAATTTGTTGTACCGATTATTATTATTATTTCTTACATTTCTTTATTATTTACCAAACATATGTTAGCAATATTAATAAATATTGTGTAATTCCAAATTGATATAATATTGCAAATATTGAAAATATCAAAATAGGAGCTGTTGAATTAATGTTTTATTTAGAGTTAGATGTAATAAAAGATGTCAAATAACATGAATTTTTAAGCCAAGATCTGACAGTAATTGCCATTTACCATTCACTTCAATTACCAGTCACAATAATTACAATTTAGCACCGAAATTCCTGGGAAGATTATTTCTCCTAAAACTTGTCTTTCTGTAAATTTATAGTATTGTGGCATGTGCCTGTGGTCCACTGGGCCCCTCAATTTTTTCCCACCACAGATGCTGCATTTGCAGTATCGAGAAAGCCATCGTTATTATAAAACAGAAAACTATTGTTTAGAGTTTGGATTTGTCATTCCTGACGCAAACCCTTGATATCTGTGTCAAGAGGCAATGTCTAACATGTGAAACTTAAGGCGCAAACAAGATCTCCGCTGGTATTTCCCATTCGGCCGAACTTCTTCCGTTGAAAATCAGTAAATTTGTAAGCGCAGTATCTCGAAAACCACTAAAAATTGAATTCGTCTTGAAAAGCACTTTCAAACGATCTGAACAGAACTGCATAGTTTCATTTAACGAAACGAACTTGACCTTCCTATCTGTTAAAACAATAATGTAAAAAAAATCGCCTTCGCCAAATGATGTGCCCTCTCATACCATGCCACTTTCATATAAAGTATTTTCTCTATCTTCAAGAAGTTAGGAAATATGAGCTTGTAATAAATAAGCTGAAACATCCTGTATAATATCCGCTGAGTCTGTACATGCCAAATGATGTATATAAAAGTAGAGATTTAATCTCTGGATAAAACTAATGTCACATGTAAAAAATAATTATTTTTATAATGTGACTGTTTCTTGAGAAATTGTACGTACCGATTATTACCGACGTTCTAACGTCGTACTCAGGCCACAACTTACGTAAGAGGAATGGACACAGAATGAGGGCAGGACAGAGCCAGGCCAGAGTCAGGTCTGCCATCCCTGTGATACATGATTGAAGTTCTATATTTCATAAACCATTAAGTAAATGATGAACAAGTAATGTGTGATGCATAACTTATATTTTGTTAAAAACAGTATACTAGCTGTTGAAAGCGGCATACGAGCTGCTAAAAGCAGTATACAAGCTGTTAAAAGAACTAAAATTACAAGTATTAGTATTCTGTCGGTTACACATTCTTACAATACAATTTTTATGTATGTACAATTAATTTCTTTTGCTTTTGAATTCTTTTTCTACTTCTAAGGAAAAGATATCGTTTATAGAAATTTAATACTTTGTCCAAAGCACATTGTATTTTTAAAATGAAAGTCGAAAGTTTTGTAAATAAATGGTAATATGAATAATAAATTTTCGATTTATGATTTTCTAAAGAAAGCTTGAGTAGATGCTTTGCTTACAATTAGTGAAAGTGTGACTTAGTGCCCGCTCTACAGCATTTTCCCATGTCAGAAGAAATACTGTCTCTGCGATCAATAAGTTACGCGGCCCTGTTTTGCATAGTTTCCGATGCGTGATTTTTTAAAGAAAAAGTCCTACAATTTTGGCGTTCATGTCTCAGAGTTTTTAACAATTTCAGGGAATAGAATGGGCCATTTTGTTACGCTCGTCAAACAGTACGTGTTCACAAAATTTAATTTAAATCGATGGTACTATACCCATATACTGCCATTTCTTACAGGGGGAAGGCACAGGTGCTGCTCTCCCTTTTGGAACGACAATATGTGGAGGTCGTAGTACCCGTGTAGTATAACAAAATCCTTAAGGGTTTTTTTTAGAATGGGCCTTCGTTTTTGAGATATTTTGAGTTAAAGTTTTGTACGTATCGAGTAATCCAGATACATAAGAGGTACATTTAAGCAGATTCCGTAGTTACGACCGTAGCGTATCAGCTTGTTACGCAGCCGGCCCCGGGTTCAAGTCCCGCAGTGTGCGAAAAATTTTTTTTCTTTTTTTTACCAATTTTTAACATGGAAATATATTTTTTATATATTATGTATTATATACTATGTTACATATTATCTTGCACAAATTTTAAGGTTAAAAATACATTAATAACATAAACTATTCTAATCATCTCTTTCACGGATGTTTTTATACTTCCTATTGCGAAAATATTTTCCTCTGTGAATTCTTCATACCGAAAGTTTTGACGCCGGAGAGTGTCAATCAGGTAAAATAGGATAGCAGTCACATTTGACCGTAAGGGTAGTCTTATACCTGTTCAAACAAACGATCGAATGTGGTCGTTGTGGGTAAGTCTTCACAACGATTTGATAATATGTAAGATAGTATATGTATAATACATAATATATAAAAAATACATTTCCATGTTAAAAATTGGTAAAAAAAAGAAAAAAAAATTTTTTCGCACACTGCGCGGACTTGAACCCGAGCCGGCTGCGTAACAAGCTGATACGCTACCGTCGTAGCTACGGAATATGCTTGAATATATCTCTTACGTATCTGGATTACTAGATACGTAAAAAACTTTAACTCAAAATATCTCAAAAACGAAGGCTCATTCTAAAGAAACCCTTAAGAGTTTTGTTATACTACACGGGTACTACGACCTCCACATACTGTCGTTCCAAAAGCGAGAGCAGCACCTGTGCCTTCCCCTTGTTAGTATTGAATAGAAGATTTATAAGTAAATATCTGGACAATAGGTTGAATTGATGCATGAGTTTGTTTACATTGCTGATTCTATTAATAATACACGCAGGAGCTTCAGGAACACGTGGTAAGCAAAAGTTTGTATTTCTCCTTCTGTTTTTATTAGCCTCTCGCTATTTTATCAAGATATACAAAATACATTGATTTAATGTGATTTGACAGTTATAATGGGCTATAACTTTGTACTAAAAAAACATATAATGCTATTTAGAAGTTAAAAGTCATTCTGATATCGTCAAAAATATCAAAGGTTTTTACGTAGTAATTCATTGTACATACATAATTAATGTAAATACTTTTGCTTGCTGCTAATTATGAAGCATACCGTATAATAATCAGTCAAAGACAGTCTTTTGACCGATCAAGATTGCATTTTCTCAATCTCATACACTAACCCAGGATACGGAAACCACTTCTTCTTTGTAAACCAAAATCGACTGCAATAGTCATTTAGCCGGAGGACCTACAGTTTTAGGGGGATTCCGAACCACTACGTGTCAACAGCCATGCGGAAACACTGAAAATGGTCATCCATGTTATTGATGGCGCCGACCGTAGCCAGCGTACTTTAACTTCGGAAATTGAATGAGAATCGGTGTTTCTTAAATGGCAATGTCGTTGACAACGGAAGTAACTGTCCCTAATTCTCGTTTCGATTTCCAATTCTATGATCAATGGTATCCCTTTCTTAATGATTCTGGTCCGTTACTTTATCATATTTACGTAGTACTCAGGATTGATGGATTAGGCGTAGCTAGTATTGTGTGTCAATGGAACAAGAACTGACAATGATACGAAAGTCAGAACGTTATACATTCATGTGTTGTACATTAACCGTTTGAGTCCGAAGGATACTTCCAAAAATTGTACGAAAAATGCCAAGGAGTGAAATCGCGCTCCTTCTATTCCAATTCGGAAACTGCTGACACACATTATCGTCTTTCTCTCTTCTGTCTCACCGTCAGAAACCAAACACAATCAGCGCGTTTACTGCAGTGTTGGATAACACTTTCCGACATGAAACAGAGAAGTGCAATTGCTTGGAAACTCTATGTTTGGAACTCAAACGGATAAGATGGTTTAAACTGCTGCAGTGTTTTACGTACAATTACTCGCTGTAGTAACGACGGGCTGCTCTGTTATACAAAAGAGATAGCTTGCGTCAGTGGTCGACATAACGTGTATGTCGTCGTTTTCGATACGAAAGCAATTTTTATTGTGTAAGGCTGTGGAAATGCATGCGTGATAGGTCAACTGACTACGCTTCCATTTTAATAATTGTCGAGGCATATTATGCTCTGTATTTGGTATAAGATTATTGTTGTTTGTAATATAATTTCAAGACAAACAAATGTAGTAGTATATAAATTATATTTATAAAAATATTTTAATCTTGTATGTATTTCTTTATGTTATACACTTATTATTTTAATCTTGTATTTCTTTACGTTATACACTTATTATTTTAATCTTGTATCTCTTTATGTCATACACTTCTTATTTTGTTTGCTTATTTCTAGTGACTGATCCGAACCGTTGTCAGATCTTGAGTCCGATGAGAACAATCAGAAGGAATCGATTGATCTACGCATAGCTGAAAAACTCTCTGATCAACTGTCTTTCATCCATACGTCGAAAAATAAGTAAAAGTTGAAAGCAAGGTTATAGCACTCTCTTCGCCAGAGTGTAACTTCCGATGAATATAAAATCAAATTCTTAGATACAATAATGTGAGCGACGAGCAAAATTAACAACTTACACAAACTTCCGCGATTTTTCTCGTGGCATTCGTGTGTGTTACAGGAATAACAATATTTGTAATTTCTAACCATAATTTTCAGCAATTTTTAATGTTGTGGTTACCTGTATTTTGATTCTTACCACGTATTTTGGTGCTACTTTATTCTACAGTGGACTTTATATAAAAGTAATGCCGTTGTTCCAGTCTTCCAATGCAAATCCAGCTTTTCGATGATATATTGATTACCGAGTCGCCACTTTCGTAATGGTGTCATATGCACGTGAAAGCTTTGTATAAACAACGTACATGGAAAAAGGAACAAAGTCTTAATTCTACGATAACAAGACACATATTCCATGTGTTTCTAAGACCTCTATCTAACCAGGAGTGTAGATCACAATTTATAAATTGTATTATAGGATATAAATCACGATTTTCGTTTGATTTTTACGCGGATCCTTATGTAACTTATTGCTTTGTAAAATGCAAATTTTTTATTTAATTGATTCAGCTGTTTTTCATTCTCTATATCCCGTTGACATGAAACATCACGTAGTTAATAAGAGTAGAAATTTCACAGCGGAACAGTAGACTCTTTAATTTATAACCCTTTCACTCCGACAATGCGCAGCTGAAAACAATATGGTACTGCTGTACGGGTTGAATATTTTGTCAGAAGAAAGAGCAAAGAGAAATGTACATGAGAAATTTAATTTAAAACGCTATAATACTTAAGTAGTTAAGCAATTGTGTGAATCTTCTGTTATAAGGGATCATAATCGGTGGTAATGCCCATAAATCATTTCACGAAGGACAACTATAGTCAGCATTAGTAGTGAGAGGGTTAAATATGTAAAAGATCCTGCTTAATAATGTACTAATCATATAGTAATATACAATTGACTTATTACGTAAGTTTGTAATATATACCTACAATATGATGAAGCATGAAATTTAATACTTATAAATATACACTTACTAGTAAATGTATACAAGGGGGGACCAATAAGAATTACCAAATTGAATGTCTCCTAAACCATGAGAGTAAGGCTGGGTTTACACTGGTAAGTTGCTTGTACCAGTAACTGCGTCGGGGCTAGTAGATGTTTACACTCGAAAGTTTATAACTTTTCCGTGCCAGTGCCAGATCTGTTCTCGTGAAAAGAGGATGTATCCTTTCCGTGGCCGCGTTTCCCGTTGTTACATAAAGTTATATCCAAAGATATTGGAGATACAAAAAAATTGTTTATATGAAAGTTGTATGGTACTATGTGTATATTTTTTTCAAAAAATTTAATAATGCGTTCCAAGGCGAATTCAGTAACCTATAGTACGTACACCTTTCGTCATCTGGCTTTCGAGATATTACATTTAATATAGTAAATAACTATACACGGTGGTAAGAAGAAGGGCTCAGAACTTTAAGAGCAGATAGTACTTCCTAAATGAAAGGAAAAAGTCCTCATAAACATTGGATGAAAAATTAATATTTTCAAACTTATAAATAATTTTTCGTTTTGGTTAAAGCGAGTGGTTTTCTCGCTTCAAGAACTATTGTGATCTACAAAAACAATGGATTACTTCCACTACTATTATTTCTTTTCTTGATTACAGAAGGTTTTCTACATGCCCTCCTCCCATTTCCACACAAACTTCCCATCTTCGTAAAACCACAAAATTGCGAAATAAAACAAACTTAGGTTTTCCCAAATCCCGATGTCGTGTTTCAAATACGAATTAAGTTTAATATCCGCGTTCCGTTCTGCGTTCTTTTTAAATTCATTCTTATGTTGTTCTACTGGTACTAAAAAATGTTATAACCTGGTTTTAAATTCAAATGACCTTAACCCTTCTACTGTGTTCATCAAAATTTACACTAATTGTGTTCGGGTTACATAGAGCCGAAGTAAAAAGTTACCTACATATTTTTGGAAACTAGACTATAATATGATATTTTTGTGCTTGTTATATAAGGATAAAGTAACTAATTTGAAAATATTAAATAAAATAAAAATTTATTTGCAGAATTACTCAAATAAGTAAGATAGAAATACTAAATGTAAAAGTAATTAAATATACGATATTCTAATTTTTACAGTTAGTACAATAATAATACATGCGTTTTTTGCACCTTATGCACATTGTATTTGTGTCGTTAGCATTGGATGATGGGTAATATTTACATCTTGTTCTGTTGGTGGTTTGTTGAGGTACAGGACCTACTTCATCGGATAGTTGTTGCCTTGATGATTGTACTATTTGTATTGCTTCCAATGTCCGTTGTAACGTTGTTCTGCTTTGAATCAATGGTTTTATAAATTGAGACCCTAATTCTTCCAGAAGCAAATGTCTTTTATATAATTTCTCTGCTTTCCATGTTGGATCAATTTCACGCCAAATAGCAAAGCTATTGTATGCAGATACAAGGATCATATTGGACCATAGGCCATCGCCTCGTTTACCGCTTGCATATGTAGTTCGTTATAACTTGGCTAAAGTATCTACAGCACCTTTAGTTTTGTTATAATGTAAGATTATTTTCGGTTTTTTGTCCGATTCATGCGAAATCTTGGCATCATGATAGAATATACTTAGAAGTAAAACATTTTTATTTCGTCTTGGTACATATGACATTGTTGTATTTTGCGTAAAAAAAATTTCGACGATAATACATTGAGTTTGTTGATGAAATTCTCGTTTGGTAATTCCGACTTATTTTTTCTTATAGTACCTATTATAGTAATATTCTGTTCCAACAAACTTTGATTCAAATCATATGACGTGAAAAAATTGTCACATGTTATGTTATATCCTTTGAGTTGTTTATAAGGTCATTTACAACGCGAAAACCTTGATTTTGTAAAGACAAAGCTTTATCAGCATATACATTTTACCGATATCACCTTTGACAAATCTTGCTAATAATTTCCACATTACGGATCATAATGACCCGAACTTAAGAAATGTAACAATTTTTACTTTTACACTTATGTACTCAATTTTGCAAAAAAATTTATTCAGTGCCTTAAAACTTGCACAAAAATACACAAAGCCAATAAGTCTATGTCCAATAAGATAGTAAATGAAAAAGTTGTATAAGCCTAAAAACATAGGCGGGCCACATAGACCCGAACACAGTAGAAGGGTTAAACAACTAACGCATGCTCCCTCCAAAATGTTTCTTGGAAGGCAACGTACCAAGGCGAGATCGTAAAGATACCAATAGAGTAATATAATATGTGCCGCCGTATCCGAGATATTTTTAGCATATATTTTAAAAGTACGGTTTTTAGAAAAACGAGTTTAAAGCTTTACATACTGTTAAATTTGATTTCAGTATTATTCTGCGTAAAGTTACCGACGCACCGACCCAACAAATCATTTTTACTCAGGTCCCTGTAAATAGGATTAATAGCGTTAAGACATCTTTAAGAAGAACCTTGTAATCGTGTTTAAATTCATGTAATTGACCGTTGGCGTTTGTACACTAGGGATTTATATGCCCTCGAAACAACGTCTTCACTATCACGCGGACAATATTACCCTACCCGAAAGCGCTTGCATTGGGCTATGTGAAAGATTAGTTGTCCGGCCAGTGTGAAATTCAGGTAAGTATAGTGGGGGAAGGCTAGTGATAAGTAAATAGGCTGGCCAGCGATTCACTTTTCTATCCTCACTACAGGTACAACTACTTGCACCAGTCACTTTCCTATACGATTTACACTGGGTTAGTAGCTGCTTGCGGGTGACTGGTACAAGTTACTTATCAGTGTAAGCATCTACTTACTCCGAAGTTGGAGCCTGTCTAGCCACTTACCAGTTACTGATACACACGAGTAAGTCGCCAGTGTAAACCCAGCTTAAGAGAAAAATGTTTCGAGTAACAGGTATTTAGTACGAAAGGGGCCATCGTATGATCCTAAAGACTTTTTCTTAGGTGGAGTCGTTTAGGAGATATGAAGGTCATCCCTATTTTTTTATGACGTACTATATTTTTATGTTTATTTGCTGACAGCAGCTCTTAAGATGAATACAAAGATTTATAACACGAGGCCAATTAAGGTCATGCAAGACGTTTATGAGATGATTCAAAGTGCAACTGTATTAGTAGTGGCACAGCTACAATAACAATATTGACACCGGTGGTTAACATATCGAACATAACATCTAAAAGAAGTAAGTTTATGCAATCGATCGTCCATGACCTTGACTGACCTTGTGTTATAGGTCTTTGTATTCGTCTTCAGAGTTGCTATCAGCAAATAAACATAAAAACATGGGATGTCGTAAAAAAACAGGAATGACCATCAGTCTCCTAAGCGAGTCGCAAAAAAAAAGTCGATATGGTCATGGGTTGGCCCCATTCGTACCAAACAGCTGTTATTCAACAAATTTTTCACTAACTCTCATGGTTCCGGAGATATTTAAGGTGGTAATTCTTATTAATCCACCCCGTATATTGGGTTAGTCATAAATAACTTCCATTTTTTTTCTTTACGTTTGTTATTACCAAACACACCTTAAAATTTATATTAATTTATTATAGTCCTGAATGCCTCTATTTTTAATGATATAAGAAATGTTTAAAGCACAATTTGAGTGGCTCCGCAAGTGAAGGAAAATAATTTTTTTAAAGTCGTTCTAATTTTTTCAAGGCACATTTTTTTTGCAGGAAAGTATATATTTATTTCTATTGCATCTTATGGCGGATAAACAATGTATTCTTGCATGCCTAATTTATGACCGTCGGATTACTTTGAACGTTGAACAAGTTATCAAATTGTAAGACTGTGTTAGAATGGCATGTGAACTTTCTGTTTCTTTTACACATGTTCAAAGTGATGACCATCGGCAGCGATACACTTTCAAAGTGTAATAACACAAAAACTTAAAAACATTATTTTTCCTCTGCAGTATCTCTCCTCCGAAATCGTGCAAACTGTGCTTTAAAAATTTTTCATATCATTAAAAACAAAAGGGATATTTAGGTGGCCTTCTTCTGTTGGGACATCCTGTATATTCTCCAGCATTATTGACAACCTTTTCCCATCTACCTGGCAATTTGTCAGTCCAGAAAAGTTTTCGATGAACTGTCATACTTGCAAATCATTTATAAACTTTTTTCGTTTAACGTATTTTGTAGTGCTCGAAAGAGGTGGTAGTCTGTAGGGTCATTGTCCGGCGAATATAACATAAATAAATGTGGTAAAACTGAATATCCAACCTTAAAAATTTTTTGATTACCATATAACAGAACTGCACCTTTGCGACTGACAAGCACAGGTCGTCTTTCTTCAAGTTTTTGTTGTAGTCGTATCAGTTGCTGAATGTACGTTTTTGTTTTTTGTTTATTTCTTTGTACGTAATCCCGCATCGACTGCTAAAATCATTCAGCCGGGGGACCTACAGTTTTATGTGGCTTCCGAACCACCATATCGTCAACAGTATCACAGAGGCACTAAAGACGGTCAACCTTCCAAGCGCTGATCCGTGGCCATCGTAGCTTAACTTCGGTAATCGAACGAGAACCGGTGTTTTCTATCCGGCAACTGCCGTTCACCTGAATGTACGTGTCTACGGAAAGTGTATTGTTACGATTTAAAAGTTGATAATGTATGATTTCTTGCAGGGCTGCGAAGTCGGCAGTCAAAAGTCCCGACTCCGACTACCCTTTTTTTTTGACCTCCGGCTCCGACTCCGACTCCGACTCCGACCCTGACTCCTGCATTTATGACAAATTGTCAACATAATAAGTATATGTTTGTTTATAACTAAATTACTAATATTTAATATACAATTTGATACAAATGTAGTGTTTTTAGTATTTATTTAGTTTTATTACAACTTTCAATTATTTTGAGCACATTTTTTATTTTTATAAAATTTACTAACATGAAGTCGGAGTCGGCATATTTTTTTCCGATTCCGACTCCGACTCCAGTAATCAGAAATTCCTGCCGAACTCCGACTCCGACTCCACAGCCCTGATGTCTTGGCAGTCTCCACATACACACAAACATTAACTTCCATCCATGTAAGGAAGGTTTAAATTTTTTTATTTAGATATTTTTCATCACCAGAAATGTCTCGTTCTTTTATTGGGATCAACACGCGGTCTCTTTTATTTTTTTCGCTGAGTGCGTGAGGAACCCATTCTCTCAACTTACTGACTTTGTCGACGTTTTTATAAATGGCGACAAATGATGAACTATGATGTATTCAGTTGGTTTGCTAATTCCTTTGTCGTTTGTCGTGGATTTTGATCCACTAGCACCCTTAAAGTGTCGTTGTTGAAGCCTGATAGCGGCTTGTCAACGGTTTACCTTTGAGACTTACATCTCCCGGCCGAAACTTTGCAAGCCGATGTCCTACTGCCCGACCTATTAGTATATCCCTACCTTGAACATTACATATTTTTTTAGTCGTCATAGCAGCACTATTGTCTTGATTCCATTCCTATGTTGTTAAATTAAAATCACACTTCAAACACGATATTTGGTTTTAGACCACTGACCAGAACATGACGGACATATAGTTACTGCCAAAATACAAAAGGATATGACCTGGAATGAGCCGTATGGGTTTTTTCCAAAAAACTAAGCATCCTCTATCTATAGCGGAAGTTATTTATGACTCAACTCAATACATACTATCTTTAATGGTAAAATATTGAGAGACAAGACAATTGATACTTTTGCTAGTAAATACAACGTGCGCGTATAAAGAATATCTAATATTTTGCAATGTGATCGGCATTCAGTTTAAGATAGATTATTAAATAAAGAAGTATTAAATTACATGCAGTTCAATTAATAAACCATTTGTAACAAGATATGTAATTGGCAAAGAATTTCTTTTAATTTTATGCTTCTACAAAAGTGTTTTAATAACTGTATACATTTATTAGTACGTATGTGCAATTACTTAATTTCAGGCTTTTACTGTGACATATACATGTACATACATATCGATCAGATATGATGTTTCCAGCCTACTGCAGAGTTGAATTGAGCTTGAATTACTATATATAACATTTCTTTAGCGTTAAATAGAAAACTTTGTAAAAGTATATACATAATACCAAAATTATATATGCAATAATACTATATAATAATAAACTTTTAAGTATATTCTTTCCTAAATGAAATAAGATTGACTAGAAAAAGTAATGTTTTTGGTACATACAGCGTGTTTCATTTGCATTAAATTTAGCGACCATATTTATAAAAATATAATTATACCGAGAAAATTATATATATCAAATACATAATTACGTAATATTTGTACATATGTATACATTTATAAATTTACGAATTCCTATTTATTATGTTACATTGTACTCTAATATTAATTATAGTACTATTTTAAACTACATATGAAATATTTATTTCTCTTAAGAATGCTAATACTTCTTCTGCACTGACTATCCTTATTGAGAAGTGATAAAATATTTGTGGACAACTTTACTTTTTCCTCTGAAGTACTGAAATTTATAAAAGTAGGAATGTCAAACTTCATATAGTCTTTCCTTTCAGATGGTGTGAAAGTGGATAACATTCGTGTGATTTTACCAGGGTCTTCTGATTTTTAGTTGATCACACTTTATACACTCAACAGCAAAATTAACACGTTGATTGCCCAGCATAAATCGAGTATGTTTCCCGCGGGGCCGAAATCCGCGGTTCGACGCGGGTCATCGCGCTAGCGTATAAGCTGCAGACAACGATTTAATAGTAAGAAAAAGCTCTGACTGGAGAACAATTAGAAGCATGTGCGTTTTTTGCTATAAATATTAGGCAGACTCAAGGCTGTCAAACAGCCAGCAAAAATGTCCAAAAAGCCAGAAATTATTGCCGTACCTGCTTGGAAACGGTCAGCCTTGTTTAAATTGTTTCCAAAAATACTATAAAAGACTATTGTAACATTACATAGTTTGTTTATGTATAAATTAGTTATAAGCCCTTGTACAGCGTGTATAAAAATTGTGTAAGGACCACCACAGCGCGATTCTACATCTTTGGATCGGTGGACAGTTGTTAAAAAAAGTACGTGCAAAATTGTTCTTGACCTTGAAATTCAAGGTCAAATTTTTTTATAGTATCCTGTTCTGCTCGTTGCGAGGACAAAAAGTGTCAAAGGAAGCATGGGTCGCAACTCAACTGTTCTTTTGAAAAATGATAAAGTTCCAATAATTCTTACACTGACTTTAATATCGTAATTAATAGCGTGGAAATATTACTCCCTCGTTGCCTTATCACTTTTTGGCATCGTTCTAGCACAGTGATGCATCGCCGCATTAACTCTGGGGGGATATTGTTCTAAAGCCGTCACAGTGTATCTCTCAATGCATCGAATGTTACAGGTTTTGTAAAATTGATGTAAGATTGGTATCAAGCTAAATAGAAATACCATACGATTGCTATTGCATGGAAGCAGTAACCAACAACGCGTTTGCTGATCATGCGCTGGCATATATCAGTGTGTTCGTTTTTGTCATTTGTCGATATTTTTTTTTATAGTTATTCTCCTTTATAATTAATGTGCGGGCGGCAAAGAATGTAACTAAAAAATCACGGTGTAATTAAAAGGTCAGCTAGTGTGATTCAACTGTTCTTGAAAGTTCTGTGAACTGCTCTGATTTCGAGTAGTTAACTGAACGCTTGGATGAATGGGGAGAAACATGGCTTCGTGTGTTTGATGACTATCCATGAGAGAAATTAAAACACAGTACGTGTCAAAACAATCGTGAACAACGTTATTTCGAGTCTGTTGCATCAAACGTTCACGGGCCGTTGCAAGCTTCAACGGTCATTACGACTATTGGTTATATTTTTATAATAATTTTAAATCAGTGGTACATTTTAATTCTAGCACACAACCAGTGCAAAGTTTCAATGTTTAGAATCATAGTCAAAGGGAAACACGTCACAAGTTGTAAAGCAATTTCTACTGTAGTATTGTTATACAAAATTAAATATGCACTTTTTTCGAATCATAAAGCTTAGCAAAACATTCTCATACACAATTGAATTCATTATTAGATGACGCCTTAAAATATAATACATGAGCTTTTAAGGGGTTAGACTAGTGTGACGGGTCAAAAAGAAACGCATTTTTAGGATACGGATTCCGTTGGAAGTAGGAATTCAATGAATTTGCGGTTTTGCACTTTGTTTTAGTATATTATGAACTAGTAAAATCAATTGCAAAATCATGGAAAATGTCAAAATATTAGGTCTATGACGACTGCGCGCAAGTTGCAGTTTTTTTCGAATAGTACAACGGTGGACACAATTGCGCCGTGTAGAAGTACCTCAAACAAAAAAACAAAAATTTTTCATTAATTATAATGCCGTCCCTAGGTGATGATAGTTAGTTTTTATTAAATTTTCGAAAATTAACTAAATAGCACGTGTTAGGACATTTTTCACCTAATTTTTGCAGAAACATTTTTACTAATTTGTTTATAATTCGCAATGAAAAAATTATATTGAAAAAAATCGAGGATCATCACCTAGAAAATATTATGAGGAATGTGCGTGCAAAATTGCATTGCAATTAGACTATTAGAACCCGAGAAATCGTGTACACCATTTGCACACTTTTAAAAAAAATGCGATTTCGAGAAAAACGCGTTTAAAGTTTGGAACGCGCAATAGCGCGCATGTATACTGTGGTGTTGGTGCATATTTTTGTATATTTTATGTCAGCGTTTAGGCGACGAGAAATTCGGCACCTGCTACTACAGTAATGTCTCCCCTACTGTCCTTCAGCTCGGAATCGAATTGTGACAGTAGGAGAACACCGAGACTACATTTTCAGCTGCGCACATCGCCTTTGAAATTCGCCGAACAAAGAAAAGGACAGCGAATAAAAGAGAAGGATGGAATGAGAGTCGTGGCAACCGAGAGATTTAAAAACCCGCGTACCAAATGTCATAATAAAGACGACACATAAACTTTTTTATTTTTAACTTTTTTTGTATGAAAAAGCTTACAACATATTGATGAGATTGTTCTGATCAAAATGAGATCAAACATGATATAATTTGGATCACATTTACTTATTTCATACTTATTGTATAACTCATTTTACGCCATTATCGCCTTGATTACATTACAAAAATGGGTTGTTAGTCACGTTTGAAATTATAATAGTATAATATTTCTAAACACTATTAATTACAGAAGTATAAAGTTGTAAAATATTCTACATTAAATTATATTTACAATGAGATGATACATATATAAATATGTAATAGACCTCACACACAAAAAGTTTTGAATCATTTAACGTGGCTGAAACATTTGTCGAGTCTCAAACCTACCCAATCATAACTTTGCTCATATGTATTTATAATATATTGAAATTCTGTATATTATCGAAAAGAGTACGAAATCTTCAGTGATCGTTTTATGAATTTTTAAAAAGTCATTTTGTCAAAAATAATTGAAAAGTTGTGAAAAATGAAAAAAAAAAGTTGAAAGTTTTTAAAACTTCCGAAAATTTTGCTGAGTTGAAAAATGTAATTGTAGTCTTGTAGTCTTAAACAGGCTGTACCTCACATCCGTCAAACGTAGGCTGTTCTCCCACGTCCGGAAAATGTAGGCTGCTTCTCTCACACTGACCGTAAAATGTAGGCATGATTCTCATACTGACCATCAAACGTAGGCAGTTCCCCCACATTATCCAGGCCCAGCATACATTCGACGGACAATGTGTCGAGATATTTCATGTATTTTGCTAGCAATCCGTTTTTGTAATTCATTCGAAGCGATAATGAAATAAATTACTCGATAAGTATTAATAAGTAAATGTGATCCAAATTATATCATGTTTGGTCTCATTTTGATCGGAACAATATCATCAATATGTTATAAACTTTTTCATATAGAAAAGTGTCGTCTTTATTATAACATTTGGTACGCGGGTATTTAAATCTCTCGGTTGCCTCGACTCTCATTCCATCCTTCTCTTTTATTCGCTGTCCTTTTCTTTGTTCGGCGAACTTCAATGGCGCGCTGCGAGGCTGGAAAGTAGTCTCGGTATGCCCAAACTGACCCTATTGGATTCCGAGCTGAGGGTCAATGTGGGAGGATTTACTGTATGTAGTTTAGTCTCGAGGACAGTCTAGATAGGCGAACTGTTTAGACGCATGAATGAAAAGTGTGGAAGGATTGATGGGATGCATGGCGTGGATGTGCGTCCGTTTTCAGAAGTCAAGTATCGAACGGATCGTGTGATTCTCTGGGAATGCATCTCCTCTGTATGAATCTGGTATGGAAATGTGTGTGGAATATGTGTATGTGTTGGGTAGATTTTTGGGACCTCCAGGTCACAGTGCGGGCCAGAACTGATTGAGCGGTTGAGTGGAGAATATTGCGTGGAGAGTTTTGCGTGGAGAGTTTCGTGGAGTCTGTTTGCGAGGAGATATACAGGGTGTTTCACCACCCCTGTCAAAAATTTTAAAGGGTGATTCTACAAGCCAAAATAAGACGAAAATCAAGAATAAAAAAATCGCGTCCGAGGCTTCATTTTTGAGTTATCGATGTGTAAAAAACGGGCTAAAAACGCCTGTCCAGCGGCAGCACTCCATACACGCGCACTGTCTGGCATCGCGCGCTAAGTTCCTCGTACAGAGTGCTCGCTTACCGATGTAACAGAAACTATGACATACCATACGATGCGACAAGACAGTACATTCTTGCGACAATTTATGAAGAAGCACACACCTTTCGTTGACGGCATTGAACCTGCCTACTTGAAAAAATCCACAAGGGCATTTCAAAACTCGCCTCACGGGATTCTCAAGCAGAGAGGGTGAATGCAATTTCTAATTGACGATTTTGTCCAAAAAAATCACCCACACGCGCTTACACACGCACCGCGATTATTATATTCGCAAGTGTTCATGTGTACACGCACAACGATCGTCCATATCATCACACACACGCATCGCGATTATTTCATTCGCAAGTGTCCATGAGAATTACACGCACTATGATTGTCCCCTCCGCGAATGTCCACAAAAAAATGTTCAAAGCATGCACAAAATTTTGCACCTGAAAACACGCCAGGCGATTGTCCCGTTCGCGAGTGTCCACTTAATCACACACATACGCACTGCGATTACTTTACCCACGAATGCGAGATTACTTTACTCACGCACAGAAAAATAGTACAAACGAAAAAAATCTCAAAAGCTAAAACTAATCCTTACACTGAAAGTAACATTAAATTGAAAAAGAGACTGCTTTCTACGCTATTTTCACAGTCGCATAACTTACTGTTTTTGCTATTAGGAGATATTTAAGCTTATGCAGTTTAACGTTTCTAAAAATATTGTGGGATTAGGCCCACCAGACCCAACATAAGAGAAGTCGTGAATGTGGGGATGCCAGCGGACTGATGGTGGCGTAGGAGATAAGGTGACATTTAATCCTCGACTTTCGTCGAAATCGGACGTGCCTCTGGACAACCACCCTATCTGCGAGACGAGTGCATTTCGGTGTGACACCAATTCGATGAAGTGACAGTACACGCCACAGTGGTTAAAGTTCCTTAACTGTTTAACCATCAAATAACCTGTCCCATCCAGCCTATGGTGATTAATATCAATAAAAATCAAAAGAGCAAATAATTTAACGAAGGGCACCCCCCAAAGTCAACCGCTTTGCAACCTTGGCAAAGGGAACATCAGCTAAATAAACCCGACGACTTAATTAAACTGGCATCAAAGAAAAGTTAAGCGTACGTAGAAAACTTCATGATCACCTCATTCATAAAAAAATTCATTGAAAATAAAAACAGGCTAAGGAGGCTAAACCCGAATCCTCATTTAATAACACAGAAGAATGCATCAATTCTCAAATAAACGCTACAGGAAAAATTGACAATACTCAGTTTAAGTAGGAAATGAAATCACAACCCTCCTACGAAGAACTACTAAAAATGATAACGAACCTAAACAAAACAATGGAAAATCTACCGAAGCAGGCACTCTAAACGCGAAACATCAATCATGGGGTAATACCATTCACAATAAACAAGAAATTACCCTGAACAGATGGATCCTCGAAAAGCAGATCATCTGCATGCTTTCCTTATTTAGCACAGTAGTTCTCTCGTATCCGAGAAACGGATCTTTTGTTGATCTGTGCCTAGCAAACAATAGAGTTAAATTCCACAATCTACCTGCTCCCAACCTCCTCCGTACATTTAAATACGACAATGACAATAGAGCAGCGATTATGACAATTTCCATCACAGCGGCACACTATCTTGTATAGGGTGGGGCATCTAAAACAGGTCATTTGAATAACTTAATCTAATATTAATAGTTTTTTTGTAGGTGGAGGCGCAGTGAAGATGTGAAGGTGAACTTCGGTTTTTTAAATGGAATGGTATGTTTTTTTTTACTTATCTCCTAATAGAGCGTTTCAAAGCATGTGCGATGACCTATGGTTCAAGGCCGTTGAAGGTCAACTACGATCAAAAACACTTTACATCAACGAATCGATCGAACATTTTCGTGTTTCCTCTAATTGTTGGTACACCGTTCTTGTAATTGCTATAAGTAAGGATCGTAGAATGTAAAAAAACATTCAAGCACGTTGTACGCTTCATGTTCATCTGTATTCATGAATACTACTATCATTAGTTTACGGTATGCTATCGACCAGAGTGCAGCTTTATAGTAATATTTGAATTTCCAACATGCGTTACACGAAAGTGGAGAAATGTAATATGATTTTTATGTATGACGAATGTTGTCAAATATTAAAGGAAGTAGAGTGCTTGTATGCTAACAGATTTCCCGATCGTGCAAACCCTCAAGATATGTGTTCTTAAACATAATAAAAACTTTAAAGTTTTTGAAACCCACATGTGAGTTCAAGACAGCTTGAACGTGAAAGTGGCAGTAGTCGACGAAGTATTTTGCGTATACTCCATTCTAATGACCTTTATCCCTTCAATATTTCACTCCATCAACAATTGCATGACAATGGCATTAAAAATCGCATAAAGTTGTCGAATGGGGTCTACAGAACCTGCAAAATGATGGCATGTTTTTAACAAAAATTTTGCTTACGGATGAAGACACATTTACAAATCATGGACAAGTAAATCGACGTAACATGCACTACTGGTCAGTAAATACTCCACGGCGGCTGAGAGAAGTGGACAAACAAAAACCTTGGTCTGTAAACGTCTGGTGCGCACTTCCTGATAACAAAATAATTAGCTCCTATTTTATTGATGGAATTTTAAATAGTCGTGTGAGTATTGCGCCGTGATACGGAAATGCGTGCGTATGTGCGCGTACAGAATTACCGACGGTTGACAACGCGTGTGGCGGCCGCTGATTTATTACATTTTTGCGTTAAACTAGTCGTCAGGGAAACGACGAAGAAATCGCTGTTCGTTACAGTCACAACTATGCAGAAATTTTAACGAACGTTTTGCCAAAATTATTAGAAGACTTCCCATTGAGCGTATGACAATCCATGTGGTTTCAGCAAGGCGGTTATCTTGCTCATTCTGCACGGACAATGATTGTGAGATTCTTAACCGGAACTTTGGAGATTATTGGATTGCCCGGTTAGGAACTCACAAATGGTTAGTACGTTCCTCAGATTTCATACCACAGAATTTTTGTTTGTGGGGAACACTAAAACAACAAGTATACCACGAACTACCAACAACTCGAGAAGACATGAATGACCGTGTAAGAACACTTTGCTCCGCGATTGATTCAAATAAGATTCGTCGTTTTTTGTTTAATTTGCAGTGCCGCTGCGAAGTAACGTTCAGCTTACTCTCCGAATCTTGAAAGCTTCACTTGCTTCTCAGCATGTTGTCAGTGTAACAGTTAACTTTGCTTATACGACCTTCGCTGACCTTCTCATCTCGTTAATCATTTACAACGGAATGAAACTATTGTTACTGTATTGTAAATTGTGAACAGGCCAATGAGTTTCGATCAACGATAACCATTGCGATCCCTGTTCCCAACACTTTTAATTCAGAAATTCTAAAGGATTCATACCTCGAGATAATATTAAAAGCAGTAGTTCGTAGATGCATAACTTGTCATTGCGTTCACCCCTCCTTACCCAAGTACACAATGGGTGAATTACCCAAACACCTACTGGCCTTTTGTAGGAAACATTTTTATGAAATTTTAATTACAACGGAAATATTTCAGGTGATTAAGATAAGCGGTACACCCTGTAGATACAAACCAAAATTCCACAGATAAATGTATCACACGAAAGGTAAAGAAGCTCCGGAATAAAAAAAGTTACATAATCGCACAAGTCCATAAACTAACAAAAATTCGAAATTGCACCATAGCTAACGATACGCGAATAAATACTCTGAAAAAGAAGTTAGAAACTGTCAGGTGTGGGATTAACAAAGCCTTTAAAGAGTTTATAAATAACCACAAAGAATTTTTCATCTCAACGAATAGTATATTTCGAACAAAAGACAGTAACGATATAGAATCGCTCAAAATTCCAATCTCTAATTCAGACCTCTTAGTAAAAGCGCATCTCAATCTCTCCAGTTCCACTCGAGCAACCGAAAGAAGCAGAGTGTGTGGTGTTCCTATGTAAACAAAACAAGTTATAGTGCGAATAGTGGTGAATAGTGGTGGTTAACCTCTAATGGAATTATTAAAAGACAGAAGATATCAACATGGCTTAACATATTCCCCCAATCCACATAACTGCTAACGATGAAATATATTTTATAAGTGAAGCTATAAATATACAAAACCAACAACAACCAATAACAACAAGCGAAGAGCAAGGAAGCTGAACGACAAGCGAGTGGACGAAAAATCAGAAAAGCATAAAGAAAGCGATATCAGTGATGAATCAAACAGCCAAAATGAGAACTGAAAAGATGTCATAACGCATAAAAAACCCGAAGTAATCTCAAGCATAAGTATAACCCTGATTGTCGACTTCCAAATGCAACAATGGCTACAAGATATTCCATTCAGTAATTCCTTTACTACACTTAAAGAAGAAATATATGTTAGAAATCGGTCCAGGGTGTCAGGATAAAATTAAGAAACACGTTCCTTGACGGTTCTGGGGTAAGTGCTGAGTGGTCCAAAACAGTCCTCTTACCAGAAGGTATACTCGCCTTCCCGACTTCGTGGCCAGATCCTTTAGGAACAATGTCCCTTTTCTCGAGAAACCAGCAGTACGACGTCGGGTCGTCTGCCACCCTTATAACTCTCTCTCATGTCTCTTTCAAACAAAGTCTATGATACCCGATAGCCATACGGCGTCGAGTCGATGGCTAACGTCTGGTGCCCACCCATCAAGCCATACTCTCAACATACGGACAGTTAGTATTGGCAGTCTGGTCGCGAGGGCGATGCGCCGCACCTACGGATTGCTCCGAAATCGGCTTTTGCCTACAAGATGTTGTGTGCAAATGTTGAACTTTCTATCGAAACCCCCGCGAGGGGAACGCCCAGTGTAGGTGTTGAACCGGGTGGGATGGCTTGGAAAAACCCTGCCCTCATCGTTTAAGAATCATCGGACAAGTTGAGTCTTCCCGTGGGGGAAGCAGCAAATTTCGTCAACGCTGCACGCTGCGATGCAACGTGAAGCGTTGTCCAGCGGGGACCACGTGGAGGTAAAGCTGCCGGCTTGCGCCCGACTCCGTGCAGGTTGGCTTTCGCCGTTCCGCTCACTCGTTAAGCGAGTGCGCGCATCCCTGAGCGTCGCGGCGCCGAGGCGCCGCCTGCTCCGACACTCAGGGGTGTGTTACCTTTTCGCGTCCTTATCGTCGTCTGCGCTGGCTGGGATTTCCTCCTCTTTCAACGTACGGACACAAGCAGTCCTCAAGCCAGTCATAAATAAGGCAAAGGCAGAATAGCGTCGGGCTAACTACCTCCGACCCTTCTTCAAATTTGGCCGCCGCTAACATATATGTATGTACATGGAACCAAATAATGAAATCACATCTCGTGCCGTTAAACCACCTCCCATCTACGTTGACACTCAAATAATAGACTCCCTTATCGATCTACTAAATAATACTGTGGGTACAGAAAACTACAACATTAAACAATTAAAATTAGATCAAGTCAGGATATCGACAAACACACCTAAAATTTTTCATAAAGTAACACAAGTACAAAGACAAAAAATGTTGAATGCTATACATACCAACTCAAAACAGAAAAGAGTTACAAAGCAGTTATCTAAACTGATAGCACCAGAAATATTGTCGAGGAACTAACAAAATGAGACATTAGGTAAGAACAATAAATAACATGACTAAATATGATACAAAGCAGCTACTGCCATTATTTTTAATAGAACTTGAGCCGAAAAGCAATAATTCGGACACCTTTAACGTCAATAAAATCCTACACTCAATAGTCATCGCCGAACCGTCACATCATAAAAGAGATGCACCACAATGCATATGATGTCAACAATATGGGCGCACAAAAAATTATTGCCAAAGAATTCCAGCGTGCGTCAAATGTACACAGAACCATTTATCAGCTAATTGTCCATTTATAAGATATATACACAGTAAAATGTTACAACTGCAATGGAAACCATCCAGCGAGCTACAAAGGCTGCGAAATCAGAAAGCAATTACAGCGAGAATTATTTCCATCACTTCGAAGCAGAACACATAACACATACAGGGCGTTTCACCACCCCTGTCAAATATTTTAAGGGGTGATTCTACAAGCCAAAATAAGGCGAAAATGAAGACTAACAAAATCGCGTCCGAGGCTTCATTTTTTAGTTATCGATGTTTAAAACACGGGCTAAAAACGTCTGTCATGCGGCAGCACTCCGTACACGCGCAGTGGCTCTCATCGCACGCCAAGTTCTCCGTACAGAGCGCTCTCTTACCGATGTAACAGAAACGGTGACCTACGTCATCGACAAACTACAGAATAGACCTATCATCCAATGTATTTTTGTGTCACACGGATTTAGGGCTCTAAAGCCCTCTTGCCATTTTCATGTCACACCCAACGTTACCGATTCAATCCAAAATAAGATTACAACGCTACGACTGGTAGGAATTAAAATTAAATATCACGGGGAACATTTAAAATCTAAAACGATCCGAATATTACGACTAACCTCCAAAAATATGTTGCATAATTCCGTTTACTAATACATTTCCGTAGAAAAACAATTTGTACTTATTTCCATAAATATTATATAAACAAAATTGAAGTACCCATATTTTTTAAAATGTAAACTATTCAAAATTATATATTAATCGTCGAAATATGCTTTCTGATTTTCATTCTTTCATAACATATGGTAAGATTGGATTTTTCAAGCCAGTTTAATAAACGTTCTACAACATTTGCTCATAAAATTTTGGGCCTGTTTTCAAATAAACTGCAATATAATATTTCCTCGATTTCTATCTCTCTTCTAAATATGGAAACTCAGGTATCACTATTCACATTTAACAATTAACAATTAAAATGAACGCTTAACATTCTTAAATATGTACATATTTATTTTTCAATTTATATAAGAATATTGACGTATATTTGGAGACTAGTCATTATGTGTCCCGTACGAATGGAATTAAAAAAAAAAAAATACATGAATGTTTTTTGTTGACATACGTTGAAAAAATAATTGAAACATAAAAAAAGTTAGCTTAAGGAGAAAAACTAATGAAAAAAATTAAACGTTCATCAGAGACTTGATGTCGCTCTAAAAACCACGCAGCTAGAATTTCGTAGTTCAGCGCTGAAGTGCTGCATCAAAACGATTTGCATCTGAAAGGTACGGAGTGTGTAGCGGACAGAACCGGGAGTGGAAATTTTTTTCTTGTTTCGAGAAAAACTTTCCTCTTCCGAAGATTTCAGGCCCGAGCAGCAGAGTCCTTAGACAAAAGGGAAATAACATCTGTGTCGCAGGCCCACGGGGGTCCTGTCCAGTTGCGCTGTCGCGTATATTGGCAAGCACCCTAGACGACCCTTTGCTCAGAAGCGGTACAGGAGAAAGAGTCTCCCACCACTCGCCTAACACTCTCTTGTTCCTTGCGTGCGAAAACAGGAAACGAGAGTGAATTAGGTGAGTGGTGGGAGGCTCCTTCTCCTGTACCGCCCGTGAGGAAAGGGTCGTCTAGGATACTCACCAGTCCACATAATTTTCGCTTTTCGAGAAAAGGTTTTTCTTTTTTACATTCATATTGGACGAAGGATTTTCAATTATTTCCCGTGTTGTTGAGGAAAAAATCCAAAATGGTTTACTCAAGATGAATGTGCTGTACAACGTAAACAAATGGTTTAAACTTTAAAGAGTAGCCCGGCAGGCTGCTAAGCTTTTCTGCACGGCAGGCTGCATAGGCCGCATCCCTACTAAATATCCCCCCTTGCACTTTCGGAGCCGGGCCGAAAAGTTGTGCGGCTGGCGGCGGCGTTTGAGAAACAAGATACATTTTTCGAAGAGTGAGCCATCCTTTAACGGAAATAAAAAATTGTTCGTTTTGCATTGTGGATTCATGAGAATATTATTAATAGATAGATGAAGTTTCCCGAATTAAAATGAGTCCAAACACGATCTCATTCGGACTATTTGTTATCAGAAACATTCCGACTATCGAATCTTGTCTTATGCAAAATTTTAATAAAAAATGAATCGAATGACATCGTGTTTGGACTCATTTTTATTGAAAAAACCTCACCTATTCACTTGTACTATTTTCATCAATGTATTATAAAAAATAGACAAATTTTACTTTTCGTTATACGATGACTCATTTGCGTCAACGGAAAAACTGTTTGGCAGCGGCCGACTGAAACCTCGCCGGTGCTCTATCTCTCTCCCTCCCAGAGAGGGATGACAATTTGCTCTAGCACGGTTGGCCGAAAATTCTCGGTCCTGAATGCTCTTTCAGGCAAGCATGGAATTCTCTATTGGTTTTGGAAAATCTGTTGCATAAAAGCGAATTCTGCTTCAGTACAGACATTTGAGCATACCTCTTACGCGAGCCGAACATGTGAAAATCGGGCGCATGATAAACAAAGTGAGACAAAGTATCAAACTTTGTTGTCTCTGTCAGAATGATTTTTGTGTAAAAGATCTCGTGCCGTTTCTCGCTTGTGCCAGAGAAGTCAAGAATTGGGATACACGAAATGCAAGGGCCAGAGCGTCGCATGCCACTTGACGGGGACCCTGCCATAAATTAGGAAGAAGCCAAGCGTGTATGTCCTAGATTCCCTTAGCAAGAGGATTTTTCACGAGGAAAAGCCTAGAAAATGTAGCGAGTGTTGCGAGAGAATAAATACCGATTTCTTGTATTTCAATTTGGCCTGAATTATATGTTTTATGTTTCACGTTCATTTTACACCTGCTTTCATTCCCTCTTTTTTTCAATTGTGCTGTAAAAAGTAAGATAACTGTTTTCTTATATCTAGGAATAATGAAAACAGTGCCATTGGATTTCTATCGTTTTCATTTTACTATTTATGCACTCAGGAAGTAATAACATTATATGTATCTAACTTTTAATCTCTTTCGTTACAATTTCTTGTATACTTCGTTATAATATTTTTTTGTTCACGTGCTTAAGTAAAAAAAGGAAAAAGGCATAAATTAACAAATTACAAATTCAATAATTCTTAAAAGGTAAATTATTAGATCGATGAATGTCAAAGAGTTCCCCAATTTCTTCAGCTTCATTAAAGTTACCAACGCAGTAAGATGTATTTCAGTATTTAGAATATATTTTATTATAATACAGGGTTAGATACTTTTCCTTATTTAGGAGTCGAGTACGAATTTAGTGACGTTACGGTCTTTGGTGGTTGGAATGTATTTGATTCCCAAAATCACCACCCGTAGACGCAGAGGGCGCAAGAAAACCTCTAGTTTTTCGAGAAGTCGGTATTTCAGAACATGTGACACGATGTCCCATAAGATGATAGGTCTATTCTGTAGTTTGTCGATGATATTACGATATCTCGGACTTCCGGTTGGGTGAGCGTGGAGAGTGATTGTAGTGAAGGAGCGTGAAGAGTAAAGGAGGAGAGATAGGAAGAAAAGTGAGGGAGGAGAGTGTGGGAGTAAAGAGCAGAGGGAGGGGAGTGAGGAGGGAGAATGAGAGTGAAGTAGCAGGGGTCAGGTGACGGGGAGGTGCGTTAAAAGGAAAAATCGGGCCAGAGGAGGGTAAGAAGTTAGGTGGCGAAAGTAGTGTATAAAAAGGAATCGGACAGAGTCACCTACGAAAGAGCGAGGGAGGATAGAGGCATCTGGCGGAGAAAAAGGAAAGCAGGTGAAGGATAGGAGAGAGATACGTGACAGGGCCGGTAGAGTAAGAAGTAATGAAGGGGCAGAGAGCCAGAGAAGTAGTGCCGCAAGAAAAAAAGGAGAAAGTAAGAAGTACAAGGTACCAAGAACAGGTGAGGGGAACGGCGTCGGTGAGGAAAGGAATGCTAGAGGAGTTCTGGATGAAGGAAGGAGAGGAGGAAAAAGCAATGAAGGAAGGGTAGGGATGTACAGACCGGGAATTTAGGAAAAGTGCAAGGCTGGTTAGGTCGCCGGAGAGGGAAGAAGGAAGCGAAGGGATGGAGAAGTGGGTGAAATTATTGAATGAGGAGATGAGGAAAGGGACGGAGGAGATGCAGAAGCATATGGACGAGCGGATAAGAGGAATGAAGGCGGAGTTGGAGGAGCGTTTGAATGAGCACATAGGAGGAATAAAGGCGGAGATGGAGGGAATGAAGAAGCGATGGGAAGAGAAGGAGGCGCAGTGTAGAGGCAGATGGGGTAAGTCCGAAGGAAGAATGGATAAGATGGAGGAGAGGCTGAAGGGGATAGAGGTGGATGGTGAGAGTGGAGCGAATTAAAAAGAAATTGTGCGAGCGGAAGGAGGACAGTAGGAAGGAAGGTGGAAGTAAGGAGAACGTGGAAGGAGAGCCAAAGAGATGGCAGAAGAGGGCAAGGAAATTAGACTAGAAATGGGAACAGGTAGAGAGGAAGAAGAGGATGAGAAATGTAGCAGTAAAAGGGATGGAGCTGAAAAAGGGCGAGGAGGGAGAAGGCATAAAGAAGTTATGGGAAGACATAGGTGTGAAGGCGGAGGTAGGGACAGTGACAGTAGTAGGCGGGAGAGCGAGGGAGAGAGAAAAGTTGATAGTGATGGAGATGAAAGAAGTGAAAGGAAAGAAGGAGTCCATGAGGAAAAACAAAGGACTGAAGGAGAGGAAAGAAATGGTGTAGGAGGACCTGATCTTCATGGAAAAATAGATGCAATTGTGGGTAAGAAGGAAAGCGAAGGAGGCTAGAGGAGAAAGAAGAATAGTGAGAGTGGTATACAAAGGAGTGTGGATAGAGGCAGTGTTGGAGAGGGCAAGTGGTGGAGGTGGAAGGAGGAGATGGCAGAGGTAAGGCAGGAAGAGGATCAGAACAAAGAAAAAGAAAGGAGGGAGGGACAGGGGGGGGGGCATTCTTTATATTTAAATAAGATTTAACCCTCGCGCATCGAATGTCGGGTCATTTTGGCCCATCCTATAGCTCGCCTGTTGCAACAGTCGACTGTCGTCTTATCGCGCTAACAAAAACAATGACGAATCGACACTGTTGCGGCGGATGGAAACTCAATGGATGTTGCGTGTCAGTATTCAGTATAGCAGCAAAGAAGAAGTGTATCTAGCAAAGTTCTATCTAATAAAGTTCTAGCAAATAACAAAATAATGATAAAAAATAATGACAGCAAAATTTATTACAAAAGCTTCCTTCAAAATGAACAAGTATGTCTCAACTTTCACTATGGGCCAAAATGATCCGGCATTCGGACTCCGCGTCGTTGCTCAAGCATTCGGTGTTAATTGGGGGTTAAAAAATGTCATTGTAAAAAAGAATATTGAGGATCAATCCACAGCCGTCACGAGGCTCTCTCATTCCGGAAGTGCGCTCTGCTTATGTATGTTATGAACAATGTGAGGGGTGAGTACATGGAAAAGAAAACAGGAATGGTGGCGCTCTTCGTGGATCTGAAAGCAGCTTTCGACTCCATGGACAGGAAGAAGCTATGGGAAGCGATGAGAAGCAGAGGTGCAAACGAAGAGATGAGGAGGAGAATGGAAGAGGTTTATAGGGACATAAAGAGCTGTATTAGGCTGGGTAAGGAGACGGGGGTAGAGTTTTGGACGGCGATGGGGCTGAGGCAAGGGTACTCTTTTTTTTTTTTTGAGATGATGTCGATGAGTGGGTGGGAGGTTTGCGGCACCGCCGCGACGCCCTGCTGGAGGTGTCTCCCTGGTGCCGTTCCTGCCAGCGACAGCCGGCTTACCGACGGGGTTGGTGTTGGAGCAGGATTGCCGACTGAAAGTATTTTAACACTGAGATTAGACATGATATTTCGAGCGGAAAAATTTTCAAAAAAACCGTTAACTAAGTGCAGAAAAATGATAAGTATACATGCGATGCGCATGCACAGATTTGGCTGGAGGGCGATCCAGCCTGTAGACAGAAAAGAACATCAAGGAGATTTTCGAGTGCGAGTGTGCGGGTTACGTAAGCTGCAACAACTGATTGGGAAAAGCAACCAAAAATTGAGCGACACAGGCAGACGGTCTATGTCCGGTGCATGAGTGGAAATTTGTATTTTATTTTATATGGTATGCAGGAAGGTTTATACGCTGAGGTCATTTGAATTAATTTGTTGCAATGGTTTTCGGCGCGGTACTGATCGCAAAGACTATTGATGTATGTTGAGATTAGCGGCATAGAGGCAATGTCATGAAGTTTTTTTGTTGGAAATCTGTGCGGTTTACGTAGGATGCGTTTTAAGATTTTGTTTTGCAATGCTTGAAAGGACTTCTTTTGGTTTACACTGAGACAATCCCACCAAATTTGGGACCCGTAGGAGAGAACAGGCCTGACGCAAGTCTTATAAATAGCAATTATGATGGAGTTGCAAAAATCGGGGTTGTCCAAGATGATGGGTCTCAGAACGTTGAGAACTGTATAAGCCTTCCTGATCCGCGCCCGGACCGCTGCGTGCTAGTTCAGGCGTCTGTCGAGGACAACGCCTAGATAAACGACAGTGTCCGACCACTATACGGTGTGCTGTTCTATTGTGAATTTGTGATTTTGAGTATGTACTGATTGGTTGAAACGTCTGGTAAAGAGGATAGCCTGGGTTTTGTCGATGTTAATTTCCAGTTTCCAGGATTTGAAGAATTTAATAATTATGCATAGGTAGTTTTGCAGCCGCGCGACTGCTACCGCCGTGCTTTTGGAGGTAGTAAATAGAGCTGTATCGTCGGCGTACAGCGCTAGATGGCAGAAGAGGTATCTTGGAATGTCGTTTACGTAGAGGTTGAACAAGACGGGACCCAGAATTGAACCCTGTGGCACGCCGGCAGAGACAAGTCGTAGATTGGAGTGCGAATCCGAGATGTTTACGAACATCTGTCTATTATTGAGGTATGAACTCAGTAGTTCGATGATCCCCCCATCCAGGCCGAATCGAGATAATTGAAATAGCAATGCTTTGTACCAAACCGTGCCAAACGCCTTGGAAAGGTCTAGAAGAATCATTGGGGTGCAGTGCCTGACATTCAGACCATGAGTGATGCGCTGAGCCAGCCTGACTACCTGGTGTACAGTGGAGTGACTCCTTCTGAAGCTGAACTGCTCGTCGATGAAGAAGTTTGAGGAATCAAAGTGTATTTGTAAAACCGAATGGATACAAGACTCGAGAAGTTTTCCCAGTATCGGGAGGAGACTTATGGGTCGATAACTGGCCGCCGACGACGGTATTTTTCCGGCTTTATGTATGGGCGAGACCTTTGCTATTTTCCATGAGTTTGGGAAATAGCAGAGGTTCGCCGAGGCCCTGAATATATAATAGATCTTGCATATCATTTTTTTGCTTGCATGCTTGAGCATTCTAGCGGTAATTTTATCATGACCAGTTTTTTAGTTTTAAGATCAGTCCAGCTATGACCGACGGCGAGAAGTCAGAGCCCACAGAGCACCCCGCCCGCCAAACGATGAGGAGGTTGTTGTACACTTCCACTACCTCGGTATACCATGACGAGCCCGCGGCAGCTCGGTCGTGGACTTCGGCAAACTGAGTCGCAAACAGTTCGACTTTGTCGAGGTCTGAGACAATATTAAGAGCACCTGATCGCAGCGGTGGGATGATTCTAGGCGTCCTGGAGTGTTTTAAAGCGTTATAAGTTGACTAGAAGGTGGGGTCAGTTTTTCTGAAAGCGACGATGGTATTGCGCCACTCCAGGTGCCGAAGTTGCGATATCCTAGCGCGGATGGCGCTGGAGATGTCTTTAATGTTAATGCTACAGTCCAGCCCGCGGGTTTGCCGGAGCTTCCTGGGCCGCCTCCTGTAGCCGACGAGGGAGATAAGTTGTTGATCCTCTCTCAACTGTCTCTGTTTGTTAGACAGGGCTGTTTTTTGAGCGGAGGCCTTCCGCAGGCAAGCCTGCAGGAATGATGTAGTGGTTCTCACGCAATCGTCAATATCAGATGCGGTGTGAAGGAATTGCCGAATGGTGAAGTTTTCGGTGGCTTTTTAGTAAAGGGCCCCGTCAGTGACAACGCCGGCTCCCAGAGGTCGACTGCGGGCCGCGGTTTGAAGCAAGACACGAAGATGGTCCGAACCGCCGCGGTCCTCCACCGTGCAGGACAAGTTTTGCTGAACCGAGGTGAGAAAGAAGTCTATTGTGGATGGTACATGGTTACGCCGGTCTGGGAGGCATGTCTGTGAGTCCGGATATACAACATTGTACGGGGATTTTAGCATATGATTGAAGAGAGTGATACCAGCTGGATTGGCTCTTGAATTATTCCAAGCTCGGTGTTTAGCATTGTAGTCACCACCGATTATGAACGGGGTACCGTTCTGTGTGAGCGCTCCGATCTTGTCGGCGGGCAGCGGGTCGCTCGGAGGGGCGTAGACCACCCCGACGATCAAGCTGGGATGATCAATTTGTATTAGGTATACTTCGCACGACAGACATTCAGGTTTCGGAATCACGCGGAATGAAATGCTATTTCTAATACAGAGGACCACGCCATCTGTAGAGCGTCTCCACAGCCTGGAGGTATGAAGGGGGTCCGTTATGACCCCCGAGGATGGGGCGCTTTCGTGCCTCGGCGTTGGGAGGGCTCCGAGTCGTGTCCTTATGGGATTTCCGGAGCCCTCCCTTACACGCCAGAGGATAGGTCACCGTGGAGGTTTTAGCGGGTAAAAATCCCGCACTACCCAGGGTTCGAGATGCCTTTCGAAAATTTTCTCCACGTAAAAAAAAAAAGCCTCCGCCGGATGTTGGAGATTTCCTCCGACACTTCACCCGAGTGAATTTACAATAGGCTTTAAGAAAAGAATGTATTTAAACGGAGAGAAACAAGCCACAAGGGCACTAGCGCGCTCGCGCGACTACGCAAAAACAATACTCGGGGGAGTAAACAAGAGCGCGTCCGCTCGCCACGATGTTATGTATTGACGGCTGAGGCAAGGGTGCTCATTGAGTCCGATCCTCTTTAATCTTCTGTTGGCGGACCAGGAAGAGGAGGTGGGGAAGGGAGGGGGATGCGGGGTAGTGATAGGGAAAAGGAGGATTTTCACTCTGACGTATGCCGACGATATGGTGTTGCTAGCGGAGGAAAAAAGGGATGAAGGGCATGATGTGGCGGCCAGAGAGGTACCTGGACAGGAAGGGGTTAACGCTAAACATAGGCAAGACGAAGGTTATGGGGGGGGCTGAAGTGACCTGGAAAGGGAAGGAGATACAGTAGGTAGCAAAATTCAGATACCTAGGATACACTCTAACATGAAACGGATGGAATGAGGAACATGTCAGTGGGAGAGTGAGGAAAGCAGGGGGTATGATGGTGCAGGTGTGGGGAGTTGGGAAGAGAAGGTTTGGAAAGGATTGGAAAAGAACAATATGGTTGTTCGACAACCTGGTGTGGACGGTGGTGCGTTATGGTGCGGAGATATGGGGATGGGAAGAGTGGGAACAAATAGAAAGGCTGCAAGATAGGTACGCGAGATGGGTACTGGGGGTGGACTGGTGGACGCCAGGATACATGGCGAGGGAAGAAATGAGAAGAGAGGAGATGAGATTGAGAGTGGTGCGGAAAGCGTGGAGATTCGAAGAGAGGCTGAGTGGAGGGAAAGGAAACGAGCTGGCGAGGCTGTGCTGGGAAGAGGTAAAGAGGAAACGAAATGGGAAAGAAGCAGGAGGGGATTCCTAGAGGATAGAGGCTTGGACGATGCCGAGATGGAAAGAAGAAAGAACGAATGGCAATGAGAATTTGAGGAACTGAAGAAGAGGGAAATAGAAAAACACAGGATGGAGAGGGAGGAGAAGATAATAGCGTCCAGGTAAAATAGTTGTTACAAGGAGGTCAGGACGGCGGAGTTGCCGAGATATCTGGAGAAGTGGTGGACATTTAGTGTAACCGGTTGCGAACGACTAGCCGCTCCTGCGGGTTTCCCCTATATCGGCATCGGTTGCTTTACCACCGGCGAAACCGCCTCGGGACGAGCGCGGAAAAATTCAGAAGGGCCGCAGAGCGTTTTCTGCGGATGAGTCTACGTAGCGTTTTCGCTACGTCGTGGCCAACGGAGGATAGCTCTTCCAATGGTCAGCGCCATATCCATGGGGAACCACGGGGTGGCGAACTCACTGTGTACACGCCTGTACGCTCACTCTGCCCCCGACCAAAACTGAAGAGATGACCGGTAGGCAGTTGTAAGCTACCTCTGTTCGAACCGATCCCTGTTTGACTCTTCAGCCCCATTCAATTGATCGGAGATTCATTTCAAATCCTCAGAGCCTTGAGGCTCTTTGGATGTTCACAGGCTGCGATCGGACGGGAGATACGCTATGGCACTCCTCCGAAACCGAACACCAGCGCTGCTTTCGCGCAGCCGAAGCCCCCGAAGGTTCCAGTTTAAGCCACACTGCTCACACTTTCGAGGACATTTGTCCGCTACCCATGAAGGAGCACTCGATCTTCTAAATGATATGGCCCATAATTTCTCAAGTATTAAAGATACAAAAAGATTGTTTATATGAAAATTGCATGGTACAAGGGGGCAAATTTTTTAGCGAAAACGAACTCTTTTTTACATTATTAGTTTAAGAGATATGATGGCCAAATTCGTTTTTTTAAATGGAACTATGTACTTTTGTTCAGATCATTCGATAGTGCTCTTCAAGACGAATTCACTGACCTTTAATGTGTATACCCGATTTTTAGTGGTTTCCGAGATACTGCGCTTACAAATTTACCGATTTTCAACGGAAGAAACCCAGCTGGTGGACCGATGCAAACGGTGACACCAGGACAGAAGCCTTATATATTGTTACGAACACCGTGAAGCCAACCGTGATCGACCCGAAGGGAGCGTTCGATCTGTCGTTAAGGGACGATCGCCGTTATTGATGAAACAGATCAATGAGAGAGTCTGATTGACAGTCAAGGAGACAAGACGCGATATTATAGACTCTGCCATTCCTTGTTTATATCCTCATAATAAACTTATAAGTGTGAACATGTCGTGCGATGATAATCCCCGGCGCAGCAATATTAACGTTAATTGGCGATTATAGTAGGTACACAACCATATATTTGCTAGGCCAAAAATCTGAAGTGGCAAACAAAATCAAGTATTTTATACAAGAAGTGAAGACAAAATTTGGTGGAGTTCCTGAGGTTTTCAGGTCAGATAGAGGTACAGAATATGTCAATAAGGAATTAAGGGATATTTTCAGAATGGAAGGAATAAAGAATCAGTATAGAGTCAGGTATACTTCAGAACAAAACGGAGTTGCAGAGAGAAAGAGTAGGTCCTTAATGGAAATGGCAAGGTGCCTGTTAATTGATACAGGACTTGAACGGAAATATCGGGGTGAGACTGTCCATTTTTCCAACTATTTGCAGAATCGATTAGTCACTAAGGTGACGGATACGATCCCAATAGAGAGGTGGTGCGGAATAAAACCTGATCTTAAGGATATGCATATTTTTAGATCTAAGGTCTATGCATAATATCCCTAAAGAACTGAGGAAGAAATTAGACAATAAGGCAAACGAATACAGATTTGTAGGTTTTGATGAAAGCTCTAAGGGATACCGTCTCTTGGACACAAGTACAAATAGGATTAAAGGAATAAAGTAAAGGCTGTACCAAAGAGGAATGAGAGAGATGACGATGATCATTTGATGCTAGAGTTGTCAAGGAACACTCCAGCCAATACGGAAATTAATGAGGGAAATGAAAACAGCACTGAAGAGAACGCTGCAGGCGACACTGAAAATGACGGCCATGAAAATAAAGACTGTACGGAGCCAAAGAGAGGCCGTGGACGTCCTCGAATTGTAAGGACCAGAAACAGAGGCTGACCGCGTAAGGTATATCCCGAAGGAGGAAGCAATGAAGAAAATTTTGCAGTGTACACTACTGAAGTTCCTATGGACGTTGCCATATCAAGGACAGACACCAATGAATGGCTATTGGCAATGGCCAGTGAAGTTAGATCCATGTTGGAAAAGGATGTTTGGGACTTAGTCGAGCGACCCGAGGGAAGGAACGTGGTAGACTGTCGTATGGTATTAACTAATAAATACGGCCCAGACGGAACAATTGATAGAAAGAAAGCCAGATTAGTAGCTCGAGGATTCAGCTAGAGATTTGAAATGGATTTTAGCGAAACTTTTGCACGCCTGAGTTCAATTCGTTTAGCAGCGGCATTGGCTGCTCATTATGAGATGAGTATTCACCAAATTGATATAATCACTGGCTACTTAAACGGTTCACTGGATGAGGAAATCTATATGGAGATGCCGGGGAACCTACAGAACGTACTAAAGAATATTATAGAATTAGAAAGAGATAATAGTCCAGTTGAAGTTATGGCCAGGAAGGTGTTAAAGCAAGTTAAAGAAAGCCACATACGGTTTAAAGCAGACAGGTTGGCAGTGTCACACAAGGTTGGGCAAAGAACTAAAGTCACTGGGTTTGAACCCATCAAACTTCGATCCTTGCGTTTATCGTCGAAATCAAGGGGAAAATTTATTATTAGTCATAGTTTACGTCGACGATATTGTAATTCTATCTAAGGACTTAAGGAAAATTGAACAAATTAAAGACGGACTATTTAAAGCTTTTTCTTCTGTAAGGGATTTGGGGTGTATTGAATATTGTTTAGGAATCAAATTTTCAGTTAATAAGGAAAGAGTAAAGTTAAGTCAAAAGATATGTATCCAGAAACTGTTGAAGAGATTTAATATGGTTGAGGCCTATCCAGTCAAAGTTCCATTAGAGCTAGGTACTACCTTAATAAAAAAAAAATCTAACAATGAAGATAAGCAGTATCCTTATCGTGAATTAGCAGATAGTTTAATGTACCTAGCTGTTGGATCTAGGCCTGACATAAGTTACGCGGTAAGTTACTTGAGTCAATTTAATAATTGTTACTGAAGGGCACACTGGGAGGCAGCTAAAAGAGTATTAAGGTATCTCAAGGGAACAGTTGACTATTGTTTAACTTATCAATCAGGTAATGGTTTCTTGGAAGGTTTTACAGATGCTGATTGGGGAAGTTGTGTCAACGATCGACGTTCTTTCACCGGTTACGTGTTCTATTTTTGTGGTGGGTGTTACGTTTCGCGAAATAGCGGTTGCTGGATGCTGGATAAGAGTTAATTTGAGTACTTGCGCAACCGGACGTATCGCGAACAGTATTCTTGTCCCCTTTTTGGGACGGGATAAAGACTCAGGTAGCGTACGGGTACGAAGTATACGCGAATTCGGAGAACTGCGAGTTTATTCGTAAGAAGGAGTACAACAAGGAGATGATGCTTGTTTGACAGCGGGTGTGTATCTGACGGTCACGTTTGAAATTGTTTTACATTTAGTTTTTCCTATTTTCCTATTGGTTGTGAGAGTGTATGGTAGTGGCGAATGAGTGTGTTTCTAATTGGTGTGTCGTGAGGTGTTGGGGAGAGAGAGATGTCGTAGGTATTTTGCTACCCGAAATTATCCAGTTATTTCTGGAAGTGACTTTTCAGGACGAGTGTTTTGCCGAAGTGATTTTCTGCGGACCTTGGTCCATACGGTGACCGGCTGTCCTGGAATCCCCAGGTTACAATGTTCCTTATTGCGGAGGGTAACCTGCGCCTGGGTTCGGAACCGTCGCTATGTTTCTTAATCATGTTTAAGAAATTCTAACGGCCCCAGGCAGTGCCTGTTAGATGTGACAAGGGCCTATTGCTTGGGAATTCAAGAAACAGCAAACAGTTGCCGTACCTACTACGGAAGTGGAGTACGTAGATATTGCAGATGCCACAAAATAAGCTATCTATTTAATAAATACATTTTCCGAACTTGGAGTACAGATTGGGCTTGACACCACTGTCTATAAACAATAACGCAAGTGCATTGAAGCTAGCGAAGAATCCAGTATATCATGCGAGAATAAAGCATATAGCGATTCGACACCATTTTGTAAGAGAAATTTTGCGTGAAGGAAAATTCAAACTAAAGTATTTATGTACAAATTATATGGTTGCCGATATACTGACTAAGGCTTTAAGTGGTCCAAAATACATCAAATGTACAAAAGGACTAGGTTTAGTCGACTAGGTTTTTCTTCTTTAAATTTAAGGGTAAGCGTTAGATGTATTAAATTTAAAGAAATCCGCTAGGGCGCGTTAGTGGTTGCCCCCCCCCCCCCCCCCCATTTGTTGTGCGTAAAATATCCCTCAAAAACGTAGCTGAGTAGCACTCGATGTAATTGACTTCTGACATTCGACCGCTGGCACTCGAGGCGAGCGGGCGTTCTCTGTTTACTCTCTTCGAGTGTTGTATCGTGCAGTCGCGCGAGCGCCCTCGTGGCTAGATTCTGTCTCTCTCTCAAGTCAGCCTTCCATCGAGTTGCCTTTAAGTTCAAGTTTACGCGTGTGAAGTAACGGAGGATTCATCCAATATCCTGCGGAGGCCGGCCCTGCCGGCCAAGAGACCGTGCGCCACAAATGCCAGCAGGTGTTTGAACCAACAGCATGACGAGCGGACTCAGATCAGACCGGCTCCTCCATCCGAGAATTTGAGGCGTCTGAAGATTCTACTGCCCGCGGTCGACTACCGCTAACATTCGCAAGTTTGTCTTCGTCTGGGGACGAGTTACATGCTGATGATCCTGAGCCGACAGGACACGCATCAGATGCGGTGAGTCACCATCCAATTTCGCTTGAGACGCAGCGGTCTATGCCCGTTCAGGACCTTGCTTCGGGCACGCGCTTGGACTGCCCCGGTTTTTCGCGACCCAGAACGGTTCATTCCGCCATGAGCAAAGATCTTCCATGATCCTCGGATTCGAAATTCAGTGTTAGCATACCCAAAACGAAGCTACGTTTCAAGAAAGTGAAGGTCGAGTCCACGCGTGCTGCGTCAGGAACAACAAATATGGCCTCGACCTCGGCCTTTTCAGCAACCGTGCAGTCGCCGTGCGCGATGCCCCCCCCCCCCCCCCCCCCCCCACCCCACCCCACCCGCCGCCTACCGACTCCATGGATAAGGAATCGATACCTCGCATAGACATGGGTAACCAATTTGATAGTATCAATAACTATAATAAGGCTAAGGACACCCTTCGGGAAGGGAATGTGCCCTTTTTCACTTTCACCATAAACTCAAAGGAAGCACTGAGTGTGGTCCTCAAGGGACTCCCGGTACACTCTCGTGTACTGGGAGAAGTTCTTCTCGAACCAGAGGCACACTCAGTGCTTTTGCTGTCAATTTTTCGGCCACTCAGCGACGAACTGTAACTTTCCTGCGCGGTGTGTCAAATGCGTGGGAGAGTACCATACCTAAGGCTGCTCGAAGCCCCTAGAGGCTTCACCGAAGTGCGTAAATTGCGGAGGCGCTCATACAGCTAATTTCTCGCAATGCCCGCCTCTGCTGAAATATCTGGCGACCAGACAGGCCAAGGAGACGAAGCCTAAGGCCGCTGCCTTTGTTAACCCTCTGCTTGCTGCTCCCAGCGTCCGAGGGAATGCCCCTCCGCCATTTACCGCCTCCACGTTAAGAAACCATACCGTCTCTTATGCCTCTATTGTTTCTGGAAATGCTTAAGAAACCGCCTCCAGTCCTGCTTCTTCACTGCGGACAGATCCATCCGCTCAGGGTAATTCTTTTGCCCCTTCAGGGCCCTCGGGAAATTCAGATCTAAACACTCTCCTCGAGCTGAATGACTCCATCAAGGAACTTGAGTCCTTGGTGGATCTTTGATTCATGTTGAGCGTCACCGGGACGCTTGTCGCTAAACTCCGGTCCTGTCGCTCGAACGCAGACAAACTCCAGGTATTCTAGGAGGTGCTCAGCCAGCTTGACTAGAGCAATGTTTCCCAAGATCTTACTATGGAATATCTGGACGTTGCGGAACAACCGCAACGAAATCCTCCTGGCTGCCGCCGACCTGCTGGTCGACATTTTCATGATCACGGAAACCAGACTATCTCCGAACATGCCTTTCTCAGTACCGGGTTATTCCACTGTCAAGGACGATAGGCTGCGGGGACGAGCAGCGGGCGGCGTGGCCCTTTGTATTAGAGGTGGCATATCATTTCGCATGATTCCGAAACCTGACTGTCTGACTTGTGAAACATGTTTAATACAAATCGACGTGGTCTACGCCCCACCGAACGGCACGCTGACCGCTGTTCAGATTGACGCGCTTACGCAGTACGGCACCCCGTTTATAATCGGTGGTGATTTTAATGCCAAACACCGCGCTTGGAACAATACAAGGACTAATCAAGCTGGCCTTATTATGTACAAACACATGTTAAAATCTCTATACAATGTAGTATATCCAAACTCGTAAGCGCGCCTTCCTGAACGGCGTAACGATGCACCATCCACGATAGACTTTTTTCTCACGCCGGTACAACAAAACCTGTCTTGCACGGTGGAAAACCGCGGCGGTTCAGACCATTTTCCGGTCCTGCTTCAGGCCGAAGCCCGTAGTCGACCTCTGGGAGCCGGCGCTGTCACAGACTACCGTAAGCCACGGAAAATTTCACCATTCGGCAGTTTCTTCGCTCCGAATCGGACATCGATGATTGCGTGAGAACCACCACGTCCTTCCTGCAGGCATGCCTGCGGAAGGCCTCCGCTCAAAGGGCAGCCCAGCCAAACAAACAAAGACAGCTGAGGGAGGACCAACAACTTACCTCCCTCGTCGGTTTCAGGAGACGGCTCAGGAAGCTGCAGCAAACTCGCGGTCTGGAGTGCCGCGATGCTATCAAAAACATTTCCAGCGCCATCTGCGCTAGGATATCGCAACTTCGGCACCTGGAGTGGAGCAATACCATTGCTGCATTCAGGAATACTGACCCTACCTTCTGGTCAACCTATAGCTCCATAAAACACTCCAGGACGCCCAGAATTATTCCACCGCTGCGGTCAGGTGCGGGCAGAGTCGTTTCCGATCTCGACAAAGCCAAGCTGTTTGCGACTCAGTTTGCCAGTGTCCACGACCTGGCTGTCGCAAGCACGCCGTGCCATACCGACGTCGTGGAGGAGTACAACAACCTCCTCAGAACGCAGCAGTGGGAGTGCTCCCTAGGCTCGAATTTCTCGCCGTCGATTATTGCTGGGCTGATCTCAAAATTAAAAGCCGGAAAGCACCCGGACATGACAAAATTACCGCAACAATGCTCAAGCATTTAAGCAAGAAAATGATATGCCAGGTCTATTACATATTCAGGGCCTCGACGAACCTCTGCTACTTCCCAAATTCATGGAAAATAGCAAAGGTCTCGCCCATACACAAAGCCGGGAAAGCACCTTCGTTGGCGGCTAGCTATCGGCCCATAAGCCTTCTCCCTACACTGGGAAAGCTATTCGAGTCATGTATTCACTCGGTCCTACTCAGGCATTTCGACACCTCAAATTTCATCATCGACCAGCAGTTCGGCTCCAGGAGGAGACACTCCACCATACATCTGAGTAGTCAGGCTGGCTCAGCAGATCATTCACGGTCTTAATACAAGTCGCTGTACTTCTATGATTCTCCTGGATCTTTCTAAGGCGTTTGACACGGTCTGGCACCAGGCACTGTTATTTAAACTATTTCGATCCGGCCTGGACGGGGGGTTCATCAAGGTGCTGAGCTCATACCTCAGCAATAGACGGAGATTCGTGAATATCAATGGCTCACACTTCAAACAACATCTGGTCTCTGCTGGCGTGCCGCAGGGTTCCATTCTGGGTCCTGTTTTGTTCAACGCCTACATAAACGACATTCTTAAACACCTTTTCTGCCAACTAGCGCAGTATGCTGACGATACAGCTCTATACACCACTTCTTCAAGCACGGCGGTTGCAGTAGCGCGCCTGCAGGAATATTTATGCATAGTCATTGACTTCTTCAAATCTTGGAAATTAGAAATCAACGCTAATAAAACCCAGGCTATTCTCTTTGCCAGAAGACCCATGCAGATACGACAAAGTCACGCCCATAAATTCACAATAGATCAGCACATCATACAGTGGTCGGACACAGTCGTTTTTCTGAGTGTTGAACTTGACAGGCGTCTGAACTGGCGCGCGGCGGTCCTTGCGCGGGTCATGAAAGCATACAGAGTCTTCAACTTTTTGAGAACTATCATCTTGGACAATCCTGATTTCTGCAATTCCATAAAAATCGCAGTATACAAGGCATGTGTTAGGCCTGTCCTCACCTACGGGACTCAAATATGGTGGGACTGCGTCGGTATAAGCTGAAAGAGGTCCATGCAAGTGCTACAGAATAAAATCTTAAGATGCATCCTTCGCATGCCGATCAGATTTCCAATAAAAAAACTACATGATATGGCCTCTACGCCACTCATATCAACTCATATCGACAGCCTCTGCGATCGGTATAGGTTTGAGAACCATAGTAATAAATTAGTTCAAATGACCTCTACATACAAACCTTCCGACATACCCTACAGAATTAAATATAAATTCCCGCTTATGAATCGGGCATAGACCGCATGCCTGTCTCACTCTGTCTTTTCCTTTGTTATGCCTAATCAGCTGTTGCAGCATGTGGAGCCCGCACGCTCGCATGCCAGGACCTAGGGCCGCACCCGCGTGCTTCTCTGCTTGCAAATCTCCCTGCAATTTTTGACTACAGGCTGGAACGCCCTCCAGCCAAATCAGCGCATGTGCTTGCATGTCTATCTATTATTTACTGTTCTCCATAATCGCGGTTTTTCTTAAAAATCTTCCGCCCTTAATATGATGCCTAATTCTTTGTCAAATATTTCCAGTTGGTAATCCTGACTCAACTTTACCCTGTCGGTAAGCTGGCAGTCGCTGGCAGGAACGGCGCGAGGGAGAGACACTTCCAGCGGGACGTCGCTGCAGTATCTGGAAGCTCCCATCCACTCATTGGCACACTTAAAAAAAAAAGAGTAGCACTCGATGTAACGCAGTGGTAGCGAGATCGCTATTTTTGTTTTTACGTTGTAAGAAGAACGATGCAAGTCGACTGGACTTGTGTTTTGTTTCCTGACTGTTTCGCAGTTCAGTTGTTTTTTTAAAACAAAATATTACGATAAATTCGAGACGCGAGCGTTCTGTTAGTGCGTTCCTGTTCAGTGCGATTTTGCTTCTTATATGACGAGTGTGTTACATCAATTTAGTGTAGTTTAATAAGCGTCTATATTAATATTAAACTTTCAATATTAGATATAGTGAAATATATGTGAAAATGGATCTCATTGCCCAGATTTATTAAGTATGTTGCCACTTATTGATCTTGATGTTAGGTCATTTCATAATAACCTATCGACAGCAAAAAATGTATGAAACGCTGATTCTGACTTATATTTATTGGAGGTTGAAGAAGATAGCATCAGTGAAGGAATAGAATCCAAAAGATTCAAGATGGCGTTAAGGGGAAAAGAAAAGAAATGATTTTCTTCCTTTTCTTGTTATATACATATACATGTATTTTTTTCATATGCATCACTTGTATGTAATATTATGCTATTTCTGGTAAAATAAAAATATAGAATATAACTTGTGTCGTATTATTTTATACAAAATAAATTTATTATAAGCAGATTAAGAAAAATAAAAAATAAAAAGCAATCACAATGGAAAGATACGAGTAATCGTCGTAATCTCCAAATTTTCCAGACATACGTTGTTTTACCTAACGCGTATGAGTTAAATATTGAACTTCGGTTAAATTGCATTATTGTTTTAAACCTATCGAATTTGTTTTCATGATCTTTTTTCTGATAAATACATAAATCCTATATTCTGCAGTTCAATTAATGCATAAATTCAAATTTTTTGAAATTGTGACATGCGGCGTTTTTCCTTACAGCCACAGATATATTTTTTCAATTCCTAGCTATAAGTAATACAGCTATATACGAAGTCAGCCTCCTCTTGGATGTGCACTGAGATGCCGCAATATTACTTTTTGATCATTAAATTGTTGATCTATGCGCTGCAAGTCGCGTTGTCTTGGAACCTCTTCTGCACGTAGTGGTCTTCCATCATTCCTCACTGAATTTTGATATATTTCACGAGCTAATCTGTAGCTTCCTGCTGCTTCGTCAATAGCACACTACTTATTTTCTCACTGTGAATGTAAACACATTGCGTCGTTAATTTTAAAGACTCCATCCTGATCGAGGGCTTATTTTGAAGGTAAGATTTCAAGGAATATGGTCATATTTTTTTTTTAAATTTGAAAACTACTAGCGTTCACGGAGAAATTTATAAAATAAGAATTTTTTTATAATTTTTAATGTTACAAAATTAATTTTTTAATTAAAAAAAATATTATAACGAGCCAACCCCTTCCAATTCAAATAAAAAAAACCAATTCAATCGGACAAATACTTTCTGAGATAAAAATTCATAAGTAGGGGAGACCGGGGCAAAAAGTTCCGGGGGTAAGTTGTTCCGATGGTTATATTTTCAAAATGAAAAGAGATGTCATTGTGCTTTCAATTGTTTTTGCCACGTTAGTAGATCACGCCACTCTGTTGTCCATTTTAGTAGCGTCAGCGACAATGAATCGTGTAGTTGTAAGCAAGGACCTAGTCACGTGCCAGGTAAGTAAATATTTTTCTATCAGTATTTTTTGGTCTATTTCGATTATTTAACATCGATATCATTGATTGTTTCGTCCTTATGGATCAAATACCATTTAAGAACATGTTATAATAGTCTTTATCAGACTATTTCAATATACAGGGTGTTTCACCACCCCTGTCAAAAATTTTAAGGGGTGATTCTACAAGCCAAAATAAGACGAAAATCAAGAATAAAAAAATCGCGTCCGAGGCTTCATTTTTGAGTTATCGATGAGTAAAAAACGGGCTAAAAACGCCTGCCCTTCAGCAGCACTCCATACACGCGCAGTGTCTGCCATCGCGCGCCAAGTTCTCCGTACACAGTGCTCGCTTACCGATGTAACAGAAACTATGACATACCATACGATGCGACAAGTCATTACATTCTTGCGACAATTTATGAAGAAACACACACCTTTCGTTGGCGGCATTAAACCTGCCTACTTGAAAAAATCCACAAGGGCATATCAAAACCCGCCCACGGGATTCTCAAGCAGAGAGGGTGAATGCAATTTCTAATTGACGATTTTGTCCAAAAAAATCACCCACACGCACGTACACACGCACCGCGATTATTGTATTCGCAAGTATTCATGTGTACACGCACAACGATCGTCCATATCATCACACACACGCATCGCGATTATTTCATTCGCAAGTGTCCATGAGAATTACACGCACTATGATTGTCCCGTCCGCGAATGTCCACAAAAAAATGTTCAAAGCATGCACAAAATTTTGCACCTGAAAACACAGACGCCAGGCGATTGTCCCGTTCGCGAGTGTCCACTTAATCACACACGTACGCACTACGATTACTTTACCTACGAATGCGAGATTACTTTACTCACGCACAGAAAAATTCTAGAAATAAAAAAATCTAAAAAACTAAGACTAAGCCTAACACTGAAAGGAAAATTAAATTGAAAAAGAGACTGCTTTCTACGCGAGAAATATTTCCTGCCGATTACAGCTGTTCGAGAGGCCGAGGTCAATGACCGAGAGATGTGACAATGTAAAGGCATTGGCATGTGAACAGAAAAGCGTCGATATTTGCATGTGCCGGCAGGAATGCAGTGTTGGGCAAAATTTTATTCAGTTAACAGATAATGAATAAGAGTAACAAATAAAATTTTATTCGTCACTAACGAATTTGAATTTATTCAAATAAGAATTTATCCGAAGAAGAATTTATTCGAATCGGAACTTATTTGTAGTAGAATTTATTCGCATAAAAATTGATTGATTTTTTCTTTTGATTTAAAACAATCAACAAATATTCGTATTATTGTTCGAATAATTTATCAGTCATTAGACGAATAGGTTATTCGAATACATTTGCACTCGGTATTCGAATAAATTACTGAGATAATTATTTGAGATAAACATTTATTCGAAATAATTCGAATAATGCCCAACTCTGCAGAAAGGCACACATGTTCTACACTAACACATTTGCGCAACATTTTTCAGTCTCGCGTGAAATTTAACCAACGTCTCCTCTGTAAGGAAAATTTGTCAATAGCGTGCTCATCGTTCTATCATCTCTGTAAAAAGTGATCTTTCCGACGCGTGCAACTGCGCACTTCACTGATACACACACACCGCGATTATTTGACTTGGTACTGTCCATATGAATTACACACACTAGAGTCTGCGGATAACTGAAATTTACGCATCTGAAGCCGTTGTCGTCGAACGATGACACGAGATCAGCTGCAGGTTCTGCGTTCAAATTACTAATCGCACGCACAACACGTTGTCGCTGTTCAACGGTGGACCGTCACGACGGAAGAAACTTCAACATCGGTGCTAAGAATTCTAATTCTTCAGACATTCTATTTTTATACTTTTTATAAAATAAACGGCACAGTATCAGACACGAACACTTCTTTCTACCTCGAAGTTTGGAAGAATACTGCATCGTTGGAAAGAAATGAAAGCGATCGGTTCAACGACATTCGTCGCGGTACTACAAAGTATAAACAGTTTCGACTCTCGGAATCGAGTTACCGCTGCCTGGATCTCGAGCGTGCAAGGGATAAATAAGGACACACCGATTAATAACAAAGCATTGACACAGTTTTTAGTCTCTCGAATGGAATTTGTCCAAGGTCTCCTCAGTTTGGTGGCTGTTGCGAACGAGAAAACAGCTGTAATCGGCAGGAAATATTTCTCGCGTAGAAAGCAGTCTCTTTTTCAATTTAATTTTCCTTTCAGTGTTAGGCTTAGTCTTAGCTTTTTAGATTTTTTATTTCTAGAATTTTTCTGTGCGTGAGTAAAGTAATCTCGCATTCGTAGGTAAAGTAACCGTAGTGCGTATGTGTGTGATTAAGTGGACACTCGCGAACGGGACAATCGCCTGGCGTCTGTGTTTTCAGGTGCAAAATTTTGTGCATGCTTTGAACATCTTTTTGTGGACATTCGCGGACGGGACAATCATAGTGCGTGTAATTCTCATGGACACTTGCGAATGAAATAATCGCGATGCGTGTGTGTGATGATATGGACGATCGTGGTGCGTGTACACATGAACACTTGCGAATACAATAATCGCGGTGCGTGTGTACGTGCGTGTGGGTGATTTTTTTGGACAAAATTGTCAATTAGAAATTGCATTCACCCTCTCTGCTTGAGAATCCCGTGGGCGGGTTTTGATATGCCCTTGTGGATTTTTTCAAGTACGCAGGTTTAATGCCGCCACCGAAAGGTGTGTGTTTCTTCATAAATTGTCGCAAGAATGTAATGACTTGTCGCATCGTATGGTATGTCATAGTTTCTGTTACATCGGTAAGCGAGCACTCTGTACGAGGAACTTGGCGCGTGATGCCAGACACTGCGCGTGTATGGAGTGCTGCCGCTGGACAGGCGTTTTTAGCCCATTTTTTACTCATCGATAACTCAAAATTGAAGCCTCGGACGCAATTTTTTTATTCTTGATTTTCGTCTTATTGTGGCTTGTAGAATCACCCCTTAAAATTTTTGACAGGGGTGGTGAAACACCCTGTATAAGCAGAATATTTTCACAGATTCACATATGTGTCAATGGGGGCTAGTTGTTACCGTGACTTGGGGCACATTGTTGCCATAACAACTTGCCCCACCGCAAATGTACAAATATTTCGGGTTGTATTTTAGGATGCGAACATATAAATGAAAGACGGAAAGGGGCACCACTTCCAATGAAGTTATGCGTAAGGCCGTTGAAGCCGTTATGCAAGAATGTCAGAAGATAAAAACTGTCGCCAGCGAATTCAATATCTGCCACATGACTCTGTCGAGATTTGTTAAAAAACTACAAGCTGGACAAGAGGCCACAGTAGGCTACAAGAAAATGAGGTTGGTTTCTAATGAGCAACAAGAAAAACTTATGGCAGAATACCTTTTGAAATACTCCTCGATCTATTTTGGTCTTCTACCGCAAGAAGTAAGAAAATGAGCGTATGAATGTGCAGTAAAATTTGACCTTAAAAACATTTCACCGTCTTGGCACAAATATGGCACGGCTGGTCCTGATTGGCTAAGTGCTTTTTTAAAGAGAAATTCAAGACTTTCAATAAGAAGTCCTGAAGCAACAAGTTCTAATCGAGCTACTTCATTCAATAAACATAACGTAGATCATTTCTTTTCTAAACTTGGAGATATATTGCTTAAATATAATTTGCCACCATCGAAAATTTGGAATGTGGACGAAACCAGCGTACTAACTGTTCAAAGGCCAAAAAAAGTAATTGCTGGAAAAGGCATGAAGCAAGTAAGCTCTATAGTATCAGCTGAACGCGGCACACTATCCTCTGTTCCAAATAAGAGCATAACTGTGACGCGACCGATTTTCGGCCGATCAGCGCAGATCCCCACTACTACCCATCATTTTCGGCATCTTATTGGTTATATCACCACTCCACGCGTCTCCCACCTAATAGCACGTGCTCATAGCTAATGTGTATATACAGTGATCGTATTTGTTTGAAATTATTTCTACGTATGCAAATGGTATGTGTGTGTGCGTGTAGTATACTTGTATGGAATGTATGTGTGTTTAATATATGTACCTATAACACAATTTGACAAAATATGACGTACCCTGGTGTTATCCCTGAATATTTACCACACGCGTTGCAGCTAAGTATACAGAAAGTATTGTCACCGTGTATATTGTAGACGTCCGTCGACGGAGTAGGAGACGGCGGTAAAGTGAGGATCCGATGCGCGAAACAGTCATGCTCTTATTTGGAACAGAGGATAGTTACCGTTGAAATGACAGTTAGTGCATTGGGAAACACTATACCACCGATGTTTGTTTTCCCGTGACTCAAATACAAAGACTTATTTATCGGAGATGGTCCACCAGAATCAACTGGAGCAGGAAACAGCTCTGGGTGGATGACAGCGACTGAGTATTGATATACATGGATCACTTTATAAAACATGTGAAACCAACTCCATCTGAGCCAGTCTTGTTGTTACCTGACAATCATTCTTCCCATATCGACATAAACTTTGTTGAAAAAGCAAAAGCTAATGAGGTCATAATGCTTTTTTTCCCTCCTCATTGCACCCATGGCATACAACCTTTAGATGTCAGTGTCTATCGGCCGTTCAAAAGTTATTGTGCTATTGCACAAGATAATTGGATGCGTAATAATCCTGGAAAAATCATGTCCGTCTATGAGATTCCAGGAATTGTCAAACATGCTTGGCCCTCGGCATCAATTCCCAATAACATAATTAATAGACTCAAGAAGATTGGAATATGTCTATATAACAAAAATATATTTACGGACGAGAACTTTGCTCCATTTTACGTGACCATCCATCATTTAGTTGAGATCCAGGAACCAGCTGTCATAACACATCAGAACGTCGAAAAGGGAAACGAACCTCAACCAGAGCTCTCCAACTTTCATTACGTAGGACAATCGATTCTTACTGGTATCGTAGAAGATCCTATTCCTGACCTCTCCAGGAATGAAACAGCACCAGCCACATTTTCACCTGAAATGGTCCGGCCTCTACCAAAAGCGAGACGGGAAATCTATGCGTCGTCGTGTTAGAAAATCAGCTCTCGTGACTGACACTCCAGAATAGAATGCATTAGCTGAAGAGCAGTCAAATAACAAAAGGCAAAAGAAGAAATTAATTCAAAGACTATAAGCAAAGGAAAAGAAAAAGGGAAAAGGAAGGGTAAAGATCAAGCTAAGCCGAAGATTCTCTAAGAAAAAAATGAAAGTGATGATGAGGAAGACAATTTGGAATATTATTGCATTATTTGTTGTGATACATATTCCAAATCACAGTCCAGAGAAGAATGAATCGAGTGCATACTTTGCAAGAATTGGGGTTATTCCAAATGTATAAAAAATATAAATACGATATCATACATTTGCCCAAACTGTGATTCCGATGAGTCGTGCGATGATTTTTTATTTTGTTCCTCCAGAAGGCTGATTAATTGTATTAGTCCTGAACGGACGTTAGCGCTTCGGATCTGACTTGCTGCTAGATCAGCGCTGTCCACCGTAGGGGCCCCTCACGCGCCTGCTTCCCCTTCCAACCGTTCTTTCATGCAGCGTGCCTTCGTTGTCAAGGAAACCACGCGACGCTAAACTGGCGATACAGGCTACCGCCATGACAGGCTACCGTCTGAGCTTCCTTGACGCGGACGCGCTAGTCCGTCATGGTCGCCTCCTTAGTGTGGCGTGTATCCTTGACAACGTGGACAAGCGTGGGGGAACCCCAGTTACTCATGAGTAACGTTTTGGACAGCGCTGTGCTATGTCGTTGTTTTACCTAGTGCTTGCGTGAAAAGTGTCACACTGACATTACTTCATATGAAAAGACATTCTATTGCATAAAAACATATATTTTAACATTTTCCATCGCAATATAAATATTTATCCCTCTACTGCAGAGGTGGAATCTCAGAGACTCCGCTGATTCTATCTTTCTTGTTCTCTCCCACTGTTTATAACTCAGCATTTGTATTTCGAATTCAGTTTTTCTGTTTTCTATATGATAATATATATCATATAACATTATATTTTGTTATTCATACTTACTAATAAACTTCTTATAATAAACATAGAACTACAACGTTGATCGACATATATTCCCTTTAACGAAAAGGTTACAAGTTTCATTAATGTAAGTTAAAAGGAAATTAATACAACGGACCACTCTATTCTGTTATGTTTATTAAGAAAATGTATAATAAAGGTAAACCAGTAAGAAGAATTGTCAGAAGCGTTCTATATTTATGTATAAATTAACTGGAAGTTCAGGAGTCTCGTAGACTCAACCTCAGGCTTTACGCTCAAGTACGCAGTCTCTGTAGTAGAGGGGTAAAGCTTTAATTGTTTATTTATATGTTGTCAATGTGTAATATTTTTTAAAACAAATATTCGCACAACTGAAAATCACAAGATTTCTTCTGTTTCATTTTGTCACCTCCCACCTGGTATACGTCCGATCCGGTAAAACTTGCTATGTCACGTGAACGGTGACAAACGTCCGCTACGGTAAAAACTGTAATATCACGTGGGAGGTGACACACGACCGTTAAGAGTTAAGTTTAAGGTTGTTAATGACTTATTATCATAAGTACAAATCTCAATAAGTAGGTAGAAACAGTTGAATGTAAGGCTGATTAGTAGATTACTGTTTGTATATCAAAGATCATGTTTATGATTATTATATTGCTTTGTTTTTTTTAAAGATAATATATTTTTGTTGATCCAAGCCTTAATAAATAAACATTATTAATAAAATTATGTTTTATTTAATTAGAAAATGAAATATTTCATTAAAAGGCAACTCTTATTTCTTAGTAATAACTTACCCCAATACGATAACAACTAGCCTTACGAAGGGGTAAGAAGTTCCGCTTCGACCAGCCACAAATAAATTACTTCCTATGAAAAACCTATAACAATACATTAAATATAAACTTAAAATCCTAGGACATAATAAATTTAACAATCGATTAGTCGGCTTCCGTTTCCGGTAGGATAGTGTAAGTTGCGGAAAGTGTGCGAAAGGATTTGCGATACGAAATCTGAAAGAGTTAGGAGAGGAGAGATGAGAGAAGAGTGACAGTAGTGGGGGTGAAAGGTGGTGGAACGAGGCGGAGTGTAGAGGAAAGGGGGATGAGTAAGGGGTAGTCAGGTGGAAAGGAGAAAGAATGCGTGAGATTTGTAGGGTAGTTGGAAGAAAGAGAGTGCGTGTGGAAGTTTGAGTGAGAGAGAGTGACATCTGGAGTAAAAGAAGGGTAATAGTGAGGTAGGTAAGGTAGACAGCATGAAAAGAAGTAAGGTAGAAAGCATGAAAAGAGGCAAGGTGTGTTAGATCCAAGAATTGGAAGAAAATTGAAAAGAAGAAGAATGGAAGTACACAGGGCAAGAAGTGGAAGTACGGGAAGAATGGAGGAATTTTTGAAGAGGAAAAGGTCAGAGAGGGAGATTAGGAAAGAGGAAAAAGAAGTATTGGTATTCCAAAAAAGTAGGAAAATTGCGAGGTCGCCGGAGGGAAAAAATATAGAAGGGAAAATGGACAATTTATTGGAGATTGTGACGGAAGGTAGGAAGGAAACAAAGGAAGGGTTTGAAGGTATAAATAGCCAAGTGAAAGATATAAAAGAAGAGTTGGAGTGGGTAAAGGAGAAGTTGATTAGGAAAGAAAGGAAATGGGACAAAGAGAAGGAAGAAATGAGAAAGAAAATAAATAAGCCAGAAAATAAGTTAAAAGAGGTAAAGAAAGGGAAAGGAAGAGAATGGAAGGAAATAAAGAAAAGAATGAAAAGACTGGAGGTAGGGAGGAAAGAAAAGGAAGAAAAGGTGGTGGAAAAAAAGGTGACGGAAATGGAGAAAAAATTGAGAAAAAATGGGAAAAGAAAGAAAGGGAGGAGTGAAAATTGAATATAATAACTAAAAGGGTTAAGGGTGGAGAAAGGGGATACAAAGGCGGCAGTAGAAAAATTATGTAAAGAATTATAAGTGGGAGACGGAATAATGGAGATAAGGTAGATAAGAGCAAAAACTGAGGAAAGAGGTGAAATGGTGATAGTTAAAATGCTGGTCGCTGGGAAAAAGATAAAGATATTGGAGAATAAGAAAAGATTGAAAGGAAGGGAGGAGAGGATAGAAGAAGGCCTAACGTGGAAAGAGAGGCAAATAAGATGGATGATAAGAACAATTGCGGTGCAGGAAGAGAGGAAAGGTGGAAGGATCTGGACAGGTAGAGAGAAAATACAAATAGATGGAAAATGGTGGTTTTGGGACGAAGAGAGGGAGATATTGAGCAACAGAGTAGGAATGGTGAGGGGGGAAGGAGAGGCAAAGAGGAAGTAGCAGGGAGAAAGTAAGTACAGAAAGAGAGAAAGAGAGGAGAGAAAGACAGATAGGAGTAGAGGGAGGAGAGAAGAAGGAAAGCAAGAAGTCAGAACAGAAAAAGGAAGGTAGGGAAAGTAGATGGAACAGAGTGGCAGGATTTAGATCGGGGAATGAAGTGAAAGAAGAGAGATATTGGCAGAATGAAAAAGAGAGAAAATGTAGAGTGTATAAGAGAGAGGAAGAGACTTGGGAGCACGTATGGGTATACTGTATAGAAGGGGATAAGGAAGAAAGTGGCTGGCAAGAGGTAGTGAAAGAAATTGTAGGTGAGGATGGAAAGGGTGAATGGTGGATGCCGGAGATAGAAAGGAGAAGAAAGGGAGTTGAGGGGCAAACAAACAGGATAGAGGACGGGGAGGAAGAAGAAGTAGTGGAGCAAACGGAAGTCCCGGAAAGGGTAGAAATGTAAGATAGGAGAAGGATAAATAGAGAATAAAATAAGTTAAAATAAGGTAGTATAAAGGCGAGCGATGGAAAAGAGTGAGAGAGAATACGTAGACGCGAGAACGGAAAGAGAGTAGAGATAGCGGCGAGAGGAAGTAAGCGATAGCGGAACAGAGAGCGATTAGCGTTGAGTTAGAATAAGTAGGAGATGTAGAAATAAATAGGCTAAGGAACAGGAGACAATCCATGTAATCCCAAGGGGATCATGTAGATATATCCATACATACGTACATACAATAGATCAGTTAATAGTGAAGAGAATAACTACATTATTTTACAGTCATTTTTTATGTTTTCTCAAAATCGGAACTCTTAGCCCCGGTCTCCCCTACTCAGATTCATTTAACCTGAGTCGGCAACGAACTAATTTAGATGTTGGATTTTTACAAATGTACAACCATTGTAAAGGTCAATGATCTGTATAAATTGTAAATTTGTGATCGCCAACAATTCCTTCTCAGTGGTCGAATAGTTCTGCTCGGCTTTATTAAGGGATCTTGAATAATATGAGAGATCACATCTTGTTCGTTTTTAATTTGGGATAATATAGCTCCGATGCCTACATTTGATGCGTTAGTTATGAATCTGACAATGAAAGGCTCTGAAAAATTCGGATATTGTAATAGAGGTTTTTCAATTAATTTACTTTTTAAAGTTCGAAATGCTTCTTCTTGCTCATTTGTCCAAACAAAACATACATCTTTTTTTAACAGAGACGTTAAGGGTTTGTCAATTGTAGAAAAATCGGGAATGAATTTCCTGTAATATCCTATCGTGCCTAAAAACATTTTAACATGTTTTTGATTTTGAAGACGCGGCAAGTTAACAATTGCTTCAACCTTTTTTAGATTTGGCTCTACACCTTTATCGGAAATTATCTGAGCTAACTATTCACAAGAGTATTGCAGAAAGTTACATTTATCCGCTTGAAGTATAAGATTATTTTCGCGAAGTCTAGAAAATATATTTTTTAATTTTCAGTTATGATCTTCCAGCGTTGAGCCGTAAATGACGATGTCGTCGAGGTAAACGAAACATTGGGTACCTATTAATCCGATTAGGACATTATTCATAAGCCTCTGGAAGCGTGCGGTAGCATTTTTAAGGCATTCTCGTATATTCAAATGAGCATTTGTGGTTGTAAACGCAGTTTTTGGACTATCAGTTAAATTCAGTGGAATTTGGTGAAATCCACTTGCTAAATCGAGGGTCGTAAAGTAATGAGTATGTTCCAACTGATCCAGAATATCTTCGATCTTTGGAAATGGATCTGCATCTCCTATCGTCTTTTCATTACGCTTTCTATAGTCAACTACTATGCGCCATTTGCGGATACCTGAAGCGTCAATTTTCTTTGGGACAACCCATAAGGAGTTTCTCGAGAAATGAGAAATCAGATTATATTCCTCGAGAGTTTTCGAGAAATTCAAAAAAATATTGCAAAATTTATATTTTTGGAATAATGTTGATAATATTTGTCAGAAATGCAAGAAAACTTTAACTAAATGTTTATTCCTGTCTAATTTATATAAATCTTGTGTAAATGAAAGAACAGATATTAAATATAATTGATAAATTTATTTATTTAATACAAAATTTGTACAAGGCCAAACATTACTTTATGCTTTAAAATAGTTTTTTAAAAAGCACAATGGGTCTAATGTAGCGTCAGGCAATCTGCTTCCTTTTTTTGTGTGTCAAAATCTGTAGCTGTAGAAAAATTTCTTTCGTTTTGAGTGGACGGTGGCATGGTCGTATGTAGAACATCCAAAGTTGTTGTAAGTTGGGTGTCCTTTTTTCAATGGACTCAAAAATATGAAATTCCTTTGCTAAAGTCCGGAATTTGTCTTCTTCTTGGTTGACGCTAAATTCTTGGAGGCTATCTGCGATTGCTAACTCTAATTGTTTTCTTAATGGTAATTCTTCATTTTGAGGATCTGTAACTTTTTTTAGTATTTTCAGGAGAATCATGGTTATATTTTCCGAAAAATCTACTTAGAATTTGTTTTGCCGTTTTACACATATCTGTCTTGGATGTTAAAAGAAAAAATGCGTCTTTTGAATCTTTCTGAAACGATTCTGGATTATGAAAAAATTTTATAAGGGATACAATATTCTTATCACTTCTTTTTAATACTTCTTCTTTAATAGCTACATGAAACTCATTACTTAATTTAGTATTCAGTTTTTCTAAATTTTTAAATAAAAATTTAAGAGCACCTTCAGCAGTTAATAGTGTTGAATCTCCTCTACTGACCTTTCTATTGTAATTCTTATGGGTTCTCATGTTACTAATAAGATTTCAGCAACTTTCATATATTCATCGTCCCACATGTAATCTAAGTTCATTTCAGTCAGTGCACTTTTAATTGGATTCCTTACTTTCATAAATCGCCTAATCATAGCCTCCATAGTATTCCACCTAGTCTTACAATCCAAAATAAGCTTTAACTGTGTATTCTCTTCTTCTTCCACATATTTTTGCAGAATATCATTCTTCACTAGCGAATTCTTTAACGGTTTTACAACTTTTCGTATTGATGTAAGTGTTTCTTTGATGGTTGGTCGCAACTGAACATTTAGTCCCTTCGTCAATAGATATGCTGAACTTTTGGTCGTTTAATATAAGTGTATTTATTTTTTTTAATTAGCACTTCTTTTTTTTTTGTATAAAAATCCATCATGAACTGCATTATGTCTGATGAATTACGAGGAAGATTAAATTCTTAAAACGTTATACTTTGTCTTATAAATTCACTTTTTGCTATTTGATTAAATGAAAAGCGATCAACAGCTGCCAATTTCGATATTATATCCGACAAAGTTGTGTAAGAAAATGCAATGTCCAGGTCATCTGGAAAACGTCGCCTGTCATCGCCATTGTTGGATACCGCTCTAAGCTAGAACATATTTTCATACTTATCATTTAGTTTAAGATAAGTAACCCCAGAATTTCCTTCTATCTTCCGTACACAATTACGCATACGACCCCTGAACCTCTTAATCATCAACCCCGAGTCATACGCTTAAACATCTTACTTATCAACTCCTAGTAATATCCAAGAATGTCTATTGGGCCTTTTCCTTCTCCCACTACCTCCTGAGACAGACACACAGAAGAATTGCTACATCTAAACGGTTTCTAGATAGAAACTATAGTCTAGGTGCTTTTGCAAACTTGTAAGATTTCGTGTACAAAAGTTTAGTAGAATAAAAATATTGTTTTTTTATTTAAAATACTAAACATCGGAATCTAAGGCCACATTTCCACTCGCGACTACCCGCGCGCGACTCTCCGTCGCGCCACTTTGAAATACATTGCGGCTTATGGGGCTATTTCCGCCCCAATGTCATAGTGCTTCAGAAACCCGAGAAAGGTTGGCTACTGTTCGCGGGTGAACCTTGTCCTCTTCGGTTGGGCCTACTGCACGTGGTATCCACGTGTGCGGGTCCTTTTCCGGAAACCGAGAAAAGTTGGCAAAATTCTAGAATTTTTTGTGTACGCTATATATTGAATGTGTTATACAGGATTACTTTTTAAATGTTATGTTATAAGTTTTATAAAAAAAGATCAAATTTACTATATGTAATCAATCCGTAACCGACTTACAAGGAATGTTACGGAGTTGACACACGCCGATTTTGATGAAATTTAGATATGATATAGATCTAGAAAAAATATTCGACACGTATTTTTTTATATCGGCTCTTATTCACTTTGAAGGGGTGAAAACAGCCCTCGAAGTAGAGGGTGAGAACCCTATTTCGCAGTATATCTCGAAAACTATGAGAGGTAGAAAGAAAGTTTAAATGTACGGTTGGTCTATTTTTTAATGCCGAATCTGCCTATGTAAATAGTTTTTCAAAAAATTAATTTGTTTAAAAAATATATTAAAAATTCACATATTTTTGCCAATTTTTCGGGCTAAATGTTAATTAGTTTTGATGAAACTTTGTACATATAAACTTTGAATCAGTACCAAAAATACGGATAAATTGAAATTTTTAATTTCGACCTTGCAATAAATTTTATTACATGCGCAATATAAGCGCATTTTGTGTCTGATGAAAGTTTTTAGATTCATATGATTGAGGTTCTAGTACATTTTTATGGCGTCTTAGGTAATTACATTACCCTACGTGTTAGTATTTTGTTTGCAAGGGTAGATATCGCCAGAGCCGACGACGATATCGAACGGACGAATTAGAAATCAATATGGCACAAGCCGGAATAAAAATCGAACTCGGTAAAAAAATGTTAATAACGTTTGATGGTTCTAAATCTTAATTGTACGAATTTTGTGGCAATTGCGACAAAGCAATTTCTTTGGTGAGTGAGGAAAATAAAATAATTCTATTTGCAATAATCGAGACGAAGATAACGGGTAACGCTAGAGCCTTAATTAGAAATCGCGAGTGGAGTGCATTAAAATCGTATTTGTGAGATGCTTATTCCGATAAAAGTTCACAAGGTCAATGGCAATTGGAATTATCTTCTTGCAAACAGGCCTAAAACGAAGATGCTCTTTCTTATTCCCAAAAGATTGAAATTTGTTTAATAAGGCTAACAAATAATCTTGATGATAGTTTATCGGCTATTAAACGTAGAGCATGCGTAAATCTTTTGCAAAAACAAGCTCTTGATGTCTTCGTTATGGAGTTACGAAAAGATATTTCTATAATAGTCAAGTCACAAAGACCAACTACTTTAGTAGATGCGATTCAAATAGCACGAGCGGAAGAAGTCGAACAAAAATCGCAAATAGAGATTGTAAGATTTCAGGGATTAAGTTTGAGAGAAACAAAGTATTGCACGAATTGTAATCGAAACGGTCATACAACAATAGATTATCGTTTCCGTGAACCTAAGACTGTAGGACAAAATTCGTACTTCCGAAAAAAACTAGCTGTCAGACATGTAAATGTAAATTCTTATATGACAGGCCACGATAATTCATATGACTCTGAGGAGTTTATATTGCAAAAAGTAGAGGGCACGTAATTAACGAATGTAGAAAACGCGAATATAATAATGGACGGTATCAACAAATGAATAGGAATTCCTCAGCAAGAGCACATCAATCTTATCGCTCATCACCGAATCGAACTAATACCTATTCTCCTACACATTCACGAAATTACCCTCGATCAGGTCCTCAACATTTTCGCAATAATCCACGTAGCAGTGAAAATTCTTTAAACTCCAATCACACCACGGTAACTGCCGCACCGAGAGCGATTCACGAATTACAGGCAGAACGATCAGTCGAATACAAGGGGTTACAACTTTTGTTCAAGTAGATTTCCAAGAAGGTACAGAATTTCATTTAAAATTACTTTTAGATACAGGTGCAGATATTTCTATTATAAAGGTTTCACAGTTAAAGGGAGATGCTCTTATTTACGATGACATAACATTAAAAATGAGGGGTTTAACATCTGAACCGTTTGAAACATTAGGCTATTGTTATTTAAATATGAAAATAAATAATGCTATGCATACGGGCATATTCCACATTGTAAAAGATAGTTTTCCTATTGCATACCCTGGAATTTTTGGAAACGATATTATATTACATCTAAGGCTTCGAATAAATTACACTAATTATTTATTGCATTTTCTGCATAATTCATGCGTCTAATTCATGAGGAAAAACCATTAATGCATATAAATTCAGAATCTTCTTTCAATTCTAGTAATCAAACAACCTTAAATTCAGAATTATGTCCAGTATTCAATTCGAATGTTCTTACAATACCAGCTCATACGGATACGTTTATTCCAATCAGAGTTTTAAATTCAAATATTAAAGAGGGAATAATTCCTCGAGGAAATGTTCAAGGCTAGTTAAAGTCAATAAAAAATCTGAACCTTTAACGTCTATTCTAAATATTACCAACAAATATATGCAAATTAATAAGCCTGAAGCCATATTAGAGGAATTAGGTGAGGATGTTATGAGAGTTTTAAATCTCGATTCCGTAGAATCAACCGAAATCAAAAGGAACGTCAATTCCAAATCTGAACGTCCAAAAACAATTACTGTACATGTTCGATTAGATCATTTAACTGACGAGGAAAGGAAACGTATTATTGATCTTTTTATTGAGTTTAATCACATCGTATATTTAGAGGAAGATATTCTAACTTGTAGTGATGCTATATCTAACAAGATAGTAACACATACGGATGTTCCTATTTCTGCAAAAACATATCGTTATCCAGAGTGTCATAAAAAAGAAGTTAGTAAACAAATTGATAAAATGTTAAAACATGGTATAATAAAACCTTCAAACTCCCCGTGGAATGCACCTCTTTGGGTGGTTCCTAAAAAGGCGGATGCGTCTAGTCAAGTCAAATAGCGCATTGTTATTGATTGTCGCAAGTTAAACGAAGTTACTGTTGGCGATTCATATCCCTTACCCAATATGATTGATATTTTAGATCAGTTGGAAAATTCAAAGTACTTTACGACTTTGGGTCTCACATCAGGATTTCATCAAATAAAAATGCATCCAGAAGATGCTGCGAAAACAGCCTTTTTCACTCCTACCAGTCATTTTGAGTTTTGTCGTATGGCGTTTGACTTAAAGAACGCGTCAGCGACTTTTCAAAGACTAATGAATACGGTTCTTGCAGGTATACAAGGCATTAGGTGCCTCATTTGTTTGGATGATATCATTACTTCCGCTGATTCCTTTGAGACACACACAAAAAAATTGCGGGAAGTACTTCAGAGATTATCAAAACATAATTTGAAAATTCAGTTAAATAAGTGTGAATTTCTACGCCGTGAAGTAATGTATCTCGGACACGTTCTATCGGAAACAGGAGTAAAATCACATCTTTCCAAAGTGGTAACTGTAAAAGATATTCCAGTACCTAAATCACCTAAAGATATAAAGTCATTTCTAGGTCTCGCTAGCTACTATCGTAGATTTATTCCAGATTTTAGCAAAATTTCTAAGCCCTTAACATCATTACTGAAGAAAGATGTAGCATTTGTATGGACAAGCAGTCAGCAGAATTCTTTCGAAACATTAAAACCTAAATCGATTTCTGAACCGATATTACAGTATCCTGATTTTTCAAGGGAATTTATTCTCACCACACATGCCAGTAATTTCGCTATCGGTGTTGTCTTATCACAAAAATATGGTACTCAAGATTTACCTGTAGCTTATGCCAGAAGAACTCTGAATCGAGCAGAATCAAACTATTCGACAATAGAACGCGAGTTGTTAGCAATCTTGTGGGCAGTAAAGCATTTTCGTTCTTATGTTTTCGGTAGGAAATACCAGATAGTCACGGACCATAAACCCTTAACATGGTTGTTTAATGTTAAAGATCCACGTTCACGTTTGATTCATTGGCGATTGCTATTAGAGAAATATGACTATGAAATACTGTATAAAGCAGAGATGATCAATTCTAATGTGGATGTTCTGAGTCGAATAAATTGCAATACGGAAGCTGAAATTAAACTTAATGTAATTGATTCAACGTTTACTAAACCATACTCTGATTTGTTAAATGCTTTAGAAACCTCGATAATTAATTATGATAAAATTGAGGAAAATAATGATATTCTGTTATCTTCGCGTGATAATTATGCAGTTTGTATTTCAAAAGATTTAGAGACCAGTAGTGTCATTTCAGGAGAATTAAAGAAAAAATATCCCAATCATTTAGATATACTTAAGAAACAGAATATTGCAAGTCAAAAAATAGTAACAATAAAAGAGAATGGTAGGCATATATTCTATTTTGTAATTAAAGACAATTACTGGGATCAAGGAAGTTAGGAGGATCTTTTTTAAATATTATGCAATTTACGAAATCTTTTAATAAAATATAAATTAGAATCCATAAGTATACCGCTGTTAAGAACGAAATACGAAAAATTCAAATGAGAAAAGACCAGATAGATCTATGGTACGTTATGTATTCAAGGGAACAGATATTAATGTTAAAATATTTTTCAATAAAGTACGAACACCAACATTAAAGGGAATTAAAGAAATACTCAAGGAAAATCATGATTCCCCATTCGCAGGACATTCGGGATTCCATCGTACATATAAAAGAATTAAGGAAAATTACAAATGGTCTTCCATGAAAAAGAATATCGCAGACTACACCAAATATTGCAAATCCTGTCAAGAAAATAAATTAGTGAGGAAAAAGAATCACGCACCAGTGCAAATTACAACTTCTACAGCCTCAAAGGCTTTTGAAAGAGTGTCATTAAATATTGTAGGTCCTTTGCCATTATTTGAAAATGGAAACAAATATATTTTAACGATCCAGAATGATTTAAGCAAATTTTCCCAAGCCTATGCAATACCAAATCATGAAGCCAGTAAAATAGCTAAAATGTTTCACCATGAATTTATTTGTAAATACAGAATTCCTGATTCTATTTTAACGGATCAAGGTAGAGACTTCACTTCACAATTATTGAAAAATGTTGCGAAATTATTCAAGATAAAACAAATTCAAACTACTACCTATCATCCACAAACGAATGGTGCTCTTGAACGTTCTCATGCCACTGTGGCGGAGTATTTAAAGCATTATGTAAAGTCAGATCAAACCGACTGGGATGAATGGCTTTCAAGCGCAATGTATGTGTGTAACACAACTGTACATACATCCACTAATTTTACTCCTTATGAATTAGTCATTGGTAAAAACCTGAAATTCCATCCTCTTTATTCGAAAAGCTTGAATTTAGATGCTGATTTTATTGATGATATAAAATTAAAGCTTCAAAAATCACATGAAATTACAAGGAATTATATAATTGACTCCAAAGAGCGGAATAAACAATATTACGATAAAAGAACAAGCAAAGTTATTTATAGAGTAGAAAATATAGTATACTTATTACGAGGAAAAATTAATGGCTCGAAAAAACTTAGTTCTAATTATATTGGTCCGTATAGGATAGTTAAAATTAATTCCCCGATAAATGTTACTCTTCAAATTAATGAAAAAGAACTAGTCATGCATACCGATAGAATAAAACATGCACGAATCAAGGACACTGCTTCCCAAACATAAATACTATAATAATGTTACAGGTTTTTCTCAGTCGTCAATGCGGAGTATTACAAAGTCATGCGATTCAAATACACTCCTGGAATTTATTACGATAACATACAAGAATTAAAATTTTATGATACTACAGTGAATCCTCCCACATTGACCCAGTTGGCACTACGCTCCAGTGACCCTATTGCTATTCCTACGCCTATGGCACAGTCAGTCAAGCGTGTGATTCGTGTAATGCGATGCGCGGCAGCGGTTCTTTTGACGACAGTTCACGCATGGCAGTTCGTAATACAATAACATAACTGTTTTAATTTTCCTTTTTTTATGTGATAATTTGTTTAACATATTGGTGAAATTTTTCCGATTAAAGTGACATCAAACACGATATATTTTGGACCACATTTACTTATTTCATACTTATTGTATAACTCATTTTACTCCATTATCGCCTTGATTATGTTACGTATGAAGAATATTTTTTCCGTTCGCTTTCCTTATGTTTCTCAAGCTCGCGCCCGAGGAAGGAAAACGCCCTAAAACCCCTTCATGTTTATCTCGCGAGTAACGAAGGGGAGCATGAGCAGCAGTCCCACGGATAGCAACCAGAAGTCAAAGCTGATTCATCTAGGATCCACGAAGATCTCCTTATATGGAAATCTTAATGGATCCCCACCCATTTTTCGGTGTATATAAACCCTCAAATTTGAACCCTCTCGGGCAGAACTGAAAAGTCGTTCGTAACGTCACGTCGCATTACGTTCGTTAAAGAGTTGGTTGCATCTAGTGAGATCGGGCTCAAGTTCCCTTTCGAATCAACAGTTAACCTTATAGAATCCGCGAGTTCGGTAGAAAATCTATTTGGCATTCTTCTTAAACCGCTCTTCTGTCCCCGCATTGCCAGTGCGTCAACACCGAGCATCCATCGCATAGGTAATAGAAATGAAGTAATGAGCGTGTAGGGTTTATATAATAAATAATCCCACACAGTGTTCAATATTAGAGAGTGTTATTGCCCACGAGATAATGTACAATGTGGCTCTGACGAAATGTCGATGGAGACTGTCCTCACGGAGCTTTTCGAAGTTCCAGAAAAGCTCCGCGAGAAATGCTTTTCTCTAATTGGCTAACCCTGCGCGTTGGTGTTAGCCAATCAAGCTTTTCTAATTACCCAAATCGCGCCATCTATTCCTTGCGCCCTTGGCGCGCTTTTTCGGAAGACGGCTGCGATTTGGTGGGGGAGAACGTCTTGGCAGAAATTTGGCAACGCAGCGGAATTTTCTCCAGGCTCGGAACTCGTGACGTGGTCGGTTGCAAGGCCACCTAGCCCCGCGTCGTGGGCCCTTCGGAAAGGTCGGTTTTATGACACCCGCATATGCTATTGAGGCCGTCTACGAAAGTTCGAATCAGAACGTCATTGTTCCCGTCTTAAGTAATAAACATATGTAAAAACGGCTTTCTCAAAAATAGCTTCGCAGGCGCGCGTATCATAAAACGGTTCAACCTTCTGCACGTCAAATGTTTTAATTTGCACGCACAGCAGGCCGCTACAGAAACATTAAACTATTCGCGATACACACATACACTTGTAACAAGACTGACTTTTTGAATATACATTTAGTGTTCATTTATAAATTACATCTCTTTCAAAACCCATCAATTATACCAACAATCCTTATAATAGTAGTTGAACGTTCCCACACGATATAACTTTACCGCTCGAGTTATATCGACTTTTAATTTAGAGTTACGAGGCTAAACTAACATTTCCTACGACTCCCTGATTTCGCATCAGGTTCGTTCGCACAACACATTTATCCAAAAGAGTTTTCTCTAACCTAGTGGCTCCCCAGTTTCGCATTGGGTTCGTCCACGAAATCTAGCCCATCCTGCGGCTCCCTGGTTTCGCACCAGGTTCGTCCGTATCCTACAGCTCTCTGATTACGCATCAGGTTCGTCTGTAAACTCATCCAACCTCCTACAGCTCCCTGATTTCGCATCAGGTTCGTCTGTAATTTCTCCAACCTCCTGCAGCTCCCTGATTTCGCATCAGGATCGTCTGCACGTATTATCCTAGTGACTCCCTGATTTCGCATCAGGTTCGTTCACGAAGTTTCAACCTCCTGCGGCTCCCTGATTTCGCATCAGGTTCGTCCGCACGTATCTCCATCCTAGAGGCTCCCTGATTTCGCATCAGGTTCGTCCTCGTTTTCAAAATCCTAGCGGCTCCCTGATTTCGCATCAGGTTCGTCCGCGTACCACACTAACAAACTGATAAACCATATTCCTTGCAAAATACACCTCGCCGGCCTCACGCGTTGCTAACGGCCCTGGCTCGTAACAATTACATTACAAAAATGGGTTGTCAGTGACGTTTGAAATTATAATAGTATAATATTTCTAAACACTATAAATTGCAGAAGTATAAAGTAGTAAAATATTCTACATTAAATTATATTTACAATGAGATGATACGTGTATAAATATGTAATAGACTTCACACACAAAAAGTTTTAAATCATTTAACGTGGCTGAAAAAGTTGTCGAGTTTCAAACCTACCCAACCATAACTTTGCTCATATGTATTTATAATATATTGAAATTCTATATTTTATCGAAAAGAGTACAAAATCTTCAGTGATCGTTGTATGACTTTTTAAAAAGTCATTTTGTCAAAAATCATAGAAAAGTTGTGAGATATGAAAAAAAAATATTGAAAACATTTTTAAAACTTTTCCGGAAATTTTGCTGAGTTGAAAAATGTAATTGTAGTCTTGTAGTCTTAAACAGGCTGTACCTCCACATCCGTCAAGCGTAGGCTGCTACGCTCACACTGATCGTAAAATGTAGGCATGATTCTCACACTGACCATCAAACGTAGGCTGTTTCCCACGCTTTCCGGAAAATTTAGTCTGTTCCCCCCCATTGTCCGTCAAACGTAGGCTATTCCCCCACATTATCAGTAAAATTTAGAATTGTTCCCTCTCATTATCCGTCGAAAACGAAGCCTGTTCCCCTACTTCGTCCGTAAAATGTAGGCCGCTTTGCTCACACTGACCGTAAAATCTAGGCATGATTCTCACACTGGCCATCAAACGTAGGCTGTTCCCCCACATTATCGAGGCACAGCTTACATTCGACGGACAATATGTAGAAATATTTCATGTATTTTGCTAGCAATCCATTTTTGTAATTCATTCGAAGCGATAATGAAATGAGTTAATCAATAAGTATTAATAAGTAAATGTGATCCAAATTATATCATGTTTGGTCTCATTTTGATCAGAACAATCTCATCAATATGTTATAAACTTTTCCATACAGAAAAAGTTAAAAATAAAAAAATTTAAGTGTCGTCTTTATTATAACATTTGGTACGCGGGTATTTAAATCTCTCGGTTGCCTCGACTCTCATTCCATCATTCTCTTTTATTCGCTGTCCTTTTCTTTGTTCGGCGAACTTCAAAGGCGCGCTGCGAGGCTGGAAATGTAGCCTCGGTATGCACAAACTGACCCTTTTCGATTCCGAGCTGAGGGTTAAGGGCTCATTTCCTCTTGCGACTAGCCGCGCGCGACTCTCGGTCGCGCCACTATGAAATACATTGCGGCTTATGGGGCTATTTCCACACGCGCGGCTGCGACTGCCAGCCGCGCGCGACTTTTAAGTCTGGGACACCCCTTCCACTCGACCAGTTGCCCTTGACTGCCAGTCGCGCCACTATGAAATACATTGCGGCTTATGGGGCTATTTCCACACGCGCGGCTGCGACTGCCAGCCGCGCGCGACTTTTAAGTCTGGGACACCCCTTCCACTCGACCAGTTGCCCTTGACTGCCAGTCGCGCCACTATGAAATACATTGCGGCTTATGGGGCTATTTCCACACGCGCGGCTGCGACTGCCAGCCGCGCGCGACTTTTAAGTCTGGGACACCCCTTCCACTCGACCAGTTGCCCTTGACTGCCAGTCGCGCCACTATGAAATACATTGCGGCTTATGGAGCTATTTCCACACGCGCGGCTGCGACTGCCAGCCGCGCGCGACTTTTAAGTCTGGGACACCCCTTCCACTCGACCAGTTGCCCTTGACTGCCAGTCGCGCCACTATGAAATACATTGCGGCTTATGGGGCTATTTCCACACGCGCGGCTGCGACTCGAGCCGCGCGCGGCTGGAGAATACAGGCGCGACTCTCATCGCGACCGAATGCCATTAGTGCTTCAGAAACCCGAGAAAGGTTGGCTATTGCCGCCAAAGCTGTTCCTCGAACCCTGCGATGGTTTTTCGTTAAACGCGTGATGTCAAAAACAAAAGACTCGCAGGGGATCGAGAGTCGTCGACCTTCGACGAACAGCTTCAACGGCTGCATACATTGTCATTTCGTCGCGCAATCGGCAACCTTTGGCTGTCGCCGGCCTACGACACACCTGTGTCCGTACAAATGCCTAATTGCCTAATAAAGTAGATTTATCGACCTCTTCGACAAACAGCTTCAACGGCTGCATACATTGTCATCTCTCGTCGCGCAATCGGCAACCTTTGGCTGTCGCGCGCGGCTGAGTCGCGGCATGTTGAGTCGCGAGCACTCGAGAGTCGCGCGCGGCTAGTCGCAAGTGGAAATGAGCCCTAATGTGGGAGGATTTACTGTACTTGGAAATTAGTTACGTACTTTGATTTGTCCTATGTAGACAATAGATTACACATAATTGAACTTAGGTATAAGAAAATTAAATTATATTGTTGTTGGGTCTTTGGCGGTGGAATAAATTTCATACACACAATGGTAACAATGTAAATACATATATTATATAATAGTGGATTAATGGTACAGAGTATTATACATGTCAAGACGACAAGAGCGTGCGAGAGAATGCCGCCGGGTCACCACGAGTTCGTGCATCTATAAAACAATCGACGATCACCTAGGGATGAAGTGAAGATAGCCCTGGCGGTCCATTTGAATGGTTTCCCTAACAATTGTGATGACTTTAATAATTCAGACGAACCCCTAGCTTGTAAATCTACATTGCAAGCATTAGATCTTTCAATACCGTCTTTAAAAATCAAGGAACAAGATTTAAAAGATTGAATTGGTCATAAGCGCGTAAAACGTGGCTGGTTTAATGAAACTGGAACAGTGTTTAAAACAATAATTGGTACAATGGATAATGATGATGCCGAATATTACAATGAAGAAATAGAAAGAATAAATATCAATGAACAAGAACTAACGGATTTAATCAAATCACAAGTTCAGGTTGTACGTACAAACCACAATCGCTAATTTTAATGAAACAATTAAAGTGTACACAGAAATGGGAATATTTTCAATGAAAATTTTAAAATTGTTGCCAATCATCTCAAAATCATTGAAAATAATATGAACAAAGAAAAAAAGCAGAATGATATCATACAACATTTGACTTTGCTTAACTTAATCATACGTGAACTTGATACTACGTTGTCTACTCTGATGAATGGTGTACTGTTTGCAAAATAAGGCTCATTACATCAAAAAATTATTACACCTGTTCAATTTATCGAAGAATTAAAGATAACAGTGCAATATTTGCCTACAGGGATTCATTATCCTTGCTTGCTAGAACATGCTAATGCCCATGATCTTCTGAAACTTATAAACCTTCAAGTATATTATATGAAAAATAAGTTGGTATTTGTTATAAGTAATCCTCTTGTATCGACTAATACCTTTTACCTTTATCATCCTATTCCACTACCTGTTTCACATGGGAATAGCAAATATCTCTTTATACAACCCTCAACCAAATATTTAGTGATATTAAGTACTAAATTGCAGTATACCACTTTAGATAGCTTAACGGATTGCAAACGTACGTCTGAAGTGACTTATATCTGTAAGATGGCAAAACCTATGTATACATCACACATGAAACCAATCTGTGACACAGAATTATTATCTTCTCAAAAACAAATTCCCAAATCTTGCGATACGCGTATTGTTCGAATTCAAAACGACGTATGGTATAAATTAGCAGATAAGAATGATTGGTTATATGTATTGCCAAAAGTGACCGATGTAACAATTACTTGTAGAAATAAAACCACACTTTTCGATGTAGTTTTAAATGGAACGGGAATCCTCCAGTTAAATGGAGAGTGTAAAGCGCATGTACCATCCACAATATTAATAGCGCAAAGCTCGTTTGAGAATACGTACTCGTTTATTGTGCCTGTTCGGTCCCAAAGACCGAATTTCATTAAATTTATATTAGGCGCCATAGACCTACCGGCGCGACCGCCAACTTATTCTTATCCCGATCTAGGCTGACTATAATTAATTTTACATCAGCCACGTCCCAACATCATTGTCGCGATCGAGCGTAAGCGGGATTTACGACCCCGCGAAATTCTACATTGAATTGCGGTGTGCGGGACGTAACAGTGCCCACTTTTAATATTTCCGATGACGATTGCTGCGTAAGAGAAAAAGGGAATATTAATGTAATTCCGCAAATAAGAAATGTAGGAAACCTCAATGAAAATTTAGAAGACCTAGATATAGCCAGTCATAAATTACACACAATATCTACTGTTTTAGAAGAACTATCAAAACAGCATAAGATCAACAGAAAACTTTCTATATTCACATAAATTGGATATGCAGTAGCAATTGTATTAATCATATACATATATTTTGTATAATTTACTTAGATTTTGTATACGAAGAAATAAGTGTAATAATAGTGATCATTGTTGTGCTAGATTTATTAGTTGTTTATGTATAAGAGATTCTACCGATGGTACGAGAAATCGAATCGATCATTCAAGATCGGATAATCAATCTCAGCAAATTTATAATCGTCCTATAGTATTAAGAGACATATGCTTCAGCGACAGCAAAAGTAGCACTCACACAACTACTATTCCTACTCCTAACCGTTCAGGTAGTATAATCACAGACAGTTCTAATTCTTATTTATCTTTATCTAAGGGGGGGGGGGGGTGTTATGTACTTCCCCTTATCTATTCGTGACTCCGCGCATACACAAATATTGTTCCGTTTCTACTTTCTCCGTAAACACAAATAGGCTAACTGAACCTAATATGGAACACTTGATTTTAAAAGCTTGCCAAAAATAGAGACATGCCTCTTTTTCAATGAAACCAGCGTTAAAACACGACAAAACTAATATACTTTCGTATGTTAATATTTAACTATACAAATGCTTAAGTGTCTTGAGGTCATGGTAAAAAATGTGAAAAAAGTCAAATGCCGCGATTTGAAAAAGTGGTACCTAATATGGAACACCTAGGAAATTTGTAAAGAAATTTCATAAAACTTTACTTTTTCTATGAAAAAGAAATATTTATTTAAATACAAAGGATAAATAAACAAATATCTTCTATTTTTTAATGTATATTATATTATGTTAAATTTCTTCGTCTTCTACACGTCGGGCACGTGAATGTACTGGCACCCTATATTTCTTTTTCAATAGCCTTGTAAAGCGTGAAAAAACAAATTCAACGACCTTAATAAACATACCGTTCCCATCATTCAATTTCGAGATATTTGCGTCTGAAAATAATTAAATTTTCTTATGGATTCACGCGGCACGACTATTCAAGCATCAAATATCTGAACATAAACATTAGCTGTTCATTGCAAGTGATAACCCAACGGATGATCGCTTAGACTTTCTTCAGTTCTATTCGAAGTGTCGAAGCGAGCAAGATGCGTTACACAGTGCAGGAAAAAGTGGACATTGTATTCGTGTGTGGTAAAAGCCATCAGTGTTTACGAGAAACTGTACGTTTATACGCAGAGAGATTTCCAAATCGCGTTTGTCCCACGTATTACACAGTTTCGAATATCATAAAACAATTTCGACAAACTGGTAATGTGAACGGCAAGAAACGCGATAGAAGGAAAACTGTAGTGCACGATGAAAATATTCGTGTTGGTTTATTAGCTGCAGTTTCTCAAGATCTGTACGTGAGCTCCGGGAAATTAGAACGCACAAGTGGTATTAGTCGAGCTAGTGTAAGACGTCACATGCTGCGCCTAACGTAGCCTAAGCAACGTGAGCAAGGTCAGAGACGAAGCATGTTCCAGGCGAAGGCATCTGGAGTCTGTTTCTTGACACCACCTCTCTGGGCCCTTCAAAAACTCAACCCGGGGCCTAAAGATCATACGAACAAAGTCAAGGGAAGCGGTTTAGGAAGAGTCAAGACCATTCTATTCCGAACCGCTGGATTGAACGGACCTAGAATATATGAGCCCTTCAATTGACGAGTGGCATAAGTCCAAAATTACGAAAAATGAGTTTATTACAGAAATAGTAAGTATTAAGAATACTTGTTTTATTTACCAAACTAACTTGCGTACATTTTCTTTCATGTTGATAAAAAATAAGAGTCAATTTTACATCGTAAGTAAAGTGACTGTAAAAGTATCTGGAATGGTGACTTAAGTCCAGGTTTTGGACTTACTCCATTAAAAAATATAGTTTTTCTTTTAAGTTATGTTATCATAATTATTATTCTTTCACTTTATATTCTTACAATAAAACTACATTCTGTTCTTAAGTTTTTATAAAGTATTACACGAAAGTGCAATTTTCACAAAACTAATAAAAGGGACTTAATTCACTTGTCAACTAAAGGGCTCATATATCCTGTTAAAACTCGCTTCGCGTCTTTATTTTATATAGTCTTACACTAGTATTTTGCATATACTTGAAACGGAAAAGTTTCATCCGTATCAATTAAGTTTACACCAAGAACTGTACGGGAAATAGAAAATGTGTATGAAGAATTGATTAAAAAATTCCAATTATGCATTTGTAAGGGAGAAAAAATTGGGTGGACTAGACCGGGGAATCGAACCCGGGACCTTCCGCTTTCCGGGCGGGTGCTATCCCAACTAAGCTATCTAACCCACTACCAATTTAATCTCCCTAAATTCAACACACTGAGCGGCTGCCGCCTACACATTACAACAAATGGCCACCATTTTGAGCATCTCTAACCCTTGGAATCGACAATGAATTTTAAAAATGTCTTCCGTTATCGCTTCCAGTAACAGGTAATATTTATGTTCAGATACGAATGTGTGAAACCGTGAGCCGCGTGAATCTTTAGGAAAATTTAATTATTTTCAGACACAAATATCTCGAAATTGAATGATGGGCACGGTATGGTTACTAAGGTCGTTGAATTTGTTTTTTCACGCTCTACAAGGCTATTGAAAGAAACATATAGGGTTCCATTTAAAAAAATAACGGTGACCTCGACATCTCGTAAAAAAAATGATCACGAGAAAAAACTGTTTCCACCAATACATGTGCCCTTTAAAATAGTATAACTTTGTCCTGAAAAGTTCTTTCATACAACAACAAATAAGGCAGATATTTAGGTGATCCCATTTAGCTGAGCCACCCTGTATTTCAACTCTCTAAAAAAAGGGACCTCCTCCACTTTCGAACGGACCAATAGAAACCTTTTTAAAAGACAATGAGAAAAGCGCTTTCCTTCGCCGAAATCAGAAATAGTCCGGACCTCGTAACGTAAACTTTCATTTGTATCTGTTAGGTTTGCAAGAAGTCGAGAATAAGGGTTAAACTTGTATGTAGTTTAAGAAATAAATTAAGTTTCTATATAAACCGTGTTTGATCCTGAATGTCGACTCCAACGCTACTGTAAAATCAAATGGGAGAAATTTAGATATCTCAATTCTGTGTTGCAATGTTCGAACTGTCAGGGTTTCGGACACGTAGGGAAAAATTGCTACAAGGCCTCAAAGTGCGTGAAATGTGCTGAAAACCACAAAGCTCATGAGTGTCAAAAGAAACCTTCAGACAATCCGGAATGTGCTAATTGCGGCCAAAACCATGCTGCAAGTTACAAAAAGTGCGCCGTATTTGTAAAGGTTTAAGAAAGAAAAACTAATTTAAACAAGAACCAAGCAACTGTGAGGAGGGTCAATTTAACAAAGGACATAAAACGGAAGACATTATCGGAAGACATTATCGGAAGACAGATATTTAGAAGTTCGGATGACAGAGTGCGGTCTTTTTACGTACGCATCGGATTTTCAAACTCGATTTTCTGGAAAACTAAGCCTCAAATGAAAAAATTGTATTCCATATTTTGTTCTTATTTTTTCATAAGGAATCACCTCGTGCCCGCTTGTACATGTTATTCGGCCGCACCCTGTATAGGCTCGACAGAGACAGCAGAGGTGGCGGAGTAGCTATCATTATAAAAACTTCTATCAATATAAGTTCTACCTTATTAAATTGCCCAAACTTATTAGCGCGGAAGCCGTAGCTGTTAAAATTAATACAAAAATAGGTAATATATTATTAGTTTCCATGTATACTGGAACTGCCCAATCGAAAACTATTAAAAGCTGATCTTACCAAAATAATCAACATCAATAAAAAAGTTTTAATTATGGGTGACCTAAATGCACGCAATTCGGCATGGAGCTGTACTACTAATAATTCTCGAGGAAACAAACTTGTCGAAATTTGTTCTTCACTACAACTCTTTATAGTAACTCCTGCTTATCCGACACATTTTCCAATTAGCCAACTACCGCAGTTGAGTAAGGTAGCTGAAAAAGCAATCAAAAGTAGAATAAGCGTAATAATTAACGCGGAAAAGATTATAATAAATAAGCAATTCTGTGGAGTTGGTGAATATTTTTGTATGTTTCTTGTTTAGTCTCGAGGACAGTCTAGATAGGCAGGCGAACTACTTAGACGTATGAATGAGAAGTGTGGAAGGATTGATGGGATGCGTGGTGTGAGAGGTGCGTGCGTTCTCAGAAGTCAAGTGTCGAACGGATCGTGTGACTTTCTGGGAATGCATCTCCTCTGTATGAATCTGGTGTAGAAATGCGTGTGGAATATCTGTGTATGTGTTTGTGTTGATTTTTGAGACCTCCGGGTCAGAGTGTAGGAGAATCGTTTGAGGAGTTGACTGGAGAACATTGCGTGGAGAGTATTGCGTGGAGTTTGTACGTGAGGAGTTATATATTGTGCTGTTTTTTATTATTTTAATATATATTTATAGTTTTATTTATTCAACTCACGTCTCACAGTTTGTGTCATATTTTTGAATCCTACAATTCGGTTTTAAAAACGGATAAAATACCGCCGACCATCTCGCAAGATTGTTCAATCACATCACAGGAAGATATAACAAAAAAATGCACACCAGAGAAATTGTACTAGATATCGAAAAAGCTTTTGACACTGTATTTCATGATGGAATCATTTATAAACTTATTCACTATAAATTTCCATCATGCTTAATACTATTAACTAATTCCTACTTAAGATTGAGAAAAATGCATATTTCCTACAAAGAGTTCAAGTCAATCTGTAAAATCACCCCACCAGGAGTACTTCAAGGATCAATATTGGGGCCGCTCTTATTTAACTTATAGGGGAAGAGTGGGTAACCCCGGCCAGTTAAATGAAATAGTAAAAAAATATGTTAACAAGAGGTATTAGTCACACTAAACTTTCAAAGAATAAACTTTGGACCTTCTTCTTTCACTACAATTCTAAAAAGTGAGCATATTTCTTAAATAACTTTAAAAAAAAGCAATGAATTTTAGCCTTTATTTTTAAGGATTCAAAAAATGGCGAGTAACACTGGACAGTCATCTTTTTATTTATTTTATTCAATTTTCTGTTAAATATTGTTGTAATTGTTGTGTGGAATTATTGTATGAGAGTTTTGTAAGTGTGCATGTATGGGTTGTGAGTTCGAGCGGGTGATGAGTGGTAAAGTGTGGCTGGAGAATGTTTGGAAGTTTAAAGATATAGGCGCGAAAGACGAGAGTGTTTGGGACAGAACTTAGGGCAAGTACTGACTACCCCGGTACTCTGGTTATCCGGGTACCCGGGTACCCAGGCGTATCTCAAGATAAAGGAAATTACCCGAGTCCTAGCCGACCCGTCGGGTACCCGGGTACTCACAATCAGAAAAATATCCGGTACGATTCACCCGAATACTATACTTGTGTTACCCTGATGTTTATAATATTTCGGGTAATTTATATTTTTGTGTCAAATAATAAACCAATGAAACAATTAATTATTTTGAATTAGATATCCTTATCTTTGTACATAAATTCCAATAAATCAACATTTTCAGACAACAATATTTCCAGCTGTGAAAAATACACGTTCAGAACTAGCAAGCGTCGCAGGTAAACATATGTAAATACATCTTAGCAACTTTTGCCAGTCTAGGATAAGCCGTTTCGCGCGTTTTCCACTATTCTAGTGGACATAAATTATGTTTTATCGCAAAAACATAAATTACACTGTAGACATCCGAATAATATGAGTAGAGTACTCGGGTAAAACATACGAATATCCGTGTGCCCAACCGGTCGAGGAGTAATAGGTATTTAGTCTCAACTGTCTCATATACTCGGGTGTCTCATGAGATACCCGGGTATCCGGGTATCTCATAAGTAACAGCTCTAGACAGAACGCAAGGGATCGAGTAACCGTGCCCAATTGTATAGAATGATTGCGAGTGCGTTTCGGGGAATGTGTGTGTCTCTTCGGATGAAGAAGAAAAAGGCGGGGGGGGGGGGGGGGGTGTAAAGAGCGAGTACCGTGAGATTGTGAGAGCTGTGTATATGCGAGTTATTATTAATATTAGAAGTAATAAACAGTTTAACTAACCCTTCCGGCAACACGTGGAATTTGATACCTAAATAGATTCCTACGGTTGCACATCTTATTACTTATATCATTCTTTATTATGTTATTTAAGTATTCTATATTTATCGTTATGTGTCTTCCTCAAAAGTTACATCGAAAATTAGTGTGTTAATGTTTGTTTTAATGAATAATATCTTGAATGTTTCGTTTTGTCTTGAGTTTACTTTTAGTAGCTTTAATTTTCATAGTAGGATTCTTCTCATATGCAGACGATGTTAAAATTTCACTTCTTTGGGTCTCTCGTGAACGGGTTATGATACACTTTTTAGAAGCATGTGGCAACAGTGATAAGTCATTCGGTAGATCTGCAATGCTCGTTGAAGCTACAGGTTCGGAAGAAGACGCTGCAGAAACATGGCTTCTAGAAAGTTGGTTTGCTGTGTATCGTGTGTGGCGGAGTGTTAAGCGTATGAATGTGATTTTCTCGGACATATTTTATTACAGCCAAATCTCTACGACTAGCATGTCCATTTAGAATAAGAAGGACTGGATATTTGTTTGTAGAGTTCACATGATTTTTTAAATGTTTTAGCCACAACAAAAATATGTCTGCATTCAACCACCCGCTTTCATGAGGAATTGCAATGCTGTCAATTGGAGCTCCTATCATTAATCGACCATGCTTGTCCACTTTTTTTCTCGGGAAAATAAATAGAGGTGGTATAAAGTGCCCAGTGACATTCATTGAAAACATCAGTGTGATATTTTTACCCCTTTCTGCAGAGGTTAATTTGCCAACTTGTCCTTTTTCTATGAAAGACAAAACTTTCTCAGTTTTATGAACATTTGAAATACTCGTTTCATCTGCATTATATATTCGAGATGGAGGAAAGTTATACCTTCCTTGAAGATGGTGTAGTTTATCATAAAAACGGTCTACTTGAGGTTTATTAAATCCAATTGTACGCGAGATGCTACTTGATTCTGCAGTTCTGAGTATAAGTTGTGGGTATTTTTTCTTAAAGGAAGAAAAAAAAGTCTTTTCCCGCTATTCTTTTTTCTTTATTGAATCGGTGAGGAATGTTTAGACGTTGTGCCAAATCAAAAGGTAGTTTTAAAAAGTCTGCTCTAGTCAATGGCATTAGGCGATTGTCCAGATCTTTGACGTGCTTGTAAAGTTGTTATGAAAATTCTTCATTAAAAGTCAATACAAATCGACCTAATTTTAGCTTACGACTTATTTCTTGACCGCTCTTTAAGGCTTTTACTCGATCTTGCAGAGAACTACGTGGCACGTTATATCTTTCAGCAGCAAATCTGATTGTTAATTCACCTTTCATCACACAAATAATTGCATCTTTCATGTCATTGACATTCCATTTACCTCTATTGCTTATTCTACCTTTAAATTTTGGCATTTTTGAGGCGTTTCTAAAATAAAACTATTTATACATATTATTCATAACCTTGAAAATGTATAAGCTGCTAAACTATCGCTAATAATAGGAAAGTATACGATTTTCAAAATTCACGATTGATAAAAGTGACCGGGGGTACCCGCCACATAAATAGCCGGGGTTACCCGATGGACTTGATTCAGTACTCTCATTATCCATGTTTGCATTATCAAAGAGAAATTTTTAAAAACTAAGGGATCTTAAAATACGTTTCATTGTCAATATTGAATGCAATAAAACATAAAAAAATACTTACATTTAATTGACAAAAAAGATTTATAAAATTGCATTGGAACCATAATGTCGGTTTTAGTTGTAACAGAACTAACAATAAGTGTAATATCAGTATCGCTTGCCGAACAAACTACAACTACCTGGGAAATGTGTTCGACGTTTAGAAGATACGTGACAGTATGTCTTTTGTTTTTCTACTCACAATCAGTTTAATAATTGAGACATTCAACTGTCCGAGACTACCCACTCTTCCCCTATATAAATGATGTACCGAAAATCAAGAATGTAACACTTAGTCTATTTGCTGACGATACTGCACTCATCGCATCATCTTATCGAACTAGTACGATTACAAATAGGTTACAAACTGCACTAAACAAAATACTGAAGCACTTTCAAAAATGGAAAATTAAAATAAATAGCGAAAAATCTGAATCTATACTTTTTACCAAACGCAGACGGGCCATTCAACGCCAAATCAATCACTTTTGGCAGCATGTCCTCCGATTTTGATGAAACTCTAATATGTTGTAGTTTATTTGAAATAATGGTGGGTGTATGTCATCATTTTGCTAGCTTCAAAATTAATAACAAATTATAACAAGTTGAAAATCGCGAAAAAGTGGATTTTTAGCCAAACATGGCTGTATAAATGGATTTTTATTTCGGAAACTATGACACATAGAGACATTTTTTTATATTTTACATAATTATAAATGATTTTTGTCCACGTAACAGAACTCATTCGATCCACACAATGTCAGTCTTAATTACTTTTTTAATTATGCAATATATGAAAAAATGTTTCAGACAATGTGTATTCCTTTTTATTAAAGCTATTCAACGTCATCAAAATTTCTATAGTATTTCGTTAAAAAAATAGGGGGTGCGCACCCCCTGCAACCCCCGAGTGCCTGAAGAGGTGTCCAATGTGCCATAAAGAAGACATCATCGAATCATACAGTATGCAAAAAGAATTTTGACTTTACTTATAATACTTTCTGAGAAATTAATTTTGCCCAGCTAAATGTGCCATTCGTTCCTCTGTGGCGGCGCATCAGGACGGTGCCTGGATGTCTTTGAAGCTTCGTCCTGACTATAATTATGAAATGATACTAATGAAATGTGGTATGCTTATCAAGAAGCATTCAATAAACGACATACATTTTTTGCAGATTTTTAAAAACGTGAGTAAGGGTTCGTTTTTGCAAAATAAAAATGTATTTATAATTTTCATATTGAAAAAGAATACATACAACAAAATTAAAAATATATTTAGAAAGCTCCATCTTTTGCGATGCAAATTAAACACAACAATTTTCTTTCTAGGTGTAATAGTTTCCGAAATAAAAATCTATTTATACAGCCATGTTTGGCTAAAAATCCACTTTTTCGCGATTTTCAACATGTTATAATTTATTAATAACTTTGAAGCTAGCAAAATGATGACATAAACCCACCATTATTTCACATAAACTACAACATATTAGAGTTTCATAAAAATCGGAGGACATACTGCCAGAAAGTGATCGATTTGGCGTGGAATGGCCCAGACGTGAATTAAAAACTCAAGTCCAAATACAAGACACATACGTGAATTGGTCTGAAGCCGTCTAATATCTTGGTGTAGTGCTTGATAGGTAATTTACCTTTCGAAGACACGTAAAATATGTAATCCAGAAAGCCACTAGCTCATTAGTTTCGCTCTACCCTTTAATTAATAAACGTTCGGAACTTGGCAAAGACAATAAGAGACTTTTATACAAAACAATTATAAGAACCATGATTATGCACGCATGCCCAGCTTGGAGCAGAACCTCAAAAACTAACATCAAGAAAATACAAATTACTTAAAAGAAATTCTTGCTTCTGATAGGTAACTATATAGATATTCTAGGATTGTGGATATGCATAATGAACTGGTAATAGAATTTGTCTGGGATTACATCAAAATAACTACCTGCAAGCATTTTAATCGTATAAAACATCACAGTAACGATGAGGTATCACATATAATTTACGATCCCAGCAAATACAAGCACAAAGGTATTATCCATATACTATACAATTAGGTAAAAACAGTATATAAGATCAGTGTCATTTACATAAAACCTAAATGTTGAATGCCTTGCTTCAAACACTAAGCCTTAATGTTACTGTTTTTTTTACAACAATAGTTGTTAAAATACCTTAAAGAAATATATGTTAGTATTAAGTGTGAATGGCGAGCGGAGCTATGAAAGCTGCTGGAACATCCAGAATCATGTTATTGTAAATCTGTGTACATATACTGTTAAGGATCAATAAACAATGAGTATTATTATTATTATCATCATCCTCATCTAAACTTTCTTATATTACTGTTAGGGAAAACTTGGTATTTGGGTATAACAGCTGTCTATTGGATCGTTACTAAGTTATTCGCAATACTAATACGTTTTGATCTCTTATGGTTGTAACTTCAAACGTTCCCCAAGAGTCACATCTTGGACCTTTCCTATTTAATATTTTTATAAACGATATTGCTGATAAGTGTTTAAGCACAGCAAGTTTCTCTTATTTGCAGGTGACCTTAAAATATTTAAACGTATTTCTAGTTATCAAGATGCCTTCGATTTACAGTGTGATCTAACCAAACTTCACGACTGGTGCAAATTAAACAAAATTGACTTAAACTCTCCATAATGTCGTTGTGTGAGATTTACTTGTAAAGAGAACCCAGTTGTTTTTTGCTATAATCTCAATAACAATATTTTAGTAGAGTTTGAAAAAGTCTGCGATCTAGGGGTATATTTTACTAGTATTGTCAACAAGTCCCTAAAAACTTTTGGGTTCTTTAAACGTTTTTCTTCTGACTCTACAAACATACATACAATAAAATTATTATATTGTACTTTAGGTAGGTCACAGTTAGAATACACTTCGGTTATTTGGTTTTCCATGTACGATAAATATAAAATTCTTCTAGAACACGTTCAACATAAATTTCTCAAGTTTGCGACTTACAGAATAGGAGTCAGGATGACGCATAAATTTGAAAGTATCCATTTATTAACACTTGAAAACCGCAAGATTGTATCAGTTTTTATTCAAAATTATTACTCTTAAAATTAACTGCTCAGCTTTCTTAGATCAAATTAACCTTTAGGCACCATTTTGATACATAAGAAAGAGATCGACATTCTTGTCACTATCAACCAATACGCGCTATGCTTGCCAAGATCCATTGAATACGTTTGCAATATTAGCCAATTTATATGTAGATAATGTTGATTCTTTCACCGGACATGTATCTTCATGTAAAAATAATCTCTGTAATTGCTTGCGTAACCGAAACTGAATCACGTCCTAACAAAATGTAATCATTGTTGTATCTTATTGCAAACATGTCCGTGTAATAATAATAATAGTACATGTGTCGGTGATTATGGAAGTGGTCTAATTGTAAGTCCAAAATCTAAAAAAATTGAGATTATCACTTATTTTGTGTTACAACAAGGTTACATTATAATAATATGGAAGCACTTTTGCAGAATAGTCGTAAATTAAATCAGAAAAATCAAAATATTTCGAAACAAAAAATATATGACTTAGGCCATTTTCATAATTATACTTATACTGTTTATTACGTTATATACGACTGTACACAAACTAGCATACTAACATCTAATATGAGGTTTTAAAGAAACACAAATAAATAATTTTAATAGAATTAGAACTTCTAATCACGGATATTTCCTTTAAAAACAGGAAAACTAAGCGAACTTGGTTGCGGATAACGTAATCATGTTTTTAGACATCCCTGGCGGATTTTGCGGTTAGTAAGAAAACCACTACATCCTAAAGATTCCTTATATAAAACTGACATCGGTAGTACTGTCTAGTAGAACGTCGTTCGTTGTTTAAAGCTAAACAAACTTTTCTGTGTTATCGTTTTTCAGTAAATCATAGTCAGAATTATTAATACGTCAAGTTTCTAACAACATCTGATTCTGAAAAACTAATTGAGAAACTATTTATTCTTGAATTGATCATCATCCGTCTTTTGTCACCGAGCAACATGGCAAATAAATCGGGAATTCTGTATTTATTTGATCGACCTTCTGAGCCAGTTTACGTTCCCAAAGGAGACAAGAAAGTTGCTTTTGATATACCGCCTGATTATTTGGTAAGTATTATTATCATTTGTGTGAAATATTAATATATCAGAACACATAGATACCCACATTTGGTCATGCAGACAAATACAAAGTATATTGGAACGAGTGATCTAACCGGGTACGAAGTGATTCTATTACCATGTATGGAATATGACTTTCATTGTAAATTCTTACTGCATCTTTCCCATTAATAAGTATTACTTTGAGGTTATGTTGTTTTGCTCTCGACTTCAAATCAGGAATACGAAAAGTTTTTGCACCGGCCCATTAGATGAAATGGCAGGACGAATATGCAATAAAGTTGTTCTATGCGAGACATTCTTTACGAGAAACTTAAGCTTAAAATTTCGCCTAGTACACATAGTGGCCCGCATTAATATTCGGTACACCATGGTACTGGAGAAATCAATACTGTATATCTCTGCTACTTATGGGATTGATGAATTCGTTGTTTTTTAATGAGTTAAAACACTTATTTTAGTGGCTAAACGCATACCATTTATTTATTTAGTGTATACACTTTTCTTGTTAATCAATAATAAAGGAAATACAATGTTCCACGGTTGGCTGGAAGAGCATTCGGGACCGAGGAATTCCAGCTAACCGTGGCAGGGCAAGTTCGCATCCCTTTCTTGAGCACAATATTGCTCTTTGTATACAGTTTTTTGTCGGTACAGATGAGTCATCGTATAACGAAAGTAAAAAATGTTCTATTTTGTATAATACATTGATGAAAATATTACAAATGAATAGGTGAGGTTTTTCCAATAAAAATGAGTCCAAACGCGATCTCATTCAGTTCATTTGTTATTAATATTTTGCATAAAGTAAAATTCGATAGTCGGAAAGTCTGTAATAACAAATAGTTCGAATGAGATCGTGTTTGGACTCATTTTAATTGGGAAAACTTCATTCAGCTATTAATCATATTCTTACGAATTTGCAATAAAAAAGAAAGAAATTTTTATTTCCGTATATTAGACGACTCACTTCACTCTTCACACAAAGTACATATCATGTTACATGCGACACCTTCCAGACTGCCGTGGTGAAAAGCATAACAGTGATCCATGGACTGACCATTTTTCGGTCAATAGTGTAGGAATTTTAAATAGGAAAAATCAGACCGGAGGGGATAGGGAATCGAACCGGGACCTCTCCGATTGCAAGCGTGCGCTCTAACCACTGAGCCACCGGCCACTTGCCGATTCCAGCCGATTTTTCCTCTCTTAACGTGACACTCAGTCGCTTCCTTTTGCCGATCCTACAATAGTAATTTGAATTTTTCTTTCGACTTTATGCATGACTTTCTAATTCGACGATGTAACAATAAGTAATCCTATCAATTTTTGATCGGGTTTAACCCTCCCTCGGTCGCATGGGTATGAAATTGATACATGCGCGGTATTATGGTTGATGACTAGCAATGGTTTGTAACGTTGTTGCTTACGGATTGTAAGCAATGGAGTGGACACGAGAAACTGTTAAAAATCTCTTGTTTATTTAGTTGTAAAAGTTAGGACTAGTTTAGGGTGTATTTCTGACTTGTATACGTATTCCATTATTGTGTACACTCCGTTTCATATCTATAAAACCACCCTAAAATTTTCAATTCTGACACATTGGGGTTAAAATAAAAATAAACCAAGTATGCCGTGTCTGAAGTCGTATTGAGAAACAATGTTTACCCAAAGGAGGGTAGATTATATTCCATGGGGAAGATAAAAATGGTAGAAAACTGGTTCATTGCTGTTTCATAGCTATCGAGCCAATATAATAAAACACTTTATTGCACAAAAATTGAACACAAGGCATAATAAAATGAAATTGTAATAATAATTTAGTAACGCGTGGATCCCCCTTTATTTTCAATAAGTTCAACTATTCGATTTTGCATACTTGTAATCAGATTTTGTCGTGTTACATCTTGTGCCTGGCTCCACGCTGTTGTTATTGCAGTTTTTAATTGAGATATGCTCTGATATTGTTTATTACCAGCATACATTTTTCGGACGATGATACTCCACATGTTTTCCATCGGATTTTGGTCAGGAGAACATGCTGGCCACTCTAACAAATCAATTTCACGGTCCCGGAACCATGCTACTGTTGCTCGACTAGTATGCACGGCGGCATTGTCTTGCTGGAAAGTCAACTTTATTTCTATATTTCCATTTGTAAATGGTAACAAATGATTTTGTAATATGCCAATATATTCTTCACTATTCATTTTCATTGTCGGAAAAGCTAGAGGTAGCGTATCATTCATACAAAAAGCTCCCCAAACCATAAGACTACCGCTACCAAAGTTCCGCCTTGAAAAATATTGGGATTCTTTGCGAAGATCCCTCCAATACGCATGATGACCGACCATCCAAATTAAACTTTTTCTCGTCAGAAAATATGACCTACGTTAATGAAGTATGTAAATACGTATGCAAAGCAAATGTATATAATACGTAAAGGCAATGCGTTTAAAGTTCGTTACCTTACTCCAATCTCGGTCAATATTTGTATGTGCAATTCTCTTGTCCTTTCTTTATGCTGAGGTAAAAGTCGCGGAGCCTTCACTAACTTTTGTCTTTTTATGTGAACACTACGGCTGATAACTCGATGTATTGTAGGTAGAGACACATTTAAGTGAAGCTCCGATTTAATTTCACCAGGGGTCTTACTGGAATTACTCGCCGTATTGAGAATTCGGCGTTCAGACCGGGCAGAAAGCTTCAACTTCGGCCCTCCTTTCTTATTTTGCCCGTACTTATTCGGATTTTTCAAAAAATTCAGCACAACATTATGTGACCGATTGAGTCAGCGCGCAATATCACGTATTTTCATGTTGGTTTCATGAAAAGCTACAATTTTGCCCTTTTCTTGTTCACTCAGGTAACTTCCACGTGGCATGATCAACAGAAGAAATGCTTTTATGCTTACAATGCGTTAACAAAAGTAAGACTAATGAAATATCGATGGAAAACAATCGTTATATGCTTGGTTCTATAGTTATGAAACCACGACGAATCACTTTTCTGCCGTTTTTTGTTTTTCTAAGGAATATAATCTATCCTCCTCTGGGTAAACATTGTTTCCCAATACGACTTCAGGCATGGCATATTTGGTTTGTTTTTATTTTAACCACAGTACGTGAGAATCGAAAATTTTAGCGTTGTTTTATAGTCATGAAACGGAGTGTATTATTATTATTTGACCAAATGGCCAATTACCTTTTTTATAAACGTATAGTTCATTATGTATTTTCAAATAATTAATGACAAACGACAAATAAGAAATTGAATAAAACTGAAAATTCAAAAGTTCAGCTTTACATCAGTCATTTTAGTATCCGTGTATCATAATAATCCATTGCGACCGATTCATAACATATGTAAAAATGTTGCGAGCGTTTGAGGGTTAAATTCGGTGAGTATGGAGGAGGGTGCAATACCCCCCCCCCCCCCCCCACACAATCACTGACTCACTCTCGCCCTCTCTCTTTCATCCGAAGAGACACATAAGTACATTCCCAGAAACGACTCGCAACCATTCTACATGTACGATTGGGCACGGTCATCCGATCACTTGCGCTCCGTCCTAAACACTTGTCTCTTGCGCCTGTACATTTGAAACTTTCAAACATTCACCAGCCATACTTTACTAGACATCACCCGCTTGGACTAGCAACCCGCGCACGCATACTTACAAAAATCTGATAAAATAGTCCCACAGATCATTATCCTGATAAAATTTATAACAGTTATGAATGTTCATATTGTAAGGAGCAGTGGTTTATTCTACGGTTCCCTGGTGACTAAATTAACGATAAGTGTAATAAAACGACGATCGCCACGCGCATCGTCAAGCGTCGCTTGAAAAATATTCGACACGTATTTTTTTATATCGGCTAATATTCACTTTGAAGGGGTGAAAACAGCCCTAGAAGTAGAGGGTGAAAACCCTATTTCGCAGTATATCTCGAAAACTATGAGAGATAGAAAGAAAGTTTAAATGCACGGTTTGTCTATTTTTCAATGCCGAATCTGCCTATGTAAATAGTTTTTAAAAAAATTAATTTGTTTAAAAAATATATAAAAATTTACATATTTTTGCAAATTTTTCTGGCTAAATGTTAATTAATTTTGATGAAACTTTGTACATATAAACTTTGAATCAGTACCAAAAATACGGATAAATTGAAATTTTTAATTTCGACCTTGCAATAAATATTATTACATGCGCAACATAAGCGCATTTTGTGCCTGATGAAAGTTTTCAGATTCATATGATTGAGGTTCCAGTACATTTTTATGGCGTTTTAGGTAATTATATTACCCTACGTGTTATTATTGTGTTTGCAAGGGTAGATATCGCCAGAGCCGATAAAAGACTCATTGCCGGAATTCCCTCCGTAAGGGGTATGGTAGGTCTGCGCGGCGCTGGTAGCGCTCGTGCAATCCGCGATCAGAAGAAGACCGTAATTAAAAAAGGAATCGAGTTTGAAACGTTGATTGTCCGAAGATGTCCTACGTTAATAAGTATATGGTAGTCCTGAAAAGAGCTGTTTATTTTATGGAATTCCAGTGTCTCCAATATCGAACGAGTAATAGTGTACCAACAGGTTCAAACAGCAGCCATCTACATATAAAACAAATTTGTATGAAAACTATTCTATGTAATCATTGCAGTAATGATAAGTTTGTCAACTCCGTAACATTCCTTGTTAGAGAACGAATTTATTTGGTTTAGAAGTCTCGAACTGAAAACTGTTATAATAAATATCTAAGGTTTTCAGTAACTGCAAAATCGATATGAGTATCTATTCTAGAACCATTTTGGAGCCGATATACTTAGAACCAAAAAATAACAGTTATGGAACCGATATAATATCGGTTCTGAAGAACCGAAACCGAAACCGAAACCGATATGAGCAAGAACCGTTATATCCATAACAGTTATAACATTGTTTCGGTTCTCATAACTGTTTCAGTCAGAACCGATATATAACAGTTTGAAACAGTTATTTTCGGAACCGTTTCAACCCCTGATTAAAACTGTCGCCCTCCCCTATCACCGCGCAACACTCACAATATTATTAGCAGATGTTATTAAATTTTGCTTGAGAATATCGAAATATCTATTCTTATCTGGAATCCTACCAATGAAAATTAATTCTCCAACTCCAGCAACCAAAATACAACTCCAAACAATCTCACTTCCTCCGCTGTATTTCACAGTGAGATGTTTAATACGTTGAACGCCATGGTGGTGGTCACAGGTGATCGACACCTCAAATTTAATTTAATTGAATAATTATCCGTTGTCACAAAATGTTGAGCAAACTTCATACTGAAACAATAATGTAGCAACAGAAGAACACCACTGAGTACCCAAATCTGTCTCTTCTTTACGATTTATATAAAAAATAGTCAATTATGTCGTGTCTGATCGAGTATGGCCGTTTTCACTGTGGCGTTCAACGTATTAATACAGTAGAACCTCGATTATCCAAACTAATTGTGTTCAGGATGATCGAAAATCGAATTTTTCGGATAATCGAGCTACTCACATTATAACTACATTTCACATGAAAAATTATAATTTATTACATGTTACATATACTACATACATATGTTTTAAACATCTTTGTTCTTACAATCTTTCTGTCCTGCTAAACTTCATATTTTTCTTAAAGTTAGTAATTCCGCGGGAGTACTTTGTTTGCGTGTTTCATACCATCTCATAACTATCTCTGATGCTGTGAATGTTTCAGAATGCGTGGGAATGTCATTTGAGGATATATCATCTTCGTCATTGCTTCCTTCGTTATAGATCCCTTTAACCCTTTCAATAATTTCGTCATCATTTATATTGTTCATTTTATCATTTTCGAGCCATTCTGTTACATCGCTTTCATCACAATTTGTACATACTTGTATGTTATTTAAAGTTAATAGAATTTATCTGACATCAGCCGATATTTCGGATATTTTATTTTGTAGTCTACATTTTTTAAAGTAGAATTTGTAATGTCATCCCACGCATTAGCAACGAGATATATACATTCTTTTACGTTTAACTTTTTATATGCATTGAATACATCGTTCTCAGTATTATCACATCTTAGAATAAATTTACGCATTAAATGTTCCTTATACTATCGTTTGAAACACTCAGTTACGCCTTTCGACATTCTAGCTTGTGTCTGACAGACATATATTCACAATATTTACCCGGGCAACCAATGTTCGGGTAATCGAAAGATCGGATAACTAATGTTCGGATAATCGAGGTTCTACTGTATCAAGCTCTTCATTTGCTTTACGCCAGATCAGTTTTCGCCCATCGGACCCAAAGACATAAAACTTACTTTCATCTGCAAAAAATTATATTTTCCACCATGTTCCTTCTTTAGCAATGTACTCTCTTGCGAAGAGTAGACTTTCCTTTCGAATCGCATTTTTTCTGGGAACTCTACCGTTGTATCCACTTTCATTGAACATTCAAAGAACTGTGTCAAAATAAACTTTCTTTCCGGTCTCTTCAAATAATTCTGCTGCCAATCTTGGAGCACGTAATCTAAGACCCTTTTTCACTTTTCTAATAGTATTACGTTTGTCACGATTATCAAGTAACTTTGAACGACCATTCTAGGAAACAGATTCAATTCAATCCTCATGATTATATCTTCGTATAATGTCCGTTACAGCACTCTTACTCAAATTTAATGATTTCTCATTTTCGTCATGAAAAGTAACGAGTTGGCGTGTATCGAACGATGTATTTTTATCTTTACGTCCCATTTTCACAACTAATACATGCAATATGTATGAATTTTGAAATTAAACTGACTTAACAGGACGATCAAGCTGAAGCATGTCTAGGGTGGCCCTTATTTACTCTTGATGAAAATTTTGTTCAAAATTTTTTTCGCGGCACCCACCAAAATAGTTCCAATTAATGAAAAACTAATCTGTGAAAAGTTTGAGCTCGATCAGATAACGGGAAAACGTGTTCCCGGGCCCTTAAACATTAAAATAATTACATGCTTATAAAATCGTTTTTTTTCGATTATCTTCTAAATTGATTATATCAAAAAACGTATCAGATAAAAGTTGTCGATCTAGACAGGACTCATCTTTTATATTCTATTACTTTTTTTCATACGACGAACGATTTTCGAAAAAAATGAAAGAAAGCCTGAAAAAATTTAAAACTTCTTTTAATTTTGAAAATTGAATTGCGTTACGATTATTTTTTTATGAATAGAGGCAAAATAAACACATAATGTATAAACTTTCATTTCAATAATTTGCAGAAATTTTCCGACCTTTTCAAGAAAGTTTTTTAATTTCTAAAATAGTCTTTTAGGGCCGAAAATAAAAAATACACATTTTTTAGCCTTTATTCATAAAAACAATAATCAAAACGCACTTCAATTTTCAGAACAGAAAACAAACTTTTTAAATTCTTTTCAGGCTCTTTTTCATTTTTTTCCGAAAACCGTTCGTCGTCCGAAACAAAGTAGTAGAACATAAAAGATGCATCCTGTCTAGATATACAACTTTTGTCTGACACGTTTTTCGATATAGTCAATAATATAGAAGATAATCGAAAAGAAACGATTTTATAAGCATTTAATCAATTATTTGAATGTTTAGGGGCCCGGGGGCACATTATTTTTTCATTAATTGGGACTACAGTAATGTCTCCCCTACTACCCGTCAGCTCGGAATCGAATTGGGACAGTAGAACACCGAGACTCATTTCGAGCCTCGCAGCGCGTCTTTGAAGTTCGCCGAACAAAGAAAAGGACAGCGAATAAAAGAGAAGAATGGAATGAGAGTCGAGGCAACCGAGAGATTTAAAAACCCGCGTACCAAATGTTATAATTGTTGTAGCGTCACAGCGTCGACGGGTATGTTTCGCGACGATAGAATGACGCTGACTTCGAACTGGGTTGTAAGTCCAGTGAAGCCTTTCGAAAATGCGAATAGAGTGGACTGTATAGGTTGAATGTATCTACACAACGTGTCGAGAAAGAATGTATTACTGATACCAGTATTCCAAATACAAATGTATCGTTGTGTAGTGCGAAAGTGTAATGTGAATGTTCCAACGTGTAATAGCAACGAACGAATATGCTCTCTCGTGTAATAGTAATGTACGAATCTCGTCTATGGTTTCAGGTATGCTTAATTTATACTGTTTTCGGTTGCTGGTATGCGACCAATCAGCGTGCGGGAAATTAGGCAGCGTCGAAGCGCTGCTTTGTGGGTTTTTCCCACATTGGCCCTTCGACCTGGCTCGGGCGCTGCAGGTATGCGCGTACGCTGGTACGCGGACAAAATTGCACACGGTATTAAAAAATGAATGTTCGGATTTTACAGTAAAGACGCAACAATAATAAAGACGACACAAACTTTTTTATTTTTAACTTTTTTTGTATGAAAAAGCTTATAACATATTGATGAGATTGTTGTGATCAAAATGAGATCAAACATGATATAATTTGGATCACATTTACTTATTAATACTTATCGAGTAACTCATTTCAATATCGATTCGAATGAATTACAAAAACGGATTGCTAGCAAAATACATGAAATATCTCGACACATTGTCCGTCGAATGTAAGATGTGCCTAGATAATGTGGGGGAACAGCCTACGTTTGATGGTCAGTGTGAGAATCATGCCTACATTTTACGGTCAGTGTGAGTGAAGCAGCCTACATTTTCCGGACGTGGTGGAACAGGCTACGTTTGACGGATGTGGAGGTACAGACTGTTTAAGACTACAAGACTACAATTACATTTTTCAACTCAGCAAAATTTTCGGAAAAGTTTTAAAAATTTTTTCAACATTTCTTTTTCATTTTGCACCACTTTTCTATTATTTTTGACAAAATGACTTTTTGATTCCGTGGAACGTGTAGAATCATATTATAAACGAATTTTTCTTTGGTGATGAGTACCAAAATTTGCGTATTTTTAACATCGTCCTTTGGCTGCACGTGCCAAGTGCAAGGTTAAGACTACATATGTACCGAATAACAATTGCATTTTTCAACTCAGCAAAATTTTCGGAAAAGTTTTAAACATGTTTTCAACTTTTTTTTTCATTTTTCACAACTGTTATATTATTTTTGACAAAATGACTTTTTAAAGAGTCATAAAACGGTCACTGAATATTTCGGTTCTTTTTGATAAAATACAGAATTTCAATATATTATAAATACATATTAGCAAAGTTATGGTTGGGTAGGTTTGAAACTCGACAAATTTTTCAGCCACGTTAAATGATTCAAAACTGTTTGTGTGTGAAGTCTATTACATATTTACATACGTATCATCTCATTGGAAATATAATTTTATGTAGAATATTTTACTACTTTATACTTCTGTAATTTATAGTGTTTAGAAATATTATACTATTATAATTTCAAACGTGACTAACAACCCATTTTTGTAATGTAATCAAAGCGATAATGGAGTAAAATGAATTATACAATAAGTATGAAATAAGTAAATGTGGTCTAAAATATATCGTGTTTGATGTCATTTTAATCGGAAAAATCTCACCAATATGTTAAACAAATTTTTAGATAAAAAAAGTAAAATTAAAAAAGTTATGTTATTGTATTATGAACTGCCAAGCCATGAACTGTCGTCAAAAGAACCGCCGCCGCGCATCGTATTACACGAATCACACGCTTGACTGACTGTACCATAGGCGTAGGAATAGCATAGGGTCAGTGCGAGCGTAGTGTCAACTGGGTCAATGTGGGAGGATTCACTGTATTGCGCTTAGATATTTACTAATTTTCAACGGAAGAAATTCGGCTAAGAATCGGGGTGTATACATTAAGGGTCAGTGAATTCGTCTTGAGAATCACTATTGAATGACCTGAAGAAAAATATGTAGTAAAAATACGTATATACCTATTTATACCGAACCAGTCAAATGACCGGTCTTTAAATACGGGTAATCTTTTTTACAATTGAGTGTAGGTATAGTCAATTTAGTACGGGCAAAAATTGATTATATGTATATTATAGGAAAAGTCGTAAAGTCAGATGACGGAAGCGATAACAACGTATGCATAATTTATAATTAAAAGTTTAAAAACGGCCATTTGACCGGCCGTGGTAGGTTTAGTGTTAAGTATTACTTTATTCCATGTGAACTTTTATTAAATCTATGTACCCATCATTGGCAATTGGGATATGATACTACTAAAAAAGTGATTTTAACTTTCAAAAAATAGTTAACCTTAAAAGAACGTTTCCCAAAAAATGTTTTCACTGTAATATTTATGATTTGTTTAGCCGGACAAGTACCGTCCTGTTGCAACGCAAGTATTTAACCGTTTTGCTGACGATGCTGATTCGAAACTCCAAGTGAAGCAGATTACTCTTCCGGACCTAAGTGTTCCTATGCAGCTTGGACGCCGTGAACCTTTTTCGCTTTTTATTCCGGCTCATCGGAAAGTAGCCGCCAGGCTTATCGACATTTTTATGGGTTTGTGTTATGGTTTTTACATATTCGTACAAAGTTAAAAAATAAGAGTGTGTACTTCTCGTATAGTATGATGTGTTTAAATGTATACATTTAGTTGTTACTAAACTACGTATTAAAGATACGAAGGAGGTCGTTCAGTTGTGTATAGTAAATATAAAGATAGAAAGGAATTTTTTCAGATTATTATAAAGATTATTATCTTTAGGGATTTAATATGACTTTCATTCTTTAAATTTTTCCAATGTTACCACATTGCTTTCATTGGCTGTACTTGTACATACAGTCACTCACTTTAATATTCGCACACCACAGTACATTTAAGTTTATTGATTTATATCTTTACAAATTCTTAAAATATTCGTTCAGTTGCTCTTTATTACGTTAAGTTATTTATTGTAGACATCAGAAATATAAGCAATTGTTTTGTAGTTGTAATATTTTATTGTGCAACAAATTTTAAAAGAAACAGTGTTCAATTTTCGCGTTCGAAAAATATTCGGACACTATACAAATTTAATACTTTATGTACACTTTCTTAAGTTAAACGTACATTTAATATTTTATTGGATAGCCTTTGTCTTGAGTTACACGTCTCAAAGATTTAGGCATATTTTTAATAATTTTTATTAGATATTCTAAACTGATATTATTCCATTCTTCTGTTAATCGAATTTTTAATTCTGTTTGTGAATGTATTGGAGTTTATCTTATTTTTTCATCTAACTGATCCCACAAATTCTCAATGGGATTTAAGTCAAAGGATGGGGGGTGCAACACTATGGGATAATTATGTAATAAGTGTCTTTGTACAATCCGTGATTTATGTTTGGGGCCATTGTCTTGGTAGAAGTTTAAACATTCTCTATAGTATCAGCACTTTTTAATAAATTCTTTTTTAAAATTTCCAAATATTTATTTTTGTCTAAACTTTCTTCCATGAATGTCAGATGTTACGACAACCAATTAATTTTGTCTTATGCATCACTGACGTGGAGAAACACCGCTACCGTTCGCGAAACCTTTTTGGCAACGGTGAAGAGAACGCGCTGCGTCGTTCTTGTCAGTCGCAGTCAACGTGCCGTTATACATAGACGGACGCCTTTGCTCATTTGCTTACAGGCACCTTCGTTACGAATTCTGAGTTTAATAAAGTTTTATTTTTTATTAATGCGTGTATAAATTTCACGTGCGTAAAACCGCAGTTGCGCGCACAATGAACACTAATTCACCAACTCCAACAGTAGTAGATATGTATCCCCACACAATCACGCTTCCAGCACCATGCTTCATGGTTGTCGTCAGATTTTGTGGTCTCCATCCTTCATTGATTCTATTTGCTCTAATCAGCAAAGATCAGATCTATTCACCATTCTTTTTCGTTTGAAACGTATTCTTTCGCAAAGTTCAATCGATTTCTTCTATTCGTTACACTCACGTACGGTTTCTTTCGGGCAATATTTTAAAAACTTTGAACCAAAATATCTCAAAAACCAAGGCCCATTCTACGGAAACCCATTAGGGTTTTGTTGCAGGATATGTGTACTACAAGTTATGCCTACTGTCGCTCCAAAAGCGATTTCCACACCCTGGTGTTCCCCTTGTTAGTGAATACGTAGGTCCCATTTCTAGATGAGCGGCCCTGAGCAAAAGCCCGAGTCCCTTAACTGCCGATATGTACTTGTGTCAATTCGCTTGTTCCGACGCCCGAAACATGTAAAAACTTAAGGGCTACCAATTTTACGAGCGCGCTATATCTCTCCACCTACTATACAGTAAAAGTTAGATTACTGCCCGAAAATCGGGACTCAAGGCGGGCGCTGATGCAGTGGAGCATGTTGTCCAGCGTATGTGCTCCTCACGCGCCTACTTCCCCTTCCAAACTTTCTTTCACGCAGCGTGCTGTCGTTGTCAAGGAAACAACGCGACGCCAAACTGACGATAATGGCTACCGCGATGACAGGCTAACGTCTTCGTCGTCAAGAAAGCTCTGACGTTACGCGCAATGTATAATTAGTGACGCGTCCAGGCTAGCCGTCGGTTATTCATAAATATGTGGGTCATTTCAGGTTGACTCGTTCTCTTTCGTATCTGGGTATTACGGATTTTTACCATATTAAAGTATATTTTAGTCCATATAAATTTAGGGGGTGTTTAAGTCATCATTCGTTAGTTTCAGAATTGTTTAAAAAGTACAGGCCTTCAATATTGACAATTTTTGTCGACTTTGACAAAAACTGCTTTCACAATTTAATTTTTTATCCTCGAAACTATTAAATGCATAGACTTTCTTGTTTTAATCGCAAAGAGTAAACCCTTCTGACTAAATTTGTTTTGTATTAAAAAAATTATATTGCACAATAAGAATAATAAATAAATTTTTGTTTTGTAAACTTTATCTTCGATTCAAATGTACAAAAATTTGAGAAACTTTTTATTTTTGCATTAGTATTGTCTCACCGATACGTATTTTTCGCATTCTTTTGTGTCTCGGACCTCTTTCTCTTTCACTCGCGATCCTTCTGTATGTTTGTCAACAAACCGATCCTCGGCTCGAGCCCTATTTATAATTAGTATCGATTCTTCTATTGCATACGTGCCCGCCTTGGGTCCCGATTTTCGGGCAGTTATCCAACTTTTACTGTACATGTATCAAAGTAGAGATGTAATCCTTCTTATTACGAGACCGTGTCTTCAGAAGTTATAAGTCAGGAGTGGGGACACGCTCCGGATGGCCAACTCTGACGTAAAGCTATGTTTAAGGTCGTTGAATTTGTTTTTTATGCTCCGTAAAGATATAGAAAAAAAATATGGGGTTCCATTTAAAAAACTAAAGGTAACCCAGAAAATTTTAAATAAAAATCACATATAAAAAATATACTGCAATTAGCCTGTAGGCCTCTCTAAACCAAGTTATTCAATTAAAAGAATTTGTGTTGGTCCAGTAGCAATGGAAATAATTAAGGTGATCTAGTTACGTTGCCCACCCTATTTGTGTATAATTGCTGCCACGATATTCTGTGGTCGCAAATTAAAGCATCAAGAAGCAGTGCCGATTGATGTCGCGGCACTCAGGGCTGTGTCCTGCGTTCTGTTTTTGGGCACCGTACAATAAAAGAGCGATGCCTTAGGATCAATGGTATTCGTAAATCAACAAATCTTAATTATTATATGGATTATTTAGAATTTTTTTCTATATGCAAATAACCATTGATATTCCATGAAATTCCTTTAACTGCGAAGCTAAAGTATATTGACACCCTACTAACATTTCTTTGTACGGCACTGGCCGGAGTTTCAGGTCCCTATCCCCCCATTTATCGCCGAAACTGTTGTTTCGGCGGTCGGATTTCATGTACTTCGACGCCTGACTGATTTTACGACCACAGAATATCGTGGCCGCAACTGTACCTTTATCTTTTTTTTTGTGTTGCAGGCATGAGAACATATGAAGATTTTTTATCCGTCTCGGTTTACTGCAGAGACCGTTTGAATCCGAATATGTTTATTTACGCTCTTTCAGTAGCAATATTGCATCGTCCTGATACAAAGGATTTGCCGATACCGCCGCTGACTGAAGTATTTCCTGACAAATACGTTGATGGTGGTATATTTTCTAGAGCTAGGGAAGAAGCTAATGTCGTTCCTGCAGGTTCGAGGGTATGTAAAATATTTTCAAAGCTGCATAATTTATATAATTTGTATAAAATCTTATAATTTATACAATACTTGCAACGAATCATTTATCGTTCTTCCAACTTCAGATAAATATTATAAATAATCTCTTAATAATACTTAACAAATATATAATCGTAATACAATATTCTGTTAACGTAAAGCAAACTCAGAAATAACATTAACATCAAGCAAACGTACTCTTTTATACATATTGTGGGATTTTATTAAGCGGTGGTGATTATTTCAAGGATTTGCATTAAAATAATACGAAGAGAACGTGTATATACAGGGTGTCCCGTTGCATGTGGGAATCATAGTAAGGGTGGATTCCGTACACTAAAATAAGACAAAAAGTTCATGTAAACATGTGCCTGTTAGAAATTGATCAAGGGAGTCAGGATAAAGTTAAGAGTCACGTTCCTTGACGGTTCCGGGGTAAGTGCTGAGAGGTCCAAAACAGTCCTCTTACCAGAAGGCATACTCGCCTTCCCCACTTCGTGGCCACATCCTTTAGGAACAATGTCCCTTTTCTTGAGAAACCAGCAGCGCGGCGTCGGGTCGCCCGCCACCCTTAAATAACTCTCTCTCACGCCTCTTTCAAAGAAACAGCTTATGACACCCGATAGCCAGACAACTTCGAGTCGATGGCTAACGTCTGGTGCCCGACCATCAAGCCATACTCTCGACATGCGGACACAAATAATCCTCAAGCCAGTCGTAAATAAGGCTCAAACAGCATAGCGTCGGACTACCTGCCTTCGCCTTTTCTTAAAATTCGGCCGCCGCTAACATGCCCGATATGACCTTGTTTTGTACTGCAACAATCTTTTCCGCGTATAAGATACATACAACGTAATTGGTTATTGCTTCACTGTTTTTTTTTGCAAGATTTAAGGGTCATGAGATCAGGCGAATTTGTAAACAGTATCAGGTATTGTATTATGAATGGAGAAGTTGGTATACAGACTACGTTCAGTGAAGGAAGATATTACTTATTGTGAATTACGGGTAATCGTAAATTTAGGCAGAAAATAATGAGTTATTCAAATAGTGAAATGGCCGACAGGCATCTTATGTATGGACTTGCAGAGTGTAATGCTATGAGAGCTAAACTTCCGTCTGGCGAACGGTTTTCATACACCGTTTACCCGAGAGGAAAATGTTTCATGACATGTGCGTTTTCGAAATGTTGGTTCCTTTAAGAAGGATATAGAAAATTCCAATACACGTATCAGTACTAGAAGTGTTGGTTGAGAAGAACAAATGTTAAACAGTGTTGCACTAAACCCTACTTGTAGTATAAGAGAAGTAGGCATGGTACGTTCTATGGTATAGAGAATTTTACATGAAAACCAGCTTCATTCTTATTATGTACAAAGAGTGTAAGTCGTATCTGAAGCTGATCATCCATCAAGAGAAGATTTCTGCAGGTAGCTCAGTTTAACGTGTGTGAATGATCCGTATTTTTTTCATGTAATATTATTTACGGACGAGGCCGGTTTTACAAGAAATGGTGTACTTAATTTTCATTATACACATTATTGGACTGACGAAAATTTACGTGCTACTCAAAAGCACGTAATGCTATTCAAAATAGCAGCAATGTAGCATTAATGTATGGGCAGATATCCTTGGTGACAACTTGATAGAACCCTTCTTTCTGCTTCCAAGATTAACAGGCGCTACTTACTGCAACTTCTTGCAAACCGAAGTAAAGACACTACTGAATGAAGTCCCTCTAGATATCATACGTCGTACGTGGCTTATGCACGATGAAACTCCACCACACTTTAGTCGAGAAGCTAGACGTTACGTAGATCAATAATTTCCTGGCAAATGGATAGGTCGTGCAGGACCCATTTTCTGGCTACCGGTCAATTTCTTTGAAGGTAGATAAGTAGCTGTTAAAATACAAAACAAGCTGTAACTCGAAAACAAGGTCATATCAGGCATATGTTTATATGACCTGTTTTTTTTACTTTAGTATGCGGAATCCACACCTGATGTACTTCCCATATGTAACGGGACAGCCTATATATTGGAGAATACTATTTAACGTTATTGTTAAATCACTTATTCACTATAGCTTGACCTTAAACTCTTTACTCTTTGTTCTAACTCTTAACTCTTCATACTAGCTCTCTATTCTTCGAAACTCCTTTCTATTCTGCCAGGCTTTGGGCTCTCTCATATACACACTTTTGCCACGTGCCATCCTTTGGTCACGGGCCATTCTTCGTTCAAAATCTACACGTGCATTCCTCGAAACCATTTACTTCTATCGCGTAGGTTCTTCGAAACCCATTCAAACAAAATGTCACATTCTTCGAAATACACGTTTCCCACAACCTATGTATACTCATTCTCCTTTCATACCCCACGCACATTATTTTTTTCACACCTTACAATATTAATGTTAATTGTAATCATTTAAATTTTTATCAATGTAACAATTAATGCGATCTGAAGTGATATTCACGTATGTAAATGTGTTCGTTGTGTTTAGATACCAATTGAAATTCCAAAGGATTACACCGCGTCAGACCTCGATGAGGAACATCGTGTCGCTTACTGGAGAGAAGATATCGGAATTAATCTCCATCATTGGCATTGGCATCTAGTTTACCCCTTTGAAGCTGATGAAAGAATCGTGAAGAAAGATCGACGTGGAGAACTCTTCTACTACATGCATCAACAAATTATGGCCAGGTTAGTATTGAAGGTACTATAACCATCAATATGAAAGACATTTGGTAGAAAAGTGAACACAATTTCTAATTAGTTGATATTTTGTGAGATTATAACGAATGATTTTTGAATAGTAAAATACAACCTAAGTACAGAAAGCATTCGGGTAACTTTAAAGGTCAAAATAGTCTATTGACGAACGTATTATTGTATACAGTGTAAGTCACGCAATTGGAACGTTTTATAACTCGAGGCTGGTTTGAGATGAAAAGAAGTTGTACATGAAAAAGTTAAGTGGTATAAGAATGTCTGTTTTTCTATAAGCTCAGTTTTTTATAAATGCAACGATGCGCCTAAAAAATGCAAATGTATTGCTGTTTTAAATGGAATTTCATATTTCTTTACGTGGTTCGAGTCTTAAGGACATTCTTTATAAAAAGTATTAGGGTACAATATTGAAAAATCAATATTTCGAGTGTTATTTTAAATTTTTTCATGTAAAGTATGCCTTCTAATAGAAGTTCCAGCGTTCTACCATCGCGGAATTTCCATACGGACACTGTTTATAAACAGTGATGACTCGTGTTGTCATGAACTTTACGCCATCAGAAGCATTCATTCAGTTAGTAGCAGGTATCGCAATAACTAGTTATCATTTGTTTCGAAAGAAAGAATTATAACTAATTGTTGAAATTTACTTAGTGACCACCTTGATTCTTTAATGAAAAAATTAAAAAAGCGGTTCGTTAAATGCTTGTTATGCCAAGTTGGAACATTTGAACATCTCTTGTAATAAGGCATACTTTACATTCAAAAACTTGAAATATCTCTCGGAATATTACTATTTTCAATATTGTACCCTAATACTTTTTTATGCAGAAAGTTCCTAAGAATCGATCCGCGTAAAAAAATATGCATTTCCATTTAAAACAGAAATACATTTGCATTTTTAGACACACCTTTGCACTTACAAAACACTGAGCTTATGGGAAAATAGACATTTTTATAGCATTCAACATTTGCGCTACAACTTTTTGTTTATCTCGAACCAAACTCGAGTTACAGGCCCCTCTAATTGCGTCACTCATCCTGTACAGCATTCGTCGTCTACTATTAAAAAAATACGAAATCTTTATTGGAATGAACAAAAATATACATGGTGTCCTAAAAATACCTTAAAGGCCGAAACCAGCAGGTACATACTGTTAAAAGAAATCGGAAAGCTCTTTATCATTTAGTAAGCGTAAGCGCCCTGATGCGTGAAATTGCTTAGCGTCGATAGTATTGAAATGTGCGTGTGTGTGCGTGTATAGATGTGTCGCTGTACGATTAATTGTGAGGTCAGTCGCCTGGGACTTGAATAGCCTAGCTAGAAATGCGAATTTTCTTCACTTTGAATTGTTTATATCTTGAAAAAGAAGTTACAAATTGCAAAATGGTAAAGCATTTTTCGATTTCTTTTGGCATGAGGCACTTGCATATTCTGGCTTTTAAGTTATTTTCGGAATACCCTGTTTATAGGCTTATACATGTGTACACGAAATTATATATGTATGTGTAGGTACAACTGTGAACGGTTGTGTAACCGACTAGGGCGAGTGAAGCGCTTAATTAATTGGCGCGAAGGGATTCCTGAAGGTTACTTTCCAAAATTAGATTCCCTGGTTGCTAGCCGTACATGGCCAGCTCGGCCCAGCGGAGCAGTTCTGACAGATATTAACCGACAAGTAGATCAATTGGATTTTGACATTCAGGATTTGGAAAGATGGCGTGATCGCATCTACGAAGCGATTCACACAGGATCTGTACTAAATACTAGAAACGAAAGAATACCGTTGACTGAAAAAGATGGAATCGATGTCCTTGGAAATATAATGGAAGCTAGCATTCTCACTCCTAATCCAAATGTTTACGGTGATCTTCATAATCTGGGTCATGTTGCTATTTCTTATTGTCACGATCCAGATCACCGTTATTTGGTAAGTACATACAATTCTCGCAGAAGAAGCGTTTTTATTATACTTGATACACTCGAATGCACGGCAGCTATATATACCTTGGTTACAAAGCGGTGCACAGGAAGGAGTCTCCCAACGCGCTCTTGTTTCTTACGTGTGAAGACAGGAGGATAGCCTTCTGCTGCTGCGCGCTGAATTCTCGAGACTAAAGGCGAATGGTGAAAGATTCCTTTCCCTACACCGCTTTGCAACCGACGTAAAACTAGCGTGCACCCGAGTGTACACGACGAATTGACCGGTGCACCGTCGTGTTCCCCTGGTTTGCTCATTAAGGCATAGCTCTCGGACAAACACTACTCTGATTGTTATCGTGACTCTTGAGAGTGACTGAAAGTGAAAGGGTAGTAGACGCGAAGAAAGAGAAATACGAAATTTAAACAGGAGCGGTAATTGGTTCTCAATGCAACGAGAGTCGTGGTAAGAGTCAGGATGGGAAGTGTTCGTACGGTATGCTTGAATGTATAAGGATGGATAAAATCGAACAATTTATCGCGTTCCAACCATGGTATTAATATCGTAGTCTATCACTAATGAAAGTGTTACTTTAATTGATAAATGCAGTAGAGATAGTGATGGTAAAATTTATGATGTAAATTGAAGTTTACACTAAACAGGGTGTTTATCTTGTATATTTTGATATGTCCGTAGTTTTTGATCGCCCAAAATACGTTAGAGAAAAATTCTTTTGTTCAGAAGAAAGAATATTATGATGAATAACTTCATAAATTCAAGGTCATACATTTTTCTATAGTTCTATACATTTGTTATGTTGATCTCTAAATGATTTCGGTAATTATTCGGAACAGGGGCGACCTCACCGATTTCAATGACCTTGAAGTATGTTGTCAAGATCAACATACTGATTAACTTTTTCCTATACATATAACCGCTGCTCGGCCTTAGTTTCAGAGATATACGCAAAAATATGTTACACACTATGTATTTTTTTTAGGTTTGGTGTTAGGTTGGATTGGGTTGGGTTTAGATTTAAGTTAAATTGGGGTAAGTTAAATTAGTTTATTTTATTATTAAAAAATAATAATACCTGAAAAATGCAGTTATTCGGTCGTCAAAGTTATATCGGCGGCGAAATAAAAATTCTACAATGTAACCAATGTGATGCTGTTTCCGAGTTCCGTAACGTGGAATATTGGCTCTTACTTCTCGCCAAATACGTTGTACGTTCTATGTGTGAGCACCACTGTCTGGATCAACAAAGTTCATTCTATGATTCACTGCTAGATGCTTGCACCAAAGTAAAAAGTATTACAAATATTTTTATGAATATCTCGAAAACTAAAGCCGAGCGGCGGTTATATGCATTAGTGAAATTACTCAGAATCATGACCTTGACAATGTATTTGAAAATCATTGAATCGGTGAGATCGCCCCTATTCCGAATAATTACCATGATTTCGAATAAAAAAGTCACCATAATTTAGGAAAAATATGAAACTTGAGAGTTCTGATATGTCTGTACAAAAGGTTTTCTTAAAAGCTGTTCGAAATGACTTCCATTAAATTCAAGACACTTTCCATTTGCCATTTTCAACATTTTATAATTTAAATGAGATATTATTGTCAAATAGCCAGGATAAACAAAGCACCACATGTGCTTAATACAAATATTAATAATACCTAGTTGTTTTAAAATAATTATGATATTCGCGATACAAAATATCTTCATATGCACTACTCTTTCATCCGTATAGCTCGTATCCTTCACTTTCTTTCTACATAGAACAAGAGAAACTCTTTTACAAAATGAATAATCACTGTGATCTCTTTATCCTTCAACATTCGCGTTCACGCTAAGCGTCCTTCAGTTAAGAAGCGATGTAGGTGAAGGAACCTCTTCATTCTACTAAGTCTACTGAATCGTTCTTACCTTCTACTATCGAGGGACGCTTAGAAAGCTGGGCGGCGTACGTTTCCGTTCACATGGTAGCACACTATTGTTACACCTATTTCTAAATCTCTTAGTCTCGAACCTTAAAACCTTTTCGGCAAATTTGCCAACCTCTATTATTTTCAAAACTATTTGAAAAATTAGGGTTGATTCACGCACGACTGTGCCGCGCCTGTTCCGTGTCAGGGATCCGAATTGGTAACCGTATTTTTATATGCACGGTGACGGATGCGGGACGGTGACGTACGAGGGATGTTTCCAAAGTTCTGGGAATTGTGCTTTAAATTCTTTGTTTTACTCATTTTTGTTTATGTTACGTTGTAGTTTTTTAATATAATCACCATTTAATTGTATACACTTGTCCTAGCGCGAAACTCATTTTTTTAGACTTCCTTCGAAAAACTTTTGGAGAGTCTCTTTTATCCACTAGTTTATAGCAGTGTTTGGTCGTTAAATCGATCAACCCAACAATAAACAGTACTCGTACATTCCGCAGAGTTGTCAAATACTCCATGTAATCATTGCACGACTTCAGATGGCTTTATGATCCCTTTCCATAGAAAGAAAATATGTACGTAATGGCTCTTTGAGAATTTACAACGTCTTCTATAGTCGCAGGATTAACATCTCATAAACACATCTGTACTCGCCTAGTGATCGACCAATACTGACCGGCATCGACTGGGGTCGGTAGGAAAATGTGTCAGTATTTACTTGCCTGTGCATAATAGCATCAGTCATTAGGCCTGCATTCCTGCACTGGTTCTGAATTTCCAGAACTTTGGAAACACTGCTCGTATAAACTGTTACATATAAAAATACGGTAACTAATTCAGGTATGAGACACGGAACGGATACGGCACGGTCGTGTGTGAATCGACCCTTACGTTATACCTACTCATCAATCAGATATTAAGATACTTCGAAACTGCTAATGTGATACCTATCTTCCATTCTAGATGTTGTTCTACTTATAGTACTATCACCACTTTATGTATGCACGATATAATTCAAAGTGCAATTGATCCTGACTTGTTAATTACCAATAACACAATGTTGGTTCATCAGAACCCGTTATCAAACACGTTATGCAAGGGTCTTTTTCAGGACCGCATCTATTCAATACACATATTATAGATCTTATCAATACCTGTACTTTATACCACATGTATGTACATATAAGCAGATGATGCACAATACATCAACTCTATCGAATTATGAATATATGTAAAATTATAGATGATGCGATAAACATATTGAAATCAGATGCAACCAAAATTCGTACATAGTCAGTATCTCATGGCATAACCACTAATGCCTCAAAAACAGCTGGTACCTTCGTCGGGTCGCAGACTTTATTAAATAAGCTGCTATTATTCATTGTTTCCTTCAACTCTATCAACATCACTCCACAACCTTTCCTCAGAGGTCTAAGCTTACACCTTTATCCAAAATAGAACTTTTAACATCGTATTACAACACTTTGCCGTTCTGCTTATACTTGTTTGTAATTTACGATCTGCTTTATAAAAGCTACTCCTTTTATAGTTCTTAACGATTTGGGTATTTCAGACTCGTGCGCTTCTCATATCAAGGTGTCGATTTTTCCAAATTAAATCAATATCTATGTGGCTAATCACATCCCTCTTTGACTGATGTGATGTCAATTACAGCCTTCTCTCTCTTCGTCTTACAATTAGCTCTTGTATTCAGTGTGTATAAAAATTCTGCATCCGATTTTTATTTTGCGCACGCAAATCTGACATCTCCATACTTTTTATTAAATAAATCTGAGTGGTTAAGCATACAGCAAAAGATATATTCCTTCACATTTTCTATTTAATCTACCAAATCTTTCGGTCACGTTTCTGGTCCTATTTGTACAATAATATTGATACTAATATTATAATAAAGATGCAGCCCCTTTGAAATATTTCTACACAGAATAATTTTCTTCCCGATGCATACACGAGTGTTCTTAACATTCTTTCCTTTTAAAGCCACCACTCAGTTTTATATACTTACTGACTATTCCTAACGTTATTATCTTTCTGTTTAATCTAGTTTAATTATAGTTATGATTATACTACTCTTGATTAATTGTAAGTTTAATAACAGCATCTATTGCTGAACCTCGCCTTTGTACAATTATGTTGTTCTTTTGTACTCCGCTTTGTACATACAGAAATATGCATTCCCTTTCTTTCGACTGTACAATTATATGCAACTGTATAATAAAAATGCTTAAAAAAATAACTTATTTTTCCCCTGTTTTTAGGAAAGTTTCGGTATTATGGGTGACTCAGCAACTGCTATGAGGGATCCCGTGTTTTACAGATGGCATGCTTTTGTTGACGACGTTTTCCAGGAACATAAAAACACTCTCCCTGAGTACAGCATACAACAGGTGAGATGATATTTTGTAATATAACATTAGTTACATTAAAAATACAAAACTTAAGTTTCAAAGGTTGCAGTCCAGAGTACTGCATTCATTTTACAAAACGTGCAAAACTTGACACTTTGCTGTTCCAATAAAATATTATTATGAATAAAAAATTGTTTCTATGCCATCTTTTGCATTTTCGTTAAATGATTAATTGGTTAATGATGAACTGAATCATTATTATGTATTTAATAAATTTGCAGTAAAGTGCGTGACCATCAAAGTTCTACAACTGCATGATTACTGCGTGATACAAAATATTTTTAAGTGCATATGATAGGGTCATTCCACGCCAAATCGATCACTTTTTGACGTCAACGTCAGGGATTTTGTACAAAATGAAATATAATGTAATGCCTGTGAAATTAGAGGGAATTTAAGTCATCATTTTGCTGGTTTCCAATTTGTTTAAAAAACACGAACCTTTGAATTTTGCAATTTTTGCCTATTTTCACGAAAACAGTCTGTACTTATGAATTTTTATCTCGGAAACTATTTGTCGGATTGAGTTCGGTTTTTTTTTTCATTTTAATCGAGAAGGTTTGGCTTATTGCAATATTATTTTCTTAATTAAAAAATTAATTTTGTAACATTAAAAATTATAAACAAATTCTTATTTTGTAAATTTCTCCATGAAGGCTAGTAGGTTTTAAATTTCAAAAAGAATATGACCATATTCCTTGAAATTTTACCTAAAAAATAAGCCCTCGATCAGGATGGAGTCTTTAAAATTAACGACGCAATAAGCTGTTAAAGACCGGTGTGCCTCCATTTCAAATAAGTGAGCCGTACCAAATGGCCTAAAATAATGGTCAATTTGTAAGGTGCTATATATGTATATTTGAGCATCGTTTTTCCAAGCGTTCAGTCTCCCAAAGATTTCCGTATAGTGCACTATTTGTTGTCAAAGTGTGAGTGCATTTTCAAATATGGTACACCAGCGGTGTTGTAATCCCTTTAATCGAAGTGGACATATCTCGTGCTACAAAGGATTCCGTAAGGTATCGTTGAAAATGCATCGGTCATTTCCAAATCTTCCCAAAAAGGGGTTCATTCGCAACAGTTATCGCTTAAAACTATATCGAAAAAACAAAAGCGATCAAATGGAAATGGCATTAGTTGAACCAGGACCATCTCGAATATCACGTGCAGGAATATGCAATAGTACTGACAATTCAAGTAACGCTTCAACGTCAATAGATCCGACCGCTGTGGTGAATTCCACAAATGCTTTAATATCATCTGTAGCAGATTCTCTAATAACAAGTAAAACTTTAAAGTCCAGTAAACGAACATTAGAGAAAATAGATCGCACCCATAATATACTAGTAAGAACAAGTTTATTAGACGTACAAAGTAGCTCAAGCAGTGCTGCGGAAGATACTGAAATAGTTAACAATTATACGACAAATTTAATTTGGAGTCTGACAATAACGGAACCTGTACGAGACCCGTCGATATTGTTTTTAGTCGACATTGGAGGTAATATAGGGTATATGCGAGTCGTACAGACAGCCGACCGTAATACATACCAGAGCGCGCAGCTGGCTTACCTGAAACGGAGGCTCACCGGTCTTTAACAGCTCATTGCGACGTTAGTTTTAAAAACTCCATCGTGATCGAGGGCTTATTTTGTAGATAAAATTTCAAGGAATATGGTCATATTTTTTCGTAACTTAAAACTTATTGGCCTTCAAGGAGAAATTTACAAAATAAGAATTTGTTTATAATTTTTAATGTTACAAAACTAATTTTTTATTTCAAAAAAATATTATTACAATAAGCCAAACCTTCTCGATTAAAATAAAAGAAAACGAACTCAATCCGACAAATAGTTTCGGAGATAAAAATTCATTTTTTCACACTTGGCATAGTTAAAAAAATATTCAAGATTTACCTTTACGATTCAATACTCTTCACAATGATATGTGCCATTTCTTTTTTTAAGAATTGGAATGTTAAATCGAAGGTAAATGATTTCCAGTAGAAATAAACATCATTGTGAAACTATGGCTAAATAATTAATAGGAAAGTTGCCGTAAAATATCAATTCTGTTTCCCTCTTTATAAGCCTTCGGAGACAAATTTCTCAGTTCACCGGCTTCTACCCGCCGTAGTTCTTTCAAAATTAACATTGTCACGTAAACACCACTGTCTTACAGGAATCTTTGCTGATATTGAATCTCTAACTTGATATTACACAAAGTACATTTTCAAGAAACGAAGTAAAATTATTCGTTAAGTATTAGGTTTAGGACTAATAAAGGTCAATGCTTATTTACTCAGAATTCAACATTCTTGGATATTTTGGCATCAAAAATATAGCATTCCATTTAAAATAACGAAGTTGACCTTCAAAACTCCGAAACGCCTCCACCTGTAAAAAAGTACATGCACTATAAGTTCCCCTCCAAACCATGCAACTCTTGTATAAAAAGAATTTTTCATACAACGCATACTGTAGAAGATATTTAAGGTATGCAAGTTGCGTGGACCATCCTGTATATAGACTGTCTAAAGACTGATATATACCGTGAAACCTGCATGCTAAAAAATTTAAAAGTTCGTTACTATTTTTATTAAAAATTAGGTATCCAACTTCCGATATAAACTAGGCTTTTCTCGCGTATAAAGGCAGCGATTTGGGCACGGTCAATGCCCTAAAACCAGGAAAGGGCCAGGTTTGTGTTCCAGGAACTGTCCGAGTTATTTTTCTGGCGCCTCACTGAGACTGATTACAAATAAGTCGAATAAGAGACAGGTGCAGGAAAACGCGAGATAGGTAATCAATTTGCTTGTAAGACACCTAACGCTGGTAACTCGAATGTTTTGATTTTGATAAAATTTTGCTGTCTACTATTACATTGTAATTTAGCTTATCCATTAACGTAAAACATATACATTATACGTATATGCAATATCAGCGGTGCGTAAAATTTATTTCTATAACCTCTGAAACGAAAAACTACTGCTCAGATCTGTTTTCTGTCCCTATGTGAAGATATCCATGCAAGATTGTATAAAGAAATAACACCAGCCAATGTTTTACAGAGGTATATATTTTTAGGTCTGTACAGTTCAGCGGTTCGAAATAAAATGTCCCTTGACTCTTTCTAAAACCATTTCCCTCGATCCGTCTAGCATAGTCCTTAGGCCCAGGGTTAGGTTTTGAAGGGTCCCGGGGGTGGTGTCAAGAGACAAACACCGGATGCCTTCGCCTGGGGCATGCCTTCGTCCCTGACTTTGGTCACGTTGCTTAGGCCAGTGATGTGCAAAGTTGTCTCTCCGGAGACAAACGCCGTCCCCACCACCGTTCGCCGTTACATGGTACAGAGGCGCGCCTGAAACAGCAACCAATACGCTCGCTTTCCGCGAAAGCAATAATAGCGTCTTTTCGTCTAGAACGGTTGGAAGGGGAAGCAAGCGCGTGAGGGGTCCCTACGCTAGACATCACTGGCTTAGGCCACGTAGGCGCAGCATGTGTCGTCTTACATACAGGTGTCCTATTTTAATCTTTCCCTGCTAAAATCTTTGAAAGTATTAGAGATATTGAAGAACGTTTCAGATTAAAGTTGAATGATTTTGAGGGAGGCATATTGTGATATCAGTAGCTTTTTATACGTGGAAGTGTAGCGTAAACATGATGGTCAAGAGTATTATACTCTTTCTTTTCTCTTGACAATAAAATAAAATATGGATAGTTATGAAGAGATTTCCGTTTGAACTTTGTTTCATCCGTGTCTGAGTATCCTGAGTGTCTAACTGAAAATTACGCGTACGAAGTTGTGTATAGTACCTTTCTAAGTAGAAAAATGTCACAAATCCATTAAAAATGTTTTCACGAAAATAAAAATGTGAAACGTAGCAATTTTTATTTTCATTACTGGTTGACTCATTCTACGCTTGAAGTTTAGGTGCCAAATGTCGTCTACTATTGTTAGATAACGGCCGAGGCGCATTGTCAGTCGTTCTAGATAGATGGGGCGAGATTACCCGCTGGTTTTTACTGTAATTAAATCCCAGGCAATTGAACGCATAGCTGATCGCATATACATATACGCATTCACACATAAGAACCCAAGTAACATGCGTGGACATGTGTGTCCAAATGTAACACATCATGGTGATTTCTAATGCATTTTGGTACTCATTTTGATAATATGACACGTATAAAATCGTGAACTTAGTTCATTATTATGAAGTTAATTAAACTTATCGTGTTAGTATTTACAGTAGAACTGTTATAATTCGAATAACCGGGTACCCGGGGAATATCCAGGAAGACAGAAATTATCCGGGTATTCTACTCGTACTACTACCCGAGACATAAATTCAAAACTTCTTTATTTATGTCTAAATGTATACTTTGTTACGTGCACAAGCAAATATAAGAAGTGCAAAACTTTTCTGTTATGTATACATTAATCATTTTCTTCCAAGCAACTGATAATTTTCATTTAAACAGCTTTATTGTTATATAAAAATACTAATAATTGTTAGTACTCCTGATATGAATCGGGTAATACCCATATTTCATTTTACCCAGCCTATATTTGATGTAATTTCAGATGAGAAAATACCCTGAATAATACAGTAATTGTAATTTTTGTACACAATACATATACGTACAACCCTCGTTTTTGTGTATCTAGAATATGTACATGTAGAAACAGTGAAAGTTGGATAACTGCCCGCAAATCGGAAACCAATGTGAGCAGTTATGCAGTAGGAGAATCGATTCTAATTATAGATACGGTTCGTGCCGAGGTTCCGTTTGTTGACAAACGTAGAGAAGGGCTTCGAGTGAAAGAGAAAGAGGCCCGAGACACAAAAGAATGCGAAAACTACGTATCGGTGAGACAATACCAATGCAAACATGAAACTTTTTTAATTTTGATTTTCTTTCTAAATTAAACTTGTTAGAGAGTCAATTAAGAAAAACTCTAGGGCGGGGCAATTTGCAGAATATTTTTACAGCTACGTGACACTTAGGAAATTTTACAGATTAGCACGGTCACCATTTACAATGTCACCTCTGCAGCAAGGCCCCGTCGTAAAGCTATTTGGTCCCAAGGGGTGACTCGGTCTCGAAACCTCTTTAACGGTTTTAGCGGCAGCGAGTCACCACGTAGCAATTTTTGGGAAATACCCCAGAGTTGTCAAGTTGCCGTCCACCCTCAGGCCCACCGGGCGGGAGACTCTGTTCCCCTTCCTCCATGTACGACGCTAAGGGCGTAATGGAAGGGAGAACACGAGTCTTTAAAACCGGCAAACAGGGCAAAACAGACAGAGTAAAAGGACAGTTATATCTAGAGAGTAGAAACAGTCATATCTAGACAGAAAGACAGTTATATCTAGACAGTAGAAACAGTTATATCTAGACAGAAAGACAGTTATATCTATAGAGTAAAAACAGTTATATCTAGACAGAAAGACAGTTATATCTATAGAGTAAAAACAGTTATATCTAGACAGAAACAGCTAAATTCTAAAAGAGAGTCTCGTGATTACAACCTGCACACGCACACACTCATCTCACATATTCACACAAGAAATAGAATAAACAGATGCAAACGCAAACGTGTCACTTCAATATACGGTCCCAAGCCGTTCAACTTAGGTGGTCCTTCATCATAGAAATTAGACGGCATGCAGTGCAATAATCAGGGCTCGACCAAACCCTAACAAAACTTTTACTGACGTATTTGTGAGGTTTTTCTGGTTAAAATAAGACTAAACACGATATAATTTGAAGCATATTTGGCTTATAATTTAAACCTACAACGTGGCACACTTAATCAATATCAATAAGTAAGTATAATTCAAATTATACCGTGTTTGATCTTATTTTAACCAGAAAAACCTCACAAATACGTTAGTAACAGTTTAATTTAAAAAAAAACAAAATTAGAAAAGTTTTATGTTTGCATTAGATTGTCTCACCGACATTCGAGATAGGATCAGGTTACACTACTCATCTGTCGAACTTCTGGGTGCGTCAAGGGACCCCCCCCCCCGTGGTGGAGATGACTAGCGGGCACTTATGCAGTAGATCGATGCGGGCAGTTATTCAACTTTTACTGTACTAGTGATAATTTTAGACTTATGATTAAAAAGTTTATTCCTAAACAGTCGGCGTTTAAAATTCAGAATGTTTGAACAGTTTGGAAGAATTTTGTCATACCCATGTAAATACTACAGCACATACACTTGGTCACAAAATTTCTTTAAACTCGGAGGCGGTGTGTGCATAAATCAGGCTTTGGAATTAACTGCTCACGACGGCCGATTTTCGGAAGCAACGCCCACTTTTTCCCGCCGCGCGTCTTGGCCCCCGCGACGGCTCTAGTGCTCGACTCGTCTCAGGCCCGTACCATATGAACCGCACGTGGCGCATTACGGTGACACTCGTATCCTGTGTCGCCCTAATGCGCCACGTGTGGTTCATATGGTACGGGCCTGAGACGTGTCGAGCATTATGGCCGTCGCGGGGCCCAAGACGCGCGGCGGGAAAAAGTGGGCGTTGCTTCCGAAAATCGGCCGTCGTGAGCAGTTAATTCCAAAGCCTGGCATAAATTGTGATCATTTAGTACAGAATACGTGTCTAATTGAATATTATATGTCGATTCAAATGATTAATAAGGCCTGTTACGCACTGTCGATCAGTCGCAGGCGATCTGGTCGCCGGCAGCCACTAGGTTCACACCAATTCATGAGCTCGTATGCACGCGGTCGCGGAAACCAGCGAGTCGCCGGCGACCGAAACAACATGAGCGATGCACGGGCGACTGGCTGGTCGCTATAACAGACGTACGCTGAATCAGATGCACACGTTCACCCAAGTGGAAAAAAAATAAAAAAAATAAAAATATAACAGGTCAAATATTAAAGGTCAAATTCTTCAAAAGCGGTGGAAAAATTAAATTAAATAAAATTACGAAGATAGAATGTTTTTAATGACGCTTTTCTCGGGTTTCAAGAAGATTTCTGAAGACAGGAAGACAATGGCCAAAATTCAATTAATGCAAGAAATTGAAATACCCCGATATCCGGATATTTTTTCGGATTTACGTTCGCATACTTCGTGGAATAATAATCAAACGGAGAATTTTCCTATGAGACCTTACCCAGTAAACTTAGAAAGTCCACAGTCACAGATATCTGTAAAAAAAGAAAATAAAGAAAAAATGAAAAAAATATATACATATATATTTATATATTTATAAATATCGAGTCGTCGAGTTTGGCCGCTGAGTTTGGTCGCCTGGTTTTTGGTCTGCCACGATAGTGCGTAACGGGCCTAAAGAGTAATATGAAGTTTCATTATTTGTTTAGTTATGACATTGTTATGTATATAAGATATATTCTTTCTTATGTACAGTTGGACTTCCCAGGCATTGAAATGACGGACATTAAACTTACTACTAATCAACAGCGTAACGTTGTGAACACATTTTGGTCGAAAAGTGATGTAGATCTGTCTCGCGGACTCGACTTCACTCCACGTGGGCCCGTACTTGCTAGATTCACTCATTTGAATCATGCGGAGTTTACATACACAATCGCTGTTAATAATCGCAACAATGCACCACGCAGGGGCACTGTCCGTATATTTATTGCTCCTAGGGAAGACGAGCGTGGGCTACCTTTCACGTTCAGACAACAGAAGAATTTAATGATTGAAATGGATAAGTTTCCTGTCACATGTATGTTATTGCATATGAATACACATCTAGCATTTTCTGGTTGACTGTTTCGTTGTACAAATTCTTTTTCGAATCAGTAATTTATAATATAATAGCTATTCTCATAATCTATCTATGTCGCATTTTAATATATGTACATTATGATTTTTCTTTTTAACTTCTACGTACATTGAATTACAGTACGTCCAGGACAAAACACGATTGAGCGTAAATCAACGGATTCCTCGGTGACTATACCTTTTGAAAGGACCTTCCGTAGTTTAGATGAAAGTAGACCAACAGGTGGTGATAGTTTGGAGCAGTTCAATTTTTGTGGATGCGGATGGCCTCAACACATGTTAGTTCCGAAAGGAAATAAGGAAGGTTTCCCTATGGATCTGTTTATTATGATATCTGACTACAATGGCGATGCTGTAAGTACACTCTGTTATCGTATGCTGGATCTTAGAGTGCATACATCACTTAAAATATTATTATAGGTTGTCTTAAACTGGCCCTTCAAGGCCACGCGAAAACTTAAAAGTAAAATACAATGTATCCACATTGTGTTTATTTCTCTTTTACACCAAATGCGTGTTTGACCAATCTATATTCTTTATTTTCTTACATCCTCGTTTTCGGTCATCCTTTCATTCCATTGTTAAAGGTGTACAGACAGAGATATAAACATTTACCAAATGTGACGTAAAGGGGGGCCCTTTCAGAAGTTTTATACATCTTACAAGGGGAACGCCAGGGTGTGGAAATCGCTTTTGGAGCGACAGTAGGCATAACTTGTAGTACACATATCCTGCAACAAAACCCTAATGGGTTTCCGTAGAATGGGCCTTGGTTTTTGATATATTTTGGTTCAAAGTTTTTAAAATTTTTGTCTGCCCTGTAGTACGATTATAGACGACCAGTGTTTCAACAGAACGTCATAGGTACAATGTTAGAGTGACTGCCTACTACGCTGGAGGTCCCGGGTTCTCAAGTCCGCATGAGATTACAATTATTTTTCTGTATTTTTTTTTCACTTTAATCAAATATATGCAGTGTAAATCATTTTTATTTAATCTGACTTTAATTTCAAAATCGAAAATGCATCACGAAACGGTGCCTATTGATGTCGCGGCACTCATTGTCAGGGCTGTGTACTGCGGACACCGTACAATAAAAGACCGATGCCATAGGATCAATGGTAATCGTAAATCAATAAATCTTAATTATTATTTGGATTATTTAGAATTTCTTTTGCCGTAACTAAAATGAAAAATATTTTCGCCGTAAATGTCCACAAAGTCACTCGAAGCCGCAACAAATACAACATACGTCGTGTGAAAATATAAAAACGAAGAATGCATTTTCGATCTTGAAAATAATGTAAGATTAAATAAAAATGATTTACGCGGTAAACATTTTATTAAAGTATGGAAAAAATAGAGAAAAATAAATTGTATAACCCCGTGCGGACTTGAACCCGGGACCTCCGCTATAGTAAACAGTCACTATACCGCTGTACCTACGACGCTCTGTTGAGACACTGGTCATCTATTATTGTACCACTACTGCAGACCAAAATTTTGAAAATTTTGAACCAAAATATCTCAAAAACGAAGGCCCATTCTACGGAAACCCATTAGGGTTTTCCAGTGTGTATGCAGCAACATGGTCAGCACTTTGAAAACTTGTTACATTAAAATAAAATGATTCTTGAGAAGTACTAATCTTTTTCTTTATTAAATTTATGAAACCATTCGAATTAAATACAGAATAAAGGAAAGTAGTAATCGACATCGCGGAGATAAGATAACAACAATAATAGGAAGCAAATCATGACATTGTCCATGTTTAATAATACAAACACGAGCAGGAACACAAGTTTCATACTTCGAAACTTCCAGTTAATATGCGGGTACTTAACGGATTTTCAAACTCATTTTTTTCGAAAACGAAGCCTTAATTGAAAAAATGTTATTCTTTTTTTCGACTTATTTTTGCATGTACAATCACCATCCGACCGGTTGTACCACGATTTTCGAGACACCCTGTATGTGTATGTATATTCTTTATTTCAGCCTCACAGCCAAGAAATTTGAACTTGGGTTTCACTTATCCTATACATGGTGTCCCGTTGCATGTGGGAAGTACAACAGGGGTGGATTCCGCATACTAAAATAAAAAAAACAGGTCATATAAACATATGCCCGATATAACCTTGTTTTCGAGTTATAGCTTGTTTTGTGTTACAATAGCTACTTATCTACCTTCAGAGAAATTGCTCGAAGTGACCACCACCAGCTTCAATACAGGCGTGAATATAATATGTCTTACCATTGATTGTCGAACGCGTTCGAACAGGTCAAGTGTTGTACGGATTTGTAAGCAGCCTTGATCGACACGTTGACGAAGGTTCAAAATTTACGATTATCTGCAATTCACAAAAAGTAATAGCTTCCTTCACTGAACGTAGTTTGTATACTAACTTCTCCATTCATAATACAATACCTGGTACTGTTTACAAATTGGTCTGATCTCATGACCCTCAAATCTTGCAGAAAAACCGTGAGCCAATACCCAATTACGTTGTATGTATCCTATACGCGGATAAAATTGTTGCAACACAAAACAAGCTGTAACTCGAAAGCAAGGACATATCGGACATACATATGGTTATATGAACTTTTTTCTTATTTTAGTGTGCGGGATTCACCCCTGCTGTACATCCCACATGCAACGGGAGACTCTGTATTCACAAAACTAGCTTACTACCCATTCGTCCTGTTCATTCTTTTTTCATTCCTCTATCTACTATTCTACTATTGCCTAGTATTTTACTCCTTATGAACATATTACACTTCCATCCATTTTCTATATTCTTTCCTTTTATCAACTTTCTGAGCCATTCTTCAGTCTACTCATCCTTTCTTCCACTTACTACCTCCACATTCCTAACTCCTCTGCCTCTTTCCCTACAATTCCTTACTAAATGCTCCACGTTCCGAATCTATCTCCGCATAAATCGCATCCTCTTCCCTCTTTTTTTTCCCCAGTATTTGTTTCACCTTCCTATGTTTCCACGGGTGAACCGCGCTATTCATTTCTTGTTCTCACCTCTTCCTTCTTTGCTTAAATACTGTGATATCCCGACTGTTCTGACAATATTTGACCGTCCCCTCCCGATTTTGATGAAACTCTGCAGGTCTACAGAATAACAAAAAATAAGGGGCACGTATTTCTTTAGCTGCGGATATTCAAGTTTAACGGGTGAAATCACCCTCTGAAGCTTCGCAGCCCCGAGGCTATCTCGAAAACTATTAAAGATAAACATATACTTCAAATTGCAAAGTTGTACGTTTTTTATGTATAATAATTTTCTGAAGATGATTTTCAAAAGAATTCAACAAATTTCGAAAATAGTGGGGATAGCTACCCTTATAGTATAATTTACCCCTTTGTTCATAATAACTAAAAATGATATATATTTTATTCTGGATTCAACGATATGCTGGAAGATATACATTCTATTTATTCACCAGGAACGGCAGGCCCAAATCTGGACAATACTTTTCCGCCACAGATGTAACATTTACAGTGTTGAGAAAGGTATCGTTAATACTTTACAATGGAAAACTATTGTCCAGACTTTGGGTCTGCCGTTCCTGGGTAAGACGCTTCCTATCTGTTTCAAGAGGCAATGTCTAACATATGGAACTTAAAGCGTGAACAAGACCACTACTGGTTTTTCCTATTCGGCCGGGTTTCTTCCGTTGAAAATCGGTAAATTTATAAGCCTAATATCTCGAAAACCACTAAAAATCGGGTGTATACATTAAGGGTCAGCGAATTCGTCTCGAAAAGCACTATTAAATGGCTTGAAGAAAAATATGTAGTTCCATTTAAAAAACCGAACTTGACCATCATATCTCGGAAAATAATGATGTAACAAAAAGTTAGTCTTCGTTAAAAAAATGTGCCCCCTTGTACCATGCAATTTTCATATAAACAATTTTTTTATATCTCCAATACGTTAGGAAACAGTGGACTGTTCACGTTTACGGCGAACACCCTGTATACAGGGTGTTACACTGCAAGTGATAAATATTTTAAGGAGTGATTCTACAACCCAAAATAAGTCGTATATCAAGAATATCAAAATTCCTTCGGAGGCTTCATTTTTTACATATCGACGTTTAAAAATTGGGCTCTAGACGCCTGTCGCACGGCAATCCGCCGTACACGTTCAGCGGATACCAATGCACGACACATTCACCACGTAGAACGCACACTTACTGATGTAACAGAAACGATGACCTACGATACGATGCGACAAGACACTACGTTCTTGCGATAATTTATGAAAATAAACACACACGTCTCATTGTACAGCATTAAACCTGCTTGCTCGAAAAAACCCACAAGGGTATATCAAAACCCAGCCGACAGGATTCTCAAGCAGGTTGGCTGAATACAAACTTCTAATACACGATTTTATCCTAAAAAATCACTCACACGCGCCAACATACGCACCACGATTTTTTTATTCGCAAGTGTCCATGTGTAAACGCACCGCGAGTCTCCATTTAACCACACACACACAGCACGCACCTCGATTATTTCATTCGCAAGTGTCCATGTGAATTACACGCATTATGATCGTCCCGTCCACGAGTATTGATTCCACGTTCTGCGAGTTTAGTACGAACGGAAGTGTTATTTCAAGTATACCTAAATTAAAAAGTGTAAACTAGAGTCTGCAGACAAATGAAATTTACGCATTTGAGGCCATTAACGTCGAACGATGACACGAGACAATCTGCAGACTCTGCGCTTTTGACCGAAATAGTGCCGCAAAACAAATATCGATCAATTCAAATTACTAACCATACACACAATAATTACTGTCGCAGCTCAACGGCTAATCGTCACGACGGAGGAAACCGTCGCGTCGGTTTCGGCATCACTGTTAAGAATTTTTTAAGCTAATAATTCTTTAATTATCCAGACATTCTGATTTTATACTTTTTATAAAATAAAACGCAGAATATCATACACGAACACTCTTTTTTATCTCGAAGTTTGGAAGGATACTGCATCGCTGGAAACAAATGAAAGCGATCAGTTCAACGACACTCGTCGCGTTATCTACAAAGTATAAATAGTCTCGACCGGCGGGATCAAGTTACCGCTGATCGGGTCTCAAGTGACCCAGCCATACGCGTACGAGTGATAAAAGAAGACACACCGACTGAGGCATCGATACTCGCACGTGCCGGCAGGAATATAGACGTGCCCTACACAGTCATATTTGTCTAACACTTTTTCGTCTTTCTCATGGAATTTGTGCGTATTACATGATAAATTTGTCGTGTGTTGACATCCACTGAATGTGTACGGCGGATTGCCGTTCGACAGGCGTTTAGTGCCCAATTTTTAAACATCGATAACTAAAAAATAAAGTCTCCACCTCAATTTCGTTATTATTGATGTTCGACTTATTTCGGCTTGTAGAATCAGCCCTTATAATATTTGCCACCTGTCGTGAAGCATCCTGTATAAGAGTTCGATTGCATTTTCCGACTTTCTGGAATTGTTTAAATTCCTCTTCTCGGCAGTAAGTTCACAGTATTTAGGCACTGTACTTGAAGAAAATATAAAATTTGACATGGTTAGTCCAGTAATATCAATAGAAGGTGCATAGTCGGCTATGGGGTTTCCGCTATACTAATATTATTAATTTTTGTTTAATATTATTAAGCACGTGTACAAAAATATGAAAGTAAAAATGTCTACATTATAATTTAGGTACAGCAAGATGAATCAACTGGTTGTAAGGATGCTATAAGTTTCTGCGGTCTAAGGGATAAAAAATATCCAGATGCACGTTCCATGGGATATCCATTTGATCGCAGACCCCGTGCAGGAGTTGAAACTTTGGCTCAATTTCTTACTGGAAATATGGCAGTCACCGAACTCTTCATCCGGTTTGCAGATACTATTGTATCTAGATCGAGATTCGGAAGCATGGGCAATACACTGACGTTCGTTTAAAAATATGTATGAAAATGATGATGTTTGGTTTACGTATAATCCTCATTTTGTAATTATCTCATAAGCGCTTTTATTATTACCTGCAATATTATGCAAATGATCCAGGCTTTATCTCTTACATTGCCATAATTTAGCTAAGATTTAGTTTCATGTAAATGAAAAAATAAAATGTATTGAAGAATGGAGAACCTCAGTGCATACAGTGCACGGAAAAATTATATTGATAAATAAAGAAAGAAGTATAGAAAGTATTTATACTATTTAATGCTCTATTTTATTTGGAAATTAAATTTGAAAGAAATTTGACAGTCTCATAAGTATTTCAAGTCATTTCTGTTTATACTTTCTCGAATAATTTCCGTGGCTTCTTTGTATTTGTATTTCTTTATTTATACTGAGAAATGCATAAAGGATACATACTCCTCGAAGTTAAAAAAAAGTTGAAAGTTAAACCTTGAACTGACACATTACTCATATTCATAACGACAATTATGACTAGAATAAAGAAAATGTATTGCAAGCGGTGGACAGAACATCTACCTTAGTTGTACTGTATATATTCCTACTATTTTATTACAGAGATATTTATATTGCGATTTACATTTCAATTTCACAATTGGTTTGTAATTTCTGTTGCTTATGCGATTGTATTATGAAAATTGCTTTATAGCTAATAAATTGCAAATGTAAAGTAGAAAAGACAGATTTTTCAACAAAGCTCCACCTTGTACATTTTGAGTCAGGGAATACCCTTTCACAAAGATTTGGCTTCGAGATGAGTCATTCATCTGGAATCGTGTTCGCCACCTGGACCAGTGAATTGTGCAGCTTCCACTTTGGCGCTTTGTAGTTTACTCATCTTTTAATAGTTTTGAGGTTTTTCGATTTTAGAATACGTGTTATACCTACACTAAAGAACTACATAAAATTCAACTGGTTTGAGATATTGGTCACTCTTGAATCTAACTCAAAAGGAATTGACGATTTTAGCTGTCTAATACCCTTTTACCTTCTTAATACGTTGATCGCCACGTCACCCACATATGGGTGACGGATAAGTTTCCGCTGGGGCCCCGTCACCCAAATGTGGGTGACAGTTTTGTGGGATTATTTCATAAGAGTTTTGAAAGCGTGCATGTTGGGTTGCGAGTTCGAGCGGGCGATGAGTATTAAAGTATGGCTGGAGAATGTTTGGAAGTTTAGAGATATAGGCGCGGGAGACGAGTGTTTGGGACAGAGCGCAAGGGATCGAGTGACCGTTGTTACGTTGTGGAATCAAACGAGACTCGTTCTGATAGATCCAAATGTCATAACAAAACTTTTATTTTGAAGTACAAGTGATTTCGCAGGACCAGGAATGTTGATGTAATACTTTCAAGTTCTTGTAACAGACTGCCCAGGGGCCCTTTTGGCGAGGTTTATATAGGGGATGGTTTTCTTTGTATAGAGGTGACTTAGAGGTAGCTTATCTAAAATGGAAGTCACTGCAGACGTGACGCATACACAGCTCTGTGACGCGTACATAACAACGTGACGCGTACATAATACAGTGACGCATACATAACACCGTGCCCAATCGTATAGAATGGTTGCGAGTGCGTTTCGGGGAATGCATGTGTCTCTTCGGACGAAGAAGAAGAAGACAGAGTGAGAGAAAGAGAGAGAGAGAGAGTGAGGGTATGCGAGAGGTTGCGAGAGTTTTTGATATTCGAATGCAAGAAGCCATAGAGAGAGTATCGTGAGAGAGTCGAAATAGTGAGCATCGTGAGATTAAGAGTTATAGTTGCGAGTTTTATTATTAATATTATAGCTAAATAACAGTTTACCAGCCCTTCCGGCAACACGTTTATCCTTAAAATAAATTCCCACAGTTTTATTCACGTAATTAGCAAGACTTCAAAAACAATTTCTTAGAGTATTTAACAGTAAAACAAATATTGAATACTAACAGTACACTAAATTATATACAGGATCCTGTAACTAATCTATACATCAAAAAATTATATAATGTTACAGTAGCCTTTTATGGTATTTTTGGAAACAATTTAAACAAAGCTGGGCGTCTCCAGGCAGGTAGGGCAGTAAGTTCTGATTTTTTGGACATTTCTTCTGGCTGTTTGACGGTCTTGAGTCTGCCTACTTTTTATAGCAAAAAACGCACATACACTACCGCTCAAAAGTACGTGGACACTTTCTTAATTGTAATAAATACCTGAAAGAAGTTATGAAATCTTTAATCACTACAGTTTGAAATCCCCACTTTTCTTTCAATTTCTCTTACAAAATAGCCTTCGTTTGATAGCATAAGTATTTGGAAACAGATTTGAATACTTCACTCTGTTCTTTTTGTACCCATCGTGCCCTAGCAAGTGTTCAAACAAACATGATTTCGATAGAACGACAGAACAGTCTTATGCTCTTATCTGAAGTTCTCTCGTATTGACTCATAATTCTAAATGTTTATATTAGTCTAAAAAAGACAGAGAATCACACTAAAGCAATTTCCTTATCGTGAAATGAAAGAAGGAATCCTTAGAAACCGTCTGCACGCAACAGAATATAACGCATCCGACTGTGCAGTCGTTCCAAACTTTTTTGAAGCAGGTTCGACCCCACCCAGACATATTTCTTTTTATTTTTTTATGTTACAAAAAAGTAATGTATTCTCCTAACCGTAATTAAGAGGATACATGACTAGAGAAATGATTCAACGAAGAGTGCTTCAAAATTACTTTTGTGAATATTTTAGTATAAAGTATGCTTAACATATATTTAAAATGATTTTATATAAATACTATTCTCATTTTATGTGGTTAGAAATGCAAAAAACATAATTAATGTATTGAAAAAAAATAATTAATGTACTAAAAAGAAATAAGTCCGGGCGGGAATCGAACCTGTGTCAAAAAGTTCGTCCCCACTTCCACCGTCGGACACACAACCGCTGCATCGACGACACTTTTGAAATTGTAGTAAATAGTTTAAAATAGACCGCACGCGGCACAGTTTCAATGGATCGAGTCAATTTTATTTCTTTAACAACAAGTTATATACTGTTTTTCTGAATATAGCAATGTTTAATATCGCATAATATACCCACAGAATAAGGAAAGTATAAAAATTCAAAGTAAAAGGTACTTTTTCGTGCGAAGCAGATGGAAAAAATCGGTTTTTAATTTTTTTAACTACGGCGCAGCTTACCGAAAAATCTGAAAAAATTTGAGGATGATAACTATGATAAGATGTCCTTACCATAAAAATATAAATGTGCTGTCTTTGAAACTTCAATAAGAAATCCGCATTTTTTGCATTTTGTTAATGTTTTTAGTTTTTTACAACTAGAATCTGCAACGAAAAAATCGGAAAAAATTCCCTAATATATGCCACCATATCCAGAATATGTTACATTTTTTTTCAGAATTTTCGCATGCGACTAAATAGGGAAAATAGTGCAAAACCGAATATTCCGAATTTTCCCTGTTACTACCTCCCGGTCAAGATAGAGGGTTGAAACTTGTGTAAAATGGTTTCTTTTGGTAGGCTATCGAATGGTCCATTGCAAATCAAATTTAGTTTAAGGGCACATTTGACCCCCATCTCCGGCTATACCCTATCTCGCAGCACCCAATTTAATACATAATCAATTTTTGTCCGCCGCGAGCATGCGAGGCGTCGTCGCAGCTTTGCTCGCTCGCTGTTTCTTTATATGCATGCGTCTGCATTCAACATACATACTAATGAAGCACCCGAGAAAACTCGCGCGACACAAATCGTCGCTGCATCGAGTCGACAATTGCCTATCAAACGTCCCTACTCTCTACAGGACACACGCATTTACGCATGAGTGCTGCTTGGCTCTTACTAACGCACTTCTTCGAGAAATACTTTATCAAGTGGCCGTCGTTGATGAGTAGAGGACGTTAAAATCAGTGCCGAATTTCTAAGTCGGTATGGCAGTCACGTTGGGCCACGAAAGTCCATAAGGTGATTGGTCTATTCATATATCTCGTCTGTGTCCATGTGACACAAAAATACATTGGATGATAGGTCTATTCTGTAGTTTGTCGATGAAGATACTACGTTCTTGCAACAATATATGAAGAAACACACACCTTTCGTTGACCGCATTAAACCTGCCTACTTGAAAAAATACACAAGGTGTACAGAATTTTATTTTTGGAGCGTTGGCCATGCCATGAAGTAAGCATTTTGCGAGCTGCGCGCGATTTTGCGAACGTCTTTTCTTTTTCGACTCGCTGGCGTGCGCTGCGTCTCCCGGTCTTTCTCCTCGATCCGAGCGTCAACCAAGGCAGACGCGTGACGTAGCTCAAACGTTTTCGTATTAACAATAAGTGTGTAAACTTATAATTTGGTTTAATATACACCTTTAAACAACCTATCAAACAGTATTCATTGAAATACGACCGTGCGAGGCCGCGAAAAAGTACACGACTGGCTACTGCACGGAAAAGGGGTGACCACGTTCTCTTAAACACGTGGGCAACGCGTCCTTTTCATTTATGATCGATCATTTACTCACGCACGCAAAAATACTACAAACGAAAAAAATCTAAGAAACTAAAATTAAGCCTCCACTGAAAGTAAAATTAAATTGAAGAAGAGGCTGCTTTCTACGCGAGAAATAGTTCCTGCCGATTACAGCTGTTTACTCGTTCGCAATAGCCACCAAACTGAAGAGATCTTGGACAAGTTCCATCCGAAAGACTAAAAACTGTTTCGATGCTTTGTTATTAATCGGTGTGTCCTTCTTTATTCCTTGCACGCTCGAGATCCGGGCAGCGGTAACTCGATCCCGAGAGTCGAAAGCCCGGTTTTTACACATCGATAACTCTAAAATGAAGCCTCGGACGCGATTTTTTTATTCTTGATTTTCGTCTTATTTTGGCTTGTAGAATCACTCCTTAAAATATTTCACAGGGGTGGTGAAACATCTTGTATAATAAGAACTCTTGCACAATGCGTGACTTGTGCTTGGAGTCGTTGTCTTGATAAAACTTAAAACTATTATTAATCCCCATTTTTTCGGCACTTTGAACTAAATTGTTTTTAAGTATGTGGCCCCTCCTTTAAATAAAGATTTTTATCCATGTTGCTGTCAATGAACACCAAGTTTCTAACTCCATATGACGAAATGCAGCCCCAAATCATTACACTGGCTCCTCCGCGTTTCACCGTACGGCTGGTATTCTTGAAATGATATTCTTTATTCGGTTTTCGCCACACCATAGTTCTTCCGTTGGAATTGTAGATGTTGAATTTGCTTTCCTTGGCAAATATCACATCATTCAACCATGACTCATTCTTAGAAATTAGCTCCTTTGCAAAGTTTATTCGTTTCTTCCTATTCATCTCATTGATAAAAGGTTTTTTTCTAGCTACTCTTCCGTTGTAACCAGCTTACCTGAGCGTTCTCCGAACTGTTTCGGCTGACACTTTTATGGAACTTTCTACTAATAGTTCACTAAGCAAATTGAGACGTTAATTTTAAAGACTACAACCTGATCGAGGGCTTATTTGGTAGGTAAGCTTTCAAAAAATATGGTCATATTTTTTTTTTAAATTTAAAAACTGCTAGCCTTCAAGAAGAAATTTACAGAATAAGAATTTGTTTATAATTTGTAATGTTACATAATTAATTTCTTAATTAAAAAAAGTATTCTTATAATAAGCCAAACCTTCCCGATTAAAATAAAAAAAAAACGAACTCAATCGGACAAATAGTCTCTGAGATACAAAATTCCAAAGTGCAGCCGGTTTTCGTGAAATTAGACAAAAATTGCAAAATTCAAAGGTTTGTATTTTTTAAACAAATTCGCAGCAAAATGATGACGTAACCCCCCTTCCCCCTAATTTCACGGGCAGTACATCATATTTCATTTTGAACAAAATCCCTGACATCGACGACAAAAAGTGATCGATTTGGCGTGGAATAACCCATAATTAAATTACAATCGCTTGTACATAATCAATTGTCTTCACCAAAATATAGAAATCTATTCCAGTATCCTTGGTATAAAAGTAGATACACAGAAAAAAAGTTAGGAGATTTTGTGAACCCTGTAGACTTTGCTTTCGAACGGAATACACAAATGAAATGTGTGCACTCTGTGATGAAACGCCGAGTTAGGCACCTAACTATCGAGTTAGATGCTCTTGGTGTAAAAAAGCATTTTGCTTAAAACATTTTTTTCATGAATACCACTTTTGTGACAAATATGAACCGTAAGGTTTCCGATAATATACAGTCGGGGACAAAAATAAGTGCACAGGTAGTGAAAGTAGGTATCAATGAAGTTTAATCGAACTAGTACTACTATTATATACTTAAGTTTTATTTATTATATATCCTTATCGTACATAGGTTATTTAGTAAACAATTGAAATTAATATTTACATTTTTGTATAAACAAGCCATATTTAACGAAATAAATGGACATATAATAAGAGACGTAATAAATAAAATACATAATAACATTAATACTTGGTATTGCCGCCTTTTGCTTGAAATACTGCTTCCAAACGTCGTGGAATACTATTTATTAGATTTTCAATATAATCTTTACTAATATTTTCGAAAGCTGACTGTAAACTTTTGAAACAATCGATGTTGTTATTTCGCTTATCCAATGCAACTTTTGCGTCCAATAAACTCCATAAGTTCTCTATAGGATTCAAGTCGGGGCTCTGTGCCGGCCATTCAAGCTATTTAATACTTAAATCCTCAAAAAATGTCTTACTTTTCTTGGCAGTGTGTTTAGGGTCATTTAGTATATCAATATACTTATCTGTATTCATGATTCCGTCAATTTGTATTAAAGTACCAATTCCATTCCATGAAATGCACCCCCACACCATCAATGATCCGCCGCCAAATTTAATCGTTGCAACGGTAAAATAAACCGTAACATTATATTTAACCGTTGTTGGCGTAATAAACGCTTTCTTATACGTGTCATTTCTTTTTCTCCAGACTTGGTGCTTCTTTTTTAATTGCCGCAACTCAAATTTGCTTTCATCACTCCATATTATATTTTTCCAGAATGATAGTGGCATATTCAAATATTTTTTAGGAAAAGCTAAACATTTTTTCATATTTGTTTTATTAATATTGTAGTCAACCGTTAGGATAACAGTGTGTGTGCGTCGCGTGACAAGGTGCGAAAACAAACGATACAAACCGAATATTGCCAATTCGGGAAGAAGCGGGTACGTTGGCTTAGCAATTAGGCAGTAGTTAAGAAGCCTGTTATGTAATCGGTCGTGCGAAGACGCCGAAAGTCATTTTGCTTTAGTTCTCTTAGTTCCAGTTCTTTCTTTACGATATTTTATATTACTTCTATTTTCATTTCTATACCTAAATATATATATGTTATAATTAATTGTGTGCTCGTTAACATACCAATCGGACCATCTTACTAAACCCACCTTACTACAATATGTGGCTTACATCTTGCCTTGCAACATTTTAATCCAGCTTCGTGCAATCTTCGTTTTATTGTTTTTGTTGAAATGTTTAATTCTAAAATTTCTGCAATATTTCTCAATGCGATCGTTGAATCCTGTCGACATTTGCGAACAATTCGACGGTCTTCTTGTACGGTGGTACAGCGATTGCGTCCACGACCTCTTAAATTTTCCACAGTATTATGTAGTAGATATTTTTTATGAATTTTTTATACCGCACTTTTAGATATACTGTACTTCCGAGCTATTACACGATAATTTAATTTATTACGATAGTTCGAAACAATTAAACGGCGAATTTGATATGAAATTTCCTCTATTTTTGGAATTCTGCAATTATTTCACAAACGATCTTACTTTTACAAAGTCTGAATTGGTACGAAAAAGTTTATTTGGGACTACTGCGTGGAAGCGTGACCTGTGCCTGATGTTTGTATACATTTCTTGCCTCACAATAACATTGCAACCAAGTGTCCACTTATTTTTGTCCCTTGACAAATGGCTTACTATTTCGGCTTGTTTATACAAAAATTTAAATATTAATTTCAATTGTTTACTAAATAATCTATGCATGACAAGGATATACAATAAATAAAACTTCAGTATATAACACTAGTACTAGTTCCATTAAACTTCATTGATACCTATTTCCACTACCTGTCCACTTATTTTTGTCCCCGACTGTACATACATTTTAAGTGAATCATTTCGTAAACTGTATACATCTTGTAAAAAATTCAGATTAAAAATTTATGTTTAAAAACAACTAATCGAATATTGATTAGTGTTTATTGTTTACAATAATGTAACTGGACACTTGGGGGCTATTTTCTCATTAAATAAGATTGTAATTGAATCGGTGAGGTGAAGAACAGTACAAATCCAAAAACCACATTCTGGGATATTTGATAAAATAGTGTCATTTTTCGTGTATCATCAAGGTCATTGATTTTATAGTGTTGTTCCAATTTAAACACGATTATGCAAACCCAGGTGAATGTTAGTACATGCCTAACTATTGTTAAACTTTGTTCATTCATTTTCATCTATTAAAATAAAACCATTGGACTTGTACTGTTTTTCAACTCAAGCCACTGTTTAGTCAGGAAATTTAAAAAATAACACAGTAGTAAAAAAAATATTTATTAACTTGCTTTAAGCATAATTCAATTAGAAATTATTCTATGAAAAGTGACTGTTAAACAGATTGTTGAAATAGTACAAATCCATGACAGATACTGTTCTTACACTCATTAAACTGAAGGAACTACTGAAACACGAGTATAAGGTACTTTTCTTGCACTGCTTTTGGTCCCAATATATAGTTCTATACATTTTACATTTAATTTTGACATTGTTGAAAATGGCTAAGTTTGGACTTGTGCTGTTCTTCAACTCACCGATTCAATTATCGTCATCATTTGGCTCACAATTTTCGTGAAATAGTCTTTGCTTGAATTCTGTAAGCCTATAGTACCCCAGACGTAGCTGACTAATTATGGGTGGTTTACCCATCAGTAGTGAGGGAAGGTCATAAAGTCACTAGTCTGTCACCATAAAATAATTGATATCTAAGGTTTCTTAAGAATTTTATGAATTTCCGTACACGTTTCAAGCCTCGCAAATGTGTATTTAAACGATTAGGGGTAGTTTACGCCCTGATAAGGATGACTGATGACAAGAACATCATCCATACAGCAAGTATTTTTTTTTATTCTTTTTTAATTTCGCCTTGGTGAGTGTTGTGCCTATTGGATCAAGGCCAATTCATCAACATACCTCGTTTATGTTTCTATCTAATATAAAGTATGTTAGATTAACGTTTGTTAACAATATTAGTAATTTAGAGAAAAATTGTCAAAAAATCTCTGTTACACAGGATGAATCCTGCATTAGTAGTGGTCCGTTTATTCTGGGCTTAATGAAATAAAATTATTTGATTATCATTTAGGTAATCAGCAGAACAGAAGTAATCATAAGCGTAAACATGAGTAGTGTCAGTTGTAAGATGAAGTAGGAATGCGGTCCGTATAAGGTCGCCTTTTGAAAAGAATAAGGTCAATCTTTAGACTGACAAACAGGAGGGAAGTTGACTTTAACTCGATATGGAATGCGATTAATGTCATACGTATATACCTGTAAATTGAACCAAGTGGTTGTCATGACGTAATACGCCATAGTTATTGATTAAGTTTTCAATGTAGTTTTTAATTAATGGAACTTTCGTATTAGAGTGTAGGGTGAAGGTGGAATGCCTTGTGTTTTTACCTGTTATTGGTTTGAGTATCTTGTTGTGAGTTCTTTGAACTTTCTTTGTAACATATTGGGGGGGGGGGGGCACAAAATTTGCGATCCATAAGTTATTATCGGGCGGAGACACATTTTGTATGCTGTGAGTCTTAAATTTAAAGCTAGTGGTGATGTAGGAAGTAGATTTTTATGTGTGGCTGCGAAGGCGGCCAGGGTTTTTGTTATTATGTCTTGAGCAGTGTTATTCCATCTTAGGCGATGGTCTATTACCATGCCTAAGTATCTTACTTGTTCTTTCCAGGGGACAGTAAAGTTATACACGGAGATAGAGAATTTATTTTTGCTTCGTAGTACCTTCTTCTTTCTTGAGAATAAGATTGCATCGGTTTTATCTGGATTGATGGATAGCTTCCATTCACTGAAAAATTTTGTAGTACTAGAAAGGTATGTTTGAATTTTATTCACTAGGACAGAGAGATCCCAGGAAGAGGAATAAACAGCTGTGTCATCAGCAAATAAAGCTAGATGACATTTGGAGGATTGTGGCACGTCGTATATACACAGGCTAAACAGAATCAGAGTTACTATTGAGCCTTGGGGTACTCCTGCTGAAACAGGGTAGAATGAAGATTTATATCCGTTCATGTTAACGAACAGGAACCTGTCGGATATATAAGAGTATATTAGTTTAATTAAGCCTTTGTCAATACCCATTTTGTCCAGTTTGAATACCAGCGATTCATGCCACACCGAGTCAGACGCCTTGACCAGGTCCGGAAGCACCAGTGCGGCTGATCAATTTACGTTTAATTCGTGCGTTATGAACTGTGTAATTCTCAAGATTTGCTGTGTAGTTGAATGCTGTTTCCGAAAACCGAAGTGTTGTTTAATTAAAATTTTATTATCATTGTCAATATAGTTTGTGAGGATTTTTAGGACACATTTTACAAACAGTTTTCCTATAATTCACAATAAGCTTATTGGTATATCGCTTGTAAGTAAGTCTTCGGGTTTCCCCGGCTTAGGAATTGACACTACCTTTGCTATCATGTGCTATATTGTGATGGAAAATATCTCAAACCGGCTGCAGCCATAAAGATGTATAAGAGCTGACAGAATACCTTTTTTGAGGCATATTTAATCATGGGAGAGGAGACGCCATGATCGCCTGAGGCTTTATTTGTACCGAATTCGCGGGCAAAATTACTAATTTCCTTAGGCGAGACAGGAAAAGTTTCTGCTGATATACCCCCCGGATGTTATTTTAATTTTTGTATGAATTCTTCAACCATGTATTGATATGGGGATGATATGTTATTGACACAATCGTGTATAGAAGCGAAGTAATTCGCGAGAAAGTCTGCTTTTTCAAACACCGACATAATGAGAGTTGAACCGTTCCTTATGGGGGAGAAGAAGACAAATTTTTATATCTGGTAGCAGATTTGAAGGTCTCCCAGAAGGTAGGATCAGGCTTTTAAAAGGAGAGAAGGACATTTTTCCACTCTTGGTTTCTTAGGATTGAAATACGTTCCTTGGTTTCAATTGAGAGATCTTTTATCTCTTCCTTATACATCCAAAGACCGACATTCTGCCTTATTCTTCGAAGATTTCGCCTGGCCTTAATTAAGGCCTCAAGGTACGGGTCATTTAGTAATGTTGTATTTCTTCTTGTTTTAGTAGAAGATACAATGGTAGCACGGCTTTTACACGCATGAAGACAAAACGAGAGGATTTTTATTTGTTTATCAGTGTCCTCATGGGATGTAATTGAGGAGTTGACACGCCATGTATGTGTATGTCTAAGGCCGTCATGGCCATCCGGAGCGCAGCCCTGCTCCGGCCTTCCCCCACTCTAGGTCCATTCTCTGTGTTTCAGTTCCCTCCAGTTCCCCCTCGGTCCATCGTCGTCCCAGATCACAGCCTCTATCAGGAGAATGGATGCAGAGTGGGGGTAGGCCGGAGTGAGGCTACGCTCCGGATGGCCATGACGGGTCTAAGGTATGATTCCCAATTCACCTCATACGCCTTATGAATACGGTTGACGATAGTGATTTGAGGTGAGCCAGTCATCTGTAATACTACCTGTCGATGGTGTGTATTAAACTTATCTGTAGTTGTGCATTTGAGTTTGCGAGTGGCATTGAATAAGAAAAAGTCTATGGTAGACGGGTTTCTGTTAGGCATAATATGGGTTGGTGTGTGTGTGTGTGTGTGGGGGGGGGGGGGGGGGGTAATGTTATATTCGTTTTTTGAAAAATGATTGTAGAGGATATTACCATTTCGATTTGCGTCGGTATTATACAAGTGATTGTGTTTCGCATTCCAATCCCTTCCCACAGGGAACGGAGATCCTATACGAATCAATTGGTTTAAGTCGGAGTGCGACAAAACAGTTCCAGGGAAACTGTATACAACTCCAGCAATTAGTCTGGGAATTTTTAGTTGAATAAACATCGCGTCAAATATGAAGGAGTATTCATGGTTGATGACAGTGTATTCCAGAGAGTTCTCAATGCCTATGGCAACTCCTCCCTTCCGAGAAGAATTGTCAGCCCTAACCATCCTGTAGCCAGGAATAAAAAATATTGTATCAACTCCGAACCAGGTTTCGGTAATCAGAAAGATATTTGGTTGGTGCCTAGTCATGGCTAGGATAAATTCGTTCCTCTTATGTAGGAGAGATCCTGAATTCCACAGTAGTACTTTAAGTATCTTAGTCAAGGTTAGAAGACTGGAGGACACTCCAAAAAACTTGTATTCTTTATTCCGGAGAACGACATTCCCTCAAGCTTCTACATAGCTCTCTAGATACACGAACCATTTCAATTATATTGACCATTGAGTTGATTTCAGTCAACAGTGATCTGAATTCTGAGAATATTCCAATATTACCAGTAAGACCTGAACAGGTTTTATTAACGTTATTGTTATAATCTGAATTGTTATGGCTGTTGAAGTGAGTAGCGGAGGCTCTATCAGCTGTTTTATTTGCGACGATCTCAACATAAGATTTGCGAGGTTGCATATGTACGTTATTTCCTGGTGTAGGATAATTTCCAGGGAGAGGAATGTTTTTATTATTAAATGAGAGTTCTTTAGCAATCGCATTCTCATTTGAAGAAGGTTTAAAGTTGGATTTGTTAAATGAATTTTTCTTTACAAGGTAGTTTAAGAGAGACGGGCAGCCGCTATAACTGGCCGTGTGTGATCCGCCGCAGTTCACACACCGAAGCTCGTCGTCCCTTGATTTGGGACAGTTTGATGATTGTTCGTCGCCAGCACATTTAACACAACTAGGTGGTAAATGGCAGTTTAGGGCAGAATGGCCAAATCTTTGACAGCGATAACACTGTGTGTAATTTCTTTTTGAAAAAAATCATTTCCCAATAAATTCTCGCACCAAAGAGGTATCCTATTTTATTAAGTTGATTTAGTTTGGTACCAGCTGTAAAACAAACTTTATAGACCCTCAGAGATTTATATTCAGAATCCTGGTTTTTAATATTCCAGTCTAGTAGGACACAAGAGGTAGGGTTTAACCCTTTGATTTTTAATGCTTCTACTATTTCTTCCGTTGGACATTCCGGAAGACCTTTAAAGATAAGCGTTAGTAGTTTATCTTCTTTTAAGGAGAAGGCAAAATACTGTACATTTCCTTTTTAGTTTATAATATCTTTGAAAAGTTTATATTGAGATATTTCTCCGAATTGTAAGCGTATTCCTTTATTGAGAAATTTAATTTTAAATGTTTTTCCGAAATCAGAAACTAAGTCTGTGTATAATTCCGAGACACTACCAGCGAAATTTGAAATATAAAGCGGCGATGGTTTGCGCTGCGTCCGTTTCTCAGTATTATTTCGGTTTGTATTTGAAGCCGAGGTCTGTTCATTGTTTTCATTGTTATTAGTAGTAGTTGAGTTTGAGGAATTCGCTTGGCATTGCGTACTAACTTTTTTTTGCTAGGCAGGGAGCGATTGCTTGTGTTGCCAGCGGCATTTGTAAGCATTGGATTCTCACGGGCGATTTTGTCTAACGTTCTTAATACTGAGAAACTGATAGATAGTGGTAGAGGGGAGTCTTCAATTTCCATTTCTTGATCTATTTTATGAAAAATTCTATCCCGCTTAGGAGGTGAAAGATATTGAGGGGTATCTGCGATAGAATTATTATCAATGATTTGGGTTTTGTGTTTTAAATTTGGGTTAGAGTTTGCCTTCGAGTGTGAATCAGAGCGAGGTATTGAAGACGCGGAAGGCATTCCGCCTTCTTCACTTTCTTTAATATCGGTTTGTGCCACATTTTTTAATGTAACTGATTTAGAAATAGTATTAGATTGGATGTTTCTATTTGTTTTAGACATGTTTAGCATAGTCCGTGGTTCATTTAATAGAAAAGGGTTTCCCTCTTGGTTCAACTTACGAATTGACTCCGCAGCAGTTTTGTTTGGCCTTTGTGGACCCTCGTGGAATAGACAGCATGGATCTATTCCGTATGAATGAGGTTGCAGGTGTTCGAGCTTCCTCACATTTTGACCGCTGGTCAGGGGAAAAGCTCCCCTCAGCGGGATTCATCTATGCTTAGACGCGGGAGATTTGGAAGGGGTTGAAGAAAACCAATAGAAGAGAAGAAAATACAACCCGAATTAACGATGTGAAGACACTTGATAATCGATACTCGATAAAAGTACTGGATAATCACGACAGACACAATCCGATATTACCATGACGACGTCTCGCGCTGAACTCACACCATCCATACAGTAAGTATTGACGCAAATTAAATTTATATCAAGTTTCATTCAACACAATGTTATAACTTGTGTACCTCTTCTTATGAACTTTAAGGGGTGGTTTCACCCCCTAAATATACAAACGGGCCAAAATAAAAAACACGTATTTGTTATTTTTCGGCTCTCTAAAACATATGCGAAAACCAAATCAATCGGAGGCGGACACCTAAAAACCTCTGCTTGTTAATTATTCTCGTGCATCTGTTTCTGATGCGGTGGTAAAGGATAAAACTCCTTGATCATACTACCGCGGGTTTGGATATAGTTTGTATATGTTAATGACAATTCAGTCACGTTTTGGTTTCTTTTGATATTTTACGAATCTCTTGAATTAAGTGTAATTGATGATGTATTTCTGAGGAGGAAAATCGAATAGTTTGTTCACAGGGGCGATCATTTCGTCGATAGTTTTTGTGTCGAACTAATCAATCGACCTTATTTTCTTTTCCTTTTTTTTTTGGTTGACGTAATTTTAATAGAAGTGATATGTCTTTTTTTGAGCATTCTTCCACGTCCATTAACCCCTTAACGCAGTTTTTTTGAAAAAAACCGGACAAAAAAATCAATTTTTTTTTATGTAAAAAAACGCAATTTAGAACATTGTCTTAGCAAAAAAATTAAAAAAATACAAAAATAATCAAAATTTTTATTTTAATTTTGGACTTTGATCCACATTGCAGAAAATAGCCGAATATTGCAATATTACATGTACATAGACTTTTTTATCTTTCTTTTCGAATTGCTATTTCGGAAAAAACATATTTTTATCAGTAAAAATATTTATTTATATTTTTACAACATAAATAATAATAATACTAGTATTTATTTTAAAAAATTATTCAAAATTGTCTTTTGTGTGATATATTTCGAAGCAAGGTGCAGCACATAGCCCAACATTGCAAGTATTACACATGTAACGACTCTCGTTTCTTTTCCTTTTTCCTTTACTATCCCTTTTAGCACAACACACAGCGCAATATGCTGTGGGAGCTTCTTTTTTTGGTGTTGGTGGAACAAAACTGGGAAAATGAGGTTCCGTTAGTCGTAGAATTCCAGAAGATTTTGGTCTACCCGATTTTTTTATATTTGTGTCGCTATGATAGTTTTGTATAAGTCTTTCTACTAATTTGCTTCTGAATTCTACATTTTTTTTTCACCTCCATTTTTTTTTATACAAAACATATGCGTTCCAAATGCTAATGTCTAACAAATGGAAGAATATTTTTTTATAATATTTTTTCCCCCTTTTTCTGGTAATGGGATAGTCATGTAAACGCTGATCTAGACGATCAACACCTCCCATCGTTTCGTTATAATCTATCACCACTTTCGGTTTAGATATAACATTACCGTCTTTATCCGTTTGTTTGTAGTTGCCTTTGCGGTGTTATGTACTGTAGATAGCAAACAAATATCTCTTTTATCTTGCCACTTCATTATCATCACTTTTCCACGCCGAGCAGCTACTATTTCACACTTTTTCAATTTTTTGTTTTGAATAAATTTTGGTACATCTTTTCTATTCTTCCTTACAGTCCCATATGTGTCCGTTTTATGACTTACTAAAAAATTTGCTAGTTGTGGTGATGTGTAATAATTGTCAGTGGTGAGACAGTAGCCTTGGTCTAAAAGTGGTTCTAGCAACGACACAACAATTTGGGAAGTAACCGGCAGATATTTATATTTGTCGGTTATTACTGTGCCTTTCCCTGTGTATATAATAAATGAAAACAGATAACCACTTTGAGATTCGCACAACAAAAATAATTTTATTCCAAACCTCGATCTTTTTAGTGGTATATACTGGACCCAACCTACTCGACCTTTATAAAGCATTAGACTTTCATCAATCGTTATATCTCGTTCTGGTATATATAAACTAGAACATTTATTATTTATTATTTCATAAATAGGCCAAATTTTATAAAGTTTTGGGTTGGGATGAGTATTTCGGTCAAATGTTTCATTATTACAAAAATGTAAATTTCTTTTTATACTTTGATATCTTCGTAGGTTCATCACTTTTGGAAAAACAGGAGTACACCATATTTCGTTAGTCGACCAATACATTCTTTCTTCTGGTTTTTTTATAAGGCCCTGAAGTATATTTATAGCTAGAAATATCATCATTTCATTTTTGTCAACGTGTTTTCATTGACTATCAGATCTGCTCGGTTGTTGTTCCGAATATCTATTTGTTTCTAAAACTAATATATTCAACACCGAATCATCAAAAAATAATTTGAAATATGCTAGTTGTTACGAAGTCACTGCCTCTTTCCACGCAGATGAATCTGTACAGTAATTGTAATACGATAGTATTGTTGTATAAGATTATCACCATTACTACTACAATTACCACCTATGCTACTATTACCAACATCTCCGTTCTGATAACTATCATTACCATTATAATTGTTATTGTTATTATCATACTCATTATTATTATTATTATTATTATTATTATTATTATTATACCCATTATTATTATTAGTATTACCATACTCAATATTATTATCATTATTCCAACCGTTATTGTTATCACCATAAGAATTGTTATCATGGATATTATTGTAATTACGCACGTCATCATCATCGTTGACGTTACGCGCGTCAGAAGGACCCAGGTCAGTCCTAAGACCCTTTTCTCCCACCATGCGACCATAGCTACCCCATCCTTCCACACCGAGCTTTCATAATTAATGCTTCCCGAAAAATCAACACTTCTACTCGAGCAACTAAACCGCCTAGAAATAAAAAGCAACAGTAAACACTCTTAAATACTCATTTTGAAACCCGAGACTTTGACAATTTCGGATCGTTACGGCCCATTCCGTAACACTAGTATATCAAAATTGTCCTCCAAAAGAAAAGTTGAACCAGGAGCGGCAACAAATGGAAACCTTTGAGGAGATGGATTTGGTTGGACATTGCTTATATCATTCCAATCAACGGCTATATCTTCTTCTGAACTATCTTCAGAATCACTACTATAATTATCACTTTCTTCTGAGCCGCTTTCCGACAAATTTGCGTATTCATATTCTGATTCTGAATCGCTCATTTTTCAATATATATTTTACTAAAATATAACATAAAATAAAATATAATAATAATAATAATAATTTGAAAATGAGAAAACATACCAATTGTATAAATATCCAATATACCCAATTTTATTTTCTGTAATCACATAATAACTCACTGTCTATAAATATACACTTATCTTTGCAAGTTTACAACACTTAGATAAATATCGAACTAAACTATAAAAGAAGAGAAACAAGTGTTTGATATTTCACGACTAAATCGTAAAATATAAGAAACAATAGCCTTTATACAGGGTGTTTCACCCCTGTCAAAAATTTTAAGGGGTGATTCTACAAGCCAAAATAAGACGAAAATCAAGAATAAAAAAATCGCGTCCGAGGCTTCATTTTTGAGTTATCGATGTGCAAAAAACGGGCCAAAAACGCCTATCCATCGGCAGCACTCCATACACGCGCAGTGTCTGGCATCGCGCGCCAAGTTCTCCGTACAGAGTGCTCGCTTACCGATGTAACAGAAACTATGACATACCATACGATGCGACAAGACACTACATTCTTGCAACAATTTATGAAGAAACACACACCTTTTGTTGGCGGCATTAAACCTGCCTACTTGAAAAAATCCACAAGGGCATATCAAAACCCGCCTCACGGGATTCTCAAGCAGAGAGGGTGAATGCAATTTCTAATTGACGATTTTGTCCAAAAAAATAACCCACACGCGCTTACACACGCACCGCGATTATTGTATTCTCAAGTGTTCATGTGTACACGCATTGTGTACCACGATTGTCCATTTCACCACACACACGCATCGTGATTATTTCATGCGCAAGTGTCCATGAGAATTACACGCACTATGATTGTCCCGTCCGCGAATGTCCATAAAAAAATGTTCAAAGCATGCACAAAATTTTGCACCTGAAAACACACACGCCAGGCGATTGTCCCTTTCGCGAGTGTCCGCTTAATCCCACACATACGGACTGCGATTACTTTACCTACGAATGCGAGATTACTTTACTCACGCACAGAAAAATACTACAAACGAAAAAAATCGAAAAAGCTAAAACTAAGCCTAACACTGAAGGTAAAATTAAATTGAAAAAGAGACTGCTTTCTACGCGAGAAATATTTCCTGCCGATTACAGCTGTTTTCTCGTTCGCAATAGCCACCAAACTGAGGAGACCTTGGACAAATTCCATTCGAGAATCTAAAAACTGTGTCGATGCTCTGTTATTAATCGGTGTGTCCTTCTTTATCCCTTGCACGCTCGAGATCCGGGTAGCGGTAACTCGATCCCGAGAGTCGAAAGCCCGGTTTTTACACATCGATAACTCTAAAATGAAGCCTCGGACGCGATTTTTTTATTCTTGATTTTCGTCTTATTTTGGCTTGTGGAATCACCCCTTAAAATCTTTGACAGGGGTGGTGAAACATCCTGTATAAGGCAATAAGCTATAACCCGTATTAATCGCGTAAAAAACGAATATCTCTTAAAAATAAATGTGCCGAATTGCAGCAAGACGTTTTCGTGACCTTCCGTGACCATCGCGCAGACTATCGAAGAACTTCGCCTTTCCAGTACTTCAGCAAGGGCGTCCATCGGTGCCGACCGATCAGCTGATGCCGCCTTTCGCATAAGTGTAAGAGGACCCTCCCACCATATAAAATAATTTAGCAACTCCATCGGTGTCGCCCCCCTTGATAGAATGTCCGCGGGATTTTGCTCGAACGGCACATGTCTCCATTACGCGACAAGTACCGAAACTTGGATTTCTGCCAGACGATTCGCGACAAATGTGTTCCACGTGCGCGAGGGTGACTTGATCCGTGCCAAAAAAATCGATGAATCGGACCAGCAGTATACCGCTTCAAAAGGAAGATCTAGTACTGAATTCAATTTTTTTTATTAATTTTGCTAGCATTAAAGCTCCGCATAGCTCTAAACGCGGAAGCGAAAGATTTTTTAGGGGCGCCACCCTTGATTTCGCATATAATATACGACTGTACGTTTTCCGTTGGCACCAGTACAATATATGTATATACAAGTGCCATACGCTTCCTCGCTAGCGTCGGCGAAACCGTACAGCTCCATTTTTGCTACTCCCCTAAAAATGGCTTGCCTTGGTATTCTTATTTTATTCAAATCAGATAATTGTGCTCCGTATTGTAACTGACGTATGCAACGCAGCGGGTACCGATTCGTCAAAATATAAGCCAAGCTGCCATATACGCTGTATAATAATCTTCACGGTGACAATCACGGGGCCTATGAGACCTAACGGATCGAAGGTTCGCACAGCAAAGGCCAAAATAGTTTGTTTCGTTATTTGGCACGGAGATGACGTGGCCGGAGTGCTATATTGGAAGATATCTTCCGTCGGATTCCATAATGTGCGAAGAGTGCGGCTATTGCTATCCTTGTTCAAATTTAGCATTAAATCCTGCGGCGAGTACTTGTACAGGGTGCGTGGAAATTGCATGTCACGACCATCATAGCGTGATTCTACACCTTTGGATCGGTGGACATTTGTTAAAAAAGGTTGCCGCAAAATTGACCTTGACCTTGAAATTCTAGGTCAAATTTTTTTTTAATCGTATAGTATTCTACTCGCCGCGAGGACAAAAAGTCTGAAAGGAACCATGGGTCCCAACTCAACTGTTCTCTTGAAAAATGATGTTAAAGTTCCAATAACTGGTAATTATTTACAAAGCAGACGACTTTACCGATTTTTATGAAATTGAAATATGTTGTCAAGGTCAACATTCTAAACAACTTTACCTTATACATGTAACCGCTGCTCGGCTTTAGTTTCCCAGATATTCGCAAAAATATATTCGATACTATACATGGTGTCCCACCTGACTTTACCATCTAGAATATCTCGCTTGTTTTTGACAATATTAAAACATATTTCAGGAACAAGTTAAATGGTTTCGAGGGGGACATAATTTGACGTGATTAGTTTTTCCGTAGGTGAACGCGTAGAGGACACATGAAGGTCACCGGTGTTTTTTAACTATAGTCGTATACTTTTTAATATATTATTCGATCCAGCTGGGCATTCCCTACAAAAAAGTATTAACTTACTGATACCTAAAAACCATTAGTTTAGGAGTCGTTAAATCGTAAGAAATTTCACATATGTAATCTTCAGCAGAATCTGGTCCACTGTATAATGCATGAAACAAAAAGAAGCCGGTGACGAGAAAAACCCTCCCCGATCCTTCATTCCTTCTGGCCGGGGTTACCCGACAAGCACATTGCACAAATGACTTCAACAAAAGGGAAAAGTACCTCTTTGGTATACAGTAAAACCAAAAGAAAAATTCTAAGTCAAAGTACCACTTACAGCTTCTTATTTTGTTGACGAAATTACAACGTGAACTGTAGAAACATTCACTTGTATACATTGGATAAACGCTTCAACTTATAACGGCAAATTTCTCTACATTAGTTCACTTAAATAAAACAGTATTCTTAATTTCTACATAACCGGCATTACCCGCTGACCGGTATTCTCCTACACGCGCCTACGCTAAATTCTTCAAAAACTTTCAGAGTTGGATCCATTCTCTGTTACAGTTGACGTGACTTGAAGTATTTAACTCAAATTCACTATTAATTTTCTGCAGTAAGTATACTATTTTGTTAAATGAGAAATTTCCTTTGAATCAGCGGAAAGCCAAAGCAACATACTTCCATGTATAGGCGTTGGTATCAATCCAGTGCGCAGTGGACTGTTACTTCGAGAAACTCTCTCTCTTCATTCAACGAAAGATTAGCAGTCGTGAACGTACTGTTCTGTTATATATTTTCTATATACGTTTGCATAATGTTCGCCTAGACAGAAGTTTTAATGCCAGAAGATTTCGTAACATACAGTGGCCGAAATAATGTTAGGTTCACCTTATTTTTGTGACATAAAAGAATGTTTTATGTAATATTTTTTATTTCATCCATCATGATTGATTCTTTTTAAAACAATTAATAAAAACCATACTTTAGTTGAATAATATAACTTAATAACAAAACTTTTATTACAAAAAATTGAAATTTATGCGAGAAATAAACATAATTTCACTTTCTACAAAAGTTTAAAAAATCACAAAACATTTATTAAAATAATGCTAGTACACAAAGACAAAAAGAACTCAGTATTTAGTTGATCCGCCTTTGTTTTTAATTATCTGAAATATCCTTTTCGGCATTGAGCCTATTAATTTATGCAGTGTCTTCGATTCGATTTGAGACCAGGCCTCTTTGATGCCATTTTTGAGCTCCTAGGTGTTAGAATGTTGTTTCCCATTGGCGCATACCTTCCGTGCCACAATTCTCCAAGGTTTTCTATGGGGTTCAGGTAGGGACTACTTGATGGTCAAGGCAAGACCTCAACATTTACTGTCTGAAACCATGTCTTAACAGCTTTTGCACGATGAATTGCGGCATTATCGTGTTGCAATATAAAATTTGGTCCACCAATTTTGTCACCATATTCATCTAATACAATTTCTAGCAGTTCTTGGTATTTTTCAGCATTCGCCTTTGGTGGAAACCACATTACCGGAGTCTTACCATTGTACCCAAACACAGCTCATATCGTTACGCTACCTCCTCCATAGGTTCGACTCATTTTTATTTCTTTTTGATCACGCAGATCGTGCCAGCAGTACTGGCAGCCGTCCGGACCATCCAAATTAATTTTTTTTCTTTCATCGGAGAAAAACACTGTTTTCCATTTTTCAGTCCATGCCATATGATCATCAGAAAATTTTAACCTTTCATGTTTATGAAATTTAGTTAGAGGAGGCCTGTTGACTCTTTTCGTGTAACGAAGTGTTCCACTCGCTCTTAAAACTTGTTTCACACATCGAACACCAATTGGCAAGTCCAATTTTGCTTTTATTTGAAACGCATTAAATTTATTTTTTCGAGCCTCATTGAAAAATCTTTCCCTTATCTGGCAGACAAAGTTTTTTTGGACGGCCTGTAGATTTTTTAGTGTCATATTTATTACCTAATTGTACGAAATGCTTGACAACATTTAAGGATCGTTGAATTTTTTCTGTAATTTTTCTGTTAGAGAGGTCAATATCCTTTAAAACAATGATCTGTCCCTTTTCATTGTCATTCAGTGGTTTCCCATGCACCATTACGCTATATAAGGATTAAATGAACCTAATATTTATCTTAAAATATTTAGAAATCATAAAATTTTGAACTTACTTTAATCAATTTTTTCAAAATGTGCACTATTGAAAGTATTTTTTGAAAATACCTCCTTGGACCTAAGATTATTTCGTCTTATCGACACGATAATTTTGAAAAAATCATTTTACAAATTATGTCTCATCATCTACGTTGCTGAAATTCAAATAACTGTTGGAGCAGTTGTTAAAACAAATGCTTGCGAAACAATAACGTGCATCGGCATATGTTTCCAAGAATTGGAAACAGAGATAATATCAGCAAACAAACTGTTCGATTAGTGAACCTATCATTACTTCAGTCAGTGTATGTAATCGATAATATATATTTCAAATTATGTTTGGAAAAAGGAATGTTTATTGTAAAATGAAACTAAATTGTTTCTGTATTTGGATTTAAGACTTGATAGCTGAATATTCATCTGAAGGACAACGCACACTTCATTGTATACATCGATGGTAATTATAGTTCCTGCATAGTATAAACGAGGACGATTTAAGAATCGTAAGTAGTTGTTAAATTCAAATGAAATAAAAAATAATTTCATTTTCAAGTAATATAAGAAATTATTTGTATTCCAAATAAAATAAAAAACTGTTTGTTTTTGTTGATTATTTGAAAACAGAAGGTATTTCAAGTATATATATGTATATAGGAAGTAAAAACATAACACTCAGGTTTAAGACTCAGTCTTATAACAACAAAGCACACCTTTAAAGTTATTCATATTCATAAGTAATTTTCAATTATTCTTATCAGACCACGTACAAATGTTTGCAATATAATAAGCATTACAGAATGAGGCACAACTAAGCCGTATCTCATTTGATACAACAAACCTTATGATCAAGAAATTATCGCCCTTCCGTTGCACGAGAATGTTGTCTCAGCAAACGAGAGAACGGTGACCGAGACGATTATAAATGTTACCAGGAGTGGGAAGGCGAATGTTAACGCTATGTTAAGAGTGACTGAAAAAGCACTAAATAAAAAATAGAGATACAGGAAAATGAATGCTAGGTAATCTTACATATTTTATGTAATGTATTAATTGTAACAAAATAAATATGTGTCTATGATCAGTTGAATTGAGAACTACGTTAAGACACACTCTCGTTAATTTCATCACGAAAACGGCTCAATTACGTGGTTCATTTTGGACAAACTTGTGCGTGCACAGAATCAAAAGTATTATGACCAGAGCCACTGGAACATTGGTGAGTGTTAGTTAAAGTATTATTGTGACTTATCGTGGCTTTTAATTTTTATGTGAAAAATGTGTCAATTTTGGGATACAGTTAGGTTATGTCGTTCAACCACGCGGTCACATGTGAGAAAACCGCGATCGAATGCGCCTGCGTATACGTACGTGTTCTGTCATGGAAGCAGAATATTTTGCTCGTGTCACCTACGGTTATCAGTATTAATTTTTATTAGAATCTCTTGGAATATATCTGATTGCTACTTTCATTTGATGGACATTCGAAATCATTTGAGCCCCTTAGTTGACAAGTAAATAAAGTCCCTTTTCTTAGTTTTGTGAAAATTGCACTTTCGTGTAATACTTTATAAAAACTTAAGAACAGAATGTAGCTTTATTGTAAGAATATAAAGTGAAAGAATAATAATTATGATAACAGAACTTAAAAGAAAAACTATATTTTTTTAATGAAGTAAGTCCAAAACGTGGACTTAAGTCACTATTCCAGATACTTTTACAATCACTTTACTTACGATGTAAAATTGACTCTTATTTTTTATCATCATGAAAAAAAATATACGCAAGTTAATTTGGTAAATAAAACAAGTATTCTTAATACTTACTATTTCTGTAATAAACTCATTTTTCGTAATTTTGGACTTATGCCACTCGTCAATTGAGGGGCTCATTTCTACAGATACTGCAAGTAGTATATATATAATTTCAAAATTCAGTACTAGAATAAAAGTTCCTTACAAAGAACCTTGTTAGTAATGGATTACAGTTTTTCGGACGCGGTTTCGTGTACCTAATCTTTATATACGCAGGTTGCAGCCGAATTTGAGATACAGTTGGTAAAGGATTAACGGTTTGTACTAAAATAAACCAAAAGTGTAACACAATTTTTTTGTATGAGACTACTTTTGAGAATATACAGTGGCGGACAGAAGTATTGGCACAGTACGTGATTCCGTATACAAACATTTATAACCAGGAGTTGAAAAGGGTTATGATATCGGTTCGGTTCTCAAAACAGTTATAAGAACCGAAGTAATCTTGAAACAGTTATGAGTGAAAAAGGTTCTGGTTTATATCGGTTTCGGTTCCGGTTCTACAGAACTGATATTATATCGGTTCCATAACGGTTTTATAATGGTTATATGTCGGTTATAATACATATATCGATTGTTTTTGTATTAGTCAGGTATTAATAAATTAATACTCGATTGTTTATTAATTTCGAACGTATTTATTGCTTGTCGTTTTCTACAGTTTTGTTATAATTTCAGCAACAGAGAAAGATTTTTTAAATTTATTAACTTATTAAGTATTTACATAGTACCTAATTTATTAGTGTAGTCTATTAATACGTTGCTATTTATTTATTGTTAGACTATTAATATTCTATTAGTTTATTAGTTTATTCTTAGTTCATTAGTATTAGTGTTAGTGTCGGTGCATATAGAAGAAATGGGTCGGAAGAAAACAAATGAAAATCTTAACCTACCACGTCACAAAAAGAAAGACCGCAAAAATACCGGTATTTATTTCGGTTTTCGGTATAGCTTTGTTGGCGTAATAGCGGTATCAAAATCGTAATGGTTTTAGAACTTTGATGGTCACTGTCACGTATACGTGATTTCGCGTAGCGAGCGGTTACCAGCCGGCGTCACATGCACGCGATTTCATGTTGTGTTCGTCACAACGCTTGTCAAACATGACACAATCGATTTGTAGAACTAATTTTCAGCTTACAATACGTTTTAACTGTTTTCTTGTTCCTCCCTTCCTCTTTTTACTGTTTGCCAATAGTCTTAAAACTTTTTCACAGACCTTGCGCAAGTCATTGCTAGTTGAAGTTTCGCTGCGTTTACAAGGTAGTAACTACAATCAGTCAATTTTAATCTTTAAAAGGAATATTTTATATTTGTAAAATAACTCTAGAAATGTCTCAAAACGAGGAAGAAATGTATGCAGATCGATTATCAGATATAGATAGTGACATCGATGTAGACAGTGATAATGAATCGTTGTATGATAGAAGTGATATTGTGGTGAGAAGATTTAGAAATGTACAGAGACTGGTAATTAAGATTATATGTTAAAATTTAAATAATGGAGATGGATTCAATGCATTTTTCTCAAAAATTGTATCGTAATTATACTATGAAAGTCTGAGCAAAAAGTGCCGGCGGCAGACAAAGTGTTAAGTCTCTGGATAGAGCCGATACATACAATAAAACCGAAATAAAACCGAAATAAAACCGATATGGAATCCTATATAATATCGGTTGTGTAAAACCGGAACCGAAACCGATATAAGTCAGAACCCTTTCCACTCATAACTGTTTCAAGATTATTTCGGTTCTTTAAAACTGTTTCAGTCAGAACCGATATATAACAGTTTGTAATAGTTACTTTCGGAACCGTTTCAAGCCTTGTTTATAACTATTGAAATAATTGCTTATATAACTTTTTTGTGTGGGTCCTTATTCACAATATCTTAATTACCTATATGCAAAAACAAAACTACATGAACAAAACAGGGAATACATAACTTATAAAAATGTGTTTTACAATCATCTTATGCTTAGACAAAAGTATTATATGTGTATCTAAAAATGTGTTCTTATGTACATTTGAAATTAGTAATGGGTGGCATAAGGTATTGAGTGTGATACGTTTTAGATGTATATTTTGGTTTTGTGTCACCTTAATAAGAACAGTTTGTGTAGAACGTTTTAAAACATGAGATACATAATGCACAGTATCACTTCATATAAATCGTTCACTTAACCGTCCTTAATAACACTGTTTCTAACATTTTTTTTACTTGCAACATTTAATAGACGTTGACTACAGATTTTTGTGCGCTGAATACGGATTTGCAAACCATTTTTTCCATCGTCTATTGATCTCGAAAAATCAATAAAAAAATGTGTATTTTCTAATATAGAGATATTTTGTATATTAACAGTAACAGTTATTCAGTTTCTTTTCTAACGAAATGATTCTATGAATTCTCACGAATAAAATTATATAAATGATTACTGCATTATACCTACCCATTTTTACGGATACTTTTCAAGTTATTTTAAAAACTAAGGACCTAGGCGAAAATCTAACTACGCCACGCGATAAGGCAATCTGGCCCAATATTTTTTCTTCGGGAAGCATCATGAAAAGCTACAGACCATGTTTTGTTTTCAATACAGAAACAAAATATGTAGTTTGGCAAAACATGCGTTGCCAGGGGTGGTATTCAATGTCTGTGATCGCCTCTTTTATCACTCAGCGTTAATTGCAGAACCGTTAAGGTAGAAACACATTACTATCACGTCACGTGAAATCACATGCTATGACGTTGCATGTGATAGCACCTGACATCATGGGTAGGATTTATATTTGTATCACGTTATGCGTTGGAAGCCATTTAGTAATACATCTTTTCTTGGTAATAATGGAGTGTGAGACCTCAAGCAAGTAGTTCTTTCGATTGGGAGGAAGATATAGAAAATCTTACAGCATTTCTGATTCAGAATAACGCATAGATTAACTGGGGTACACGATATAATTCCTAAGAGAGAACACTAAGGGGAATATAGCCATTTAGTTAAAGAATTAGAAGAACTTCCTAGTAGATACCATATGTATTTCAGAATGACCAAGGATGAATTTGAATTTTTGCATGGCCTAATTGAAAATGACATAAAAAAAACAATACACAGTTTTTTAATTGTCGCATATTTTGATCCATGTAAGTTGGTGATTTTATATCGCATAAAATTGCATGTGTTCTTATATATTCTATAAACAATTCTTCCATTTTTGAGTTCACGTGAGAATAAAATTCTGCACCGACGAGAAATCATGGTATGCTTTCACACGTGACAATCACGTAATACCGTGAACAGCGTGACGTTATTATAATTTATTTCCAACAGATTTAAAACAACGGAAATTTGTCGGCTCATACTTTTCGAATGCCACGTGACATCACGTGCCATTACGTGACAGTAATGTGTTTCTACCTTTAAACGCAGGCGATTGTGTCACGTTGAGCGACAGTGGAGGCAAACACTGACGTTGAGTCCACTGCCGGTGCCGCATGTTTCGTCAAACTACAATCACAGACATATAGCAATTTTCAAGCGCAACGAATGCTTACAAGAATATCTTACATATTATTGTTTCTGGCACATATGTTGTTTAAAACATTACTGATCTGGTGCAGTTTTATATTGTGATTTTTTTCGTTGGTTTATTTCTCATTGCTAATATAAATCTCACAAAAATCGAGGAAAATATATTGTATAGGGAAGTTATATGTCTATGAATTTTGCCGAGACCAAATGTGTCCTTTTTCTTTGATGTCACAGAATACGTTCTTTCGAGATACATTTGTTTTATCATGGTTTTGCAAATTGTGTGCATATTTCATGCATATCGGCTAACTGGCCACCATATTCAGATTCAGTCCCGAAAACAATTGACGAGAAAAATATTAATAGCTTTTTCGTGTTCGAATCAAATGATTTTGATATGTTATAACTGCATAAAAATCCACAGTCTAATAATTATGTACATGAATTGTATGTGGTATTTGTTCATTGCAAGATCTCGATACATATACAAAATAATTATTATATGTAACAAAACGAAGCCCAAGGTTTCACAAGTAATCCTGTGAGAAAGTGCAGCGGCCAGGGTGTCTGGTAAACGTCGCCTGTCATAGCCATTGGGGGTGCCCACTTGTGGGGCCCTTTCCAACAGATGCGTTGCATGCCAAGGGAAGATGTTTGGCCAACGACGCAAGCATTCCTGTTACGGAAATCTTGTGCGACATATATTGTCGACCAATACTATGCATAGACATATACTATACTGTACTATAAAAATATCCGCGGTTATCTGTTACAAGCTGATATTTGCTAACACATTGTAGATACAAAAAATGATTTATACGAAAGTTGCATGCTACGAGGAGGCAAATTTTTGGACACGAATTGTTTTCATATTATTATCTTAAGAGATATGAAAGTTTAGTTTGTTTTTTTAAATGGAATTATACATATTTTTTTGGAGCATTTGATAGTGCGCGTCAAGCCGAATTTATTAGCTTTTAATATAGACACCCGATTTCAATTTGTTTTAGAGATATTGCGCTTACAAATTTACTGATTTTCAGCAGAAGAAATAGGAAGGACCGTTGGCGGTGCCGTTTGCGTAAGTGACACGTGCTAGACGTTGCCCCTTGAAACAGATACAAAGGGTACGCATCTGTTGAAAAGGGGCCCACGAGCAGGTACCCCCATGGCGACGACAGGTGACGATTGCCGAACACCCTGAACGTTTCATTTTCTTACAGTACTATTTGTAAAATCTTGTGCTTCGTTTTGTTAGATTAGACTTTTGTAAGAAATTTTGATGTTTTATAACTTCCGAATAAAATCAGTATTACTCGAGTTTGATGTATTTTATTTTGGGAATGAAAAGTAACCCAATAAAAAAAATAAAAATTTATAATTGTTACAAATCGGGAGCGTTGTAAACAGCATATGTACATATATTTTAAAACAAATGAATTGCATTTTCTTTAAATATAAAATATTTGATGATGCTTGCCGAATTCGTCTCAATATCAGCAAAAAGATGGACTTATAAAAATTATAGGTTTGTGTATAAAAAACTGAAAGTGACTGAAAACTTTGGAAAAGAACGACATAGAAAAAATGTGATACGTACATAATCGGTCCAGTAACAATAGAATAATTTAAAGTCGACAAGTCGGGGCGGTTCATCCTGTATGCATTAATTTTTAATTAAATATAAAATAAAATAAAGTTTATTGAACATATATTTATATGTACGTAACAAGCTTTCGCACATAGAAATTTCTATCATCTATGTCACATTCGTGTAACACGCGTATGGGAATTAAAGGAATTCGAAAATTCAATGAAGAATCATTGATCAAAATCACAGACGAGATATATAAATAGACCAATCATGCAATGTATTTTTTCGGCCCGAATTCCTGGGGCACTAGTGCCCCATTACCATTTCCGTGTCACTCACAACGTTACCAACAGAATGCAGAAACAGATTGTTGCGCTTACTGTGGTAAAAATTATAAATTCCTTGGCAGGTCACACGAACGTGACGCACTTTAAAATAATATAACCTGTGAAATCACTGACAATCTATTCATACATATGTGTACTTTTTTTATGCGTGCGATGGCGAAATAAGCTATTATATCGCATGGAGAGTTTTAGACTGCTGATATTTATGCAAAATCATATTTTTATCAAATTCTTCGTTTTTACATTTCATACATTTCTGAATACTCAACATACTGTGCACGTTTTTGTATGTTTGTACGTATCATAAATGCATACACAATTTCTAAGAACATGTTTGTAGGTGCGTGCTAGGCTATACTTCTAATATATTTGTACATACTTGCGTTACTTTTAAATTTTAACCTTTTCAGGGTCTTCCAAATTGACTTTTATTTTACTTTTCATTTTACTTTTACCTTTTATATTTTCTTAAACAGATCATAATAGTTGAATCTCATCGTCAGACGTAACTACTAAACTTTAAAAAGGTTAAAGTTGAGACTGTATGTATGTATGTATACATACATATCTTTATGTAAATATAATTGCATATGAATACGTATATTTATTTTGAATACATGCAAGGTTAGAATTTTTGCATGGGGTTGTGGGACAATATAAGGATGCTGTTGGGTGTTTGCTCTTTAGTAAACCAATGTTCTTATTTATACAATTAGCGTATGGATTATAACTGTAGAAACATTGAGTATATTCCGGGATTGTTAAGTCCTTCTTTCATGCCTTCATGTGGCCAAACTTGTTAACATTACCCAATATATTGGTATACTATTTACCGCAGTCAAGAGCGTTGTTAGGGTAGCTGGTGTGTGTCTGACTGTGGAGTCGTTACAAACTTTTTTGACGCAGGTTCGATCCCCGCCCAAACATATATATTTTTATTTTTTTATGTTACAAAAAAATAATGTATACTCCTAACCGTAATTAAGAGGATATATGACTAGAGAAATGATTCAACGAAGAGTGCTTCAAAATTATTTTTGCGAATATTTTAGTATAAAGTATGCTTAACATATATTTAAAATGTTTTTATATAAATATTATTTTTATTTTATGTAGTTAGAAATGCAAAAAAACATAATTGATGTATTAAAAAGAAATAATTAATGTACTAAAAAGAAATAAGTCCGGGCGGGAATCGAACCTGTGTCAAAAAGTTCGTCACCACTTTCACTGGCGGACACACATCCGCTGCACTAAACGCACTTTTGAAATTGTATTAAATAGTTTAGAAAACAACGCACGCGGCACAGTTTCAATGGATCGAGTCAATTTTATTTCTTTAACAATAAGTTATATACTGTTTTTCTGAAGATAGCAATGTTTAATATCGCATAATATACCCACAGAATAAAGAAAGTACAGTCGAACCTCGATAACTCGAACCTCTATAACTCGAAACCCTCTGTAAGACTACAATTTTGTTCATTCCCTTCCGCTCCGCTGCGAAAACCTCTATAAGTCGAAATAAAACTTACTTTAATTCGAATTATTTGCCACATGCCCAGATGCATTATTTTACCTCTGTAACTCGAAGTTAGAATAGCCAGACCTCTACAAATCGAAGTTTACCTCTATAAGTCGAATTTCTATCGCCGCTGCCTCTGCAACTCGAAGTTTATAGCTATGTGTCACAAGATGTCAGAAACAAATCATTCGATATTGTCTCCTTTCTTTCATCCGTTAGGATTGTCTCAAATAACATAAGATGACACAAGCCGTATCCCTACTTCTTCGCCCTTCGACCACGTGCATATCCATGTATGCTAATCGTTTTTTGTCAGTCGAACGCACAATTGTCATCATCTCCCGTGTCTTTAACTTTTGTGTTTACGTTGAATAAAATGAGTTCTAAGAGGAAGCTAAACACACTAACACTTTCTGAAAAGGTGAATGTAATTGAAGCATTGAGAAGTGGATCAAAACTGAAAAAGAATATCGCTACGGAATTCGGGACTCCTACGAGCACTCTTTCGACGATTTTGAAAAATGCAGATGAAATTATGCAGAAAAGTACAATTTCGTGTGACAATTTGCATCGTAAAAGGAGAAGAACTGCATGATTTCCTGATATCGAGGAATGTTTAATAAAATGGTTTAAACAGGGCAGAGACGCAAATGTTAGCATAGGAAGACTAATTATGTAAGAAAAAGCTGAGTTTTTTACCAAATCACTGGACCATAGCAACTTTAGGGCTAGCAATGGGTGGCTAGAGAAATTTAAAAAGAGGCATAATATTGTTTTCCGAAAGTTGTGCGGTGAAAGCGCTAGCGTCAAAGATGAAGTTTGTCACGAATGGAAAGTAAACTTGCAAGCTTTGTTAAAGGATTACGAACCGCAAAACGTGTTTAATGCAGATGAGACTGCGGTATTCTATAAATGTCTTCCCGGCAGAACAATGACATTCAAAAATGAAAAATGTCACGGAGGCAAACATAGCAAGGAAAGAGTAACAATTTTATTAGCGGCCAATATGTCAGGAACAGAGAAACTTAAACCTTTAATTATAGGAAAATCGAAAAAACCGCGATGCTTTGCAGGCTGTAAATCATTGCCTTTAGATTATGCGAGCAATAAAAAAGCATGGATGACCGCCGAATTGTTTGCGGACTGGTTAATTCAGCTGGATATAAAAATGAAAAAAGAAAAGCGAAAAATTAGTTTATTCATAGACAATTGTACGGCACACAACAATATCCCGTCGCTTCAATCAGTCAAAGTACAATTTTTACCACCGAACACTACTTCGAAATTACAACCTCTAGACCAAGGAATTATAAAAAATTTTAAAACTTTATATAGAAAAGAAGTTGTAAAAAAAATCTTATCAGATATAGAAGAAGGGAAAAGCACCTCCATCACAATTTTACAAGCAATGAGAATTGCAGATAAGTCATGGGGAAATGTAACACACCAGACAATAGTCAACTGTTTTAAAACTTGTGGGTTTTCTTGGCAAATAGAAGAAAATTTTGAAGAACAATCGGGGCCTGTTGCAAGTCGTAATATAGAAGCCGAATGGAATCAAGTTTTGTTACATTACAACATCGAAAACATAACGTTTGAAGATTTTGTACACTGTGACGACGAAGTTTTTGTTAACGGATCATTAACTGATTCGGAAATTATAGAATTTACCACCCAAGTTGCAATAGACGATGAGGACCTGGATGACGAGGAGCCCGTTGTAATCGAACCACCGGTATCAGCAAATCAGGCCAGAATAGCAGTGAACGTTCTACGAACTTTTATAGAAAGATGCAATAATATCGAGGAAAACGTATTCTCTGCCTTGATCACACTTAAAAATGCTATCGATCAACAATGTATTAATACATTAACACAAAGCAAAATTACAGACTTTTTTAATATGTAACAAGTATAATAACCCAGTATTCGTTTTATGACTACGTTTATTTATTTATATAATAAATAATTCACGTTCAAAAATTGAATTTTTCTTTCTTTAAGCCGTTACAATTGGAAAATTATTAGCCTTCGTACAAAGCTTCTGTATATCGAATTTTCGTTTGTTAAATCTCTTTTACTCAAAAATTTCGATAAGTCGAAACCTCTATAACTCGAAGTTTTTAGCTCTTCCCTTGAGGTTCGAGTTACCGAGGTCCGACTGTATAAAAATTCAAAGAAAAAGGTACTTTTTCGTGCGAAATACCTGGAAAAAATCGGTTTTTAATTTTTTTAACTACGGCGCACCTTACCGAAAAATCTGAAAAAATTTGAGGATCATAGCTATGATAAGACGTCCTTACCAAAAAAATATAAATGCGCTGTCTTTGAAACTTCAATAAGAAATCAGCATTTTTTGCATTTTTTTAATGTTTTTAATTTTTGACAACTAGAATCTGCAACGAAAAAATCGGAAAAAATTCCCTAATATATGCCACCATATCCGGAATATGCTACATTTTTTTCAGAATTTTCGCATGCGACTAAATAGGGAAAATAGTGCAAAACCGGATATTCCGAATTTTCCCTGTTACTACCTCCCGGTCGAGATAGAGGCTTGCAAATTTGTGTAAAATGGTTTCTTTTGGTAAACTGGTCCATCGTAAATCAAATTTAGTTTAAGGGCACATTTGATCCCCTTATCCGGTTATACCCTTTCTGGCTGCACTCAATTTAATACATAATCAATTTTTGTCCGCCGCGAGCCTGCGAGGCGTCGTCGCAGGTTTGCTCGCTCGTCTGTTTCTTTACATGTGTGCGTCTGTATTCAATATTCACACATTCATACTAATGAAACACCCGAGAAAACTCGCGCGACAGAAATCGTCGCTGCATCGAGTCGACAATTGCCTATCAAATGTCCCCACTCTCTACGCCACACGCATTTACACATGAGTACTCCTTGGCTTACTAACACTTCTTTATGAAATACTTTATCAAGTGGCCGTCGTTGATGAGTAGAGGACGCTAAAATCAGTGTCGAATTTCTAAGTCGGTATGGCAGTCACGTTGGGCCACGAAAGTCCATAAGGTGATTGGTCTACTTATATATCTCGTCTGTGATCTCGTCTGTGTCAAAATAAAAAATGTCTACGATTTCTGATTTTAATTCCTACCACTAATAGCGCTGTCGTGTAAAACCAGGCCCAATCGACAAAGTAGGCTGTGACACGAAAATGGTAAGAGGGTCCTAGCGCCCTAAATCCGTGTGACACGAAAAAGCATTGGGTGAGGAGTCTATTTCATACCTCGTCTGTGCTACGATGTTCCACGGCTCATTGTAACGGTGTTCGGAACTTAGAAATTACAACGAGCCGTGGTAAGGCAAGCTGTCATCGCCTTCTTGAGCATAATATTTATGATCCTACCTTGAGAAGCTACTCTGGGAGGGAGAGAGATGTAGCATAGGTCAGGTTTCACACTGCCGCAGCGTGCAGTTTTTTGTTAATAGAGATCGGTCATCGAATAACGAAAATAAAAAATTTTCTATTGTTTATACTACATTGATGAACATATTACAAACGAATAGGTGAGGTTTTTCCAATGAAGATGGGTCCAAACACAATGTCATTCGGTTCATTTGTTATGAAAATTTTGCATAAGGTAAGATTCGATAGTCGGAATGTCTCTGACAACAAATACAGTAGAACGTCGATTATCCGAACTAATAGGGAAACAATGCCGTTTGAATATACGGTTTTTCGGATAACTAATCTGGAAGAATCAAATTTGCAAATATGTCATAAAACGACTGAAAATAAAGCAATTTTTAAACGTGGATGTTTCTTACGTGAAAATGTATATAATAACAGAAATGTAGAAAATACATTAACTGCTTGTAGAAATTGCTAAACTGCAAATCTCTTCTGAAATGAATATTTGTACAGCTACTTCTTTTTTTTTCTTGTGCCCATTTTAATGCAATATCTAATGCATTTTCAGCTTCATGGTATGTTGTGTGCGGGATAGTGTACCCCGCCATGTCTTCATCTGTATCATCCTTCTTATCAAGAATGGATGAAACAATATCATCATCGCTCATAATTTCATATCTAGGATTACTCTTATTTATTTCTAACTATTCTTGGATATCATTGTGATTACAGTTTTTGAATCCAGGTATATTTCATGCCATATATTCAAATTCACTGTTGGCTTCACTTTGGCTTGCATTGTCATCTACATGATTGAATTACTTATTCCAAGCTCGCGTAAGTGCAGTAGATGGTATACTTCCCCATGTTTCACCCGACATGTATGTACAAGCAATCTTTTTAATTCATTTTTTTATAAAGCTGCAAAACTTCCGTGTCATTATCGTCAGCAAATAAGAAATGCCATTATATATTCTATCAATAACGTCTCTTGAAAAATGCAATAACTGATTGATCATTGATTGAATGACCGATGTAACATTGGGTGGTAAAAAAACAGTCACGTAATAAGAATAATTATTTTTTATATATGACATCAGCTTTATCCAAAGATTACATCTTTACTTTGACATACACCATTTGTCATATAGAAACTCAGCAGACATTGTATACACTCACTTATTCGAGTCTGTTTGATAATTAAAAAATTAATTAGAATATTATTTCTTTTTAGGAAGATCCAGAATATCTAATTCAAATTCAGCTATAGCAATGAGGAATGCACTTGATACGTTGATACCTTTTAATCTAGAGCCCTTATTAGTTTCCATAATATTCATAACCGAAAAACTGCTTCCACACATACAGTGACCCACGACATTGATCAAATACCTTCATAATTACTTTCCTATCTTAATTTAGGTTCAACTGCCTAATTACAAATTCTTCCGGCGTATTTGAATTGTACTATATTACAGGTACTGTAACCTTTTCTCAAATAACAATATCTCAGAAAAATGTTAAATAAACACTTACAGTAAATTGAAACACAGCACAGTGTAACGAGTACATGGGACTTTGGGACAAAAATTATAACTTCGGAACCGTTCAAGATTTTTCCTTCACTTTTTTTTTTAAATTCGTGAAATAGTGCATACTCTTCGAAATTAAAAAAAATAAAAGGAAACATAGTGAGACCATTTCACGCAAAATTGATCATTTCTCGACGTGGGTGTCAGGGATTTTGTTAAAAATGAAATATAATATAGCGCACGTAAAATTAGGCGGTTTTAAGCCATCGTTTTGCTGGCTTCGAATTTGTTTAAAAAATACGGACCTTAGAATACTGCAATATTTATCTCGGTAACTATTTGTTAAATGGAGTTCATTTTTTCTATTTTATTCTAGAAGGTTTGACCTATTGTAACAATATTTTTCTTCATTGAAAAATTTATTTTATGACATTGAAAATTATAAACAAATTTTTATTTTGTAAATTTCTCCTTTAAGGTTTGGTATTTTAAATTTTAAAAAATCTGATCATGTTCCTTGAAATTTTATCTTCAAAATAAGTTCGCGATCTGGATGGAGTCTCCTTTTTGATTTGATTGTTTAAGGTCACATGCACCTTCCTAGGTTATTGGTGACCACAGTTTATTTGGAACGGTGGCATGCACTAGTAAGTTTCACACTTGATGGTACAATTCTATATCCTTCAGGAAGTTTGAAACTCTAGTGCACGAATCCATTTCTTGTAGCATACTTGCTGATTGTAAGTTCGATATATTATGTTGTGTTCTTTCAACACAGTATTTGGGGCACTGGACTAAAATGTGTTCAATGGAGATTTATATGTTGCATACGTCGCAGATCGTTGGGCTTGATTTGGTGATAAGGAAAGAATGTGTTATGTTAGTGTGGCCTATTCTTAATCTAGTTAGTACTACTTGGTCCTTTCGATTCATACGAACTGCTGGACTGGTGTCGTTTATGTTTTCACGAATTTTATGCAGAGCAGTAGGTCTTGAACTTTTCCAATCTTGATTCTATAGTTCTGTTGTGGCTTTGATGAGGTGTTTTTGGAAATCCTTGTAAAATACAGGTATGGAGTGTGTTACGGATGTACTAATACTAGCTTGTTTTGCTGCTGAATCTGCTTCTTCATTTCCTTGTATGCCGACATGTGATGGAATCCAGAAATACAAGAGATTTTTGCCCGTACTGCTAAGCATAGCGTTCTTTTCTATGATGTTCTGGATCACTGTGTTATCAGTTTCCATGTTTTGTAACGCGGATAGGACACTTTGGGAGTCAGTAATTATAATAAAATTGTTATACGTTCATTTCTTTATATATACATTAGGGCTTCAAAAATGGCGTATGCTTCGCTGGTAAAAATTGTTAATGTATTTGGTAACTTGAAAAGGAATTTATCTTCGGCGCTACATACTGCACATCTTGTCCCTTCTTTTGACTTGGATCTATCAGTAAACAGTTGTTTGTGGTTTGGGTAGTCATTAGCTAATTCGAAAAACAAGGTTCGGATGGTGCTTCGATCAGTGTTTTTTGTTACTTTTGAAAATTTGTCGATTATGCGAGGAGTTACTGTTGTCCATGGTGGAAGCATGTCTTGTTTTCTCGGAAGAATGGGAGGGAATTTGAGTTGCATGTCTTGTACGCATTTCTTTAATCGGAAGTTTAATAGTTTCGGAAGCCTAGGTTTTTTGGAAAGATTATTAAGGTATTTGTTTGCTGCTATTAAGTCATGTACGGGGTATGATGGTGTTGAGATTTTAGATATGGCGTAAGTTAGACTTAGTTGTTTTCTCCTGATTTCAAGTGGCGGTAAATTGGCTTCAGCTAATATTGCTGTGATTGGGCTAGTCCGACAAGCTCCGGTTGCTATTCTAGCTCTCGCGTTATGTATTGGGGACAGTGTTTTTAAGATATGTGATTTTGCCGAATCATATACGATAGAACCGTAATCTATTTTAGCAAGAATTAAGGCCTTATATGTTTTGATCAGAGTATGGAATTCCGCTCCCCAATTTTTTGATCCGATGGCTTTTATGATGTTTAATCTTCGACTGCAGTCAATTTTAAGGTTCTTGAGGAATGGAATCCATGTGTGCTCTTTGTCAAAGGTCAGTCCATACAGATTTTAGGTGTGGCAGTTACCCTGAGTTGATGTGATCCTAAATGTAATTTGAGTTGATCGTTTTTGTTCTTCCTATTGTTCGAAAAAATAGTTACCATGGTTTTGTTCTTGGAGAACTTAAAACCCGCTTGTAGACCAAAATTTTGAAGCTTGTCCAAATTGTCTTGCAAAATTTGTTGGCTAGTCTTTAAATCTTTTCCCGTAATGGAGAATGTACAGTCATCTGCAAATAAGACATGCTTAATCGGTTTGGTGAATACTTCTGTGATTTCATTTATTGCTATCAGGAATAGTGTTACGCTTATAACAGAGCCCCGTGACACTCCGTTTTCAATTGTGAGGTGACCATTGACACGGACATAAATCGATCTGTTTTTTAGGAAATTACTTATGAATTGAAACATATTTCGGTTGACGTTCAGTTTTTGTAAAATTTGTAAAATTCGATGCCTCCATATCGTGTCGTAAGCTTTTTCAATGTCCAGGCAGATTGCGATTAGGTGTTGTTTTTTTAGAAAGGCTTCACATGTGCTTGAATCTAACGTTACAATACTGTCGTTTGTTGATCGATATTGCCTAAATCGATTTTGATTTCCTCCTAATAAGTTGTTTGTCTCCATGTACCATCGTAATCTTTTGTTTAAAATTTTGTCTAATAATCTACACAGACAGCAAGTAAGGGCAATAGGTCTATAGCTGTCAGCATGAGATTTATTTTTGCCCGGTTTTAATATGGGAACGACTATAGCTTTGTGCCATTTGTCAGGAAATACATTATTCAACCATATACAATTGTAGAGATGTAAAAGATAGTTCAGTCCTGTTTTTGGCATTTGTTGGATGAAGATGTTTGGTATACTGCCAGGTCCTGGGCTAGAATTTGTGATTGTTTTTATCGCCGATTGTAATTCAGTCATTTGGATTTTTGTGTTCAAAGTATTGTTACAGTCTTCGGTAGCATCGTTCCCTGAGATTTCTTCAGCTTGGGTTTTGATACTCAAGAAACTTGGATCGAAATTTGCATCGCTGGAGTTCGTGGCAAATGTGTTTGCTAATATATCAGCTATTTCTTTGGAGTCATTAGAGGTAGAGTTGTTTGGGCTGTTTATAGCGGTAATTTGGGAGTTGATTTTTTGACCGTTTATTTTCTTTAGTTTAGTCCACATTTCGTTGTATGGGATTTTATTATTTAATGGGGTTATATACGTAATCCATGAATACCTTCTGGCTTGTTTCAAAGTTTTCCTTGCTACTGCTCTCCGCAGTTTGAATTCCATTGCATTTGCGTCAGTCTTATGCTTTTTGCTTTTTATGGCGTTTTCGCAATCTTCATTCCACCATGGGAGGCTTCTATTGCATTTGTTATTTGAAGTTACGGGTATAGACTCTGTAGTTGCGTTAATAATTAATTTTTCGAATTCTTCTAACAGTTCATTGATCCGTTTACAATTTTCGTTATTGGGAATTTCCAATTGTGGGATATTTTGTTCTATTATATTATGATAGTTTATCCAATTTGCTTTTTTAAACTTCAACCTGGGCGTTGCCACAGGTTCATTTGAATTTCTTCCTATTAGTTCGATAAATAGAGGAAAGTGATCGCTATTGTACAAATCCTGCGAGGTTGTAAATTCTATAATGTCACAGAGAGATGGACTGCATAAGGCCAAGTAAATTGAGCTGTAGGTGCCATTTGATATGTTAAAATAGGTCGGCTCGGTAGTATTTAACAGTACGAGTTCGGACTTAAGTATTATATTTTCGATAATTTTCCCTCTCTCATTTGTGTGTGTTGACCCCCACAGCGTGTTGTGACTATTCAGGTCTCGTACCAATATAAAAGGTTTTGGAAGTTCTTGTGTGAGACTGATTAATTCAACCTCCTGTAGTTGGTAGTTGTTAAGGAGATATATATTGCAGATGTACATACAGGATGTTTCACCACCCTCGTCAAAAATTTTAAGGGGTGATTCTACAAGCCAAAATAAGACGAAAATCAAGAATAAAAAAATCGCGTCCGAGGCTTCATTTTTGAGTTATCGATGTGCAAAAAACGGGCCAAAAACGCCTGTCCATCGGCAGCACTCCATACACGCGCAGTGTCTGGCATCGCGCGCCAAGTTCTCCGTACAGAGTGCTCGCTTACCGATGTAACAGAAACTATGACATACCATACGATGCGACAAGACACTACATTCTTGCAACAATTTATGAAGAAACACACACCTTTTGTTGGCGGCATTAAACCTGCCTACTTGAAAAAATCCACAAGGGCATATCAAAACCCGCCTCACGGGATTCTCAAGCAGAGAGGGTGAATGCAATTTCTAATTGACGATTTTGTCCAAAAAAATCATCCACACGCACGTACACACGCACCGCGATTATTGTATTCGCAAGTGTCATGTGTACACGCACCACGATTGTCCATTTCATCACACACACACATCGCGATTATTTCATTCGCAAGTGTCCATGAGAATTACACGCACTATGATTGTCCCGTCCGCGAATGTCCACAAAAAAATGTTCAAAGCATGCACAAAATTTTGCACCTGAAAACACACGCCAGGCGATTGTCCCGTTCGCGAGTGTCCACTTAATCACACACATACGCACTGCGGTTACTTTACCCACGAATGCGAGACTACTTTACTCACGCACAGAAAAATAGTAAAAACGAAAAAAATCTAAAAAGCTAAAACTAATCCTTACACTGAAAGTAACATTAAATTGAAAAAGAGACTGCTTTCTACGCGAGAAATATTTCCTGCCGATTACAGCTGTTCGAGAGGACGAGGTCAACGACCGAGAGATGAGACAATGTAAGGGCACTGGCATGTAAACAGAAAAGCGTCGATATTTGCCGACATGAATGCAGTGTTGGGCAAAATTTTATTCAGATAACAGATAATGAATAAGAGTAACAAATAAAATTTTATTCGTCACTAACGAATTAGAATTTATTCAAATAAGAATTTATTCGTAGAAGAATTTATTCGAATAGGAACTTATTTGTGGTAGAATTTATTCGGATAAAAATTGATTGATTTTTTCTTTTGATTTAAAACAATCAACAATTATTCGTATTATTGTTCGAATAATTTATCAGTCGTTATTCGAATAGATTATTCGAATACATTTGCACTCGGTATTCGAATGAATTACTGAGATAATTATTTGAGATAAACATTTATTCGAAATAATTCGAATAATGCCCAACTCTGCAGGAAGGCACACATGTTCTACACTAACACATTTGCGTAACATTTTTCAGTCTCGCGTGAAATTTAACCAACGTCTCCTCTGTAAGGAAAATTTGTCAATAGCGTGCTCATCGTTCTATCATCTCTGTAAAAAGTGATCTTTCCGACGCCTGCAACTGCGCACTTCACTGATACACACACACCGCGATTATTTGACTTGGTACTGTCCATATGAATTACACACACTAGAGTCTGCGGATAAATGAAATTTACGCATCTGAGGCCGTTGTCGTCGAACGATGACACGAGATCAGCTGCAGGTTCTGCGTTCAAATTACTGATCACACGCACAACACATTGTCGCTGTTCAACGGTGAACCGTCACGACGGAAGAAACTTCAGCATCGGTGCTAAGAATTCTAATTCTTCAGACATTCTATTTTTATACTTTTTATCAAATAAACGGCACAGTATCAGACACGAACACTTCTTTCTACCTCGAAGTTTGGAAGAATACTGCATCGTTGGAAAGAAATGAAAGCGATCGGTTCAACGACACTCGTCGCGGTACTACAAAGTATAAACAGTTTCGACTCTCGAAATCGAGTTACCGCTGCCTGGATCTCGAGCGTGCAAGGGATAAATAAGGACACACCGATTAATAACAAAGCATCGACACAGTTTTTAGTCTCTCGAATGGAATTTGTCCAAGGTCTCCTCAGTTTGGTGGCTATAGCGAACGAGAAAACAGCTGTAATCGGCAGGAAATATTTTTCGCGTAGAAAGCAGTCTCTTGTTCAATTTCATTTTAATTTCAGTTAGGCTTAGTTTCAGCTTTTTAGATTTTTTTCGTTTGCAGTATTTTTCTGTGCATGAGTAAAGTAATCTCGCATTCGTGGGTAAAGTAATCCCAGTGCGTATGTGTGTGATTAAGTGGACACTCGCGAACGGGACAATCGCCTGGCGTCTGTGTTTTGAGATGCAAAATTTTGTGCATGCTTTGAACATTTTTTTATGGACATTCGCGGACGGGACAATCATAGTGCGTGTAATTCTTATGGACACTTGCGAATGAAATAATCACGATGCGTGTGTATGATGAAATGGACAATCTTGGTACGTGTACACATGACACTTGCAAATACAATAATCTCGGTGCGTATGTAAGCGCGGGTGGGTGACTTTTTTGGATAAAATCGTCAATTAGAAATTGCATTCAACCTCTCTGCTCGAGAATCCCGTGAGATGGGCTTTGATATGCCCTTGCGGATTTTTTCAAGTAGGCAGGTTTAATGCCGTCAACGAACGATGTGTGCCCCTTCATAAATTGTCGTAAGAATGTAGTGTCTTATCGCATCGCATGGTATGTCATAGTTTCTGTTACATCGGTAAGCGAGCACTCTGTACGGGGAACTTGGCGCGCGATAGCAGACACTGCGCGTGTATGGAGTGCTGCCGCTGGACAGGCGTTTTTAGCCCGTTTTTTACACATCGATAACTCAAAAATGAAGCCTCGGACGCGATTTTTTATTCTTGATTTTCGTCTTATTTTGGATTGTAGAATCACCCCTTAAAATATTTGACTGGGGTGGTGAAACATCGTGTATATGTCGAGAAGATAGTATAAAGCATTTTGTGGTAATTTCTTCATAAATATGTGTGGGATTTTGTCCGGCCCTGGACTAGTGACTTTTGATTACTTTTGCTATTATTTATTCTGAGAATTCTATTGGTGTGTTTAAAGTACTAGTGCAATCGTCATAGTAGGCGTCTTCTATACTGAAAGTTTCTTCGACTTCGTTTTTATATTGTGTAAGTCTAGTAGATTTAGACTTGTACATTGTATTAGTTTTTCTATGTGTGTACCTCTTACTTCGGTTTTGTGTGAGCCCCAGAGGGTGTTATGAGTATTAAAATCTCCTAGTATTATAAATGGATTGAGTAATTGGTTGATGAGGTCTTCTAATTTATGTATTTCTAATGGTGTTTTGTTATTTATGTATACATTACAGATGCATATCTTCCTGTTTTTCATTAATATCGATGCTGCTACGGCTTCTAATGTCGTGTTTATATGTAGTTCTTCGCAGACAAGGTTACTGTTTATATATATATTGCTACGCCTCCACTGGCTGCTATGCAATCTTGTGTATTTCTGTGAAAGGTATTGAAGTTTTTTAACTTTCTGTATGAGATGATCTTGAAATTAGTTTCTTGTACACAAATTATATTTGCATTCTGTTCTTTGATTAACCGCTGTAAAAATTCTATATGGGTATCGAATCCATTGATCTTCCATTCTATTATTTTTGCCATTATGTGATTTATATATTGTTAAATAGGGTATCTATGTGGACATCATCATACGAGTTCAGTGGGCTGGGATTTGGCGTATTTCTTGTGCAATGTTCTTTTTTTAGTTTGTTTACGATTCTTGAGATACGGTATTTAATGCGCCTTTCTGTGATGTGCGGGTCACATCATTTTTCAGAAAGTGTATCAAAGCTTTGATGTCTTGTGTATATTGCAGCGCAATTTCATTAGTGTTTGATGAGCCAAGGGTGTTTTCTAATAAACTTTTAACCTGAGTGAAGTTTAATCATTTATTTGGTTGGTTAAGTATTGATCTGATTGGTTCTATTAATTCGTCTAAACTTTTATCTCCTTTGTATGGTATTTTCCGTTTCTTGGGATGTATTTCTTGTTCAGTTAGTTTTCCTTCTACATTTGTTGTACTTTTATTTATGCCTTGTTTTTGGTTCGATGATTGTGGTTCACTATCGGTGGAACTTACTTGTGAGTGGGTGCGTTTGTTTTTTTGGTTTGTGATTTCCATTCCTGTATTATCATCTGTTTCCATTTTGCTTTCTTCATTGTTACTGTTATTTAAATCAGAGATGATTTCTGTATCTGTGGGAAGATTATTTATCGCGGTTTCATTAAGTTCTTTTGTTGTGTCTATGTTCTTGCAGTGTTTGGTGGCGTGTCCTTCCTGTTTACATAGGAAACATTTAACGATATCTGTTGTTGGGTAAATGTAATATGAGGTATTATCATAATTGATTTGTATTAACTTTGGCAGCTTACTAAGATCGCCCGGATGTATATAAACCTGTCTTCTGAAACTGAGTACATGATTATAACCTTCTTTTGAAATACCTGCTCTGAGGAATGTTAGGTTCGAGCCTCGAGTGATTTGTAGATTGTCTAGCATGTCTTCGATGTAAGTATGCGGTATGGTAGGGGGTACATTGGAGAGAATAATACGTTGGTGTTTTGTTATTAGTGGTCTAATGGCAATATTGTATTAACCTATTTTTATGTGCTGAAACTTTTCGATTAATTCTTCCACAATTTCTTTAGTAGCAACGAATAAACACACGCGATTATTGGAAATACAAGATGAAAATAAAACATTTTTTGGTTGGACGAGATTTCCTATGGCACATGTGTAGTCTGCAAGATTTAGGCCTTCTTGACATTCTAGTATTAGTCCTTGGTCCATTTTTGGAAACTGATCCTTTTTAGCGATCGTGGCGTAGCTGTTATTTCTTTGTACGTTTCCTATGGTAACTTTTGGAACACTCATTGTAGGATGACTCCTGTAGTCAGAGGTAATCGTTAACACGTGCGTGAGTTGATTTTATCACTCGCGTTTAACAAAGATTTTTGGGCTTATAGCCCACTCTTGAAAATTTCGACACTTATTATCAGAGTTCTGTGTTTACTTCGGAGCGTAAGCGGAACACGTCTGCTCTCTACGAAGATCTGACACATCCTCCCATACTTTCTTTGCAAGTCTGGGCAATAAATTTATAGCAGGCGGCGATTTCAACGCAAACAATGATTTCTGGGGATCGAGAATCACAAATCCAAGAGGTAAAAAAACTCCTGCAAAGTTTACGAACAAATAAACTAGAACACATAAGCACCGGCGAACCCACCTATTGGCCGACTGACCTAAATAAAATACCAGACCTACTCGACTTATTCATCACCAAAAGGCTCTCATCTCACTATATCCAAGCTCATTCCTATACTGACTTCTCGCCCGATCACACACCGGTCATTGCGGTTCTAAATGCATCCATAGTTGAAACACGATCACAGCAGGCCATCTGCAATAAATACACAAACTGGACACTCTTTCGAGAACTCATCAATATCTCAACTACAGCTCACAATCCACTAAAAACAGAAAATGACGCAGATGAAGCAGTAGAATACTTAACACACCATATCGTCGAAGCAACCAAATCCGCAACTCCTACAACAGTACAGCATACCCATGCTCAATATCCAGACTTTGTTATTAAGCAGATAGTTGAAAAGAGAAAGTTAAGGAGAATATGGCAAAACTCCAGAACTCCCGATGATAAGACCCTTTTAAATAGAGCAACCAGGAAACTCAACCGACTATTATCAGTATACAAAAATGAATCCTTCAACAAGTACTTAAGCAACCTGACACCAACAGAAGACATTGAATATTCTCTATGGAAGGCAACCAAAAGGATCACAAAACCGCAAGAAAAGATCCCACCTATTCGGAACCTGCAAGGATGCTGGGCTAGGAGCTCTCAGGAAAAGGCGGATGCACTTGGTACTTATTTAGCTGAAGTATTCAAACCTCTCCCAACAATTTCTCAAGCAATGGAATCTGAAATTCAAGAATACTTGCAAACAACTTACCAGCTATCTCCACCCATCAAACCGTTCACATCTGAAGAAGTCAAATTGATGATACATACAAAAATAAACACTAAAAAGGCCCCTGGACACCACTTAATCACAGGTAAAGTAATTGAAGAACTACCTATGAAAAAGTATTGCATTACTAACTTCGATATTTAATGCCGCAATACGCATCGGTCATTTTCCTAACCAGTGGAAAATATCACATATCATATTAATAAACAAACCTGGTAAACCTACACATGAAATATCATCATATCGCCCTATCAGCTTTTTGCCAATTCCTTCAAAATTATTCGAAAAATTGTTGCTGAAACGTATGGAACCTGTACTAATAGAATCAAATATAACACCAGAACACCAATTTGGCTTCAGGAGACAGCACTCCACTCTCCAACAAGTTCATAGATTAGTCGATCATATAAGAAAAGATCTAGAAGGCAAACGATATTGTTCTTCTGCCTTTGTAGACATTAAACAAGCATTTGACAAAGTCTGGCACACCGGTATCCTGTATAAACTAAGAAAACTACTCCCACACCCTCTGTATACCATACTGCAATCATACTTAACTAATAGAAAATTCAAAGCCGATTTCAAGATACAATCACCTCGGCCCACTCAATCAACTCTGGAGTTCCACAGGGAAGTGTCCTTGGACCCATCCTGTACCTAACATATACTGCGGATATACCAATCTCTACAAAAACAACAACAGCCACATTTGCAGATGACACTGCAATTCTTGCCCCTCACGACGACCCCTTTGAAGCTACCAAAAACTTGCAAGAGCACCTGAACAATATAGCTACCTGGCTCAAAAATTGGAACATACAAGCAAATGAAAATAAGTCGGTTCATATAACTTTGACCCTACGCAAAAACGCATGCCTCCAGTGAAGTTAAATGATATAATAATTCCACAAAAGGAAACAGTTAAATATCTCGCCAGGATTCTAGACAGAAGATTAACGTGGAAAAAACACATACAAACAAAATGTGCACAGCTTAAGATAAGAGTAAAAAAACTGTACTGGCTGTTAGGAAGTCACTCTAAATTAAAACTAGAAAATAAACTACTGATTTACAAAATTATCCTAAAACCTGTCTGGACCTATGGTATTCAACAATGGGGTACCGCCAGCAATTCGAATATAGAAATTCTACAAAAATTTCAATCAAAAACTATCCGCAACATATGTAGTGCTCCATGGTATGTCTCTAACGACATAATTTACTACGACCTGGCAATATTTACCGTTAAACATGAAATTTCAAACTATAGCAAACACTACATACAACAGTTATCACAACATAAAAATCCACTAGCTATAGAATTGACCCACACCGATATCAGTATATATAGATTAAAAAGGTATACAACCATAAATCTAATGAACAGGTACATTGGAAGCTTATTTTATGCTCTTTAAATGATATAAGCCACATCTTGGGGAAACTTTTCGTTTCAAAGTTATAACACAAAATTCAACTTGATGCTCAAGCTATGGATGCAATGTTCGAACAAAATAAATCGTTTCTTTAACATATTATGGCTTAATTTTACTCGAAATGTACCAGTGAAGACCAAGATCATTATACTGAACACATTTTATTCATGTTTGAGAATACACTTGAATACGCTGAATAATGAACACCCGTTCTCCCTGTATTATCATACTTCAGCAGTAATGTTACTTATGTTATTCAGCATCTTCATTTTCATCTGTGTCTTCCGATGTTGGTCTTAAATGAGAAAAATGTGAATTCAAAAAGTCAGCTGGTGTTGAGGAATCACTATATCGTCCAAATCCCATGAACCATATTATTACTAACACATGGGCACAGCAACCAACAGTTCTCGCTCAGTAATAACTTTTTATAGATGCAATTGTAGGTTGTGCAATATCAATTAATATGAAAATAGAATAAAATTTCTGAGCACAATGCCGCGATTGCAATTTCGCTTTAATAAATAATGATGATCCGGAAGTAGCTGCAGTATTATTAAGCAACTTACACACACCTAACATACTGCAGCAGATTGTCGAATGTGAAGTTCTAGTAAAAAAGACAAAAAACTTTGAAACCATGACAGTACAGCATTATGAACATTTTCCAGCCTGGACATTGAAGTGTTTGAAATCTTTCACGGGATCTTATCAATTATCTCTTGCAAAATCTTATATAGCGGATCACCTGTTTTCTGGCAAATATGAATTTCTCATCAGTAAGGAAGGCTACCTTCCACATTTTAACAAATATGGCTTGGACATTCAGACACCATTATTTATTAAAGCGAAATTGCAATCGCGGCATTGTGCTCAGAAATTTTATTCTATTTTCATATTAATTGATATTGCACAACCTACAATTGCATCTATAAAAAGTTATTACTGCCAGTGTCGAAATGGAGCGAGAACTGTTGGTTGCTGTGCCCATGTGTTAGTAATAATATGGTTCATGGGATTTGGACGATATAGTGATTCCTCAACACCAGCTGACTTTTTGAATTCACATTTTTCTCATTTAAGACCAACATCGGAAGACACAGATGAAAATGAAGATGCTGAATAACATAAATAACATTACTGTTGAAGTATGATAATACAGGGAGAACGGGTGTTCATTATTCAGGGTATTCAAGTGCATTCTCAAACATGAATAAAATGTGTTCAGTATAATGATCTTGGTCTTCACTGGTACATTTCGAGTAAAATTAAGCCATAATATGTTAAAGAAACGATTTATTTTGTTCGAACATTGCATCCATAGCTTGAGCATCAAGTTGAATTTTATGTTATAACTTTGAAACGAAAAGTTTCCCCAAGATGTGGCTTATATCATTTAAAGAGCATAGAATAAGCTTCCTATACTGAGTTTTTGGTTAACATTTGAAGATACATTTTTTGGATACTGCAATTTTTCTGAATTTTTTACAAACATGAAAACCAGAAAAATGCGTAAAAATTAGCTTTCAAAAATCGAAAAAATAAAAAATGTACATCATTCGAAAGCTTCAATTTTTTGGAATATTTTGCCGCAAGAATCAAGTCGATATTTTGTTTCAGTCAAAAGTTATAGCCTCCGAAAGATTTCGCTAAATCCGTACTTTGACCCCTTCCCCCTCCATTTTCTCAGGGCCTACAAAAAAGTTATGCTGGGAATGGATGACCCGTATATGGATCTACAAATACGCAAACTTTCATCAAAATTAATTGGGGGCGAAAACATATGGTTTTTGAATAGGGTCCTTTCAACTATGATCATATACAAGCCTTATGTATAAATACAATGAATTAATGTAATCACTATAAGTTACTTCACATGCCACAATACAATGTCAACAAAGTTACTTATAATTCCGTGTGAGGAATTGATTGTAATTACTTTAAGTCAATAAAAAAAAAAATGATTGTAATGTTATTGAATGAGTGTTGCAGTCTATTGGTATAAAATGTACGTAGTCGCCACTCGTCATGAATATTGTGTTATTCGTTTCAACAACGTTAGGAGTAGAAGTTATGTTTGTAAAATTCTGTACGAAATTTCTGTACTCGTCGCAATGTTCTCGAGGTGTTGTTTCGCTGTATTAAGGGGAGATGTGAGTCTCGTCTAAGTATGTGGTCTTTGTATCGAATGGATGCTGCGTTCGCCGTTTTGTTTCGCTTTCCTCCTTGTCCGTATCGTGTGAAAGTGTGTGGTGGTGAATCTGCGCATTTGTCTGTATTATTTCGTGTGTAAATGAGTCGGAACTAATATTTCGGTTGCAATTTTTGTCTGGTAGCTGTTTAAAACTATATTCCGACTCGTCGCTTGTATCGTTTTCCGTCGAGTTGTATTTGTCATGTGAAATTACGGCATCTGTGTCGTCGTCGCTAGTTAATTGTTCTTGGTAATTTATTTCTTTCCGTTTTCTAAGATTAATGTAGTTATTTTCTACTTGAAAAACATTATCTGTTAAAGGGGGTAGTATTGCAAGATTTCGTGGTTTTCGTTTGTAAGAATTATCCTTTATGATTACCGTATTTTTTTGTGGACTGTATATTTGTTCATTTCCTATGTCTGACTCTTCCGTCGTTGAGTCCGAACTCTCTGATAGGATATCTAGTCGCGGAATTTTTTGTTCGACTGGGTTAGTTAACGATTCTGTGTCTCAACGTCGCGATCTGCGTTTGTACTGATGTGATCGTTTTACGCGTTTACGTATATTATTTCCGTGTCTTTTAGTACTTCCGGTTATCGAGTCTGTAGTTGTTTGTCTTTGTCTTTTTGTCGAAAATAAATGCGTCAGCTTTGGTTTTTTAACTATCTTTCGCATTGTTCGTTGTGATATTTTCCGTAAACTGTACCCGTGTTTAACTTCTGAACTCGTTTCTGAACTAGTTGGCTTAGATCGTTTATGCGTTATATGCAATACGTTGCGTTCTATTGAATTAATAGGATTTCTCGAAAGAGCATCCGCGTTTGAATTTGATTTGCCTGCTTTGTAAAGAACGTTATAAGGATATTCCTCTAGTTTGAAGCGCCAGTGTAACAATCGCGATGACGGGTCACTGACATTCTTTAGCCATAAAAGTGGTTTATGATCAGTTACGAACGTAAACGAGTTCCCGTATAGATACGACCTGAAATGCTGAACTGCGTAAATAATAGCTAACAATTCCTTTTCTGTTACTGAGTAATTAGCTCCTGCTTTATTAAGCGTGCAGGAGGCATATGCCACAGGTAAGTCTTTCCCTATTTCGCTCCGGCGAACGACACTTATAGCATATTTCGAAGCATCGGTCGTAAGAATAAATGGTTTCCGAAAGTCGGAGTACTGTAAAAGAGGTTCCTGACATATTATATCCCTCAAATGCTCAAACGCGATTTGCTGTTCGGCACTCCAATTAAATTTTGTATTCTTTTTTAGTAGTACATTTAACGGTTTATCTATCTTTGACAAATTTGGGATGAAGCGCCTTTTTTTTACGTGGAGGAAACCTTTAAAGGGCACCCCGGACCGTGGGGGGGTCCTGGGTAGTGCAGGATTTTTACCCACTAAAACCTCCACGGTGACCTATCCTCTGGCGTGTAAGGGAGGGCTCCGGGAACCCCATAAGGACACGAGTCGGAGCCTTCCCAACGCCGAGGCGCGAAAACGCCCCATCCTGGGGGGTCAAACGGATCCCCTTCGTACCTCTAGGAGACGTTGCATCGGTCCCCAGCAACACCGCCTCCAGCTCGGGATCGCTGACATCGGCGGACGGGCCCCCACCCTGTTCCGTGTGTGATCCCGTGCGATCGTGGCGAGGAACACAATATTCCGCGCCACGATCGCTCTTACGTCGGACTTTCAACGGATGGGAAGTCCGTTCCCTATCCCGCTCCGCGGCCTCCTTTTGCAGCATCACGCGCTTGCAAAAGGAGGACATTGCGCTCTAGGCGCTACTGCTGCCGACCACCTTACTCGCGATAGCCGGCAGCGACAAATCAAACCCGACTTCGTTTTCGAGGACACGGCGTTTCTAGGGTATGTTGCACCGTATCCTCATCCGCCCCGCAGTGAAGACACTGCGGGATGGCCTCCCTGCCGATTTGACGCAGGAATTCACCGAAGCAACCATGCCCGATGAACACCTGCGTCATGCGGTAGGTCAGCCTGCCCGGCCGGCTGCCTGTCCATTACTCCAGTAGCCAACTGTGCCACTCGTTTAACGGCAGCCGTCCATTACAGCCGGCCTGGACGGCTCTCCGAGTGGCATTCGCTGGCTCCATGAGCCAACTCTGCCACTCGTTTAACGAGAGCCGTCTCGCCTCCGCCTTCACCGCCTCGACTGTCTGTGGGTGCAGGGGCGCCCCACCGAGGCCGCGGAGTTCGCGGAGACGTTTATACGTCTCCGCATTCTCCACCGCGAACACCTTAAATGGGAGCAGCCCCGCCAACGCGGTTGCCGCCGCGCACGAGATGGTGCGGTAGTCCCGGGCGATTCTGATGGCCAGCTTGCGGTGTACTCGCCGCAGCAGCATTCTGCTGCGCTGGCTGGCCATCAGATCGTCCGACCAAACAGGTGCCCCATACAGGGCCATCATCCGCACCACCCCGGCGTACAGGGTAGGGTACACAGGGTACACCCCCAGGTTAGGAAGCAGGCGGCCTAATGTCGCGGCTGCAATCTCAACCCGGGGGACCAAGCGGTCGAGGGGGGCGTCGAAGGCCCAGGTCCTGTCCAGGGTAAGGCCGAGGTACTTCATCTCGGCCCCCAACCTGACACAGGAACCACCGACTCGGATCAGCGGCTGGGCGGCCTCACACGCCGAGGACCATTGTGGAACCAGATGGCCTCGGTTTTGTGTGGGGCCACTCTCAGCCCCAGCCGCTGTATCCGCGCCACCACGCGAGCCACCCCGGCCTCCGCGAGACGTGCGGTCCTCATCCAGTCCTCCTCCCCGGCCAGCACCAACGTGTCGCCAGCGTAACACGTGATGCGTTCCCCATGGGGAAGAGGCACACGGAGGACCGCGTCGTACGCGAGGTTTAACAGGATCGGCCCCAACACCGATCCCTGCGGAACCCCGTAATACATCCTCCTTTAGGCCGTGGCCCCATACTGGGCCGGCCACTCCACCCACCGATCGCTCAGGTAGGCCCGCACGATCCGCCTTAGGTAGGGAGGCACTCGATGATACTCGAGCGCCTCACCTATCCTGTCCCGGGGCAGGGAGTTAAAGGCGTTGACGATGTCCAAGCTCACCGCCAACGCCACTCCGCCCCGAGATACGGCCTCGTCCGAGAGGGACCTGACTCGACGAATCCCGTCGATTGTCGAGCGTCTCTCCCGGAAGCCGTATTGGCAGTCGGCCAAGTTCGGGCCCACCCTCGCTAGATGCTCGGCGAGACGGCGAAAGACTATTCGCTCAAATATCTTCGCCACCTCGTCGAGCAGGGGATGAAGCGCCTGTAATACCCGACGAGACATAAAACCGGTTTAATATTTTCTTCGTTTTTTGGGATTGGAAATTGTTTAACTGCTCGTACTTTTTCTAGATTAGGTCTGACACCGTTTTCGGAGATGATGTGTCCTAAGTATGCAACTTCACGTCTTAAAAATTCGCATTTGTTTGGTTCAAGTTTGAGACCCGCTTTCTCTAAACGTTCGGCTAATTTTTTAAATTTTGTCTCGTGCTCTTCGAGGGGCCTAGCATAAATAACAATATCATCTAAATAAACAAATACTTTGATCCCTTGTAATCCTGTCAATACGTTTCCATAAGTCTCTGGAAGGTAGCCGGCGCGTCTTGTAGTCCGAATGGCATTCGCGTGTACTGATAGTGTCCGTAAATCGTAGAGAAAGCTGTCTTGTGCGTGTGATCGGGATGCACGGGGATCTGGTGAAAATCCGATGCCAAATCAAATGTAGAGAAATATTTAGCGGAACCGAGCTGGTCTAGAATATCAGTAATATTTGGCAAAGGGTATGCGTCGCCGATAGTCTTTTCGTTTAGTTTACGAAAATCAACGTCCATTCTCCATTGCTTATTACCCGCGGCAACTGTTTTTTTCGGAATTACCCATATCGGCGAGTTATAGGGGGAAGTCGTCGGTTCAACTATTTTTTCATTAAGTAATTTCGTGACTTGTCATATAATTTCGTTTTTATGTACTTGTGGATGTCTGTATTGTTTAATATTTACTGGAACGTCGTCAGTTGTGTGTATGGAGTGTTTCGCGATTGTGGTAGCGGAAAGGTTATCCCCAGGTAGGTAAAAAGATGATTGTATCTTTGAGTAAGCTCTAAAATATTTTCTCTTTCTTCTACGTTCAAATGGCCTAACCTAAGGTTCGTATGTAGCTGAGCAATTCGTTCGGCCTGCGAAGCCGGAGCGTTTTACGGTTATTTTCGGCAAGAATCGATTCCTCTATTTTGTTTGTCGTCGGCTTAATTTCAAATTCCGAAAAAGACCTACTGCTGTTTCTACGAGTGTTTGTTAGTGTCTGCAGCTGTGTTCCGTCAGGTTTTATTGCGTTCGGAAATGTCTGGAAATTTTGTGAGAGACTTTCGCTTTGTGTCGATTTTGTAGGGTTCGAGTACTTTTCCGTCTTATTAAGTAAGGTTTCAACTTTTACCGTGCGTATTTGCTTGATCCTCGGTTCGACAATGCCCTTGCATTGTGTAGGCGCGTTAGGTATAGCTGAGGGGATCGCTTCAAAATCTATGTTGTTTTGCGAATTATTTATAAGTGATTCTTTTTTTTCGCTATTGCTGTTTCCTAGTACAGTGAATCCTCCCACATTGACCCTGTTAGTACTACGCTCACACTGACCCTATTGCTATTCCTACGCCTGTGCCACAGTCAGTCAAGCGTGTGATTCGTGTAATGCAATGCGCGGCGGCGGTTCTTTTGACGACAGTTCACGCATGGCAGTTCGTAATACAATAACATAACTTTTTTAATTTTCCTTTTTTTTATGTGAAAATTTGTTTAACATATTGGTGAAATTTTTCCGATTAAAATGACATCAAACACGATATATTTTGGACCACATTTACTTATTTCATACTTATTGTATAACTCATTTTACTCCATTATCGCCTTGATTACATTACAAAAATGGGTTGTCAGTCACGTTTGAAATTATAATAGTATAATATTTTTAAACACTATAAATTGCAGAAGTATAAAGTAGTAAAATATTCTACATTAAATTATATTTACAATGAGATGATACGTATATAAATATGTAATACACTTCACACACAAAAAGTTTTGAATCATTTAACGTGGCTGAAAAATTTGTCGAGTTTCAAATAGCCCGTGATATTTGTAAGTCAACATTTTGCTGGTTTCGAATTTGTTTAAAAAAATGCGGACCTTTGAATTTTGCAATTTTTGCCTGTTATCGCGAAAACAGACTAATATATTTGAATAAAAAATTAATTTTGTAATATTAAAAATTATATACAAATTCTCGAAGGATCGGTATCATTTTTCTTTAACATGTATGACTTAACTTCCTTGCATCTGGCACGTGCAGCCAAAGGAGAATGTTAAAAATACACAAGTTTTGGTACTCATCACCAAAGAAACATTAATTCACAATATGATTCTACACGTTCCACGGAATCAAAAAGTCATTTTGTCAAAAATAATAGAAAAGTTGTGAAAAATGAAAAAAAAGTTGAAAAAGTTTTTAAAACATTTCCGAAAATTTTGCTAAGTTGAAAAATGTAATTGTAGTCTTGCAGTCTTAAACAGGCTGTACCTCCACATCCGTCAAACGTAGGCTGTTCCTCCACTTCGTCCGTAAAATGTAGGTTGCTTCTCTCACACTGGCCGTAAAATGTAGGCATGATTCTCATACTGACCATCAAACGTAGGCAGTTCCCCCACATTATCCAGGCCCAGCTTACATTCGACGGACAATGTGTCGAGATATTTCATGTATTTTGCTGGCAATCCGTTTTTGTAATTCATTCGAAGCGATAATGTAATGAATTACTCGATAAGTATTAATAACTAAACGTGCTCCAAATTATATCATGTTTGGTCTCATTTTGATCAGAACAATCTCATCAATATCTTATAAACTTTTTCCCGTTTAAATATTGCGGATTATCGCTGTTTACTATAAGTACCCTCGGTTGACTTCTTGCGCGACATTCGCTTAAAATATGCCCTTTGATTTTACAATAATTGCAAAACTTTTTATTGCGCTCGAGAGTCCTACATTCTTCGACGACATGGCCAGCACGATTACAATATAGACACGTTTTCTGTGTATGTCTCTTGGGAAGTTATTTTGCGTGTATGTATTTGTATGTCTGTCCCTAATTTGCTCGTTCCTATAATGGGATCGATGATTCAGAGAATGCTGTTCTCTAATGTGCAAAAATGGTTGTGCATGATATGTATCATTGTTTGAGGAACGTGGATGATATGGGTTGTGATTAAAATGTGTGTGAATGTTATGATAGTTTGTGTGGATGTTATTGTATTGCATGGCCGGATGTGTGTTAGATTGATGCAAATTTTTCGATCCCAACATATCTGTATCAAATTTCCTATTATACGGACATTCAGAATATTTATGATCAGATCTCCCACAATATTGGCAATCATTAACATATAATGAGTATGGTGCAGGTGGTGCTGCCAGCCTTGCTTGCCGATCTTTAATACGTTCCCAAGCCGTACATGCACTTTCAATAGCCTCTTTTAGGGTCTTCGGCGATGTAAAACCAACTTTGCTTTCTAAATCTGAATTTAGCAATCCCGATACGAAACAATTTAACGCTCTTTGTTCCAGGCCGTGAACCATCCCTATAGCTATCTCCGGGAGGTTATTTTCACGAATAGCATCCTTCGCATGATTTTGTATGTTTTCTATCCGTCGGTCAAAATCTAATGGTGATTCCCGAGGATGGGGCGCTTTCGCGCCTCGGCGTTGGGAGGGCTCCGAGTCGTGTCCTTATGGGGTTCCCGGAGTCTTTTGAAGGTTTCCTCCACGTAAAAAAAAAGGGTGATTCCCATGCTTCTTGCCTCGCAAATACTAATTCTGTTTGCCATTTGGATTGGCTCTGGTTAGGTGTATATATTCGACGGATTTCGCGTAGGATGTCATCTAAATTGTCTACAGATATGTAACCTAAAGCAATGTCGGCATCTCCTCGAATTTTAAAGCGAACTATCCGCGCCAAAAATGACAAATCTACGGGGTTAATTAGACCACTCGCCGATTCGCACGCTCGAATTAATGAGCTCGCGGGTACGTTATAGCCATCAAAAACAGGTATACATTCAACTGCATCCTTTACGGCATAAAATCTATTGCTAGCATGATTCGTGGGCAAGGCGTTTATACCCGCAGTGTTACTAATAATAGTTAATTTACTGGTTACTTGTTTTGCTATGTCCTCCGGAGTCGTCATGTCGCTTTACTTATTGATTTTTCGTGTATACCCCATCTGAATTTGGCGGCTTATTTAAGTATAAACTTACAGTAGAGCAGAAAAGTTGCGATCGGGTCCAGGAAAAGCGGCGGTGATTGTACGTTTTCGCACAGCAGCTGGGTGGCTCGTTGTAGCTCGACGTCCAGGCGGCGGTATTCGTACGAACTCGGCGTCCTCCAATGTGCACGTCAGATTGTGGATCTTCTGGTCCTAATTGTTGCTGCTGTTGCCCTCACACGTGGATACATCCGTAATGCTGATGACGAAGTTCCACAGGTGTATTCTTCTTTTTGTCCAAGTCTTCTCCGTTTGGAACGCCCAACACCGCTGCCAACAATGTGATGTTTGATTACGACCAGGCTGGTCGATTCCCGATCGCAATCGTGGTACTAGTCCCTTTTCGGAGTTGACTGGGAGAATTAGTTTGACGACGGTACAAAAGTCTATTTCCTTCTATTTGTAAACTCTTTATTTCTTAAACTGTAGCGTCGGCGGTTAGAAAGGATCTGCTGTTTTTTGGGTGTCGAAGGAAAAACATCGGGAAAAGTAAAGGTAGGGGTGGAAGGTAAAAGAGTGGGGTGAAAGGGACTATTGGATGGTAGGGATGGACCGTTGCGGGTACAATATTTGGTGGTGTATATACAGTATAGTTATAATAAGTACTAATTAGTACTAATGATAATAATAACAGTAACAATAACAATAATACTACTACTACCACTAATAATAATAATAATAATAGTGATGATGATGATGATGATGGAATGTCGGGAGTGGGGGGACGCAACAGTAAATATTTTTGTATGTGAATAAACAATTTAAGAAAAAAACAAATAAAAATTCTTCAAGAAATAAATCAACGTCGGCAAAATGTGTCTTAATTGTGTAACAATGCCATGTTTAGAAATTTGTTTTAACACGTTCAGTAGAGAAGAAAAATAAAGTTTTTCAAAATGAAAAAAAAAATTAAGAAACTCAACCGGAGCGGGATCGAACCTGAGCCGTCAATTTGGTAGGCTCGCACCATGCAGTCGCACTACGCCATTGCTATGGTCAAGTTGCGCAAACAAGGCTTATAACCTACACGTTAAAATTAATGCCTTTTTATTGCTAATTGCTCGTTAACGATGGAGTATCGGCCCATACGTAAAAGGTGACATTACATCGGAGGTCCGGCACTACAATATGCATAAAGATGAAAGAAATCGGTGAGTATCTCATAGTAAGGTCCCCTTGTGAGAATAATAATTTAATAGCATGTAAAACTTTAAAAGCGTTTTCCTGAAACCGTACTTCTGGAACGCATGCTCAAAATGTCTCGGCTTCGGATGAACATATATTATTTTATTGGTAAAATCACGAAAACAGAACTGATACTGGCACGGAAAGAAACACTTTCGTGTGTAAACACCTGCTTGCCGCGAGGCCGACAAGTGAACCAGCCAGGCTAGCTGCTTGTACCAGTTACTGGTACAAGTAACTTACCAATATAAACGCAACCTGATTCGTTACGATTCCGTATCGTCATGCAACGGCCATGCGATTTGATAAATGACGTGTGATCATTGCGGTATCATTTTGTCAATTGCGACTTCGTAGCGAAATCACACGCTCGTGTGCATTGCACAATTAAAAATATAAACTTGTCCAATTTGCATAGCATCATCGGTGCGAAATCGCAACGACAAAAGTCCCTCGTCTGCACCAAACCTTTTAGGCTAAGGTTATACTGGATGCGACTAGCTCGCCATCCGTACACGTCCGAATTGGTCGTCCGAAGGGGGTGGTTACACTGACTGCGTATTCTGACAACCAATATGCATTTCTGTGACACATATCGGACGAAATAGATATAGATTTGACTGATTGTTACTATTTCTTGGACAATATTTTATTAAAAATCTTAGTATCAAATGAGGGGAAAATAGAGAATACCATACTTTATTTCCAGATCTGTCGAAACAACCGAATAATAGAATACTAAGTTATTAAACTATTTCATTTTCATTGCGTTTATCTTTTAATTCGTTGTGATTTATAAATGTAACAACTATTTCGGGACAAATTTCATATCCTAAATGTCACAACTAATTTGGGACGAAGGTAGTATTATTTATCACAAAGCTAAACTGCTATGACTTCAATAGTGTCAGGTAGAAATGTAAACTTGGGGTAAAAAAGTTTGTAGGATCGGCAAAAGGAAGCGACTGAGTGTCGAGTTAAGAGAGGAAAAATCGGCTGGAATCGGCAATTGGCCGGTGGCTCAGTGGTTAGAGCGCACGCTTGCAAGCGGAGAGACCCGGGTTCCATTCCCGATCCCTCCGGTCCGATTTTTCCTATTTAAAATTCCTACAAGTGTTGTTTATATAACTAGTTCTTGCGAAATCATATTCCAAAGACAAATTGTTATTTTCGACTCCGGTCTACTCTACGTACAAAATCCAACGGCTTCTCGGTGAAAGTTAATTTCGATGTTTTCAAGAGAGTTACATATCGAAACAAAGGAGGTACAAAAGTTGTCTCTGACAGCACGGTTCGGTACGGTACGCCATACTGCAACCAGATTTTTAGTTAAGACGCCACGACGCGCGGTAGGTATCCGACCCAACCGTAGCCGAGTCGCATCATTCGGACGAAAAAATCAAACTCATTTGAACGAGCTGCATGCATGAACGAACTCGTGCGACATCGGACGACCGATTCGCATGTAGTATAACCGCTCCCACTGCTTAACGGGCGTTTGATTCAGGCATATGTATATGGACGTATGCGTACGACGGGCTAGTCGCATCCAGTATAACCGTAGCCTTATCCGTGCGGCGGTAGAACGCGCCGCAACTGTGTAAATAAACTGTTCGTTGTTGCGTCGAATTTTGGTAAAACTGACGTTTAGGGGAGGCAGCCCCGATGACCTTGACCTTGACATATATCATCAAGGTCATCCTCCTGAGTGACTTTCAGAAGGTTTTAGCCGTCGCTCGATTTTTATTAAAAAGTTATTAACAAAAAAAGTTTGCAAAATGTAGCGGTTATTTTGAGTTTTGAAAGGCATAAACGACTAATACGTATGTGGAAATAGTACATTTATGAACGAAGAAAAGTCATTTGAAACAGGAAATTGTTAATGGACAGAGGACTATGATATAAGAAGTAGTCGACGAGTATGCGAAATGAGAATTTTATTCAGTATTTAAACGATCTAATGGATACATAGAACTCATTATTTCAAAGAAAGCCTGAATGCATCTTGGTATTTTTGATAACACGGACCCTAAACCATGAAAAATCACGGGACGGGAGTCCCTTCCCCTGCACCCCCGCCCCCAAAAAAATCCAACCCAACCTAACTCATTTTTTAATTAAATTCAGGATAGGATAGTTTGATGTATCCCAAGGACGGATTAGGTTAGAGCGGAGCCTTTCCCCCTGCACCTCCACCCCGACATAACCCTTTTTTTTTTTTTTTTACGTGGAGGAAACCTTCAAAAGGCACCCCGGACCCTGGGGGGGGTCCTGGGTAGTGTGGGATTCTTACCCACTAAAACCTCCACGGTGACCGATCCTCTGGCGTGTAAGGGAGGGCTCCGGGAACCTCATAAGGACACGATTCGGAGCCCTCCCAACGCCGAGGCGCAAAATGCGCCCCATCCTCGGGGGGGTCAGACGGACCCCCCTTCATACCTCCAGGCGGCGTAGCAGCGGTCACACTGCAACGCCGCCTCCACATCGGGATCGCTCACGCCGGCGGACGGGCCCCCACCCTCTTCCGCCTGCGATCCCCTGCGATCGTGGCGTGGAAACACAATGTTCCGCGCCACGATCGCTCTGGCGTTGGCCGCAGCCAATCGGCCGGCTTCGCTCGGGGGGAATACAACTCTCCCCCCGAGCGCCGCCGTCACACCTACCCATGGGGAGGCTGGCGACGGGGCCTTACACCGCCCCGCCTGCTCCTCCCCCTCCCCCGGCGGGCGGGGTCGGAAGCACGTTCCCGACCCCGCTCCGCGGCCTCCTTCTGCTGCATCACTTGCTCGCAGAAGGAGGCCATCGCGTTCCACGCGCTGACGCTGCCGACCATCTTTCTCGCGATGGTCGGCAGCGAAAGTTCCCCCCCGATTTCAGCTGTGAGGACACGGCGCTCCTCGGCCCAGGCCGAGCACACCGCCAGGGTGTGTTGCGCCGTGTCCTCCGTCTCCGCCTCGCAGTGGCGACACCGCGCGGTGGCCTCCCTCCCGATCCGACGCAGGAATTCACCGAAGCAACCATGCCCGGTGAAAACCTGCGTCATTCGGTAGGTGAGCCTGCCCGCCGCCCTGCCTCTCCACTCCGGGAGCACCGGCAGGACGGCCTCGACGGCTCTCCGAGCGGCATTGGCTGGCTCTGATAGCCAGCTCTGCCACTCGATCAAGGAGAGCCGCCTCGCCCGGTCCTTAATGGCCGCGACCGTCCGCTGGTCGGGCGCCACCCCCCCGAGGTCACGGAGCTCGCGGAGACGTTTATACGTCTCCGCGCTCTCCACCGCCATTACCTCGAAGGGTAGCAGCCCCGACAGCGCGCTCGCCGCCGCGCAGGAGACGGTGCGGTATCCGCGGACGACTCTGATGGCCAGCTTGCGATGTACGCGGCGCAGCAACATTCTGCTGCGCCTGCTGGCCATCAGGTCGTCCGCCCAAACCGGGGCCCCATAAAGGGCCATCATCCGCACCACTCCCGCGAATAAGCGGCGAACCTTCTCCTCCGGTCCCCCGAGGTTGGGGAGCAGACGGCCTAACATGGCCGCCGCTACCTCAACACGGGGGGCACCCCGACATAACCCAACCTAACCTAACCCGCAAAAGGCACCCCGGACGGGGGGGTCTGGGTAGTGTAGGATTCTTATCCACTAAAACCTCCACGGTGACCATTCCTCTGACGTGTTAGGAAGGGCTCCGGGAATCCCATAAGGACACTACGGAGCCCAAACTATCCTATCCTGGATTTAATTCAAGAATGATTTTGGTAGGGTTGGATTTTCTTTTGGGTGGGGGTGAAGTGGGAGGGGCAGGGCCCCGCCCATATGCTGAAGTTTTGAGCAGGTTTTTCATTCAGTCATGGCCACGTGTTGCGGTACATGTATCAACTTTGTTGCAAAATGGATCTCCTTACCTGTTCTATATTTAATAAGTAATAACTTTGTAAGCAATAACGAGTGACGGCTAAAACCTCTTGAGCGTTACTGAAGAAGGTGTCTTTGGTAACATATGTCAAGTTCAAGGTCCTCGGGGCTGCCTCCCCTAAACGTCAGTTTTACCAAATTCTTAAAAATAAACGGTTCCTGTATTTAATTTTAAGTTTTGAAAATTATCTGTGATATCAGTTAGGTTGTTGTAAATCTTGTTTGCATACGCGGAAATCGTGTAAACGTACCAGCTAAATAGGAATGAATATTTAAATATGTGGTTACTTGTTGTACAGTAGATGTGAACAATAATTCGTTTTAATAAGTCATTTTTTATTCTCTTATTCAATGAACGATTTTATATTTTATGTAATATTCTGAAAGTTACAATAAAGGACCTTACATCACATTCTTTAAAATTCCTATTTTTTCATTATATTTGTTATAGATTGACGCGGGAATAAAAGGATCGCAAATGGATGATGTGACGTCGTCATACATACCTGAGGAGAGGTACTCTGAAGGCAATCGAGCACAACGGCGGCAATGGCTAGCATGTATTTCCGGTTAGTTTTACTCTTTATTAATATATATCACTATTTTCAAATAAGCGAATAAATATGGCCTCTAGTCTTGCTAACGTTTATATTAGAGGACTATCCATAAAATTAAAGGATCACTAAATTTTGATCGAAAAATTGTCGATTCTTGAACTGCTGTAACTTCGTGAAAAAGAATCGCACTGTTAGGTCAAACCCCTTCACTGCCGCTACTTCCCGTAACCCTACTAACTACTTCCTTCCAAAACGATAAGCCACATTCCTTCCGCACGGCACGACACCTCGATTCTTCCAGAAGACCCCTTTCTTCCTCCTGAACCTCCAGTTACACACGGCATCAACCTAATCGATCAATAATATAAAAAGCCACTGTCGCGGCCCGCTCGCAGCAGTTCGTCAATCGATTAGTAGTCAGTCCGTCAGTCTTGTATCGCATACCTACTGTGTTCACCTCTGGGACGCTAACCTGGAAGAGGGAATAAAAAGAAATGCAAGATATCTTCTTGAATCATCATTTCAACCCTTCCTTTGTGACATAACAGTACAACAGTCTGTCTGGACTCGTTTTAAAGGGCGAAGCCTCTACTTTCACATCCCTGACCTGAATTTTTTCGAAGACCCTTTTATATTATAAAACGGAATAAAAAACTTGCTTTTTTTTTTAAATTTTGCAAATTCAAATGACTCTACGGAGTTTACACAACTTTTTTCGAGATTCGTTTTAAAATGACTTTTTAAAGGAAAGTCTCCCCTTTGCAACGACCTCTGAAAAGTTGATGCACGATTTTTTATGGCCGTTTAATCTAACTTTAAATGAAAAGTGTGCCGCCAGTATTGGAATAACCCAAGGTATAATGTGGGGTATCCTATGTCGATGATTGAGAAGCCTAGAAAGACCTCCTGTAACACTGCATTCATTGGGAAATGCACTTCGGAGACTTTGGAACGATATCTCCCAAGAGTTAATGCGGCGATGCATCAACATGCACGAACGATGTCAACAAGCGATAAGGCAACAAAGGGGTAATACTCGTTTCTAAACACACTAAACACGCACTAAGCACACACACTATACACACACTGAACACGCACACTAAACACATACACAACAGACGAGGTACAAGTCCGACCGTACAACCTCCTCGTGATGTACCTTAGGTTATTCTAATGCCAGCAGCACACTTCTCATTTAAGGTGCGATGAAACGGCGACAAAAAATCGTACATAAACTTTTGAGGGGTCATTGCAAAGGGGAGACTTTTCTTTACAAAATCATTTTAAAACGAATGTTGGAACAAATTTTTTAAACTCCGTAGGGTCGTTTGAAATTGAAATTTTTTTAAAAAAAATTCAGGTCAGGTATGTGAAAGCAGAGGCTTCACCCTGTAAAATGAGCCCATATAGACTGCTGTACGATTTTTTTTCACGAAGTTACAGCAGTTCAAAAATCGACAATTTTTCAATCAAAATGTAGTGATCCTTTAATTTTGTGAAGTAGTGTACATAATACTGTTGCCAGCACCGCGAAGTCACAACGAGATCGAACTGAAGCGAGCGTTCGATCTGGCGATCGTTAAGGAACGATCGCGGATATTGATTCAACAGATCAATCAGAGTCTGTTTGACAGCCAAGAAGACAAGACGTGATCTCACAGACTCTGCTTTGCAATCTCTACATTCTTTGAACATTCCTATAATAAAAAATGACTAGTGTGTAAGGGAGAAAAAATTGGTTGGACTAGACTGGGAATCGACCCGGGACCTTCCGCTTTCCGGGCGGGTGCTATCCCACTAAGTTATCCAACCCACTACCAATTCAATCTCCTTAAATTCAACACACTAAACGGCTGCCGCCTACAAGTGTGAACATGTCTTGCGATGACAACCTCTGGCGCAGCAATATATTTTACAGAAATATATTTATATTTGAGATTTAATGATATCTCAAAAAACACTAATAATCGAGTGTATACAGGATCTTTCACAGCAGGCGTCATATATTTTAGAGAGTGATTCAACAAGCCAAAAGAAATCGAAAATCAAGAATAACGAAATTGCGTTGAAGGCTTTCTTTTGTTAGTTATCAATGTTTAAAAATTGGGTTCAAAACATCTGACACTCGGCAGTCAGTCGTACACGTTCAGTGGCAATCAGCGCACGACAAATCCACCATGTAGAACATTCACTTACCGATGTAACAGAAACGATGACCTACGATACGATGCGATAAGACACTACGTTCTTGCCAAAGAGGAGATATAACAAGAGGCGACACTCTGACTAAGAAACCACTTTCAGAGAGAGAGACGAACGATACAACCAATTTAAATGTCCATTCGGTAATGATCGTTGAACCCTCAATCAGGATTGGCTAGCAAACTTTCCCGGTAGTATCAGACAACAAAGTGGAAATGCTGTTAACCCAACAGCAATGCAGTTTGTAAGGGCATTTAAGAAATTATTCTTAGCCAACTATTTCCATTCAAAATTTATGAATTGTATGGGTGATTTTGATAATAAATTAACAAATTCAGCCAGATTATCAAGACAAGCAGTCTCCTTATTAATTGTTCCAACTGCTCATGAATCTTTTTGTTATACTGTGGATGGGGATGTGGAATAAGTAACTCGATGACTTACATTTAGATATAGATATATTGTTACAATAGGTTGAGTAATACTTCCGAGCAATACAAGCCCTAAGCTGACGGCCAACTGCCCCTCACGCCCATGCGCGCACATATATGTGTGGCGACACGGTCACTCGAGCGGCTCGCCGAACAACAGCGCCAGCGGCGGAAGTAGCGACCCTCGCGGACACCGGTGAACCTTCACTTGTCTTTTGCTCGCGGCGACAGGAATCCACATGTGTGGCGCAATAGCGTTCTTTTTGCCTTTGCCTTGCTTCCATACTTGTACTGTTTAAATAAATAACGGTTGTGTTGTACCCACTGATTATTAATACATTCCATAGATCAAGCATATTATCTATATATGCCGGTGCAAGCGCGCGCTCTTGTGAGCGCATACGAAACTATAATCTACCTAACATCTCCCTCCTTGAGAAGTCACCATCTGGAGTAGGACTTTGCGTTTGGGTCCAATACTAATCTGCGAGGTGGAGCCCGTTGTCGCATGGATCTGTTTGGAGTTCCTTGGTGGTGATCTTCAGGATGATGTTCGCGGTGGTCTTCAAGATGATCTTCATGATGATCTTCAGGGCGGGCTGCAGGATGATGTTCGAGCCGATCCTGAGTCGTTGAAGGTGACTGTTGGCGAACTCGTTCTCGAGATTCCCTTGAGTTTGGAGCTGCCTCCAGAATCGAGTCGTCGAAGCAGGTTTCCGGCTCATCCATTCTGTTATTTGGATGCGGCGTGTTGGAACCACCTTTCCAGATGTGGTTAATGTGTCTCACAATTTCCTTGCCGTTATCTAGAAGAACGGAATAACGGACTGTGGATAAAATCTTCGTGATCTTACCCTTTTCCCTTACGTTTTTCTTCGTCAGGACAACTACACGATCTCCGATTGCCAAATGTCGTAGTCGAGCGCCATGGTGTTTTATAAACTGGTTCTCCATATCCTTCGTCTTGTCGGAGGCATCACACAGGCTGGTTTCCTCCCTCTGCAGCTTTGGAAACAATTTAGAAAACGGCGAATTTATTTGTCTGCCAAATAATAATTCTGCTAGCGATTTCCCATTTGGGGCAGATGCGCAGGGCGTGTATCGATAGCTGTGTAAGAACTCGAATAACTGCTTCTTCCAATTGTTTGGGTCTTTGGCGATGGCCCTTTTGATGGTATCCACCATTCTTTCCGCTTGCCCGTTCGATTGCGGGTGATTCACTGATGACAGTAGGTGGGTGATGTGTATATCCGTACATAGGGCTGCGAATTGTGCAGAAGTGAACTGCGTGCCGTGGTCGCTTACGAGTACTCCAGGTGGACCGTACCTTGAGAAGATCTCTCGGCATATCTCCACGGTTCGGTTTGCCGAGATCGTTGGTGTAATTCCCATGTCGAGAAATTTGGAGTATACATCAACAAATACAAGAATATATTGGCCATCGACTGGGCCTGCATAGTCGATGTGCATGCGTTCTAAGGGTCTAGTTGCGGTGGGGCATGTATGAAGTGGCACCTTGACGAGACGTTCAATTTCGTCCGAAATTCTGGACCAGTAAACATACTCTCTAGCCAACTGCTTCATTCTTCTAACACCGGGATGGCCTTTGTGTAGAGCAGACAAAATTTCGGGTGTCATCTGTTGGGGGATGACGACTAGGGATGGGATCAAGTTCAGTATGTACTCACGAATCCAACTCAATTCCAATACAAAAGTTTCACTTCATGGGATTCGAATACTACTCATAAGAAGTGATGTTTCATTTTATGTATTTGGACAGTACTCGGATTATACAAGTTAGTTTCGAACCCCGGGACGAGTACCTGTAGGGTTCGAGAATGTACTTGTAACTACTTTGTCGTTTGAAAGAATCGAATCTTTTAAAGTACTACTCAAATCCTGGAAAACAAGAAACTGCAGATATCATGCACATACGTGAAATGCACCGTAGATGCACTGCGATTTCGCTGGAATTGAATATTGCAAACAGAAAACTATCGTATGTGAATCACGTGATAAGCCATCCATCATAGTAACTCCTCTCATTGTCAGTTATACGACAATTGTAAATTGTAATCAGTAAGTCTCTCGCATTATTTTGTGGTGAATTAGTACTAGTGATCCATATTAAACATGCCGAAGCGTTCCTGGGTTTGGGAATATTATTCTGAACCAGAAAATTCTTCTGTAGTGTGTAGTATTTGTAAAAAGAATTAAAGTACGATAAATGTACTACAAATTTGATTAAACATGTGAAGATTCATAATGTCCCCCAGAAAAGTGAAATATTAATAATATTGTTTCCCAAGACGGATGTCCTTATGAAGGTATACTATATTATTTTGATTCCAATTATTGATCTGTAATTAAATTACGCATAAAAATTACTGCTGTTGGTTCTAAAAGTACTAATTTTTTCACAGGATAATATAAGGAAAAAAACAAGTGACTCTTTAATTATGGATTTAATAACAACCGATATACAGCCATTATCCATCGTAGAAGACACTGGCTTTATTGCATTACTAAAATTTTTAGATCCGCAATATAAACTTCCAAGTCGAGAATTATTAAAAAAATGGTTGGAACAGAAATACGAAGAGACCAAAACACATATTCAAAATGCATTAGTTAACGTGCGAAAAGTGTGTCTTACAACAGACACATGGACTAGTATTAACACAGACAGTTTTTTAACAGTTACATGTCATTTCATTAATGAAAATTTTCAAATGAAAACTTACGCATTAGAAACTGTAAAAATTGTAGGAAGTCATACAGGTACTGCGATTGCAAGCAATTTACAGAATATAGTTAATAATTGGAAATTAGAAAACAAAATTATAAGTGTAGTCACAGATAACGCAGCAAATATGAAAGTAGCAATAAAAGAGTTAGAACCTACCACACAAGTATACTGTGTTTCGCACATACATTGAATCTGGTAGTAAAAAAATCCATGAACGATATTTCTGACATTATCCGTATTCGCGAGAAATGCCGACGGTTAATTACATATTTTAAACACAGTGCCGTAGCACAAGATAAATTACGTGAAACACAAAACCTTATTGGTATACCGAACCATAAATTAATAATTGAAGTTGAAACACGTTGGAATTCGACGTATGACATGTTTAACAGGTTATTTGAGCAAAATCGTGCTGTAGTCTTAGCGTTAGCCTCATTAAAATACAATTTTGAATTATTAACTGATCTAAAATGGAATGCTATGGTTGTAGTTGTGCCCATATTGCGTGTATTTTTTTAGTTACCGAAGAACTTAGTTGCGAAAAAAATATAAATTTATCTAAAATAATACCATTGAAAAAACAATTAAGTAATTTTTTATATGTTACTATCGATGATATTGGTTTGGGTCAGGTTTTGCGTCAAAAGTTGATTTATTATATGGAATATTACTTAAGTGATGTTGAAAATAATAGTTTATATGCAATAGCCACATTATTAGACCCTCGGTTCAAAACGTTCGGTTTTACTAACAATGAACATACTGCTTGTGCGCGTGAAGCTTTAATCCAAGAAGCAGCTAAGTATACTTATAATGACGATGAATCCATAAATACGTATATTTCACAAAGTTTAAATGATTCAAATATAAACGACGCCAACATTTCGTTATGGTCATCTTTTGATACAGAAGTCACGTATATTAACAAGAACGTATCTAGTTCATCTGCTGCTACTATAGAGATATAAAATTATTTACAATTACAGTACATAAATCGTAAGGCTGATGCTTTATCATTTTGGTCTGGAAATACTATTCAGTACCCCAATTTAACAAAACTTGCTCGTGATCATCTTTGCATCATGGGAACATATGTCCCATCAGAAAGAATATTTTCGAAGGCATGAAATGTCATCAGTAAAAAAAGGAATAGATTAAAACCAAAAATTGTCAATCAAATATTATTTTTGAATAGTTACAAATAGTGTTCCTGATTCTCGATATTTTTCGTTTCTCGAGAAATCAGAATTCACATTATATCTCTCAAGAGTTCTCGAGAAATTAAAAAAAATATTGCAAAATTTATATTTTTGGAATAATGTTGCTAATATTTACCAAAAATGCAAGAAAACTTTAACTAAATGTTTATTCCTGTCCAATTTACATAAAACTTGTGTAAATGAAAAAAACAGATATTAAATATAATTGATAAATTTATTTATTTAATACGAAATTTGTACAAGGCCAAACATTACTTTTTTGTTTTAAAATAGTTTTTTAAGAAGCACAATGCGTCTAATGTAGCGTCGGCCAATCTGCTTCTTTTTTTTGTGACAAAATCTGTAGCTGTACAAGAATTTCTTTCAGTTTGAGTGGATGTTGACTTGATCGTATGCAGAACATCCAAAATTTGTTCTAAATTGGGTGTCCTTTTTCCAGTGGACTCAAAAATATGAAATACCTTTGTTAAAGTCCGGAATTTCTCTTCTTCTTGGTTGATGCTAAATTCTTGGAGGCTATCTGCGATTGCTAACTCTAATTGTTTTCTTAATGGTAATTCTTCATTTTGAGGATCTGTAAGTTTTTCAGTATTTTCAGAAGAATCATGGTTACTGTTATGTTTTCCGAAAAGTCTAGTTACAATTTGTTTTGTCGTTTTACATATATCTGTCCTGGATGTTAAATCGTGCAACGAACACAAAAGCACCAAACTCATTATCTCACTTCGACATGCATTGCTAACATTTATTATAAATTGTAACATACGTAGGCATCGACATGTTGCCTGTAGATGTGTTTGTACGTTCGCGATTAACTAGTAATACACAATTTGAACTAACTAAAAATTCATTTCCGAAAATAAATGAGATTTATAATAATTTTCTTACACATAAGTTTCTCGAGAAATACTGTAATTTCTCGAGAAATGAGAAATAAGCAATTATAAAATTTCTCGAGAAGGAATACTAGTTACAAATGTTAAGAGTATTTTGTAAAATAAATTAATTGTTGTTGTTAGATTTTACTTAAATAATAGTGTTTATTGAAACCAAAGTAGGCAATACGCATTCGATTCTACGTGTAGCTTGTGAGTAATACGGACGTTAATAAAGTGATTTATGTATATACTGCACTGAGAATGAAGAGAAACTGTATATAACTGTAAGTGAATTGTATAAATGTAAGGTCAGGATGGAGTCGATAAAATAATTATATTTAAAAAACAATATGAACTTTAATTATATAAAATAAATGTGAAAGAAAAAAGAAATAGAATAATAATCGTCGTAATACTTTTTCAATAACTCGTCGTTCACACACACACACACACACGCGCGAGCGCGCAAAGTTTTTCGGTTGACATCTGGAACATCCTGTATACAGGGTGTTTCACCACCCTCGTCAAAAATTTTAAGGAGTGATTCTACAAGCCAAAATAAGACGAAAATCAAGAATAAAAAAATCGCGTCCGAGGCTTCATTTTTGAGTTATCGATGTGCAAAAAACGGGCCAAAAACGCCTGTCCATCGGCAGCACCCCATACACGCGCAGTGTCTGGCATCGCGCGCCAAGTTCTCCGTACAGAGTGCTCGCTTACCGATGTAACAGAAACTATGACATACCATACGATGCGACAAGACACTACATTCTTGCGACAATTTATGAAGAAACACACACTTTTCGTTGGCGGCATTAAACCTGCCTACTTGAAAAAATCCACAAGGGCATATCAAAACCCGCCTCACGGGATTCTCAAGCAGAGAGGGTGAATGCAATTTCTAATTGACGATTTTGTCCAAAAAAATCACCCACACGCACGTACACACGCACCGCGATTATTGTATTCGCAAGTGTCATGTGTACACGCACGATTGTCCATTTCATCACACACACGCATCGCGATTATTTCATTCGCAAGTGTCCATGAGAATTACACGCACTACGATTGTCCCGTCCGCGAATGTCCACAAAAAAATGTTCAAAGCATGCACAAAATTTTGCACCTGAAAACACAGACGCCAGGCGATTGCCCCGTTCGCGAGTGTCCACTTAATCACACACGTACGCACTACGGTTACTTTACCTACGAATGCGAGATTACTTTACTCACGCACAGAAAAATTCTAGAAATAAAAAAATCTAAAAAGCTAAGACTAAGCCTAACACTGAATGGAAAATTAAATTGAAAAAGAGACTGCTTTCTACGCGAGAAATATTTCCTGCCGATTACAGCTGTTTTCTCGTTCGCAACAGCCACCAAACTGAGGAGACCTTGGACAAATTCCATTCGAGAGACTAAAAACTGTGTCGATGCTTTGTTATTAATCGGTGTGTCCTTATTTATCCCTTGCACGCTCGAGATCCAGGCAGCGGTAACTCGATTCCGAGAGTCGAAACTGTTTATACTTTGTAGTACCGCGACGAGTGTCGTTGAACCGATCGCTTTCATTTCTTTCCAACGATGCAGTATTCTTCCAAACTTCGAGGTAGAAAGAAGTGTTCGTGTCTGATACTGTGCCGTTTATTTGATAAAAAGTATAAAAATAGAATGTCTGAAGAATTAGAATTCTTAGCACCGATGCTGAAGTTTCTTCCGTCGTGACGGTTCACCGTTGAACAGCGACAATGTGTTGTGCGTGTGATCAGTAATTTGAACGCAGAACCTGCAGCTGATCTCGTGTCATCGTTCGACGACAACGGCCTCAGATGCGTAAATTTCATTTATCCGCAGACTCTAGTGTGTGTAATTCATATGGACAGTACCAAGTCAAATAATCGCGGTGTGTGTGTATCAGTGAAGTGCGCAGTTGCACGCGTCGGAAAGGTCACTTTTTACAGAGATGATAGAACGATGAGCACGCTATTGACAAATTTTCCTTACAGAGGAGACGTTGGTTAAATTTCACGCGAGACTGAAAAATGTTACGCAAATGTGTTAGTGTAGAACATGTGTGCCTTCCTGCAGAGTTGGGCATTATTCGAATTATTTCGAATAAATGTTTATGTCAAATAATTATCTCAGTAATTCATTCGAATACCGAGTGCAAATGTATTCGAATAATCTATTCGTCTAATGACTGATAAATTATTCGAACAATAATACGAATATTTGTTGATTGTTTTAAATCAAAAGAGAAAATCAATCAATTTTTATCCGAATAAATTCTACCACAAATAAGTTCCTATTCGAATAAATTTTTCTACGAATAAATTCTTATTTGAATAAATTCTAATTCGTTAGTGACGAATAAAATTTTATTTGTTACTCTTATTCATTATCTGTTATCTGAATAAAATTTTGCCCAACACTGCATTCATGTCGGCAAATATCGACGCTTTTCTGTTTACATGCCAGTGCCCTTACATTGTCTCATCTCTCGGTCGTTGACCTCGGCCTCTCGAACAGCTGTAATCGGCAGGAAATATTTCTCGCGTAAAAAGCAGTCTCTTTTTCAATTTAATGTTACTTTCAGTGTAAGGATTAGTTTTGGCTTTTTAGATTTTTTTCGTTTGTACTATTTTTCTGTGCGTGAGTAAAGTAGTCTCGCATTCGTGGGTAAAGTAATCGCAGTGCGTATGTGTGTGATTAAGTGGACACTCGCGAACGGGACAATCGCCTGGCGTGTGTTTTCAGGTGCAAAATTTTGTGCATGCTTTGAACATTTTTTTGTGGACATTCGCGGACGGGACAATCGTAGTGCGTGTAATTCTCATGGACACTTGCGAATGAAATAATCGCGATGCGTGTGTGTGATGAAATGGACAATCGTGGTGCGTGTACACATAACACTTGCGAATACAATAATCGCGGTGCGTGTGTACGTGCGTTTGGGTGATTTTTTTGGACAAAATCGTCAATTAGAAATTGCATTCACCCTCTCTGCTTGAGAATCCCGTGAGGCGGGTTTTGATATGCCCTTGTGGATTTTTTCAAGTAGGCAGGTTTAATGCCGCCAACGAAAAGTGTGTGTTTCTTCATAAATTGTCGCAAGAATGTAGTGTCTTGTCGCATCGTATGGTATGTCATAGTTTCTGTTACATCGGTAAGCGAGCACCCTGTACGGAGAACTTGGCGCGCGATGCCAGACACTGCGCGTGTATGGAGTGCTGCCGATGGACAGGCGTTTTTGGCCCGTTTTTTGCACATCGATAACTCAAAAATGAAGCCTCGGACGCGATTTTTTTATTCTTGATTTTCGTCTTATTTTGGCTTGTAGAATCACCCCTTAAAATTTTTGACGAGGGTGGTGAAACACCCTGTATACCTATGTCCCTTACAGCGGCGATTAGTACCGCGACACACTTATGCCAGCGGTGCCTTCTCTGGCTATTGAAGGAACAACATCCGACATATATATAACACAGTATTAGCGTTCAAAACATTGCAAAAGTTTATGATACCTTCTACAAAACGTGCACGAATACTTCTTTTCGCACAAAATGGAAGAAAATTATACATCTTATAATTATTGTTAAATAACAAAAAACAAAAAAATTCCAAAAACACGTATCCTCTATTTTGGTCCATAGTTCACATACCCGAATTTACATTAAAATGGATTAACATTTTGCCAGAAAAAACAATAAAAAAATTAAAATTTTTAATATATTTTTTAAACAAATGATTTTTTCTTAAATTTTTTTATATCAATATCTTCCCCATTCAGAAACACACAATTTAAAAAAAAACTTTTTCCTAGACCCTTTAGTTTCCGAGATATACCAAAAAATACGTTTTCAACCCTCAACTTTGAGGGCTGATATCACCCCTTTAACCTGGACGATTGTCGATAAAAAAAAAATACGTGTCGAATATTTTTCTGCGAACTATCCCCCATATAAATTTCATCAAAATCGGCGTGTACGGGTTGGATATGTTCCCTTGTAAATTTGATTTGCGATGGACCATTCGATAGCTTACCAACAGAAACCATTTTACACAAGTTTTCAACCCTCTATCTCGGCCGGAGGGTAGTATCAGGGAAAATTTGGATTATCCGGTTTTGCACTATTTCCCCTATTTAGTCGCATGCAAAAATTCTGAAAGAAAATGTAGAATATTCTGGATATGGTGGCATATATTAGGGAATTTTTTCCGATTTTTTCGTTGCTGATTCTAGTTGTAAAAAATTAAAACCATTAAAAAAATGCAAAAATGCGGATTTATTATTGAAGTTCCAAAGACAGCACATTTATATATTTATGATAAGGACATCTTATCATAGCTATCATCCTCAAATTTTTTCAGACTTTTCGGTAAGGTGCGCCGTAGTTTAAAAAATGAAAAACCGATTTTTCCCGGTATTTTGCACGAAAAAGTACCTTTTACTTTGAATTTTTATACTTTCTTTATTCTGTGGGTATATTATGCGATATTAAACATTGCTATATTCAGAAAAACAGTATATAACTTATTGTTAAAGAAATAAAATTGACTCGATCCATTGAAACTGTGCCGCGTGCGGTATATTTTAAATTATTTACTACAATTTCAAAAGTGTCGTCGGTGCAGCGGTTGTGTCCGACGGTGGAAGTGGGGACGAACTTTTTGACACAGGTTCAATTCCCACCCGGACTTATTTCTTTTTAGTACATTAATTATTTTTTTTCAATACATTAATTATGTTTTTTGCATTTCTAACCACATAAAATGAGAATAGTATTTATATAAAATCATTTTAAATATATGTTAAGCATACTTTATACTAAAATATTCACAAAAGTAATTTTGAAGCACTGTTGCACAGTGCGTACCAATTAAGAAAGGTTATTAACTAGCTTACTGCTCTCCGGGTCGACCGTATCTTAATACTTCTAACTCACTTTACGACGCGCGGTTCGCGTTAATCTCACTTCAAACGAAATTCAAGTACACGTCCAAAATTGTACCCGCGCGATAAAAAGAAGCGGATTACTGCAGAAATTCCGGACCGGACTGTTTTATTACCACTTAGAACTTCGCGACGCTTTTCTAAAAAACATCATAAAACCTCCAAGGAAAAGGGTCCCGTGAACCCGCATATCTGCGTTACACCCGCGTCCGAAGGCATGGGCCGTTCTCCGGCACAGAAGGAGCAGGCAGCCACAAAACAATGGCCAGGCCGGAGCACGCCCAGAGTCAGGAGCGCGAACCTGGTGACTTCTGGAAAATTAGGCAGGGGGTCACAGGTCTTCGCGCCTCCACGTGCAACGCAGATGCACGCTTTCCACTCTCGGGAAAAACCCACCGTGCTGAGGGCTGTACTTCTAGTCTGAATTGCCCCGAACCATCGGGCAACTCTGATTGGTTGTGCAGCCCTCCCACTACATCGCAAATCTATGCATACAGTTTTCGTCAAACCATGACAAACAGTCAATCGGTAGTCTTGTACGACATTTGCACACAGCAACGTCTTCTCCAGTTCGTCATAACTGATCTGCCTCGATCGAACATTGGTCCTTGGAGAGAGACTCCGGAACACACGCCCTGCGAGCGACGAAACGAGTAGATTCCGTCCCGTGTTCCGTCAACTTCATCCAGTTTACGTACTCACATATATTACCAGGGTCTATTATAAAGAGACATTCTTACTGTTAGCCACATATCCGTTCAAATTACTGTCCCCAGCACGATAACTCGTCCTAGGGAATCTCATGCGATTCGTGGCGTCGATATAAATCGAGACGGAGATTTACAACCTCCGTTGACTAGGCACACCGCGGCCCTGTCTCCCCGCGATCGCGAGAAACAAGCACTCTTCGTTGAATCATTTCTCTAGTCATGTATCCCCTTAATTACGGTTAGGAGAAGACCTATTTATGAATAATAAAAAAATAAAAAAGATATGTCTGGGTAGGGATCGAACCTGTGTCAAAAAAGTTTGTAGCGATTCCACCATCGGGCACACAACAGCTGCCCCAACAACGTTCTTGATTGTGTGGTAAATAGTATACATATATATTAGGTAATGTTAACAAGATTGGCCACGTGAAGGCATGAAAGAAGGACTTAACAATCCCGGAATACACTCAATGTTGCTACAGTTATAATTCATGCGCTAATTGTATAAATAACATTGGTTTACTAAAGAGCAAACACCCAACAGCATTCTTATATTATCCTACAAATCCCATGCAAAAATTCAAACCTTGAATGTATTCAAAAGAAGTATACATATTCACATGCAATTATATTTACATAAAGATATGTATGTATACATACATACCGTCTCAACTTTAACATTTTTAAAGTTTAGTAGTTACGTCTGATGATGAGATTCAACTATTATGATGTATTTAAGAAAATATAAAAGGTAAAAGTAAAATGAAAAGTAAAATAAAAATCAATTTTGAGAACCCTGAAAAGGTTAAAATTTAAAAGAAACGCAAGTATCTACAAATATATTAGAAGTATAGCCTAGCACACACCTACAAACATTTTCTTATAAATTTTTTATGCATTTATAATACGTACAAACATACAAAAACGTGCAGAGTATGTTAAGTATTCATAAATGTACGAAATGTAAAAACGAAGAATTTTATAAAAATATGAATTTGCATAAATATGAGCAGTGTAAAACTCTTCATGCGATACAATAGCTTATTTCGCCATCGCACGCATAAAAAAAGCACACATATGTATGTATAGATTGTCAGTTATTTCACAGTTTTTAATATTGTAAAGTGTGTGTCGTTCGTGTGACCTGCCAAGGAATTTATAATTTTTACCACAATAAACGCAACAATCTGTTTCTGTATTCTGTTTGTAACGTTGTGAGTGACACGAAAATGGTAATGCGGCGCTAGAGCCCCAGGAATTCGGGCCGAAAAAATACATTGCATGATTGGTCTATTCATATATCTCGTCTGTGCACTAGTGCCCCAGGAATTCGGGCCGAAAAAATACATTGCATGATTGGTCTATTTATATATCTCGTCTGTGTTCATATATCTCGTCGGTGGCCCGAGGCGGACCCACTCATCTTTACCTATTATGGTAATGTCGAATTGCAAGCACACTGTTTTACCGAGTATCGAAGTTGTAACGAACTTTCGGCGACGTTTACCGACCGCGGTGATAGATTGCGTCATCAGGCTATTATTTCTAGGTGTGCTTTTCGGTTACTTCCGTCCCGAACGACACATTTTAGCGATGTGCCCTTTTTTCGAGCACGTATGACACACTGCTTCGCGGAATGAGCACTTAGAACGGTAGTGCGCACCACCACAGTCTTTACATTTCAGATCTGATTGTGGTTGCGTTTGGTGATTGCTAGTCTCACTACCCGGCCTTTTCTGTTTTCGATTTGAGTGAACGGCGTTAATGGCTACCACGGGAGAACTTTTCTTCGGGTTTTCTAACATTTTTAAACTTGTAGAGACGTTCATATGAGTCTCGAGTTCCGCGATAATATCTTTCAACGACGCGTCACGGTTTTTCTCCACGACGCGTAGCGCTATTCGCTTGAGATCGAGATTTTCGCTTGAATAACACAGAGATTGCAGTAGCAATAGCACTCGGAGGTTATCGTCCGGAAGGTTTGCACGATCGAAATCCGACACGTGACGATTTATCCGGTCGATGTGTTCAGTAATCGGTACTGATTTTTCATAGCGATAATTCAGAATCTCGATTCGGCGGCGTGTAATCGGCACTTTATCTTTGAAAAGTTCTTTTATAGTGTCTATCACGTCTTGCTGTTGCATCGTTGTCGCATCGACAGCTGCAACGTGGTCGACCAATCGATCAAACTCAGTTTCGCCGAGTTTGGCTTCGTTGACGAAATGTTTCGTTTCGTCACCGACACTGAAGGCGTAATTCTCCACACGGGCGATCAGTTGATTATACAAATCAGAATGCGAAGTAATCTTCGGTGTTGATGGAGCAGCGGTTGATTCTCTAGCGTCTTCGTTTCGAAGTTGTTGCTGGAGAAGCGCGTTAATGGTCGCCGTGAGGGCATTGATGGCTTCTGTAGCGTCTGTCATCCTTGTGGTCGAATTTTCCTTTTCCCCGGGTACAGGTCGACTCTTCTCGTGTCGCGTAGCGCCAGTTGTTATACCGTGGATGGGGATGTGGAATAAGTAACTCGATGACTTACATTTAGATATAGATATATTGTTACAATAGGTTGAGTAATACTTCCGAACAATACAAGTCCTGGGCTGACGGCCAACTGCCCCTCACGCCCATGCGCGCACATACAGTCGGAGACAAAAGTAAGTGGACAGGTAGTGGAAAAAGGTATCAATGAAGTTTAATGGAACTAGTACCAGTGTTATATACTTAAGTTTTATTTATTATATATTTGTATTTATTATTATTCACAAAAAGGAAGCCACCTCCGATTTGGATGATTTTTTAATATGTTGTCAAGATCATCACTCTGAGTGGTATTGTGAAGGTTTTAATTCGCGGTCGCCGGTTATTACAAAGTTATTAACAAAAAAAGTTTAGACAAAAGTACCCAAAAAAAACTCAAACCAACCCAACCCGACACTTTTTTTGCGTAGAGGAAACCTTCAAAAGGCACTCCGGACCCTGGGGGGTCCTGGGTAGTGTGGGATTCTTTCCTACTAAATTTCCACGGTGACCTATCGTCTTGCCTGTAAGGGAAGGCGTCGGGAACCCCATAAGGACACGACTCGGAGCCCTCCCAACGCCGAGGCGCAAAAGCACGTTCCCGACCCCGTTCCGCAACCTCCTTCTGCTGCATCACTTGCTCGCAGAAGGAGGCAATCGTACCCCATGCGCTAATGCTGCCGACCATCTTTCTGGCGATGGTCGGCAGCGACAAATCCACCCCGACCTCAGTCATGAGGACACGGCACTCCTCGGCCCAAGGCGAGCACACCTCAAGGGTGTATTGCGCCGTGGCCTCCCTACCTATTCGACGGAGGAATTCACCGAAGCAACCATGCCAGGTGAAAACCTGCATCATTCGGTAGGTGAGCCTGCCCGCCGCTCTGCCTCTCCACTCCGAGAGTATCGGCAGAACGGCCTCGACGGCTCTCCGAACGGCATTGGCTGGCTCTGACAGCCAGCTCTGCCACTCGACCAGGGAGAGCCGTCTCGCTCGGTCCTTTATGGCCCCGACCGTTCGCTGGTCGAGTGCTGCCACCCCGAGGTTACGGAGCTCGCGGAGACGTTTATATGTCCCCGCGCTCTCCACTACCATCACCTCGAAAGGTAGCAGCCTCGACAGCACGCTCGCCACCGCGCAGGAGACGGTGCGGTATCCACGGACGACTCTGATAGCCAGCTTGCAGTGCACGCGGCGTAGCAACATTCTGCTGCGCTTGCTGGCTATCAGGTCGTCCGCCCAGACCGGGGCCCCATAAAGGGCCATCATCCGCAGCACTCCCCCGAATAAGCGGCGAACCTTCTCCTCCGGTCCCCCGAGGTTGGGAAGCAGACGGCCTAACACCGCTGCCGCCACCTCAACCATGGACCAGGCGCGGTCCAGCATGAGGCCGAGATACTTCATCTCAGCCCCCACCTGGACGCAAGCGCCACCTACCCGTATGAGCGACTGGGCCGGCCTCCCACGTCGACGGGGGCCATGGAACCATATACGTTATCGGCCAGCACCAACGTGTCGTCTGCATAACATGTGGTGCTGACCCCTCGGGGGAGCGGCACACGGAGAACCGCATCATATCGGTGCTAGGACCGATCCTGTGGAACCCCGCAATAAACTCTCCTCCCCTGGCTCACCCCATATTGGGCCGGCCAATCCACCCACCTATCGCTTAGGTAGGCCCCGATCACGCGCCGCAGATAGGGAGGTACTCGATGATATTCGAGCGCCTCGCCTATCCTGTCCCAGAGCAGGGAGTTAAAGGCGTTGACGATATCAAGACTTATCGCCAACACCACCCTGCCCCGGGATACGGCCGCTTATTTTGTTTTAATAACTTATTCCATTCATTAATCGTTTACCTTATGTGCGAATGGTTGATGAATAACGAAACACAAATTGGTGGAAATGGAGTTACTGCGGAAATCGATAAAGCGAAATTTGGGCGTCGAAAGTATAATCGTGGACGATTTATCACGACTCAATGGATTTTCGGTGGTGTAGAACGAGATATGAAAAAGATCTTTGTAATACCAATTGCATCCCACAGTGCAGAAGTCTTACTGCCCATTATTTCAAGAAAGATTGCTTTTGGGACAATAATACATAGCGATTGTTGGAAAGAATTTTGAACATCGCATAGTATGTAAGTACGGATGTGCACTTATCATGAGAATGCACTGTATACTCAGTACAAAGGTTTTTTTACTGTATATTAACTTTATTTAACACATGTATTGCTCAACGACTGACAAGAGTATCGCTCAACGGCTGATTGTGAGATGAATCAACGTACTCTCGTAACGAACAACGCGCTCCAGCGTCGGAAAAACAGAAGACGATCGCAACGATTCCGCTGCGCGCTTGCGTCATTTCTCGAAAAATGTTCTCGAACATTCGATATTAATTGCGACGAAACATAGTAAATCAATCGCAAAATTTCGTCGATTCAGTCACGGGCGTCCACACTCAGAACACTGAAAGATTTTGAAAAGATATTCGCGGAAATATTCCTTCATATGGTCGGAGAGAGTATCACTTTGACCATTATTTGGTGGAATTTATATCTAAAAAAACTTTAGATTTTGACGAACGATTAGATGTTTTCTTCCAAATAATGGCAGTTACATATCCCATAACAGAAAACGTAAATTGAATAAACAAATTGAAAAAAGTGTCTTGTGAAATTATTTTGTATTTTGATACAGTAATATTAATAAATAAAAGCGTGGGCGCGGAGGCGCACCTCTTCCTGCACCTCCTCCCCGAGAAAAATCCAACCTGACCTACCCTAAATCTAATTTTAATTTAATCAGAAATCAGTTTGGGTTAGGTCTAGGTAGGTCAGGGTTACCTGGGTTACCTAAAAAAAAAGTCTCGATTATTCACACTATATTGAATGTAAATAGTGCCCAGAAATTATGTACTTTTGTCTAAACTTTTTTTGTTAATAACTTTTTAATAAACGGCGACCGCCAACTAAAACCTTCACAACATTACTCAGGGTGATGACCTTGACAGCATATTAAAAAACGACCGAAATCGGAGGTGGCTCCCTTTTTGTCAATATTTACCAGTTTTTTCTACCGGTAGATGTGCCCATTAAAATAGTGTAACTTTATCTTAAGGTATTTCTGCATACGATCATAAGTTGATGAGATATTTAGGTGTTCCCACTTAAATGCCCCACCGTATATGGAGAAATGGAGTATGTGTCCGAATATATAGTTGTAGGTACGGGACTCACGTGAATGATGGCCACTACAGTTCTTTGGAACTACGTTAAACGAAGTCAACGAACAAATTGAGACATTAGCTCTGAAAAGGAGAACAAAAACGTTTATAGGTTATTTCAAATATTATTCTATTCTCTTAGGTTATATAAGCCTTGGTGTTGTCAGCATCTACTTTCTGTATCGTATCAATGTATTTCAATATCTTTGGAAAGTCCTCAAATCTTTCTTTCATCCATGTGTCATCATTTATGAACATTGTTCCTTTGGACACTACGCACAAGTTATAGATCGAAGCTCAACTACTCAAGAATCAGTACGATTGTTAAGTCTTCTACAAAGAGAAAGAACTGAAGAGCCTTTACCTCCAGTCGAAGAAGAAGTAATCCTAAATCGTCTAAGAAAAACTAACCAATGATTCTTTCAACGGGTTACTATGATAGAAAATGCTAATTAATTTGTTTCAGATGGGCCACGGACAACCCATCAGCAATCTTGAGCTTGGAACATATTCTTTGCAATGCTATAACAATGTCGTTTCCAAGCGTTTACAGAATCAGTCCTCAAAACATCACTCAAGAATTGGAAGAACTAGAAGATCAGTTATTATTCCTTTGAATTTGCGAGAACGCAAGTGTTTAGCCCATGGGAGGAATCTAACGTTGGAAAAATGTTCCACGTTGAAGAAACGTTCTTACGTTCAGGAACGTTCTAACCCCACCAAGTCTCGGCGATACGGGAACCTATATAAGGAGCCTGAGGGGGCGACGCATCGATTACTTCGGCGGATTACTTCTGAAGATTACTTCGAAGATTACTTTGGATTACTTCTAATAATCGATCCAGTGACAGAGTGGCTCTCCATCGACTAGTGATCATACATTGTGCTACGTATTGTCAACGATTCACTTACGTTTAATTTCCATTGTATACACGCGTCGTAAATAAAAGTTATTTTTTTTTTAAAAACAACTCTCCTGTCTCCCGCCACGTAACAATTTAAATAATATTAAAAATGTCTTCCACAATCTGATTTATCATATTGATACTATCAAATCTATTTATACGCTTACAAAATCAGGCTATACCTATGTTTGACATTTTTTCATTAGGAATAGACCATTATGGTTTACTGTCTGAGAAAGTAAAGCACACATTCAAAAGTTAAAACTTGCGATGTTTACTAATACAGGAAATCATGAGCTTTAGGATAAAAAATGTTAGAGTGCTTTAGCTTCAGAAGTTTGTTAGATATCAGCATTTATATAATCAGAAAAACAGCGATATATGCATGGCTAAGTACGAATTGTGCTATGGGTTGACCGCGGACCACAAAGTGTTAAATGGACACTCGCGGTGCGTGTACACATGGACACTTGCGAATACAATAATCGCGGTGCGTATGATTTTTGTAAGCGCGTGTGTATGATTTTTTTGGACAAAATCGTCAATTAGAAATTGCATTTACCCTCTCTGCTTGAGAATCCCGTGAGGCGGGTTCTGATATGTCCTTCTGGATTTTTTCAAGTAGGCAGGTTTAATGCCGTCAACGAAAGGTGTGTGCTTCTTCATAAATTGTCGCAAGAATGTAGTGTCTTATCGCATCGTATGGAATGTCATAGTTTCTGTTACATCGGAAGGCGAGCACTCTGTACGAGGAACTTGGCGCGCGATGGCAGACACTGCTCGTGTATGGAGTGCTGCCGCTGGACTGGCGTTTTTAGCCCGTTTTTTACACATCGATAACTCAAAAATGAAGCCTCGGACGCGATTTTTTTATTCTTGATTTTCGTCTTATTTTGGCTTGTAGAATCACTCCTTAAAATTTTTGACAGGGGTGGTGAAACATCCTGTATAAATAAAACAACTACAATTTAATTTTTTGTATATATTAATAATTCTAGAGCAAGTAACTACAGTAATAAAGAAACTATAAGTAAAATATTTTTTTAGTATAAATATAGGTAAATGTGCACAAAAATGTGCGGAATACGAGGAAATGTCACAGTAATCAAGACATTAATCAATTTGATATATTGCTTAACGTTTTGAAGAATTAAGTAGTGGGCCGACAGACATTTCGAAATTTTGGCAGCCCACAGGATTTACTTCTTGAAATAATGTGACTGTTATCTCAGACGTTGTATTATAACTATACGCAACGAAAATATTAGCTGTGTCAATTCAGCTGTTTCAAACTGTATAATTTGCGCCTTTAGCAGTATTGTAGATTATTATTAATACATAGTAACTTACATAATAGTTTTTTACATTCTAGCAACTCTTTCAATGGTGGCAGTGGGCACAGTATACGGATGGACAACGACATCTCTCTCCCGACTAACATCTGGGGACAGCGATGTACCAGTGAAACTCACAGATGACGAATGTTCATGGATCGTCTCCTTAACTGTAATCGGTTCCATGATTGGTCCATTTTTGGCAGCATCTTTAGCTGACAAGTACGGTCGTAAACGGTGTCTTATGCTCGCTAGTGGCTTTTTTATAGTTGGGTGGATTATTGTCTTGTTTGCGAAAAGTGCAGCAGCTCTATATACGTCTCGAGTGATTCTTGGTATAGGTGTTGGTATTTCATATACCACGAATCCCATGTATGTTTCAGAAGTAGCTGACACCAATATTAGAGGTGCTCTGGGCACGTTAATTGCAGTCAATGTCTTCACGGGATCTTTACTAACTTGTAGCATAGGCCCCTGGGTATCTTTTCAACTTTTAACTACAATCCTTCTAGCGATACCATTTCTGTTTATTGCATGTTTTGCGTGGTTTCCGGAAACTCCTCATTTTTTAGCAATTAGTGCTCGCCGAGTCGAAGCTGCCAAGTCCTTAGAATTTTTTAAAGATATTCATGATTGTAATGAACTAAAAAGACAATTAGATATAATTCTACGCGGAGTATCAGATGCTTCATACAGAACTTACGTATCTACAAGTTCGAATCAAAGTGTGGAAACAGTCAAAGAGAGTTGGGCAACCAAATTACAAATGATGTTGTTACCAAATAATGCAAGAGCTTTGAGTATTGTACTTGGTTTAATTGCAGCTCAGCAACTTAGCGGAAATTTCAGCACTGTGCAGTACTTACAAGTGCTGTTCAAGAAAGCAGCGGTTGGTATTAATTCCAATCTGGCAACGATCCTAGTTTTAGCTGTTGGACTGGTATCAGGTGGCCTAGCTACTGCAACAGTGGAGGGGGCTGGCAGACGTCCACTTTTGATCATTTCTACATTGGGATCGTTCCTGACGTTAGTTATTCTTGCGATTTACCTTATGCTCGATATGAGAGGAATTGACATTTCTGTTATTAATCTTCTTCCGGTTGTGGATGTTATCATCTTTCAAGTGACATTTCAAATTGGTTTGGGTACATTGCCGAATGTCCTTATTGGAGAATTATTTCCCTCTGAAGTAAAAGGTGTTGCTGGCGCCATTGTTACTGTTGCCGATGGACTACTTGGCTTTGCTGTTTCGAAACTATATCAAGTGATTGGCGATAGTCTTGGATCATATACAGTTTATTATTTTTTCTCAATATCTTGTTTCTTAGCATTTCTTATGGTGGTATTCTTCGTGCCAGAAACTAAAGGTAAGACTAGTTATGAAATTCAAGCACTCCTAACTGGAAATAAACCTACTCGTTTCATAGAGGATAGGGCAATACATAGGGAACGTAATTCAGTGTGACATAAGGAATTACATAATTATCATATGATATGGTAATGATTTCGAAGGAGTTGTTTGTGTCTACAATTATTTAAAATACGTTAAACATTATTTCAAGGGCAGCAATTTTTCATTTTGCTATGAAGTCGATTATCCATTTGCATATGTTTTTAGTTAGTTACTTATGTAACAAGGAATAAAATTTGAACGTTAACGATGTGTTTTCATGTCCATACATATTTTATGGTGTATTTTGTTTTCGCTACCGAGAAATAAATGTAGGTTTAATTAAAGTGTCATTGTTTTCGTTATTTGTTTCTTGCAGATATTATTACTTTACCTACCATATGCTTTGAAAGTCACAGTTTTGACGCACATGCTTTTAGTCATATTTTGAAACTTACACATATAACTCACAAGTAGGGACTGTAATACCGGTAAAATCGCGAAAAATACCCTCAAATTTTTACCGGTAATTCGCCATTTTTTTTACCGGTAATTCGATACATTACATACAGCAATATAGCGAGTATATGCGTTTTATACTTGCGCCGCGCAAATAAAAAATTCAAGTTGCGGTTGCACGGCAACCGGCGAATGGTGGGAGGGCGAAATAGTTGACAGCGACAGGCTGAGCTGCCTACGACCCACCACTGATTTATTATACAAAGTAACTTAGTCTTCAACTCATAGTGAGTGGGTTAGTCGATTGCTCGGTTTATGATATAAAGTGATTAAAACGCAAAATCAAAGGTAAGTAATGGATTTGTAAACTTTTATAGTTATTTTAGATATTTTTTTTGTAGCCATGGATAGAAATTCACCGTGGCATTATTTTAACTGTGCAGCAGCAAAAGATGTAGCTGTGTGTAAACAGTGCTAAAAAAAATAAAAGCAGCAGGTGGTAGTACCAGCGGTTTACATTATCATCTCAAAGGCCAACACAAAATTAATTTATTAAAACAGGTAAAAGACAAAAGTGATGATACATCTACTTCGATTGAAACTGTTGATGTGGATTCTCGATCAGAAATTACTTCATATTTCAAAAAAACAGTTGATGAATATTTTCCTGCCGTAGTAGCGCGAATGACAGCGCGGGATGGAATGCCGTTTATTAAATTTTGTAGATCTCAAGATTTGCGAATATTATTAATCGCAAAGGGCTATAGAGGCATTCCTAAGTCTTCAAAAACTATTCAAAAAATTGTATTGCAATTTGCAGATAAAATTAGGCAAGAAGTAGTCAACGAAATATCATAACATAAACTTGGTAATAAAGCATTTAGCCTAACATTAGACGAGTGGACATCCATTAAGAACCGTCGATATATAGGGTGTCCCAGCTTATCTGTTACAAGCTCATATTTCCTATCTCATTAAAGATACAAAAAATGTTTTATATGGAATTTGCATGGTACGAGGGGCACATCTTTTGGCGAAGACAAATTTTTGTTTACAGTATTGTTTTAAGAGATATGAAGGTCAAGACCGTTTTTTTAAATGGAACTATGTATTTTTGTTTAAATCATTTGATAGTGCTTTTCAAGACGAATTTACTGACCTTTAATGTATGTACCCGATTTTTAGTAGTGTTCGAGATATTGCGCTTACAAATTTACTGATTTTCAACGGAAGAAATCCGGTCGAATAGGAAATACCGGTGGTAGTCTTGTCCGTGCCTGAAGTGCCACGTGTTAGACATTGCCTCTTGAAACAGATACAGAGGATCTGCAGCAAGAACGGCAGGCCCAAATCTGGACACGTCACTGGTTTTTCTTCACAGATGTAGCATTTGCAGTGTCAAGAAAGGTATCGTTGATACTTTACGATGGAAAACTATTGTCCAGAGTTTGAGTCTGCCGTTCCTGGTGCAGACCCTTCGTATCTATTTCAAGAGGCAATGTCTGACACGTGGAACTTGAGGCGCAAACAAGACTACAACTGGTATTTCCTGTTCGGCCGGATTTCTTCCGTCGAAAATCAGTAAACTTTTAAGCGCAATATCTCGAAAACCACTAAAAATCGGATGTATACATTAAAGGTCAGTGAATTCGTCTTGAAAAGCACTATCGAATGATCTGAACTGTAAGGAACGAAAGCTGGACCCTTTCTTACTTAAATACAAGACTTATGATAAAACAAAGTTGTCAGGTTGGATTCGGCCGACTAGCTGCTCGTTCAGTTACGCGACAGTCTTCCGTTTCACATAATAATCTGCCAAAACACTCTCTCGTACAAACTTAAATAGTAAAGGCGCTCTCCCTTTCCGGAGTGAACTCCCTCGACATCACCGGCTTCGACGGGCCCAGCTGAAGTCACGCAAGCGAGGGGGTGCGCGCGGTAGGGTCCTACCTGACTCGGGCTGGCTAACCCTCGCGTGTCACGTGGGCGCCACATGTGTGGAGTTGGTGGATGCTTTTATGTGTATTTGTGCTAGCGTTTAGGCGAGGAGAAATTCGGCGCTTGATAGTTTCTTGTTTAGTCTCGAGGACAGTTTAGATAGGCGAACTGTTTAAGCGCATGAATGAAAAGTGTGGAAGGATTGATGGGATGCGTGGTGTGAGAGGTGCGTGCGTTCTCAGAAGTCAAGTATCGAACGGATCGTGTGACTTTCTGGGAATGCATCTCCTCTGTATGAATCTGGTGTGGAAATGCGTGTGGAATGTGTGTGTGTGTGTGTATAGATTTTTGGGACCTCCGGGTCAGAGTGCGGAGAACCGTTTGAGTTGTTGCGTGGAGAGTATTGCGTGGAGAGTTTTGCGTGGAGTCTGTTTGTGAGGAGATATATATTGTGCTGTCTTTTATTATTTTAATATATATATTAGTTTTATTATTTCAACTCACGACTCACACTTTGTGTCATATTTTTGAATCCCACACATGTTTGGGACTGAGTCTCAGTTCACGACTAATTGCACTGTCATAAACCCAGACCGTCCATTGCCATTCGTTCATCGTATAAATATAAACCTTACAGAACAAAAGTACATAGTTTCATTTAACACGTTGACGCCGGCGTGCATCACCGGTGGGTCACACGTGTTATTTTATCTCAACATTATAAACAGACATTCAATAGTAAAAGCATAACAATTCAATATTATAAACTGAACATAATTATTTAATTTTTTATGCAATTTTTTAAAACATGTTAGACAGAGTGCCGGCTGGCCCTTACAACGATCACAATATGTTGTTACTTTTTTGGCTTTATTCGCGGCATACTGTCTACCTTTTATTCTAGAAAGGCGTTTATAACATTGTTTACACCGCTGTCTCGTTTTTCTCGCAGGCCCTTGGTACGTCTGCAGAAAATGTGAATGTTTTTTGGGCAGTACTTCATTTTCACTTGGCATTTCTTCTCTGTGGGGATTCACTGTACTCAAAATGTGATCAATAATTTTTTCGCGAAATTTTAAAATTTTAATACTTTTAGTACCCCATTTTCTATGTACATACCACGCATTTACGAGGCAAGTCCCGCATATTAATTCTATTACAATTTTTCTATACATTTTACGGTTCTGCGCAAACAACTATAATAGGATGACATCTGATCGGATAGATCAACCCCCTTTTTAGCATCATTATAAAAAAAAACAGTGTCTGGCTTTAATTTACTATTTTTCCCCTGAACAATAACATACCTGTGATTTTTGGAAGTAGCTAGCATACATACTGGCCTTTTGTCAGTCCATTTTAAAAATTTAACGTCGCTCCGCTTTTGAAAACTCATAAAGCCACCCCGTTGCTGTTTCTGTTTTGCTTGTGGTGGTAGAAATTTTTTATTCATTTTTATAGTGCCACAAATAAATGTTCTTTTTTGCAGAAGTTCCTCGGCCAAAGGGACACTAGTATAAAAGCTATCGGTAAATAGTATGCGGCCTCCAAATAATAATTCACCTATCAATGTCATTACTACATCATGCGCATGTGTTTTCACTATTCTGGTTGCATTTTTTCCGGCATAAATATGAATGTTATGGGTGTAACCTTCCAGAAGGCACAGTGTATAACGTTTTATCCCATACTTATGCCGCTTGCCTGGAATATATTGGCGAAAACTGAGGCGTCCTCTCCACGGAACCATGGTTTCGTCAATTACAATATTTTTATATATTGCCAAACTATTGTAGGATTTTAAATAGGATGAATATATATTTTATTGAATTAATGAAAACAATTTTAACGATTTGAACAGTCAGTCGTGTTAACACAGCGTCTCGTCGTCAACTAACTTTTTTTCAAACAAACCTTCGTCGTTACGCACTGAGACAAATTGTAATCGCGACGAGCGGGAGCTTTCGGGCCCTGCCTTACAATCGCGATGCAAACCACACATACACACACACACGCGCGCGCGCGCGTGCAGAAACGCAATCGGGTATGCAGACCTGTTGACATACAAACACATACATACACAGAAATTCGTTATCCTACACTCGGCCGTCCTGCATCGACATTCGCCCTCGATTGTCTCAAATTTCTTCATCTTCTTCGTCTTGATCTAACTCAATGTCGCTCTCTTCATTTACCCATGGCTTCATGAAATCAGCAGCTGTTGATGTCTGTTGGGGACCTTTGTGGTCGCCTACTTTGTGCACTAGGTAGCGATTATTGCGCGACGTCTTCGTGACTTCGTACGGTCCGAGATACTTCGATGCAAGTTTTAGCCCCGGTGCTTGCTGCGTTCGTTTTATGGCTACCAAATCACCTTCTTGGTATGATCGTGCTTCTTTCCGTTTTTTGTTATATATTCGTCGATTCTCTTCTTGTATTTTAGAGATTGTTTCCTTCGCTTGATCTCGTAACTTATCGCGGTCATCTTGGAAGGAATTATCCCATTCATTTTCCAGCAACTCCCGAAGACTTTGATCCTCGTACAATCGTGCCTGAGTCCCAAATAGTAAGTGGAACGGAGTTGTAGCGATGCTTCGATGAACCGTCGTATTTAAATATTGCTGCGCAACACCCAAATGCTTATACCAGTCCTCCGGTTTTGGAGCGGCCAGTTTCGTCAGGAGCGGTATAAGCGTACGATTAACGCGCTCAACCTGCCCGTTTGCTCTCGGTACTCCCGTCGTAGTCGATACATGCTGGATCCCTTCGTGCTTACAATATTCCTTAAAATCTTCTGATGTGAACGCCGTGCCTCGGTCGGAGATGATCCTTCGCGGATTTCCAAAGACTACTGCCTGTTTCTTGATCCGATCGAGTACCTCAGCTGTACTTGTGGATTTCGTGGAGTACAGCCAGGTGAATTTGCTGAAGGATAGCTTCAGTTGATAGAACCACTACGAAGATATGCTTATAATTTTTCTTCGTCGAAGCCAGTGGACCTAAGTGATCCACGTGGAACGTGTCGAGCGGAGTCTCACCTTTGTTGATCGGAGTCAGAAACCCTTCTTGCGTTCCCTGCTTCTTCTCAGCTAGTATGCAGTCGATACAATTTCGAATGATCTTCTCGACTCTTGCGCGTAGATTTTGAATATAGTAATCCCGCTTAACGATGCTTTCCGTTTTGGCAACAGAAAAATGTCCTCTCTCGTGTGCTCGCCTTATTACCCGCGAATGCATTTTTTTCGGGACGGCCAAGTAGTAATCATCATTAACTGTTTTAAATAACAGTCCGCCCCGCAGAACATAATCGCTGACGAGTCCTTTTTCAACACGTCCTATAATTCTTCTCGTATCTTCGTCGTCGCCTTGCGCCTTCTTGATTCGGATTGTTAATTCGTCGTCGCTCTCGTCAATAAGCAAACACATTGGCAACGGATTTCTACTTAGCGCATCAACGTGAAGCATGTTTTTCCCTGGGCGATGTTCGATCTCGTAATGAAATTCTTCCAGCAGAAGAGCCCATCGCGCCACGCGCACGCATAAGTCTCTTTTCGCCATCGTTAAAGTAAACGCACGACAGTCGGTTACAATTTTAAAGGGTATACCTAACAAATAAACCCTAAACTTTTTTAATGATTTAACTATCGCAAGAACCTCAAGCTCGTAACTCGTATATTTTTCTTCAGCTACAGTAGTCTTGCCGCTCGCGTAATATATCGGGTGCAGTGCACCATCTTCGCTGCTCCGTTGTAACAGAATCGCGCCGTATCCGTGAATCGATGCATCTGTGTGCAGTTCGGTTTCCGCACCTACTTTATACAGATTCAACACGGGTTTGTTAGCAAGTACAAGTTTCAACCGATCAAAAGCGTCTTTTTCTTTAGCGTCAAACTTGAATTTTGTTTCGCTCCGTAACAGATTAGTCAACGGCTGCGCGATAATAGAATACCCTGGTATAAACTTCCTAAAATACCCGGTTAGACCTAAGAAAGATTGAACTTGTCGAACCGTGGCAGGCACAGGAAAACTTTTTACAGCTTCGGTTTTACGCCCCGAAGGTTGGATACATCCATTTTCGATTATGTGACCCAAATATTCGACTTTCGTTTGCAATAAACTACACTTCTTCCAATTGATAAGTAGTCCACTGTGCATAGCCACGTCCAACACGCGTTCAAGATTGTTTAACCCGGTTTCGTAGTCGACTGATGGAACTATCAGATCGTCCATATACGCTAACATTATGCCTCTACGAATAAGATCTTTGAAAACAACGTTGATAAATTTCTGAAACACCGCCGGTGAATTGCATAGTCCGAACGGAACTCTGAGAAACTCATAATGTCCATCGGGGACTATGAACGCCGTACATTTTCTACTTAACTCGTCCATCTTTACATGAAAAAACCCGCTCTTTAAATCTAGCGTACTAAATATCTTTGCCTTTTGCAGCGCGTCCAGCTGGTCCTCGATAAGGGGAAGGGGGTACCGATCCTTAACTATCTTTTTGTTTAGCAACCGATAATCGACGCAGAGTCTATTCGTACCGTCTTTCTTCTTAACTAGTACAACTGGACTCGCGTACTCGGACACGGAGGGTTGTACAATATCGTTCTCCAGCCACTCCTCAATTTGCGCGTTTACTTCGTTTCTCTCCGGTATGGATAGTTGTCTCGGTCTCGAATAAACCGATTCATCGTGTTTCAAAATTATTTTCATTCGTATACTGACTTCGTTTGTTTGTTCCGGTTTATAATTATCAACTAGCGCCTGTGCCGCTTTTCTATGCGTAACGTTTTGCACGTGAGATAGATCAACATTGCTAACGGCTTGATCGGCATCTACATCAACCTGACATATTTCCGCAAAAGTACAGTCGTCGTCGTTCAAGGGCTTAATCGTAGCCACGCCTCGCTTTACATTTAATTCTATTGAGTCCAGGAAATCTTTTCCAATCAAAAGTTTGTATCCCGAAATGTCATCTGACACTACATGGATAGATATAGGATAAGAATTGCTGTCGACGGTTAATTTCGCGTAAAATTTGCCTAACGTCGAATTTTGTTCCGTACCTATACCCCGAAATGGCATTGTCTTGTTCTCAAGTCGCGGCGAACCTATTCTAATAAATTCGTCCGCACGCATCATCGTAATATCGCTACCGGTGTCTATAATTGCCTGTATCGATACATCGTTCACCAATACGTCTTTGGTAGGCTTAGGTCGTTGAGAATGTACAACCGCACAGTCATTTCGCGTCGGATTCTTTTTCGTCGGACAATTACGCGATATATGACCGTATTCATTACATTCGGAACACTTAGAACCTCTATGCTTTGTTGGACAATTTACACTTACGTGATCTGTGTGTCCGCAATTAAAACATCGCTTCGCCGTACTACAGCCACAGACGAGATATATAAATAGACCAATCATGCAATGTATTTTTTCGGCCCGAATTCCTGGGGCACTAGTGCCCCATTACCATTTCCGTGTCACTCACAACGTTACCAACAGAATGCAGAAACAGATTGTTGCGCTTACTGTGGTAAAAATTATAAATTCCTTGGCAGGTCACACGAACGTGACGCACTTTAAAATAATATAACCTGTGAAATCACTGACAATCTATTCATACATATGTGTGCTTTTTTTATGCGTGCGATGGCGAAATAAGCTATTATATCGCATGGAGAGTTTTAGACTGCTGATATTTATGCAAAATCATATTTTTATCAAATTCTTCGTTTTTACATTTCATACATTTCTGAATACTCAACATACTGTGCACGTTTTTGTATGTTTGTACGTATCATAAATGCATACACAATTTCTAAGAACATGTTTGTAGGTGCGTGCTAGGCTATACTTCTAATATATTTGTACATACTTGCGTTACTTTTAAATTTTAACCTTTTCAGGGTCTTCCAAATTGACTTTTATTTTACTTTTCATTTTACTTTTACCTTTTATATTTTCTTAAACAGATCATAATAGTTGAATCTCATCGTCAGACGTAACTACTAAACTTTAAAAAGGTTAAAGTTGAGACTGTATGTATGTATGTATACATACATATCTTTATGTAAATATAATTGCATATGAATACGTATATTTATTTTGAATACATGCAAGGTTAGAATTTTTGCATGGGGTTGTGGGACAATATAAGGATGCTGTTGGGTGTTTGCTCTTTAGTAAACCAATGTTCTTATTTATACAATTAGCGTATGGATTATAACTGTAGAAACATTGAGTATATTCCGGGATTGTTAAGTCCTTCTTTCATGCCTTCATGTGGCCAAACTTGTTAACATTACCCAATATATTGGTATACTATTTACCGCACAGTCAAGAGCGTTGTTAGGGTAGCTGGTGTGTGTCTGACTGTGGAGTCGTTACAAACTTTTTTGACGCAGGTTCGATCCCCGCCCAAACATATATATTTTTATTTTTTTATGTTACAAAAAAATAATGTATACTCCTAACCGTAATTAAGAGGATATATGACTAGAGAAATGATTCAACGAAGAGTGCTTCAAAATTATTTTTGCGAATATTTTAGTATAAAGTATGCTTAACATATATTTAAAATGTTTTTATATAAATATTATTTTCATTTTATGTAGTTAGAAATGCAAAAAAACATAATTGATGTATTAATAAGAAATAATTAATGTACTAAAAAGAAATAAGTCCGGGCGGGAATCGAACCTGTGTCAAAAAGTTCGTCACCACTTTCACTGGCGGACGCACATCCGCTGCACTAAACGCACTTTTGAAATTGTATTAAATAGTTTAGAAAACAACGCACGCGGCACAGTTTCAATGGATCGAGTCAATTTTATTTCTTTAACAATAAGTTATATACTGTTTTTCTGAAGATAGCAATGTTTAATATCGCATAATATACCCACAGAATAAAGAAAGTACAGTCGAACCTCGATAACTCGAACCTCTATAACTCGAAACCCTCTGTAAGACTACAATTTTGTTCATTCCCTTCCGCTCCGCTGCGAAAACCTCTATAAGTCGAAATAAAACTTACTTTAACTCGAATTATTTGCCACATGTCCAGATGCATTATTTTACCTCTGTAACTCGAAGTTAGAATAGCCAGACCTCTACAAGTCGAAGTTTACCTCTATAAGTCGAATTTCTATCGCCGCTGCCTCTGCAACTCGAAGTTTATAGCTATGTGTCACAAGATGTCAGAAACAAATCATTCGATATTGTCTCCTTTCTTTCATCCGTTAGGATTGTCTCAAATAACATAAGATGACACAAGCCGTATCCCTACTTCTTCGCCCTTCGACCACGTGCATATCCATGTATGCTAATCGTTTTTTGTCAGTCGAACGCACAATTGTCATCATCTCCCGTGTCTTTAACTTTTGTGTTTACGTTGAATAAAATGAGTTCTAAGAGGAAGCTTAACACACTAACACTTTCTGAAAAGGTGAATGTAATTGAAGCAGTGAGAAGTGGATCAAAACTGAAAAAGAATATCGCTACGGAATTCGGGATTCCTACGAGCACTCTTTCGACGATTTTGAAAAATGCAGATGAAATTATGCAGAAAAGTACAATTTCGTGTGACAATTTGCATCGTAAAAGGAGAAGAACTGCATGATTTCCTGATATCGAGGAATGTTTAATAAAATGGTTTAAACAGGGCAGAGACGCAAATGTTAGCATAGGAGGACTAATTATGCAAGAAAAAGCTGAGTTTTTTGCCAAATCACTGGACCATAGCAATTTTAGGGCTAGCAATGGGTGGCTAGAGAAATTTAAAAAGAGGCATAATATTGTTTTCCGAAAGTCGTGCGGTGAAAGCGCTAGCGTCAAAGATGAAGTTTGTCACGAATGGAAAGTAAACTTGCAAGCTTTGTTAAAGGATTACGAACCGCAAAACGTGTTTAATGCAGATGAGACTGCGGTATTCTATAAATGTCTTCCCGGCAGGACAATGACATTCAAAAATGAAAAATGTGACGGAGGCAAACATAGCAAGGAAAGAGTAACAATTTTATTAGCGGCCAATATGTCAGGAACAGAGAAACTTAAACCTTTAATTATAGGAAAATCGAAAAAACCGCGATGCTTTGCAGGCTGTAAATCATTGCCTTTAGATTATGCGAGCAATAAAAAAGCATGCATGACCGCCGAATTGTTTGCGGACTGGTTAATTCAGCTGGATATAAAAATGAGAAAAGAAAAGCGAAAAATTAGTTTATTCATAGACAATTGTACGGCACACAACAATACCCCGTCGCTTCAACCAGTCAAAGTACAATTTTTACCACCGAACACTACTTCGAAATTACAACCTCTAGACCAAGGAATTATAAAAAATTTTAAAACTTTATATAGAAAAGAAGTTGTAAAAAAAATCTTATCAGATATAGAAGAAGGGAAAAGCACCTCCATCACAATTTTACAAGCAATGAGAATTGCAGATAAGTCATGGGGAAATGTAACACACCAGACAATAGTCAACTGTTTTAAAACTTGTGGGTTTTCTTGGCAAATAGAAGAAAATTTTGAAGAACAATCGGGGCCTGTTGCAAGTCGTAATATAGAAGCCGAATGGAATCAAGTTTTGTTACATTACAACATCGAAAACATAACGTTTGAAGATTTTGTACACTGTGACGACGAAGTTTTTGTTAACGGATCATTAACTGATTCGGAAATTATAGAATTTACCACCCAAGTTGCAATAGACGATGAGGACCTGGATGACGAGGAGCCCGTTGTAATCGAACCACCGGTATCAGCAAATCAGGCCAGAATAGCAGTGAACGTTCTACGAACTTTTATAGGAAGATGCAATAATATCGAGGAAAACGTATTCTCTGCCTTGATCACACTTAAAAATGCTATCGATCAACAATGTATTAATACATTAACACAAAGCAAAATTACAGACTTTTTAATATGCAACAAGTATAATAACCCAGTATTCGTTTTATGACTACGTTTATTTATTTATATAATAAATAATTCACGTTCAAAAATTGAATTTTTCTTTCTTTAAGCCGTTACAATTGGAAAATTATTAGCCTTCGTACAAAGCTTCTGTATATCGAATTTTCGTTTGTTAAATCTCTTTTACTCAAAAATTTCGATAAGTCGAAACCTCTATAACTCGAAGTTTTTAGCTCTTCCCTTGAGGTTCGAGTTACCAAGGTCCGACTGTATAAAAATTCAAAGAAAAAGGTACTTTTTCGTGCGAAATACCTGGAAAAAATCGGTTTTTAATTTTTTTAACTACGGCGCACCTTACCGAAAAATCTGAACAAATTTGAGGATTATAGCTATGATAAGACGTCCTTACCAAAAAAATATAAATGTGCTGTCTTTGAAACTTCAATAAGAAATCAGCATTTTTTGCATTTTTTTAATGTTTTTAATTTTTGACAACTAGAATCTGCAACGAAAAAATCGGAAAAAATTCCCTAATATATGCCACCATATCCGGAATATGCTACATTTTTTTCAGAATTTTCGCATGCGACTAAATAGGGAAAATAGTGCAAAACCGGATATTCCGAATTTTCCCTGTTACTACCTCCCGGTCGAGATTGAGGCTTGAAAATTTGTGTAAAATGGTTTCTTTTGGTAAACTGGTCCATCGCAAATCAAATTTAGTTTAAGGGCACATGTGACCCCCTTATCCGGTTATACCTTTTCTGGCTGCACTCAATTTAATACATAATCAATTTTTGTCCGCCGCGAGTCTGTGAGGCGTCGCCGCAGGTTTGCTCGCTCGTCTGTTTCTTTACATGTGTGCGTCTGTATTCAATATTCACACATCATACTAATGATGCACCCGAGAAAACTCGCGCGATACAAATCGTCGCTGCATCGAGTTGACAATTGCCTATCAAACGTCCCTACTCTCTGCAAGACACACGCATTTACACATGAGTGCTGCATGGCTCTTACTAACACTTCTTTAATGAATAGTTTATCAAGTGGCCGTCGTTGATGAGTAGAGGACGCTAAAATCAGTGTCGAATTTCTAAGTCGGTATGGCAGTCACGTTGGGCCATGAAAGTCCATAAGGTGATTGGTCTATTCATATATCTCGTCTGTGCGCAGCGTCGACGGACGCGTCGTCCACGAGAACAAGTGGTGACCGGGACTTCCCGGCACGTGATCTTCCGCACATCTTGCACGAACACGCGCAGTATAATTTCTGTTTATAACTTTATTATCTTGTTGAGTTTGTATTAAATAGTTTTACCAGTAATTCCCTAGTGTACACTTTATTCATAATTATAGTCGCGAGAACTATAAATTTGTAGCGATTTGGCTACAGAACGCGTGTTCTGCTTCACTGACTTGATCAGGGAATAGGAGAACGAAAGAAATTCAAATAGCAGAAACGATGTAACAACAATGTATATTCAGCTAAAGATTTTATATAACAAACAGAGAACTATTTTAACTAATTATAATCTGTACGGAATGCTTCTTTATAAACTTTGACTATTTCCTTCGGAGGACACCTTTCGACTGATGGTTTCCAAAATCAAATTAAACATTCTCAAAAAGGTGGCGCTGCCGTCGTCTACACGTACACTTCCGTTGACCAGTGAAAATCAGTCAAAACGGAAATGCACGCGTTTTCCTTTTGCGCGTGAGGAAGTAGGTGTCGCCACAAATTTGTGGGGCGTAGTGGCCCCCACTGCTCCTCAGCACGAGAGTGGGAGAAGAAGAAGAGAGAAAGACAAAGAGAGCTGCCTGCGAGCAGCAGAGTTCTGTTTCGTTGTTCATCCTGAGCGGATGTACCACAGAGAACAACTATACATTATTACTACGTTTAAGACAGGATTTACTCTCTTCACCCCGCATCCAATCTCACCAATGTCGCTAGGGCAGAGTAGGGCTGCCAGTGGTCGGTAGGACGACTTAACCCTTCAAATTTTCATAAAAACCGAACAAACAGCATTTTGAAGGAAGATGTTCGATTTTTACTAAAAATTTTGCTATTTTTGGCCTGTAAAATTAATTTTTCGTAAGATAGGAACTCGTCCCTAGTTCCAACCACAGCCGGTTATGTTGTGAGCATATACTCGAAAGAGCTACTGGATCGGTCCAATAGTTTCCGAGATATGCAATCGCCCGACTTAAAAAACCTTATTTCGAGAAAAACGCGTTTAAGGTTTGCAGACAATTTTATGTAGATAACTGCCAATTTTTTTAGCTTACCCTTAATCTGTTATTCCAGCACCATACGGTAAACTCTCCTCAGCTTAAAAAAACTCGTTTTGAGCCGTCAAGTGTTGTCTCCGTGCAGTTCTAGCCTCCTTTGACTCCTGTATCGCCCGCTTATTGGACCGGTCGATGCGCTCGGCATCTCTTGCGTTAGCAAATATTTTAGCATTTGATCCAATTTTGAGCCCCATAGTATGCATTATCTCTAGAATACTTCGAAAGCCTTCGTTAAAAATGCATACAGCTAAAAATGTTGCTATTTCTATCGTCTTTTTGCCACTATGTAGATGTTTTGGAGCAAACGTCCATTGGGGCATACGGCTGCTTGACTCGAATTCTCAAATTGTTGTCATAAACAACGGTAAAACCGACTTCTCCACGTAGGTACACTACCCCCTCAGATAGGTACAATACACCCGACGATTACATATGGTACTACCTGACCATATGCCGAGCCTTTGCGCGCCAGGTAATAGCCGCCACACAGTGGGATATTTGCACCTAAAAGCCGAAAAAAAGTCGATTTCCAAAATTTTGCGTAGGCTGTAAATTTTTTACTATTCTATGTTGTTGAATGTGTGAGGAACAATGTACCAAATTTTTTTTTCATTTGTATACTCATGAAACACTAAGCTTCGTCGAAAGCTAGGAGATCTTATGGCACGCGTTTCTTTTCTGATCATTCTATGAAACATCGTACATATTTTGGCGATTTTTGTATATTTTAAAAAAGGTGTGTAAATTTTTGCGTCGTGGAAGCTTTTCAGGTAAGTATATACTGCACTTTCGAACAGTTTTTCTTTTTTTATCACATATATTTGTATAGTTATTAATATTTGAAAATGATTAATAATTCAGTAATTTTCTTTACGATTATAAGACTTCATTAACGATTTTGTTATATTTCAGGGTGAGTCCCGATGCTTTTTCTGGTGTCATTACATTTGGTAAAGGTTTGTGATCACAATGCAGAAAAAATTGGTTCTGGATTCGCCCGGATTGAAGTTTTATCGCTAATTTAGTTAGAAATGACCATCGAAAGTTGCAGCGTTTCATGTACGCCTGTATGTTCGCGATCGCCAGACTTTTTTCAAATCACAAATTGTCAGCTGAAATAACAGGGGTTGACATCCAATTAATATATAGATTTAAGGTAATATTAGAAACAATATCAGCTGGTTGCAAGATCGATACAGAAAAGTTTGCAACGTACGCCGTGGATCCAACAGAACTGTATGTCTGATTGTATCCGTGGCAAAACATCCTTTTTCGATGAGGTTTGACTTTTCTTAAAGGCAAATGACCATATATTCCGATAGTATACATAAAAATTACAAAAAATGTTGTTTGTATGCCGTAGCACTTGACAAACATCTAGAAACTTTTGCAGTTTGGCACAGTCCTCCTTAAGGGCAGATTTTATCCCCTGGACACCACTTTTGATACCCGTGGTTTAAAGAAATGAAAAGTAGAAAGTTCAAACTTTAAAATGGTGTTTGTTTCATCAATTTTGGATGAATTTTGGCAAAGTTATGGGAGTTTGAGGATTGAGCAAATTTTAAAATAGTTTTTTCCGGCTTTTAGGTGCAAATACCCCACTGTGCCGTACTGGAGACACTACATTTGGACCTCAATATCTTTGTTAATAATTCGAATTTCAAAAAATCGCTTTGCAGATATATTTGACACAGCAAAAACTACGAGATAATGCAAAAAAAATCGTTTTTTCGACCGTCTACACTAGAGTACCCCCTTAAACCACTAAATGTAACAATCAAATAAAAAATATTAAAAAAACTACAAAAGAATCAAATCTATTTGCACCCTGCGAAAAATAGTGAATCTAATGCACGCATTCATGAAAACTTATTACTTTATTATCAATTGTTCCGGTAGTTGATACGAGTGTCAATATTTATATACCGTCAGCCGCAAAAGTATTCGTCCACCTAACGCATTCGACGTATATGGAGAGAATTGAAACAAAGTACAAATACAATTTTTAAATTAAAAATGCAGAAATAAACCTTTATTAATAGAAAACAACATAACACTCGCAAAAATTAATAATTATTGTACAAAAAAGAGAAATTTAATGATATATTATAATATATCAGAAAATGAGACCGCAAAAGTATTCGTCCATGTATAGTTTCTGTAATTATAATGACATTATGTTTGAAATTAATTACTTTAAATTATACACTTAATACTTAGAGGGATATCCCTTGGATCCAATTATAGCCTCAATCCTTTTAGGCATTGATTTGACTAATTTTCCTGTCAAATCTGGAGATATTCGTTTCCATTCGTCTTTGTATCGCTCCTTTAGTTCTTCCCGATTTTTAGGAGGCATCTTTCGTATTTTCTTTTTAATTTCTGCCCATAAATGTTCAATCAAGTTCATGTCTGGTGACTCGTGTTTGCAGATAATGCGGGGTATTGTATAAGATCCATTTTTTGACGATCCGAGTGGTATGCTTCGGATCGTTGTCTTGTTCGAACATAAAATTGTTCCCTATGTTCAGTTTTTTAGCACTTGGTAGTAAATGTTGTTTTAGAATATTCAAATATACCGAGCGGTCCATGATACCCTCTATAATATGAAAATCACTAACCCCAGTCGCTGACTGCACCCCCACACAATCATTGATGCCTCTCCGTGCTTTACCGTGGGTGTTCAATTTTCTTTTCTGTATGCAGTGTTCGGTTTCCTCCATACTTTTCTGTGAGGGGCATCAAAAACGCAAATTTTTCTCATCTAAGAAGATGACGCGTTTCCGAAATTCTTCTGATTTAGAAACATGTTCTTGAGCGAATTGTAATCGTTGCAATACTCGTCGAACTCTATCCACACTAACTGTTTGTTCTGATGTTGATTGTACATTCTCTAACAATTCAGGCCCGGAAATGTGCGGATTTATTTTAACAGCCCTTAGTATTCTCATCTCATCACGAACCGTCAATTTTTTGGGCCTACCAGTTCGCCGTTTATTTATAATTATTCTTTAAATTTCTTTAGAATATACTGTATGGTACTCCGAGCTCTTCCTATTATTGATGCTATTTCGCGTTCAGATTTACCTTCTTTAAATAATTTAACAACAATTTCCCTTTCGGATAAAGAGTTTCACTTTTTCTACGACTCATGATGAATATTCTACGACCTTCTTTCGTAATCGCTTAAGATGATCTGTGAAGACTGTTGCTAGTTGAAAAAAAGCACAATCGCCTCTAGAAAGCCCGCTTGTTTTACATTTCGAACATTCCGAGCATTTTATCTAATATAAAAATTCGTGGACAAATACTTTTGCGGTCTCATTTTCTGATATATTATAATATATCATTAAATTTCTCTTTTTTGTGCAATATTTATTAATTTTTGCGAGTGTTACATGGGTTTATATAAATAAAGGTTTATTTCTGTATTTTTAATTTAAAAATTATATTTGTATTTTCTTTCAATTCCCTCCATATATGTCGAATACGTTAAGTGGACGAATACTTTTGCGGCTGATTGTACCTGTGGCGATGTTGTATCTGCGTGTTCTAAAGTAACTTGTTGTAACTCGCGTCGATAAAGAATATGTGTGCGAAATGAAAACTCACTGAATTAAATAACAACAAACAATTAATTTATTTCCTAACGTCGGAAAACGTTCAATGTCGAAGAAACGTTTTAACCCCGCCAAGACTCCACGATACGGGGACCTATTAAGGAGGCTGAGGGAGCAACGCATAGGACTTACAGACTGAGGGACTTTAATGGACTTTAATGGACTTTAGTGATTGATTCTTCATCAATCGTGGATCCTCCATCGACTCAACAGTCTTTACGTGTTTCAAGTCGTCTTAGTGTTGCGTATTGCTAACATTTCATTTCTATTACAGTGGTGGACATAAGTATTGGCACAGTATGCGGTTCCATATACAAACATGTATAACTACTGAAAAAATTGTTTATGCCATTTGTTTTTTGTTTCGATCTTTATTTAGAATGTCTTACTTGCCTATATACAAAAACAAAACAAAATTAATAAAATAGGGAACATATAACTAATAAAAATGTGTTTTACAACCATCTTGTGCACGGACAAAAGTATTGGCACATTTTGGATAACGCTATATTAAATTATAATTTAATATTTCGTAGCATGTCCTTTCCGTTTCACTACCTCTTTCAATCTATTTGGCATCGAATGGACCAACTTCTTTGTTAATTCATTGCTGATTTTAGTCCATTCTTCCAAGATTATTTGTTTCAATTCCGATTTACTCGAAATATGATGTTTTCGGATGTTTTTCTCCAATTGGTACCAAATATTTTTAATTGGATTTAAATCCGGACTTTGGGGAGGTGTTTTTAACGTGTGTGCTGTATTGTACACAATCCATTGGCGAACTGTATACGCCGTATGTGCAGGTGCATTATCTTGTTGGAAGTAAAAGTTGGGCGGTAAATTTAATTTTTCTGCACTTTTCTTTAAATTTTCTTTTAAAATATTCAAATACGTTTTTGCATCTATTGATTCATTAATGAACACTAGTTCCCCAAGCCCGGATGAAGACATGCACCCCCATATACAGACTCCACCACCCCCATGTTTAACTGTAGCTTGGAGGTTTTTCAAATCCAATTCGGCGTTACGCTTTCTCCATACCAATATCCGATCATCCGACTTAAATATATTGAATTTGCTTTCGTCTGAGAACAAAACTTCGTCCAAAAGTCATTATTTTTATTTTAAAATTCTTTCGCAAACTCTAGTCGTCTTTTTTTTATTAACTTCGCTTATGTACGGTTTTCTTCGAGCGACACATGCAGAGTATCCCAGCATCTTTTACGACCCTACATACCGTTTTTGAGCTAATTTCTTTATTGTAATCTTCTGCAACCAGTGCGGCAATCTCTGAAGAATTTGTTCATGGATTTTGTTTAATTATATTTACTATTTTTCTTTTCTTCCTTTCCAATAACTTAGACGGCCGACCGCTCCGTAAGTGATTATGCGCATTCGATTTGTTCGCAAATCTTTTAATAATGTTCCGAATTGTAAATCGGCTTCTTTGTACTATTGCTCAAATTTCTGTATAAGATTTACCTTGTTTATATAAGTTCAATATAATTTTTCTTTCATCCGGTGTAGTTTCTTTTCCTTTCCTTGATATTTTTAAAATTATTCTGAATATTCCTCACTAAATCAACTGTTGGACTGACACAACAATGACTGAACTGACTGTCGGGACATCATTCACCTGTTTCAACAAGTGAACAATAGTATATTAGTAAAATAGTATGTGTGAATAAAGATTTTCAAGTATGTGCCAATACTTTTGTCCAGGTATAAGATGATTGTAAAACACATTTTTATTAGTTATATGTTCCCTATTTTATTAATTTTGTTTTGTTTTTGTATATAGGCAAGTAAGGCATTCTAAATAAAGATCGATACAGAAAACAAATGGTATAAACAATTTTTTCAGTAGTTATAAATGTTTGTATTCGGGATCGCATACTGTGCCAATACTTATGTCCACCACTGTATGTATTACGTTGTAATCGCGTCGGAAATAAGAGTTATTTTTTAAAAACAAGACTCCTTGCTCCCGCCGCATAACAATTTAAATTAGTACATAAAGACTTCTGTTCCTCTATTTGTCGAATGGATCTCGCTCGCTTGCTTTCCAACAACCGAACGCTTGAAAACAACTTCTTTCTTCTTCGCCTAAATTCAAATGCCTTTATTTTCGCGCGCGATCCGACTCCGATTGGGTTTCCCACAGACCTAGAGTTTATCCACGATAAATCGAACTCGCGCGCTTCGCTTGGTACTGGGAGTCGCCACATCACCGTTCGTTCGATCGCTAATTATAAGGCGGCTTCTGGTGTGGTCCTCTGCCTCGGCGGTCGTTAAACTAGGCGAGGGTTCTAGTTTTCCGTCTGCTTCTTCATCTCACCTTTCTCTGCGCACGGTTGTTCACATTTGAAAGCATTTTTCTCAAATTTATTATGAAAGAAGCACAGTAACGTTGTTGACGAAAGGGTGGAGGCCCTTCCTTGAATATAGCAACCGACTCAACCATCATATTTACAGTTTTTTGTGTTTGAATTGTAAGTTCACTTGCCTGTTTTAAGAATACAGCAAAGAGAGCATCAAACAACGGATCACCATTGCCTTGTCTGCCAAGTTTGCTAGCTTGCTGGCCTCCATGCCGCTTTCAACTACGGAGAGCAATTTCTGGTCGCGGCGTGGTAGCCCCTGGAGCAATAGGGTCCGTAGTAAACGATCCGCCACTCCATTTTCGGCGAGAAGTGGCATTTCACGAAGGAGTTCGGAGGGCCTCTTCAAACCTAACTGCAACCCCGTCAGGAGCTTCCTTAACTGTCGCTCCTCCGAATTCGTAAACCTGCTAATCAGCGCTTCTTTCAACATGTTATACTTATCCGCTGCCGGAGGCGGCTCGATAACATCCGCTACCATCTTCATAATACGCAGCTCGAGGTGCCGTAAAGCCGCGCTGTATTTCACATCATCTGAACGAATCCTATGTAGCTGAAGTTCGCCCTCAAGTCATCTAAACCATAATTTTTGGCGTTTCTGGCCAAAAAGTAGTCATCCGGAGATTTAAAAATTCGTTTGCTTCTATACGCAACTTTTCAACTTCCCGTGACGTTGGCGGAGAAGGCCCCGTTGCTATGTTTTCGGAGACGTCGACTCCCCACGTCGTGGATAACGTCGCTTCGGTGTGAGGGTTGCTTGTGCTGAGCGAGCGTTGCAACGGCATTTTTCTTCGTTATTTGTATTTCTCTTTTCAGCTTCTTCAAATCGCTTCTTAGTCGGGGTCACCAATTTGTGGCGATGTTATATCTGCGTGTTCTAAAGTAATCTGTTGTAACTCGCATCGGTAAAGAATACGTGTGCGAAATGAAAACTCACTGAATTAAATAACAACAAACAATTAATATATTTGAATTAGTACATAAAGTCTTTTTCTTCTCTATTTGCCGAATTGATCTCGCCCGCTTGCTTTCCAACAACCGAACGCTAGAAAACAACTTCTTTCTTCTTCGCCTAAATTCAAATGCCTTTATTCTCGTGCGCGATCCGGCTCGGATTGGGTTTCCCCTAGACCTAGAGTTTATCCACGATAAATCGAACTCACGCGTCTCGCTTGGTACTGGGAGTTCCCACATACCCAGTGCTTCACATTCCCCAAACATTATGTAATTCATAGTTTATAATGGTCAAATATTAAAGGATATCTTCCTTTAATATGTATAGTGGTTTGAGATTGATGGCGTTCGATGAATAATTACACACGTTCGCGGTGAACTGACTTTTATTTATGGACGCACGTTAATCTGTCGCATTCAAAATCAGACTCGCTCCTGCGGCCACGCGCACTCGCTCTTATATTCACACGCTCCGATCTTCACTTGTCATTCGCATCTCCACGCGTTGCGGAGATTCGTGAGGAATCGAGAAGATTCTGGAGTCTTCAAAAATCTCGCTTCGCGACGCGCGTCTCGCATGCATACATTCGCTCTATCTCTCTCGCACGTTCAATCGCTCTATCTCTCTCGCACGTTCAATCGCTCATTCTCGAACGTACGAGAACGAAGGCATCGAACGTTCGATCCCTTTCTCGCTATCGCTACAGTGGATTGAGAATGTGTATGTTTGCATTTAATACCTAGAAAAGAAGATATTTCTTTTTGACTTGACTAACCTTCTTAACAAATCTGTGAAGGAAAAGAACAATCCAACAGCACAAGTACAAACAAGAGCAATTCTTCTAACATTTACACTCACGATGCACTGCAATGACAGCACTGATCAATTTTTACACTAGACTGAATCACCTTTCAAACAGCGCACTATTAAAAAACACTTTTTTAGTGGAAAGCTTATTTTCCGTGACCAAAAATAAAAGTGGCAACTATTGGTATATACACTGTCAACTACTGCTACGTTTACCCTAGTTCTATTTAAAATGAACGAACTTGACCCTCATGTCGCAGAAAATACTAATGTAAACAAAATTCATTTCTGCCAAAACACGGGGCCTCCTCGTACCATGGAACATTAATATAAAACATGTTTTGTATCTTCAATAAGTTAGGTAAAAACGACTTGTAACAGATAACCTCGGACGCCTTGTATAAAAAAGAAACAATTAAACTTAGTTCATATTTTTTCCAAAGTCTGATTCCACAAAGGTATTGGAAGTAATGGCCTGAAGTTAAAAGGTAACTGACTGAACGTAGAGGAGAGCTACCTTCTAAAATAAAAGGAAACAAAAACAAAAAAGGAAGCAGCTATAACTAGTTCTAAATGACGAGTGAAAATAATTTACGAAAAAACGTCGTTTTAGTTTTCCACAGGTACGGGAACTGATGTTGCACCCCACTGGTTAAAGTACTCCCCTACACTGCAAATTCTCAGCCTAGTTTTACGAGTGAAAGAGCGAATAAAGGTCAGCTGTTTCCGTGTGCAACGCGCAGGTACCAAATCTTGCCTGAGTTTTAAGAAAATTTTACGTGCCGCTGCAGGACGTTGCAAAAGTGGGTTTACTTCGAAGATACTCTACGTTACGGGACAATGAAGTACATGCCCCACTAAATTCCACAGATTTAAATAGTATATCGTGAAACGCATCACAAGAGAGGAGTTAATGAATTTATAAGTTGCCGAATAAAGTAGATATTCTGACAGGCGTACTAAAATTATGTAATTATGATAGTATAACGGTTACATAATGGCTTATATGTGAACATGATATTGGCCTTTTTATACACAGATTAACCGATGTAGGCGAAGATTTTTATATACATAGTATAACCAAACTAGATACCAGTAGTATGATATTCACAAAGCGAATAATTTTTGTTGAAATACAGGGTGTAAAGAAATTATTGGTTGTAAGTTTCAGGGGAGAATCTACACCTTTGGATCGGTCGACATTGTTAAAAAACGTTGCCACAAAATTGTTTATAACATTGAAAATCAATGTTAAAGTTTTTGTACATCAACATATTCTGTTTGTTGGAAGGGAAAAAAGTCTGAAAGGAACCATACGTCGCAAACGAACCGTTTCGTCAGGAAAAATTGTTAAAGTTTTTATAAGGATTTGATTGTTAGACTTACACGTACTGGCGTGGGTCCACTACCACTCTGCCGCTTGCCAGTAGATGGTGGCTTGGCAGAATAGTGTACGTACCTCTACACAGACACAACACAGCGTTTAACCCTCGGACACGGAATGCTCAAGCAACGACGCGGAGTCCGAATACCGGGTCATTTTGGCCCATACTGAAAGTTGGGACATATTTGTCCATTTTGAGGGAAGGTTTTGTAATAAATTTTTCTGTCATTATTTTTTAGCATTATTTTGTTATATGCTAGAGCTTTATTAGATAGAACTTTGATAGATACACTTCTTCTTTGCTGCGATACTGAATACTTACACGCAACATCCATTGAGTTCCCATCCGCCGCAACAGTGTCGAGTCCTCATTGTTTCTGTTAGAACGATAAAACGACAGTCGACTGTTGCAACAGGCGAGCTACGGGACGGGTCGAAAGGACCCGGCATTCGGTGTGCGAGTCTAACGTATCCGCCTAACATTTTTTAACAATTTGCAACATGTTTTTCCCATTACACAGAAAGTTAGCCGTATCTTGTGGAGGGTTTTCGAAAACTGTTGAATGAGCTTCGGAAAGTCAGAATCGTTTTGACGATAATAGAGAAAACATCTCCAAGAGATTGCCAGCTTCATTCGAGTTTTATTCTTTTCCTTTTATTATTACTATTTGTAATAATAGTAGGAGTAGTTAATAGCATTAAGTTTAGGGAGCTATCTTAGTACTATCTTGTGTGTTTTTATTAAAAGTGTGTTACTAGTGCTACCGTAACTGTCATTATTATCAGTGAATTCTTGTGCATTATGACACGGTGTATTAGAAACAGTAATTACACTTTTAGAAATGTGCGCTAAATTCTTTGTGAAATTGATGAAAATGGCAGATCTGTGGGTAAGACGTAGAAACAGGAGATAAAATATGTAAACGTTGTATTGGTGAGTAAATACACTAGCATTGTATAAAATTCTTTAATTCTAGATCATTTGTTTTGCCGTATTATGTTTTACGCCAGGCATTGGAATTAACTACTCGCTTCGGCCGATTTTCAGAAGCAACGCCCTCTTTTTCCCGCCGTGCGTCTTGGCCCCCGCGACTGCCATAGTGCTCGACACGTCTCAGGCGCGTACCACATGAACCGCGCGTGGCGCATTAGGGCGACACTCGTATCCTATCGTGTAAATAGGTTTCCACATCACCCATGGGGTATAATGCTTCTGGTACGCGCCTGAGACGTGTCGAGCACTACGGCCGTCGCGGGGACCAAGACACACGGCGGGAGAAAGAGGGCGTTGCTTCTGAAAATCGGCCGAAGCGAGCAGTTAATTCCAATGCCTGTTTTAAGCATTAGAAAGTAAGAAAAGGCACTTGACTCAGGTCTAGGTAGGTCACTGCATCTTGCACGGCCTTCTGTCCCTTTAAACGCCACGTTGTGTTTGCGTAGAGCCGTCATGGCCATTCGGAGCGCAACCCCACTCTGCGTCCATTCTCCCCATACAGGCTGTGATCTGAGGCGACAATGGACCGAGGGGAAACTGGAGGGAGCTGAAACGCAGGGAACGGACCTAGCGTGGGGGCAGGCCGGTATAGGCCTGCGCTCCGGATGGCCATGACGGGCGTAGAGGCACGCACACTACCGTGCCAGGCCTACTGGCAAACGACAGAGCGGTACTGGGCTGACGTCACTGCGTCTAACTCTACAGAATCAAATCGTTGCGAAAACTTTAACAATTTTTCCTGACGAAACGGGTCGTTTGCGACATATGATTCCTTTTAGACTCTTTCTCCTTCCAACAAGCAGAATATGTTTATGTACAACAAATTTAACAATAATTGTCAGTGTTATAAATAATTTTGTGGCAAGGTTTTTTAACAATGTCATCCGATCCAGAGGTGTAGATTCTCCCCTGAAACTTACGACGAATAATTTTTTTACACCCTGTACAATTGATACACATACTTGCAATAATTAACTTTCAGTTTTTAAAAACAATGTGGCGTAATTAATTATTTCCTTATGTCCTTACAAAACTTTACTTGCTATCACTAATATCCCTCTTCTTCCTTTTATTTAAATAATGTTCCAATTTATGCTCCAGACTATCTGTAAAACAGAAAGCAGTTAATACAGCCATCTTAGTATTAATTCAAGATTTCCACAACTGTGAATATAATAATTTGAAACACTAACCACAAGTTATCCGTTGCATTAATGGTTGATATACTTTAGGTTGTACGCCAAGAAGCAGACAATCACTTTGAAAAGCAACACTATCACAGTCCAGTGAATTTCCCAAATCTGATAACATGTTCTCAATCATAGCTGACCTGTTAACATGACAATATTGTGTATGGGAAGAGTGAGGATCTAAAATCGAAACGTAATTTAAGCGTGAATAGGGCTTAATTGAAACTAAATAACGGACGAAATATCGTGTTCTCGATGCCAGACGCGAACATAAGAGTTCGCGCAGTTTCGCATTTTATTAATATTTCGCTCACACGTGCATGCATATGTACACGCACATGCACACGCGCGCCCACATTAGAGTGGTTCTTATCTGCAGTGGCCAACATTTTTTGTCGAGTTTTTTTTTAGCTGCACCCCCCAAAATTGTGACACTTCGCAAGAAAATGGTTTCTACAAAATTTGAGTGATTGGACAAAGGGGACCCGTGCTGCATTTGAATTAAAGTTTAGAAATTTTAATGATTTCACGTCAATTTTGGCAATGCCGTCTGCATTCTTATACCTATAGTGACAATTTCGATCATTTGAAGACCTACTACCGAGGTATACCATAATATAATTACTTAAAATATCTTGGACATTTACTACCTGTTTGATTTTTACGCACTCATGGACACCGCCTTGCACAAAATACGAGAAAAGTTCAACAATAATAACTTTGTTTATAATGCAAAAATAAAAATTTAATTTTATCCGTATTTTGTACTTGGGTGTATACTTTTCATATCCAAATGTACAGGTTGTATAAAAATTATGTATAAAGACCACCGCAGCGTGATTTTACACCTTTGGATCGGAGAACATTTGTAAAAAAAAGTACGTGCAAAATTGACCTTGACCGTGGAATTCAAGATCAAATTGTTTTTATGGTGTCGTATTCTATTCGTCGCAAGAACAAAAAGTGTCAAAGGAACCATGGGTCGCAACTCAACTGTTCTCTTGAAACATGATGTTAAAATTAAAATAATTCTTAAACTGACCTTATTTACAATGTGTTTACATTTACAGTGCGAAAATAAATAGTGTGCTATTGACGAAGCATCAGCAAACTACAGGTTAGCTCGTGAAGTATATCAGAATTCAATGAGGAAAAATGGAAGACCACTACGTGCAGAAGAGGTTCCAAGATAACGCGATTTTCAGCGGATAGATCAGCAATTTAGTGATCAAGAAATAATATTGCGGCATCTTAGTGCACATCCCCGACCAGGCCGAACTCGGCATTCATTGGCGTAAAGAAAAACAGGTTATCGATCTTGAATTCCACGGTCAAGGTCAATTTTAAACGTACTTTTTTTTTACAAATGTCCACCGATCCAAAGGTGTAGAATCGCGGTGCGATGCCTTTACACATAAGTTTTATACACCCTATACAAGAAAATGGATTAACATTTGACCAGACAATTTATCAAAAGTGATATTTTTTAATGTATTATTTAAACAAATGGAGTTTTGTGGAATCTGTTTACATAACCTGATTCCTTATTAAAAGCCACAAAATTTTGCCATTTAGGCCATTCTTCTAGCTCTAATAGTTTTTGAGATATTTGATAAAATATGTTCCACACCCCTAACTTTCAGGACTGTTTTCACCCCTTCAATATGAATGTCGACCGCTAAAACAAAATACGTGTCGAATATTTTTACGAAAACTATACTATATGTAAATTTCATAAAAATCGGCGATTTACACGTCGGAATGTTTCCTTGTAAATATAATCCAAGGTATTTTACCTGTTCTGTTTGCGGAATAACCATGCCGTTAAGTTTAATATTTGGCGATTTCTATTCACGAAGTGTAAATGTAATGTGGTTGCATTTGTTGGGATTTGCTTTTATTCGTTTATTCTTGAGCCATTTTTCTGTTTTCATAACATGTTCTTGCAGTTCTTTAGTCACTGTCGTTGAATCAGAATCTGTGGCTATTACAGCAGTATCGTCCGCGAATGTTAGTATTTTGCTTTTGGTGGTGATTGGGATATCAGATGTGTAAAGCGTGTATAGTATTGGTTCTAGGACACTACCTTGTAGTACTCCTGCATTAGTATCTTTGATTTCAGAGAATATATCGTTAGTATTTACTGTAAATGTTCTATTTGTTAAATACGATGCAAGGAGTTTGCATATTTGTTTCGGAAAATGTGTTGTAAGTGTATGTAAGAATGCTTCGTGCCAGGCTTTATCAAATGCGTTTTCAATTTCCATGAAGAGAGCTGTGTAGTATTGCTTGTTTGCTAGTGCATGTAATATTTCCTTTACAATCCTGTGTACTTGTTCTATGCTGGACTACTTGTTACTACATCCAAACTGATGGTCAGGTATTAATTTCTCATTGGTTATTGTAAGTTTTAAGGGGGTATTCTAGTGTCAAACGTCTTTTTTTACGTTCTTTACAGAATTTGTATGCACAGAAACTATAATACTTTCTGCAATGAAACTTCCAGGGTATATTTATACATATTTCCATAACATTTATAATTTTTTTTATCGAGGAAAGATCACAATTGGTGGCACTGAATGCCCTCGTACACAATCGCTTTTAAAAAAGGTTGTCTCATGGCGTCCGGGATTCTGACCGTTCTACTTATCGAAAATGAAAAAACCAAGAAGATTCTTAATTAGGATGAGTGTGGCTATAGCAAGACCTAGAGCGAAAGAAAAAAGTCGATAACTGAAAAATGGGGGCACTTTGAACATTGATTATCGAGTTTTTCTTCCTTTTTTTAACTTTGGGGGGCTTCAAAAAATAGAACGAAATGAGGATTTTTTAATGATTCTAGTTCGGGCTACAGCGATACATGCACTGAAGCTGCACACAAAATTTTAAGCCAATTGGTCAAGTAGATTTTAAAATATCATGGACGCCATTTTAAAAAACAGATTTGAGAAAAACACGTTTGAAGTTTTGTATACCGATAGTAATGGTCTATAGTAATGGCCACTCAAACAGTCATAACTTGGTTAATTTGAGGAATTCTGGCATAGGGATTTGCACACATATTTTCGAAACGCCATTCATTAAGAAAATGCAAAAAAATCGATTTTTCAAAAGGTTCACACTCGAATACCCCTTAAGCGATTAATACGTATTTGTCAGTACATGTCTTGTGTTAAAATAGATTTGATTGCATTAGGATAATATTGTTAATACACTTCTAATATCTGCAAAACATATTACTTATTTTCTTCGTCTTTAGTTAACAAATTATTGTAATCTCTCATTACCTTTACGCCGTTCTCTGCAGTAGCATTTACTACTTTCAAATCTTTTACTATTTCTAAGCCTGTTGTACACGATTCATCATTTCCCCGGATTGACGGATCTTTTTGTAGAAAATTTGTAGATATACCAAATCTAGTAAAAAATTCCCTACTTTCTGTTGAAATGAACTTTCTATGCCCATATTAATATAATTTTCGATATTTTTTGGTGTAATAACAATTTTTTTACAAAAAGTTTGTGTTTGTGAAGTTTATAAAGCCTCAGCCACACGCCTTTTTGTATTAAAGTATATTGTTGTATCAAAAAACGATAATCCTGCACTCTCTGGCGGGAGATGCCATAAATGCCTGCCAAATTTACTACAGGAAATTTTGTTCGTATGTCTGTAACTTTCTGCCATGCTAGATGAATGGCTAAAGCCATTTATACAGGGTGTTCACTAGTGCTGGTAAATATTTTAAGAGGTGATTCTACAAGCCACAGTACGTCGAAAATCAAAAACTTTCTAGTTATCGATGTTTACAATATAGCGGTTGTTCAAAGTTAAAATACCGATTTTCATTTAAAAAACATTCATTTTTCAGCCGTAAATTAGAAACTACGCACTGAAGAGAAAATCCTCCGATCAAGGACAAGTTGTTTGCGTTTAAAAGCAGCCTGCAAAATTTGAAACAGATTGGTTCAGCGGATTTTCGAGATATCGTGGTCACCAATTTTGAAAACGTGGTTTCGAGAAAAACGCGTTTAAAGTTTCAAGTGCAATTTACATTAAAGTAAAAAATTTATTTTTGAACTTACACAGAGTTGTTTTTTTTTGTTTTTTTCCAAAACATCAATTTGTGCTGGCCGACGACACGTTTTAATACAAATATGCATGTGTCTTAAAATTATATCATACGTGCTATGATTAAAAAACTCTGGCATGTCCATCAAACTGCAAAACTTTTCAGCACCTTTAAACCTATACCCAATACCCTCATCATAAATAAAATACAAAGTGTCTATTGACTTCGTATGAATGTCCAGCGAAAGAACACGAAGCAACATATTAGGCATGCACTTATCACGCAGCAATGCAATTTTAAATCCAAGACCGCGCTCACTTGTACTTTGAAGTTTAACATTTCCACCACACTGTTTGTACTTAATAAGTTTAGAAATTGCAGCAAACACAGTGATACAATTCAGTATTCTATATTGTACATATATTACTGTTTTGCGGCACAGTAACCCCTTCTTGCATTTCCAATTTCTTCGTAGATGCACTAAAAGAACTTTCGAGGCACTCCGCCATTTACGGATTAAAAACATTCTTCTTTTTTCCCCCTCTTGATTTTCGAATTTTTTTCTCCTTTCGTAAGTCTTTCGAACCCTTTTGACAATCCATAATTATTTATAAAACAAAAAATTACGAAAGCAAACGTTCGACTGCGCAGGTTAACGTTAACTGGTAAACTGAGAGCGTCTCCGAATTTCGTGTATGTTAACCTAAAAGTCCTTTCAATTTGCTACTACTAAGTTGTAAAGACCCTTCGTTTACACTAATTACAAGCACATACTATTAGTAACACACAATAGAGGACTATTGTGTTTGTAATTTATGAAGATTCATCAATATCAATAAGTAAATATAATTCAAATTATACCGTGTTTGGCCTTATTTTAACCAGAAAAACCTCACAAATACGTTAGTCAAAGTTGAATTTACAAAAAATCAAAATTAAAAGTTTTATATTTGCATTAATATTGTCTCACCGACATTCGAGGTAGGGTCAGGTTACACTACTCGTCCGTCGAACTTGTGGGTGCGTCAAGGGAAACCACTCCCCCCGTGGTGCGGATGACTAGCGGGCAGTTACGGAGTAGATCGAAGCGGGCAGTTATCCAACTTTTACTGTACCTAGGTCACATTTCTAGATGCGCGACTCTGAGCGAAGCCCGAGTCCCTTATCTGCCGATTTATCTGTCAATTCACTCGTTCCGACACCCGAAACATGTAAACACTTAAGCGCTACCGATTTTACGAGCGCATTTTATTTCTTCCATCTACAGCCGTCATGGCCATCCGGAGCCCAGCCCTGCTCCGGCATTCTCCCACTCTAGGTCCGTTCCCTGCGTTTCAGTTCCCTTCAGTTCCCCCTCGGTCCGCCGTCGTCGCAGATCACAGCCTGTATGAGGAGAATGGATGCGGAGTGGGGGTAGGCCGGAGTGGGGCTGCGCTCCGGATGGCCATGACGGATCTACAGTAAGGGCTCCGTTCTACATGCGACTCGAACTGCCGCGACGAGCGACTCTCAAGTGTCTTAGCGCCACATGGGGGCGACTCCGAAACATTAAGATGCTAAGGCACCAGATGGGGTATAATGCTTCTGGTACGCGCCTCAGACGTGTCGAGCACTACGGCCGTCGCGGGGGCCAAGACGCACGGCGGGAGAAAGAGGGCGTTGCTTCTGAAAATCGGCCGAAGCGAGCAGTTAATTCCAATGCCTGTTTTAAGCATTAGAAAGTAAGAAAAGGCACTTGACTCAGGCCTAGGTAGCTTACTGCATCTTGCACGGCCTTCTGTCCCTTTAAACGCCACGTTGTGTTAGCGTAGAGCCGTCATGGCCATTCGGAGCGCAACCCCACTCTGCGTCCTTTCTCCTCATACAGGCTGTGATCTGTAACGACGATGGACCGAGGAGGAACCGGAAAGAGCTGAAACGCAGGGAACAAACCTAGAGTGGGGGAAGGCCGGAGCAGGGCTGTGCTCCAGATGGCCATGACGGACTTCAACGATGTATATTCATTAAGGCATTTTTATTAATACTTTTATTAGTTCGACTAAACTTACTTAGAAGGGACATTACTCAAGTGTCAATCGCCGATTTTAATGAAATTTTTGTGGGTAGTAGTTCTCAAAAAATGTTTGATCATATTTTTTTATATCGGCAATCGTCCATATCTAGGGGGTGAAAATAACTCCTGAGGTTGTGGTCGAAAAACATATTTTACGGTATATCTCAAAAACTATTGATCCTAAAAAAAAAGTTTCAATGTACGGTATGCCTACTTTTTAATGCTGAATCGAGCTGTATAATTACTTAGTTCAAACGGGTTACGACCTGGCTGGTCCTCTTATTTATGGAACGTGTATATTGGTAGTTAACAAATCTATTGCTTAGGACGTTTAGCATTTATTATGATTGAGATTCTTTTTACGATCAAGTTATAAAATGTGTTGCCGTAATAAGGTCGAATGAAAGAAATGGAAATTCTGCCATAGACCGTGGATTCGGTATACGGTATAAATTGCGTTGTTCTTAATTGTTTACTAAGTTGGTTACGGATTGACTACATGTAGTAAATTTTATCTTTTTTTATAAAACTTATAACATAACATTTAAAAAGTAATCCTGTATAACACATTCGATATATAGCGTACACAAAAAATTCTAGAATTTTGCCCACTTTACCGGGTTTCCGGAAGAGGATCCGCACACGTGGATACCACGTGCAGTAGACCCAACCAAAGAGGACAAGGTTCACCCACGAACAATAGCCAACCTTTCTCGGGTTTCTGAAGCACTGTGTGACATTCGGTCGCGCCTGCATTTTCCAGCCGCAGCCGCGCGTATGGAAATAGTCCCATAAGCCGCAATGTATTTTAAAGCCGCACGACCGGCAGTCGCGCGCAGCTAATCACAAGTGGAAATGAGGCCTAAAAGTTGAATGACCACCCGAAACGATCTACGGCGGAAGTACCCGCTAGTCATTTCCGGGGGAGGGCATGACCACGAAATTCGACGGTCGAGTAGTCTAACCGAACCCAAACTCGAATGTCGGTGAAACAACACTAATTAAACGATAAAAATTTTTTAATTTTGATTTTTTTTACATTAAACTTTTAATAACGTATGTGTGAGCTTTTTCTGGTTAAAATAAGACCAAACATGGTGTCATTTGAATTATATTTGCTTATTGATATTGATTAAGTGTGCCACGTTGTAGGTTTCAATCATAGCTGCATAACCTTCGTCAATTTGAACTCCATAGTGGGGGTACCTCGAAAGGAGAAGTTCGACCCGCCATTGCTCGTGAGCAAGCGGTTATGCAGCTCTGGTTTAAATTATAAACCAAATATACTTCAAATTATATCGTGAATGGTCTTATTTTAATTAGGAAAACCTTATAATTACATTGTTCAAAATTTCATTCAGCAAAAATAGAAAATAAAAAGTTTTATCTTTGCATTAGTATTGTCTCACCGATATGTATTTTTCGTATTCTTTTGTTTCTCGGACCTCCTTCACTTTCTATAATTAGAATCGATTCTTCTACTGCATAAGTGCCCGGCTTGGGTCCCAATTTTCTGGAAATTATTCAACTTTTACTGTACTGTGTAGAGCTGGAAAGTTGGTATGTGCAAGGAATGCGGGTCTGATTGGTTAAAGCATAAATAGGCACACCTAGTCGAACACAATCATAAAAACAGAGCACACGGATTTTGTTTATTGGCCGAAGCAGTCACATCTACTAGTGGGGGTCATACAGGGTGTCCCAGCTTATCTGTTACAAGCTCATATTTCCTAACTTATTGAAGATACAGAAAATGTTTTATGTGGAATTTGCATGGTACGAGGGGGCACATATTTTGGCGAAGACGAAATATCTTCTTGGGTCTGCACCAGAAACGGCAGACCCAAACTCTGGACAATAGATTTCCGTCACAGATGTAGCATTTGTAGTGTTGAGAAAGGTATCGTCGATACTTTGCAATGGAAAACTATTGTCCAGAGTTTGGGTCTGCCGTTTCTGGTGCAGACCCAAGAAGATATTTCGTCTTCGCCAAAATATGTGCCCCCTCGTACCATGTAAATTCCATATAAAACATTTTTTGTATCTTCAATAAGTTAGGAAATATGAGCTTGTAACAGATAAGGTGGGACACCCTGTATAACACTGCGGCTCGGAAACATCAAAGGCGGATCGAGCGGTGTAAAACACCGATGACTCTGAAATCTCGTAAAAAGAATGACGATGAGCAAAAATCTTTCATGTCATTATACAGGGTGTCCGCCATAAACGTGGACAGTCCATTATTTCCTAACGTATTGGAGATACAAAAAGATTGTTTATATAAAAATTGTATGGTACAAGGGGGCACATTTGTTAACCAAGACGAACTTTTTTTACATTATTATTTTCCGAGATATGATGGTCAAGTTCGTTTTCTTAAACGGAACTACATATTTTTCTTCAAGCTATTTAATAGTGCTTTTCAAGACAAATCCACTGATCCTTAATGTATACACCCGATTTTGACTGGTTTTCGAGATATAAAGCTTACAAATTAACTAATTTTCGACGGAAGAAATCCGGCCCAACAGGAAATACCAGTAGTAGTCTTGTTCGCGCCTTAAGTTCCACGTGTTAGACATTGCCACTTGAAATAGATATGAAGGGTCTGCACCAGGAACGGCAGGCCCAAATCTGTACAATTCTTTTCCGCCACAGATGTAGCATTTGCAGTGTCGAAAAAGGTATCGTTGATACTTTACAATGGAAAACTATTGTCCAGGGCAATGTCTAACATGTGGAACTTAAGGTGTGCACAAGAGCACTACTGGTATTTCCTATGCGGCCGGGTTTCTTCCGTTGAAAATCGGTAAATTTGTAAGCGCAATATCTCGAAAACCACTAAAAATCGGGTGTATACATTAAAGGTCAGTGAATTCGTCTTGAAAAGCACTATCGAATGATCTAAACAAAAATACACAGTTACATTTAAAAAAACGAACTTGACCATCTCATCTCTTAAAATAATAATGTAAAAAGAAGTTCGTCTTTGTTAAAAAATGTGCTCCCTTGTACCATGCAATTTTCATATAAACAATTTTTTTGTATCTCCAATACGTTAGGAAATAATGGACTGTCCACGTTTACGGCGAACACCCTGTATGCCTCCCTCGAAATAGAGTAACTATTGCGTAAACATTTTTCCGTATAATGAACAGTTCGGAAGAAAATCGCGTGGATTGTTTAAAATGGATCACCCTGTATTAAGTAGCGAATATATGGTAGGAGTTAGAGATGTATGTATATTTATATCTAATTTATATATTCAAACATCGTATAATGGTCATATTCCTCCAATCATCCTACGCCAAGATTTAAAATTTTTACCGCAACTTTATGAATATAAGAAAATTCAGGAAAGTATGAGTCGAATAGGACTATCGACACTACAAAACGATCCGTCTATCTGAGAAAATGAACAATCGTATACAGCAGGCTTAGAGATAGTAAATGATACTGCAGAGTGAGGCGTAAAGCTAATTACAGATTACAACAATTTGTTAACCAAAGACGAAGAAAATAAGTTATATATTTTGTAGATATTAGAAGGATATCGACAATGTTGCCCTAACGCAACCAAATCTAGTTTAAAACAAAGCATGTACTAAAAAATACGTAATACTTTATTTTGTATTAAGTTCATTTTGCGCTTGCTCTACTTTGCATATGTATGTGGAACTGCTGACTAACGTCCGTTTTTGCTGCGTGTGTGTGTGTGGGGTCAAGGAACGACGTTGCAGAATACATTGTGAAAGTCGCCGGCATCTCATTCGAAAGAAAAACAATGCCCTGCGAGACGTACGCACTAGCGGGCAGTCGGTCAGTTGCCGTGGTACAAACTAGTTGTCCATTTCTTTGTAATTTTTACGCAATTTATTAAATTTTGTTGTATTTTTCGTTAATCACGTTCTACACGATCCTTTCTCTTCCTACATGTATGTAAGATAAGTTTTAATGATATTTTGTTCATAACTGTACAAATAATTCTAATTTTTTTAATAGTTCTTACATAATTACTGTAGCGGTAGTGCTGTGCGGGAATTTCAGAAAAGAAAGGAAGGAGGAAAGAGGATAGAACGTTTCGTCCGGGGCCTGCTAGTGGACTCGTCAGTAAGGCTACCTAGCAGGCCCGTGCCTTAGACGCGGGGTAGTGAGGGTCAGGTCGTAGGTGTATATATACAGAGCGCAGGATGGTCGTGGACTTGCGGGAAAGTTTGTGCGCTGCTGATCCCTATGCTGGCGAGGTTGGGAAGTGCCGCTACATTACTATAAAATCAAATTTTTGTATATAAAAAGTATTGTAGTCTCTGACTCCCATAGCCGCGTACAGTTGCTTAGATACTGTGCTACATTCTAAGTTTAATGGAAAGTCAAAGGTTTTGAGTGTATTGTTGTATGTCTAACACAAATATTATTATTATCCACCTAAGAAACTGTTCTCTTATTAAAAAAATATGTACCAATGCTTCTATGGAAGCAGAATACACCTACTATGTCCGAAATTGACGTGCAATCACTAAACTTTCAAAACTTTAACTCAAATGCGTTACGGGTTCCCTTTATTTAATCATTCTGAGTAGAAACCATTCTTTTGTAGAAACCATTTTCTCACTAAATGTCACAATTTAGGGGGGAGCGGCAAAAAAAGGCTCGGCAGAAATGTTAACCTCTGTAGCTAAGGACCACCCTAGTGGTCACTCTGGATAGGATCAGATGGTCCATCGGCTCATTCAGTAGATACAAAAGCCCGGGAGTGGACGGGTTTTTCCCAGCCCAACTATTAAAGGGCGGGGAGGCCCTGGTAATACGACTACGCCATAACTTTAGATCCTATGTAGTAATTGGGTACATAATTAAAGCTTCGAGAATGGCCAGAGTGGTGTTCTTACCCAAATCGGGAAAGAACAAATACGACTCGACTAAAGCCTTCAGACCTATCAGCCTAACGTCTTTCTTTCTTAAGGCATTGTAGAGGCTGGTTGTTAAGTACACTCGAAAGCACATGCCGATAGAAAGGCCAACGCAAAGAACACAACACGCATATCAGACAGGTAAATCCATGGAGACGGTGCTCAATCACCTGGTAGGAATGATAGAAGAAGCGCTGGTACTCAAAAACTCGATCCTGAGTGTAATCCTAAACATCAATGAAGCGTTCGATAACACTTTCTTCCAGAGGTAAACCTGTAGACAGATTTAAGATCGAGAAATGGATTGGAAGATGGATCCGTAACATGTTGCGGACGACAATTCTGACAGCCAGTATGGACGGGAACACAACCAGGGATCGGGCTGACAAAGACTGCCAGCAGGAAACTCTCCCTGCTGCTGTGGACCCTGGTGGTAGATGGGCTTCTACATTAGTTCGGAGAGGAGAGCCTCACGGTACAGGGTTATGCCGACGATTTAGTCATACCAGTCAAGGGCAAATCCCCACTTTACCTGGCAAGCAGAATGCAGACTGCGCTCCCACTCATCCAGGAATGGTGTCTCTTCTAGAATTTTCGGGTAAAGCCAAGTAAACAGAGATGGTGCACCTTACAAGCAAGCGGATCATTAATTAAATTTAAGGCCCCTTTGATCTTCGAAGTAAAGCTCCATACCTCCATAGGGGTGTGATATCTGGAGGTAACTCTAAATAAACGGCTCACTTGGAGAAATTACAGCATGAAGCAGGTATAGAAAGCAACCACCGCATATCGGGCCTGTAGAAGGATGTTCAGCAGCACATGGGTGCAAATAAGCTACGTTTCCGTGGTACAGTGGACCACCATGAAGAGGAAATCCCACAGGACACTATGCAAAGTATACTGCCTGACATTACTAGGGATAACTGATGCATTTTACGGTTACTCGTGAGCATGATCACGGATCACTGGTACACGAGAAAGTGCATACTTGGTGCACTTTGGGATCCAGCAGGTACCAATGTGCCTTAGATAAGGAGATGCAGATGGAATTCCCCTCCAGATGATTATGCAGTGCGAGAGTACAGACAGCAATTGCTGGGAGCCCTCATTCCTTGCACGTTAAATCTGGCGGATACAGCGGTGAACATTTTTTAAGAATTCGTAGTTTTCAAAGAATGCAAATATTTTTCAGAAATGCGTAAAAACACCTCCGTGCACATAGTTAAAGTGTATTGAAGTCGGTAAGAGTATATTTTGATTTATAAATACAACTTTTGGTAAAATAATAGTTGAAAGTTTCATTATTAAATCGGCCATATCGTATGGACGAACCTGATAGTTATGGTCGATCACGCACATGAATTTGTACAAAAATAGATTAGTGATTAATAATAGATATATGATTACACATATCACAAATATAATTATTTATGAAGTCCTCATCGACTTAAACTCTGCTCGTTCCTGTCAAATATGCTACTGTAACAGATCTATTGCAGTCCTTTCACCTGAAATGATAGGTGGCGAAAATTTTCCTTATTAAAGGGAACTAAACACAATCATAACTGTTTGATTGTTGCAATTAATAATTTAGAAAGGTTATTTATTACTTTACTTATTATGGTATAACTTTTAAACTTACACAAATAAAAGTCCACATACTTAACTGCGTTGAGGGTCCAATCTTTTTGAAGGATTCTCATTGTAGTTAATAATTCCTCTCGATCCGTGAACCATTCTTTACATTCATATTCGGAATACCAAAGGTTTAATGGTAATCCATGAGCTAAATTGTATTGTGGTTTCTGAGGGCACTTTGCAATATCTAGGAGCTCCAAAATAACTTCTGGTTTCTCTTTTTCTTGGCCAATAAGAAACAAAATGCCCATTAAACAACGAATCTGATGCCACAGAAATGCATGACTGGTTATAGTCATTTTACACATATCATAACCTGTAACACAGGAGTACAGATACAGGGTGGACATCGTAACTTGATCTTAATTATTCCCGCTACAATTGGACCAATACAAGTTCTCTTTTTTTTTAAATTCCTTGGTATAGAAGGGTCTACAGGCTAATTGCAGTATATTTTTGTAGATTACCTTCCTAAAGTTATCAAGGTCACCCTTAGTTTTTTAAATGTAACCATATATTTTTTTCTACATACTTATATAGCATAAAAAAACAAATTCAACGACCTTAATATCCATACCGTTCCCATCATTTAATCTCGTCATATTTGCACTTAACAGTAATTAAAATTAGTACGGAAAGCTATGTTTCCATTCGGGTACAAATGCATGTATCGATGTGCCACGTGCATCTTTAGGAAATTTTAATTATTGTTTTATTACAAGGCACATTTTACATTAAAAAAGTTAAAATATCTCTCAAAATATTGATTTTTTTAACATTGTATCCTAATACTTTGTTGTGCAGAATGTTCCCAAGAATCGGCCGACTTGCATTTTTTAGGCGCATCGTTGCACTTACAAAAAGATAGAGCGCATAGAAAAATATACATTTTTATACCATTCAACTTTTGCTCTATAACTTTTTTTTATCTCGAACTAAACACGAGTGATAAACCAGTGCAATTGCATGACTCACCCTGTATAATGACAATGGTCAACGAAGTTTTTTCTGAAGCTACAACACTTGGCCGAGAGCTAGATTCTTTTCGAACGTCAAAAAGTTTCAGAAGCATACACTATACGCTAACGATTGTGAATTTTAAAAGCGCAAAATAAATACGCGGCCTGTCTGTTAATTAATATTAGGTAATATGATTTTTTTTTAGACTGTAAATCTGAGGGAAGACTTATCAGGTTCGCCGAATGTAAGAAATTTATACGTTAGGCCGGGGGTTTTGAAAATTCAAGAGCCGGGGTTGTTGCACCGGCCTATGTCGTATCGACCTTCTGTCTCTCTTACGAGTTATTTCGTCGGCAGTGGTTTCCGTTTCCGTCATTTCAATTTATACTAAGGTTAAGCATTACGTCTGCTGCATATTAACAGATTATAGACAATATCCCAAAAATCCTAATCTTAAATTACCCATCACGAGACTTCCACCCTTTCTCCTTCCGCGGAAGAGAATTTTTTCCTCAGCCACGTAAACGCGGTCTTTACCGATCACCCCTCCAAAAAGGAACGCCGATAAATACCGGTCCCAAAACGTAGAATAAGCAGTCTGAACCCACCAATAAGCTCATCCATAACGAACCTTTGCACAATCCTTTGTAACTATTATAATAAAGTGATATAAAACTTGAAACCAGAGATACCTCGAAAACAGGATCTACGATCGAGATATGAGACAATGCAAAGACATTGGCATATAAACGAAAGAGTGCCGATATTTCGACGCACAGTTTCTGTACAGTATACTTTTGAGCGTAGACGATTAGTAATTTATTTACTGCGGTATAAGTATCACTTTGAAGTAAGAGAGCATAAAGTGAATGGTAAGATACGGCGCCTGACTCCACACTGGAGTCTCCTTTTGAACACGTGTTCTAATCCCACTGAAGACTCCATATTGTTTTACATATTAACATACAGTGATTCACAGGAGTATTTGTGCCCCCCCCCCCAAATTGCCGACTTTAAACGATTGATATTTGTTTACAATGAAAGTTTCGAAATTCTTATCAACGAGAAAGTATGTTGGGATTACTAACAAGGGGAACACCAGGGTGTGGAAATCGCTTTTGGAGCGACAGTAGGCATAACTTGTAGTACACATATCCTGCAACAAAACCCTAATAGGTTTCCGTAGAATGGGCCTTGGTTTTTGAGATATTTTGGTTCAAAGTTTTTAAAATTTTTGTCTCCGCTGTAGTACGATTATAGACAACCAGTGTTTCAACAGAACGTCATAGGTACAACGGTAGAATGACTGCCTACTACGCTGGAGGTTCCCGGGTTCAAGTCTGCATGGGATTACAATTATTTTTCTGTATTTTTTTTTCACTTTAATCAAATATATGCAGTGTAAATCATTTTTATTTAATCTGACTTTAATTTCAAAATCGAAAATGCATCACGAAGCGGTGCCGATTGATGTCGCGGCACTCATTGTCAGGGCTGTGTACTGCGGACACCGTACAATCAAAAAGAGCGATACCATAGGATCAATGGTAGTCGTAAATCAACAAATCTTAATTATTATTTGGATTATTTAGAATTTCTTTTTCCGTAACTGTAAAATGAAAAATATTTTTGCCGTAAATGTCCACAAAGTCACTCGAAGCAGCAACAAATAGAACATATGTACGTGTGAAAATATAAAAATGAAAAATGCATTTTCGATCTTGAAAATAATGTAAGATTAAATAAAAATGATTTACGCAGTAAACATTTTATTAAAGTGTGAAAAAAATAGAGAAAAATAAATTGTAACCCCATGCGGACTTGAACCCGGGACCTCCAGTATAGTAGTAAGCAGTCACTATACCGCTGTACCTACGACGCTCTGTTGAGACACTGATCATCTATTATCGTACCACTACTGCAGACCAAAATTTTAAAAATTTTGAACCAAAATATCTCAAAAACGAAGGCCCATTCTACGGAAACCCATTAGGGTTTTGTTGCAGGATATGTGTACTACAAGTTATGCCTACTGTCGCTCCAAAAGCAATTTCCACACCCTGGTGTTCCCCTTGTAAGCTTTCAAACTCATATAAACTTTATTGCAAAAGAACATTTCAATATAACAAAAATATAATTTTACGTAAAGCATCACAAAATTGGTTTCTTCATGTGTAAAATCAAAATATTTACGTATCTAGTCCGTCTTGACTTGAAACCTTGTTCGATGTAGCACACATTACATTAGTACGCAGTATCGCATTGCTATAGTCAGTTACTGGTGAAAATGAGCCGAAAAAGTAGTGAAGTTTCGATAAGTGAAAGAAAAGTAATTTATAAATGGCATATTGAAAGTAAAAGTTACCTACAAATTGCGAAATTAATAAATAGGAGTAAGTCGACGGTACAGTATTTAATAAAGAATATGAAATCAAGTGGAGATGTAATCAATAAACAACGCAAAGGAGGTCCGAGAAAACTAACTACAGTCAAAGTTGGATAACTGCCCGCAAATCGGGACCCAAGGCGGGCAGTTATGCAATAGGAGAATCGATTCTAATTATAGACACGGCTCGAGCCGAGGTTCGATTTGCTGAGAAACGTAGAGAAGGACAGCGAGTGAAAGAGAAAGAGGTCCGAGTCACAAAAGAATGCGAAAAGTACGGTATCGGTGAGACAATACAAACATAAAACTTTTTTAATTTTCATTTTTTTTAAATTAAACTTTTACTAACGTATTTGTGAGGTTTTTCATGTTAAAATAAGACCAAACACGACATAATTTGATGCATATTTGGTTTATAATTTAAACCTACAGCGTGGCACACTTAATCGATATCAATAAGTAAATATAATTCAAATTATACCGTGTTTGGTCTTATTTTAACTAAAAAAACCTCACAAATACGATAGTAAACGTTTATTAGTATGGTCTCACCGACATTCGAGATAGGATCAGGTTACACCACTCGTCCGTCGAGCTTCTGGGTTCGTCAAGGGGAACCCCTCCCCTCGTGGTGGGGACGACTAGCGGGCAGTTACGCAGTAAATCGATGCAGGCAGTTATCCAACTTTTACTGTACAGAGTTCCACGGATGTCTGAACTGCCTTTCAACACGGATCTCTGAACCAGCCGTAGCCCAACACACATCCCCCCTTGCTCCTCTGGAGCTGGGCCGAGAATCCGGACGGCTCGCGGCGGCGTTTGAGAAACATGATACATTGTACGAAGTCATCCTTTAACGGAAATAAAAAATTTTTTGTTTTTCATTGTACATTTATGAGAATATTATTAATAGATAGATGAAGTTTTCCCAATTAAAATGAGTCCAAACACGATTTCATTCAGACTATTTGATACCATAGACATTCCGACTATCTAATCTTGTCTTATACAAAATTTTAATAACAAATGAACCGAATGAGATTTTGTGTCGACTCATTTTCATTGGAAACACCTAATCGATTCATTTGTAATATTTTCATTAATGTATTATAAGAAAAAAAATTTTGTTCGTTATATGATGACTCATTTGCGTCGACAAAAAAACTCTTTGGAGCCGACCGACTGAGACCTCGCTGATACTCTATTTCTCTCCCTTCCAGAGTATCGCTTCTCAATCTACGCTCGTTACACATTCGCATCGGGCTTTTTTTCACAAACTTTTCATACAAATCGGGGGTATTTTAGTGATCTGAAGATATTTCAACATATGTGTATTAAAACTGCAATAATTATTTTTGTAATTAATATATGTTATTGAAATTTTCAGGAGTTGTACATAAGTAGTATTAGTACTATTAGAATTCTCGTTTCCCGGCGAAAACGCTTATTTTTTAAAAACGAGAATTTTCGTTTCCTGCTGCGAATGTGTTTATATTGAGCTAGAGATGACGATGTCAAGTTGTTCTACCCCAGTTAGCTGGAGGTTCTCGGTCCCGAATGCTCTTCCAGCCAGCCGGGTAACACTGTACTAATCGACTTAATGCAAAACATATACGAACTAGGGTGGTCCTTATTTTTGAACATCCGATTTCTTTTGCTCTCACCCCCTAGAATGGCTCCATTCCACAAAAAAATAATCCCTGAAAAAGTTTACTGCCATCGGACAACAGGAAAGGGTGCCGACCGGGCCTTAAAGTTTTGAAATTATCCATGTTTTAGGAGTTCTAGAAGAATTTCTCAAAAATGGCAAGTCCTATCGAAATTCTGTTCAAATAAAATTGAAACAGCATTGAAATTTCTATAAGTTCTGTACATATAACTTTTGTCGTATGCCCATCCATTTTTAAGATAATAGCGTTTGAATACTGGAAAATTCGCATTACGCATACGTATAATACGTCGCTAATTTGCACGCCGAGCGGATAATAAGAAATGTCTTGTAAAAATAGTGAGTTGTTTAATATAACCCAATGTTTATTTCAAAGATAAGTATATGAAAGGAACAATAAGCAACATGTTATGCGGTATTATTATGTTGTGTTTACATTAATTTTAATTATTATTCGTATTATAATAGCTATGAAAATGATTACATTAATGTATTGTTTGCAGCATTTGAGTAGGAGCGACAATAATCTTGTACAATTTGCAATACAAACTGTTTTTGTTCCTGGTATTTTTTTAAATGTTGGCTGCAATCGGTTATTAATACTTTGCAGGCGGGCGTCATTCTCACTGTTTTTGCACATGTAGCGGGCAAATCCAGTCATTGCGCCAGTGGCATGTGAATCAACTTACTATTTTATGAATGTTATTGGTTTGAAGAAACTTAATTTTGTATATAAAAGATGGATTAATTACATGTAGATTCATTTGTCATTTTTATAAGAATAAAAAAAAACATTTTACAGATAATTAGTATTAAATTAATGAATGGTAACGTTCAAACTGAGATTACAGTCCCGCGCTTTCTACGTTTGTTCTACTCAGCACTGTGATCAGTCCCCCGCCTGCAAAGTGTTAACTTGACTGCCCCCATCTCTCTCTGTCTGCTGTATCATTTACCACCGTTAATTTGCTTACTACAGTAAATTCTCCCACATTAACCCTCAGCTCGGAATCGAATAGGGTCAGTTTGGGCATACTGAGACTACATTTCCAGTCTCGCAGCGCGCCTTTGAAGTTCGCCGAACAAAGAAAAGGACAGCGAATAAAAGAGAAGGATGGAACGAAAGTCGAGGCAACCGAGAGATTTAAATACCCGCGTACCAAATGTTATAATAAAGACGACACTTAAACTTTTCCATTTTTAACTTTTTCTGTATGAAAAAGTTTATAACATATTGATGAGATTGTTCCGATCAAAATGAGAAGAAACATGATATAATTTGGATCACATTTACTTATTAATACTTATCGAGTAACTCATTTCATTATCGCTTCGAATGTATTACGAAAACGGATTGCTAGCAAAATACATGAAATATATCTACACATTGTCCGTCGAATATAAGCTGTGCCTGGATAATGTGGGGGAACAGCCTACGTTCGATGGTAGTGTGAGAATCATGCCTAGATTTTACGGTCAGTGTGGGAGAAGCAGCCTACATTTTCCGGGCGTGGGGGAACAGACTACATTTTCCGGACGTGGGGGAACAGACTACGTTTGACGGATGTGGAGGTACAGCCTGTTTAAGACTACATATGTACCGAGTAACAATTACATTTTTCAACTCAGCAAAATTTTCGGAAAAGTTTTAAAAATTTTTTCAACTTTTTTTTCATTTTTCACAACTTTTCTATTCTTTTTGACAAAATGACTTTTTAAACAGTCATATAAAACGATCACTGAAGATTTCGTACTCTTTTCGATAAATTACAGAATTTCAATATATTATAAATACATATGAGCGTAGCGGTTGGTGCTGTGCAGGGATTTCCAGAAAAGAAAGGAAAGGAAGGAGGAAAGAGGTAGAGTGTTTCGTCCGGGGCCTGCTAGTGGACTCGTCAGTAAGGCTACCTAGCAGACCCGTGCCTTAAGACTCGGGATAGTGAGGGTCAGGTCGTAGGAGTATATATACAGAGCGCAGGATGGTCGTGGACTTGCGGGAAAGTCTGTGCGTTGCTGATCCCTCTGCTGGCGAGGTCGGGAAGTGCCGCTATATGAGCAAAATTATGGTTCGGTAGGTTTGAAACTCGACAAATTTTTCAGCCACGTTAAATGATTCAAAACTTTTTGTGTGTGAAGTCTATTACATATTTATATACGTATCATCTCATTGTAAATATAATTTAATGTAGAATATTTTTTTTACTTTATACTTCTGTAATTTATAGTGTTTAGAAATATTATACTATTATAATTTCAAACGTGACTAACAACCCATTTTTGTAATGTAATCAAGGCGATAATGGAGTAAAATGAGTTTTACAATAAGTATGAAATAAGTAAATATGGTCCAAAATATATCGTGTTTGATGTCATTTTAATCGGAAAAATCTCACCAATATGTTAAACAAATTTTCAGATAAAAAAAAGTAAAATTAAAAAAGTTATGTTATTGTATTATGAACTGCCAAGCCGTAAACTGTCGTCAAAAGAACCGCCGCCGCACATCGCATTACACGAATCACACGCTTGACTGACTGTGGCATAGGCGTAGGAATAGCAATAGGGTCAGTGTGAACGTAGTACCAACAAGGTCAATGTGGGAGGATTCATTGTACCTGTTTATCCTCTGTTCCAAAGAAGAGCATAACTGTGACGTGACGCATTTTCGGCCGATCTGCGCAGATCCCCACTACCATCCATCATTTTCGGCATCTTATTGGTTACATCACTAGTCCACGCGTCTCCCACCTAATAGCACGTGCTCATAGCTAATGTGTATATACAGTGATCGTATTTGTTTGAAATTAGTTCTACGTATGCAAATGGTATGTGTGTGTGCGTGTAGTATACTTGTATGGAATGTATGTGTGTTTAATGTATTACCTATAACACAATTTAACAAAATATGACGTATCCTGGTGTTATCTCTGAATATTTACCACACGCGTTGCAGCTAAGTATACAGAAAGTATTGTCACCGTGTATATTGTAGACGTCAGTCGACGGAGTAGGAGACGGCGGTAAAGTGAGGATCCGATGCGCGAAACAGTTATGCTCTTATGTGGAACAGAGGATAGTTTCTACGCACTCATGAACTCCTCCTTGCACAAAATATGAGAAAAGTTCAACAATAATAACTTTTTTATAATGCAAAATTCAAAATTCCATTTCATCCGTATTTTATACTTGTGTATATACTTTTCACATCCAAATGTACAAGAAAATGGACTAACATTTGATCAGAAAATTTAACAAAAAAGTGTTATTTTTTAATGTATTATTTAAACAAATGGAGTTTTGTGGAATCTGTTTACATAACCTGATTCCTTAGTAAAAGCCACAAACTTTTACCTATTAGACCACTCTTTTAGCTCTAATAGTTTCCGAGATATTCGACAAAATATGTTTCTCACCCCCAACTTTGAGGGTTGTTTTCGCCTCTTCAAAATGAACGTAGGCAGCTAAAAAAAAATACGTATTGAATATTTTTACGAAAACTGTATTATATGTAAATTTCATAAAGTCGGCGATTTACACTTCGGGATGTTTCCTTGTGAGTAAAAAAGTAATTGACCTTTATTAGCCCTAACCTAATAATTAACGAATAATTTCGCTTCGTTCCTTGAAAATGTACTTTGCGTTATATCAAGTTAGAGATTCAATATCAGCAAAGATTTCCGTAAGACAGCGGTGTTTACGTGACAATGTTTATCAATACTACATCATCGTAATCGTCTATTATGTCCGTGATTCGGCATTGAAGTTATCATCGGTGTTTTGACGTAATTATTAGTAAGATAAAAGCAAAAATGAAATTTAATAATAGCGAAAAAGTGGATATGCTTTTAGTTTATAGTGCGAGCATACGAATTCGTGAAGCATGCATTACGCCCGGTGCAGAAACAGTTCAAAGTGCAGTTTCCTCGTTGGTTAATAGATTGCATCATTGTATTAATGCCAATGAATACCATTTCGAACACCTACGTAAGTGAATGGAGGTAGACAATTGTAATAAGGTAAAATCTGTAGTGTTGATAAACAGTGTCACGTAAACACCGCTGTCTTACGGAAGTCTTTGCTGCTATTGAATCTCCAGCTTGATATTACGCAAAGTACATTTTCAAGAAGCGAAGCGAAATTATTCGTTAATTATTAGGTTTAGGGCTAATAAAGGTCAATTACTTTTTTACTCGGAATTCAACAATCTTCGATATTTTGGTATAAAAAATATAGCATTCCACTTAAAATAACGAAGTTGACCTTGAAATCTCCGAAACGCCTCCACCTATAAAAAATGTACATGCACTACATAATGTGTACCTCCAACCACGCAACTTTTCTATAACAAATTTTTTCATACAACGCATACTTTAGAAGCTATTCGAGGTGTGCAAGTTGCGCAGACCACCCTGTATACATGTATGTACATACACACGCACCCACACATTTATTTTTATTAATATTATTTATTTTACAGGGACAACAAAATATAATTTTTTTGCAAAATTATTTACTTTAGAACAATTCTTCATACAGATTTTTTATTTCTTTGACTATAAACTGTAACAGAAATCGAAGTCAAACTGATTCAATGACTTCGAAATTTTAACATTTAAAGCCATTTTTGATAAAAAATGGCTGGCCAGTTGCAGCTAATATTCTAGTTTGTTTATACACATCAACCCCTACAATTTAAGCCCAGATTCATCCAAAAACCTCCTCTTGTTAGTATTTTTCAGTTTGCAGTAAAGGGTGGACGTTTAATTTTAAATTTACATCAGAAGCTCACACGGAAAGTAAGTTGACAGGTATTTTCGATCCTATTTCCTTGTAATATATTTCAAAAATAATTATCGTTATTTATTTTATAACACTTACTAAACAGTTACACGAATATTATACTGATTAAAAATAAAATTAACATAAATACTTTCTTAGCATATCAAAAATGCGCAAATTTACACCTGCAGAGAGATCACAAATATTTTATATTAGAACTAAGGGAAATTCAATAAGGAAGGTTGCTGTAGGCTTTAATATTTCTGCAGAAGGTGTTAGAAAAATAGTAGACCTGTTAAGAAAAACCGGAAGTGCAGAAAATCTTCAAAAATCAGGATGTCCATGGAAAACTACACTCAAATAGGATCATGTTATAGTAAGAGAGATGTTGAAAAATCGTTTTGTTTCCGCCAAAGAATTAAAATCCCAATTATACTTGTCTGTACAAGACACTCAAATATATGCACACATAAAAGTTGTTGCCCACTTAACAGCACAGCATCGGACCAGTGGCGGTCAGTTGACTCCGCGTTGATATTGTTTGCCGCACATTTGACATATCGACATCAGTACGATATCAGCCCTACATCAGCAACGCATCGACATAGTATGTAACACGTAGCATTCCATGGAAGAGAGTATGTCAGAGTTTAATATTGAAAGCTCTAATAGCATTACTGCTTGATGAAGATGAAAATAATAAAAGAAAAAAAAGAAGGTAGTGGATACATAGAAGTCTATAATTAAAAAACTTAATTTCATCAGTATAAACTTTTTCTTTAGCTTTAGTGTCACTATATTTGGAATGACTTATGTCATATAATATTGGAAACTGGCGAACTAATTCTATCAGTTTTTCGCTCTCTATTATGTGCGACACGTTACAAGCAACTGACCGTCTCGTTGCCACCGAATGAGCAGCATGCGATCGTCACCTAACCGGTAAAACATTCTTGCCGAGAACCTCGCTGCTGTCGGGACGATACGGCAGAGAATCGATGCTGTGCTGTTACGGATAGGTGGACGCATCCACATTTGAAATACATATAATAATGTGAATACGTTGACGTTGATCTGGTGCCGCTCATGTGCTGTGCTGTTAAGTGGCCACAGCCTTAAAGCGGGGAAGATTACATGCACGCGTGTGTTGAAAACGACAATTCATAAGTAAAATCAACGCTGGAAAGTGTTTATTTTTTTGTTAGGCAATATGTAATGAATCATTATATTTCTGTAAAATGATAATAATTAGTAATGAATCAAAATTTGAATTTCGTTCTCATGATAGACGAAAATATATGTGGAGAAAGCACAATGAATCTTCTAAACCCACCATAGTTACTCTAACAGTCAAGTATGGTGTTGGATCACTTTGCGTTTGAGGTTGTTTTTCGATGTCCGGTGTTGGAAACTTACATTTCGTCGAAGACATACTAACAGGAGAAAGATATATAGGGTGTCCCTCGACTCGTGGTCAACCGACTGGGAGGTGATTCTACATGCAAAACTAAGTCGAAAAGAAAGAATAAATTTTTTTCGTCTGAGGCTTCGTTTTCGACAAAATTGAGGTCGAATATTTACCCAGTACATACATACTCAACCGCGTGTCGACTTTACGAATCTCGCTATACACTCCTCTTTTAATTCTTCCTTGTGCTTAGAAACATAATGGTGACCTCGATTGATGCTCTATCGTTCGTGCTGTCTCATTGACGGCATGAAGTAAGGAAATACTTGTCTGTACAAAGGGTCTAGCCGAATAAGGGGGTCAAAAGTGCTCCTAAACCAAATTCGATTTGGGATGGGCCATTCGATAGTTTATCCAAAAAGACCAATTTGTGCCAAGTTTCAACTTAGTATCTCGACTCTGGGGATAGTAAAGGCAAAAATTGAAAATCATGTTTTTGTCCAATTTCTCCTATATTATTGCATGAAAAATTTTGAAAAACATCAGGGACGTTTCAGATGCCGAGGCACATATTACGGAACGTTTTCAGATTTTTAAATTGAAAATCCAAGCCATAAAAAATAAAAAAGAAAACAAAAATGCTGAAAAATGCCGGTTTTGTATCGAAGCAGTCCCGGAACCACATCTATATTTTTACTGTAAGTACATGTTATTGTTACTAATATCCTGAATTTTTTTCAGATTTTTCGGTCTCGCCCCGTAGAAAAAAAATTATAAACCGATTTTTTCGTCGTCTTTTACGCATTCAAATAACTTACACGCCTAACTTTCGTGCGTTCTTTTTCAGAGAAGTGTTCTATGTGATCTTAAATGTCTGTCCGTACAGCAAAACAGTACAGGAATGAAATAAAACTAAATAAATCCAATCATATTCAAAAAGTCAGTCTTGTTTACAAGTGTATGTGTGTATCGCGAATAGTTTAATGTTTCTATTACATATGGGATGGATGCTCGGTGTTGACGCACTGGCAATGCGGGGACAGAAGAGCGGTTTAAGAAGAATGCCAAATAGATTTTCTACCGAACTCGCGGATTCTATAAGGTTAACTGTTTATTCGAAAGGGAACTTGAACCCGATCTCACTAGATGCAACCAACTCTTTAACGAACGTAATGCGACGTGACGTTACGAACGACTTTTCAGTTCTGCCCGAGAGGGTTAAAATTTGAGGGTTTATATACCCCGAAAAATGGGTGGGGATCCATTAAGATTTCCATATAAGGAGATCTTCGTGGATCCTAGATGAATCAGCTTTGGCTTCTGGTTGCTATCCGTGGGAATGCTGCTCATGCTCCCCTTCGTTACTCGCGAGATAAACATGAAGGGGTTTTTAGGGCGATTTCCTTCCTCGGGCGCGAGCTTGAGAAATTTAAGGAAAGCGAACGGAAAAATATTCTTCATACGTAACACTATATTTCAGGAAGCACTGCTAAAAACTTGGTGTGAAATAGGCCAAAATGCAATTATGAAGCTCATTGAAAGTATGTCGAAAAGACTCAAAGTTGTTAAAAATCGGGGATATCAAACTTCATATTAATTATTCACTTATATTACTTCTAATGTTGTCTACTGTTAAAACCATGCATTGTCAACTTACATTCTGCACACGCTTTTTAAAATTTATGTAATACTTTTATTACTAATAGATGTTTTGTATTGCTTGCCACAGAATACATATTCCTTTATGTAGTATTAATTAATATACGTAATTTATTTATTTATTTATTGCCAGATTTTTTTTATTTACTAATCAAAATATACATTTTTAATGCTTGACAACATATTTTCTGTGGCGACTGTACTTAAAAAAAATTAGAATATTGACATCCTTTTACTGATGTGCTGTAGCAAATGTATGCAGTGTCTATTAAATAGATATATTTATACACTAGGAATAGTAGACATCTTTATATTCTGTTAATACTTTTGCTAAAATCTTACATAAATACATACACTGACTAGTAAATTTATTAAATTTTATGCTTTTACTGTAACATGTATGTACAGGGTATAAAGAAACTATTTGTTGTGGCTTTTAGTGGTGACTTTACACCCCTGAATTGGTCGACATTTGTTAAAAAACATTGTCGCAAAATTGCTTATAACATTGAAAATTAATATTAAATTTTTTTACATCACGTGTTTTGCTCGTTGGAAGGAGAAAAAGCAACAAGAGTTAAAAGATTTAAACGTCAAATTACTGAATAAATATACCAGCATTATATAGAATTGTTTAATTCTAGATGAATAGTTTTGATGTATTTATTTTAAGCTTTAAAAAGTAAGTCACTTGATTCGGGCCTAGATAGCTCAAGGCAGCTTGCACAGTCTTCTGTTCCTTTAACGGCAATGTTGTGTTTCTGTAGAGGCATGTACATTACTGTTCCAGGCCAGTAGCTAATGACAAGGGACAGAGTGGTGGTGGGCCTATTCCACTATGTATAATTCTATACTACCACATTGTTGTAGAAACTTTAACAATTTTACCCGATGAAATGGTTCGTTTGTAAATAATCGTTCCTTTCAAACTTTTTCTGCTTCCAATGAGCAGAATATGTTAAATTAAAAAAAAACTTTAATATTAATTTTCGATGTTATGAACAATTTTGTGGCAAGGTTTCTTAACAAATGTCAACTGAGCCAGAAGTATAGATTCATTCCTGAAAACCATGACAAATAATTTTTTTATACTCCGTACAATGACTGCATAATGGTAAGCGACTATGCCTTCGTAAATAATTTCTAAAAGTGAGATTAATTTAAAAGGAATAATTACCTGAAATCTTATTAAGATTTTGTTGATGCACTGATACCTTTGCATCTATAACTGTTCTTTTATAATTAGTTACACCATTAGCAACATCCATTTTACAGATATTTCGGAAGTCATGCTCTCCAATAATGTATTGGATTGCCTTATTCATAAGGTCTATATTTAAATTTCCTCTTGGAAAGAAATATTTATACATTCGAAATTTGCAATTAAATCTGGCTGAGAAATCATTTGGTACTGGGCACCATGCAACACATCTTATGTTAGAAGGCAATAACCTATTTAATATCCGACAATATGGAAGTTCATCTTCTAATTTATGTTGATCTTCAAGTTTCAATTTGCTTCTTACATCCAATGAGATCACTTGTGAAAATGAACTGACACCCTTGTCTGTTCTACCACATCTGTGATAATTTGATGTTTCACGAGATTGTATACAACAACTTTTTATCAATGCCGCAAATAAATGTTGCTCTATTGTATCATTAATGCTTTCTTGTATAACAAAACCATTATAATTCCATCCAAGATAATAGAATTTTAAAAGAATATGTCGTGTATTACATCTGCAATTAAAATAATGTTGTTAACATTAAGATAAAACTATTAATCGTACTTTTCATTTATGTTTAAAACAATTACTATTATGTTTATATCATAGTATTAAGATTTCAAAATCAATTAGACACTTTTACATACCCTTGGAAATCAAAAGGTTTCTGTGAATTGTGACTAACATCTGCAATTTTTGATTTTTCATTCATTTTATTCATCATTTCTTTTAATTGCTTATTGTTCTCTTGTAATTTTACTATTTTTGTTATCAATTCCTATTATAAAGACACATAACTTAAAAATAGTAGTTAATAAAATAAAGGAAATTAAGCACATATTGCTGCATTTTACGTAGACATCATTTTCTTACCGATTTATCAAATAATTCAAGTTCTTCTTTCTGTAACGTTATTTCTTGTTTCTTTCTTTTGGAATTAGTTGACATTTTTAAATACTTCACTCTTTCCCTTTTAGAAATTTACACCTAAACACTTATTCACAATACTAAATAAAATGGAAAAAAGGAAAACCATACCAAACGAAACTAGTACTGTAAAGGCCCGTTCTGACGGTGGCACTGATGTCGCGACACTGACGTCATGACATTAAAGGCTCGTTCAGACGGTGACACGGATGTCGCGCACTGACCTTAAGGCCTCATTTCCAGTTGAGACTAGCCGCGCCACAGCCGACTCTAGTACTAGCCGTGCTGAAGGCAAAATGGCAACAGCGCGGGAGTCCGGTTTCGATGTACCTAACCACAGCCGACTCTAGTACTAGCCGTGCTGAAGAATGTGGCAACACCGCTTAAGTGAGGATCGGGAGTCCTATTTTCAATAGTAGAGTTTTGTACTCAGCATTATAATTAACGTCATTTTGTTGTATAAAATTATACTAATATACAGTATTTTTTATTAACTATGTATAAGTAATATATAAATATCATAATTATAGTAAGTAGAAGTAATAGAGAAGTATACTAATCCTTAAAAATGTGGTATATATTTTGTGCACTCTCGGACGAGTTTGGTGTTGTGATGCATTATATTTGAAATATTTACAGAGATTTCAAGAAAATATAATTGTGAAACAAGATCAAACCATCTTTGAACCAAATTGAAGGATTTAAAAATTGTTAAAGGTATGTATAAGTTAATAGAGACCTAAAATAGACAAAATTATTGGTACGAAGCCAAATAGGTTAAGTGAACTCATGGAAAAGACTAAAGAGGTTAGCATAATTAGTTATTGAAAGGAACAATTATGCAGTTAATTATAAAATCGTGTTAGAGGACAGTATTATAATTGTGGAAAATTTTTTTACCACCCTAGGGGTATTTACCATGGCGCGTTACCTTTTTTTATTATAATGGGTGGTTACTTTTAAATAAAACATAACTTTTGTATTCATAAAGAAATAAAGTATTACATTTTGAAATAATAATAATAAATAATCTTGAATAATATTAATAACGAAACATACTCTTGACATACTACTAGTAAAACCTTAAATCTTGTGAAATAGTACATACTAAGCAAATAAATAAAACTCTATTAATGTATTAAACCATATTGAAAAGAATAAGTTAAATATATATATATAAAAATTGATGTTTTAAGAAAAGTGAAATTAAAAAAACCTTTGAAAATCTAGTTCCTATTAAAAGTTTTTAATTTTATGATTTTTAGAAGTAATGTCTGCATGCGTTTCCAACTGACTATTATTTACAGCTTTTACATAATCGTTTAATAAAATATTTGAAAAAATTGATAATAATTTAAACAAAATACTGTGATAAGCTTCACCACAAACGCATGTATCTGAAAATGCTAAATAAAGTATATTTGATTGAATACTAACATATGTTAATTTATATAAAATATGTTTATGATTTTCAGATTGCAAAAATTGAGATTCCAAATAACCATCATTTATTATGGCCTCCTCCATTATTGCATACATATGAATAAATGAGGCTATCACTTCTTCAGTGGGAACAGAAAGGCCCCATCTTTGTAAGTGATCAAAATATATATCGCCTACAGTTTTACCTTTATCGTCCACAATTAATAATTGACATATATTGCAATTTAATTTTTAGCAACAGAATGGGACCCATACCAGGATGTGTAAATTTTAATGGAATCATCAACAACACAATCGGAAAAATATGCGGAATCGAAGATTCCTAAAAAACAAGTTACATCAATGCAAAGATCATGAAGATCGTTACTATTATCATCACAAATTCGAAATTTATTTTTGATTTCAGTAAAAGAAAACGAACTTGCCGATTTGGTAAATATATGTTTTAATCTAATATTTTTTTCTGCATTTGCTTCGGTATATGATACATGATAATTACAACCAGATAAAAGTCTATAATTTCCAAAAAATATGAAATTGTAATTATTATCTTTTAAAATACTATCATAATTTCCTTTTTAATTGGGAACACAGCAACGCCGTGGCATTATTGACGAATATATGAAATTTATAAAAAAAATATATGTGAAACAAAAGTCCAAAAATGCTACAGATTATATTAAATAAATGTGCTACTCACAAAAATAAGGATCTGTAGAGTTAATATAAATAAATAAAACACCTGGATTATTGCTCCGTTTCTCACGTTGAGAGGACTTCATGACTACATTAATATAAACATTTGAGGGATAGGCGGGAAACCGAAAGGCCAGTAGAGGGAGACTGGGTAGCCGGGAGGCCGGTGGCCGGTGGGTAGTGGGAGGCTGTACGTTAGGTTGGAATAGGTATATGGAAGCCGGACTCTCGCAGTGTTGCCATTTTGCCTTTAGCACGGGTAGTACTAGAGCCGGCTATGTTAAGAGTCGTTCAGACGATGACACTAATTTTGGCTTAATGATATTGTTACGTCCTCGCCTTTATTTCAATACACACACCATACATATATACAGTGTGTCCGCGCTAAAATGATACAGAGCCGTCATTTCTTAAGTATTAAAATGAAGCTTGTATGGTTCAAGCGGACCAATGTTTTGGAAAAGACAAATTTTTTTACGATATTATTTTCAAAGATATAAAGGTCAAGTTTGTTTTTTTAAATGGAACTATATGTTTTTCTTCAGATCATTGGATACTGCTTCTCAAGATGAATTCATCAACCTTTAATATTGTTGCGAGTCTTTTCTAGCGGTGCTGGGAAAAAGGCATTGGTTTGGTGCCCGTGCAGCTCTGCTTGTTAATGCGCGAATTTTCAAAATAAAAACTGATGCTTGGTTAAAACTCTCGAATTTATTCTCTGAACGTTTCAAAGTATTCAAGAAGACGACCGAAATCAGAATGATCTAGAGTTCCCAAATTGTCCTCCGAGTTCCCCGATGTGATTGATTGCGAAATCCCCTCCTGGTCCTCCCATAGATCCTTGTAGTCCAATCAGGGTGGGGGGGGGTCTCCGGTCCAAGGGGTAGGTTGTCCTTCGGGTGTCCCTCCACCCTAATGAAGTGTCGGCCATGTTTTCTCTCCATCTCGGGTGGTGGTGGAAGCGCGCTTTTTCGTTACGACAGCGGGTTGCGCATGTGGGAAGAGAAAGTAGATTCTGCTCTGAGGATTGAGTGAGCAACCCTCGGAGGAAATTTATGACTTCCTTAACATTCCCAGTCCCATCGAGGTGATTGACACTTGTAACTACTGACAAGTGCAAGGAACATCTCAATAGGCTCGTGCCTTAAATTGAAACTCGCGATTCGTTTCGGGGTCTGCTAATCTGTTCCTTTTCCTGTTTTCGAGTTCTGCCTAAAACCTTTCCCGTCTATGCCACCCGCGTCGTGCGTCTTAATAATGCATCCTTTTTCGATCTTTTATACAACGGTCCACTTTCAAATTTCGCACCTAGTTTACCTATCGATACTATATCGTTTTAAAGCTACGTTCGCCTGGTCACGTAACAATGTACAGTAAATCCTCCATCATTGGCCTTCAGCTCGGAATCGAATAGGAACAGTTTGGGCATACCGAGACTACATTTCCAGCCTCGCAGCTCGCAGCTCGCCTTTGAGGTTCGCCAAACAAAGACAAGGACAGCGAATAAAAGAGAAGGATGGAACGAAAGTCGAGGCAACCGAGAGATTTAAATACCCGCGTACCAAATGTTATAATAAAGACGACACTTAAACTTTTTCATTTTTAACTTTTTCTGTATGAAAAAGTTTATAACATATTGATGAGATTGTTCCGATAAAAATGAGAAGAAACATGATATAATTTGGATCACATTTACTTATTAATACTTATCGAGTAACTCATTTCATTATCGCTTCGAATGTATTACAAAAACGGATTGCTAGCAAAATACATGAAATATATCTACACATTGTCCGTCGAATATAAGCTGTGCCTGGATAATGTGGGGGAACAGCCTACGTTCGATGGTAGTGTGAAAATCATGCCTACATTTTACGGACGTAGGGGAAGCCTACGTTTGACGGATGTGGAGGTACAGCATGTTTAAGACTATATATGTACCGAATATCAATTCCATTTTTCAACTCAGTAAAATTTTCGGAAAAGTTTTAAAAATTTTTAACATTTTTTTTTATTTTTCCACAACTTTTCTATTATTTTTGACAAAATGACATTTTGATTCCTTGGAACGTGTAGAATCATATTGTGAACGATTTTTTCTTTGGTGATGAGTACCAAAACTTGCGTATTTTTAACATTGTCCTTTGGCTGCACGTGCCAAGTGCAAGGAAGTTAAGTCATACGTGTTAAAGAAAAATGATACAGATCCTTCGAGAATTTGTTTACAATTTTTAATATTACAAAATTAATTTTTTAATTCAAATATATATTTTTTTATTTGCGCCATCCATACAGAATACATGTTTTTGGATATATTAACCATACATTTACATTTATGGGCATCCCTTCCTCTTGTTGCTCTTACACTTCTCTTTCCTCCTCCATCCGTTATCAGCCTCTTACTCCTTCTTCTTGCGTACTTCTACCTCGTACATTCTGGAGTATTCGCAGGCTTTAGCGTTGAGCTCTCCAGCCAGCATTTTCTCAATTTCTCTTTCCAAATTCCTCTCTCCTCCAAGTCCATTTAGCCATTCCCTCATTTCTTCCGTCGCTTTTGCGCGCATTCCCGTGCATTTCCACATGTGCAGCCATAGTTCATCCTCTAAGCCACACATGCATTTTTCATAGTCTTTCTTCCTATATTTTATATTCCCTACGTTACCACATCTTACAAGGAGAGTGCAAGACCTTCGTCTCACCGATTTAGTTGAAACTTTGCACACATCTTGACCATCACATCTCTTTAACTAATAATATAAAAAAGAGTTCGTGTTCGTTAAAAAATTTGCCCCCTTGTACCATGCAATTTTCATATAAACAATTTTTTTGTATCTTTAATACTTGAGAAATTACGGGCCTGTATCACTTTGGCGCGGACACCCTGTATATACAGGGTTATCCATTTAACTCCGGACCCGCGCTCGCGAGAACAGATGAGAATGGCAACAACGCCACAAGTATTCTCACAACTACATTCAACTGTCGATACATCTACCATCTATTGGCTGTAGGTGGACGTTTTGGGGCCTATGTAGATGCTAGTCCAGGACACAAGGCGTTTTTGACTGTCGCCAGAGGACTTTAAATGTGACGTAACAGAAGGGGAAAGAAACGACACTCGTTTTAGGAGCGCTATACAGTGCGATCGCGCTGCTCCCGTTCCGTATCGAAAAATGCCACTGTCCCGCCACGGTAGTCCTCATTGACGGTGGGCATGAGTTAATGAAAATAATTTTATCATTGACTATTTCTTGCGAAGAATATAATTCAAACGGAGAAAAGATAGATTTGGGGGTTTAAGTCATCATTTTCCTGATTTCGAATTTGTTTAAAAAATACGGACTTTTGAATTTTGCAATTTTTGCCTATTTTCACGAAAACAAACTGTACTTATGAATTTTTATCTCGGAAACTACTTGTCCCTTTTAATTCCAGTTCCAGTGGTAGGTGGTCTGACTCTTCTCTCATACCTATTGATAGCCATCTTAACGGTAGCTGTTCCGCTGTTTCTTTGGCGATTACGTAGTCCAGGACCGATGAGCCTCTGCTTCCTATATAAGTGTTCCTCCCCAGCTTATCTCCTTTCATTCTTCCGTTTAATACGATTAGCCCATATTCTTCACAGAAGTTTAACAATCTTCTTCTTTCGGCATTCAGCAACCTGTCCTCCGACCTTCTTTCTCATTCTTCTTCCTCCGTTATCTCTGTTCTCGCCTTTTCTTCTCCAATTCGCGCATTCCAGTCTCCTATCATTAGCAAGTTTTTGTTCTTCCGTATCTCCTCCTCAACCAACTCTTTTAGCTTTTTGCTTACGGTTGTCATCCCTACATTGTTATATACTGCTATAATCGTCATCTTTGTTTCTTCTTCTGTCGCTACAAATCCATATTCCCACTCTTTTACAATGAATTCTCCACTGTCTTTCCTCAACCCTAATAGTTGTCCTCCTTTCGTTCTTCCTCTGGTCTCTTCTCTTATTGTATAATACTTTTGACCCACCACTTAAACTCTACGTCTAACTTACTCACTAATTCTTTGGCATTCTTTTTCTCTAGCCACGTCTCTTGTAGCATTATTAAGTCAAATCCTCTCTGGTACTCCTCTGCTTCAAATATGCTCTTTGCGCCTGCAATATTCCAACTTACAGCTTTTCTTATTCTGTCCCTCCATCCACTTCTCTCCTTCTCCAAAAATTTGTTCTCCTGAATTCTTCCTTCTCTTCGTTCCACTTCCAACATTCTCCGTTCACTCCCACCTTCTGATATCCTACTCTCACCTTGTTTCCATTGTCTCTCTCCTCTCTTACTTTTTCCTTCACCATTTTTTGTATCCGTCTTTCTTCTTTGGTTAAATCGTCGTCTATATAGATTTGCGTTCCTCTCAATAGCCTCTTTTTTTCCATAATTGCTTTCTTTCTTCCTATGTTATTTAGTCTTACTAGCACTCCCTCACTGTTGTTTGCTCCCATTCTTATCCTTTCTGTCGTTTCTATCTTCTCTTGCACTCCCAGCCTCTTCGCCAGTACTTTTTCCACTTCGCTCTTCATATTCCCCTCCTTTAGTTCCATCCCTTTAATCACGATATTCAGTCTTCTCTCCTTTCTTTCCTTCATTTCTAGTGTTCGTTTAATTTCCTTTAGTTCTCTGTTTCCGTCACTGCTCCCTCCCCTGCTCTCCGCCGATTTTATTCTTGTTTCCATTTCATTCCTCCATTCTTTTATCTCATGGTCCTCTCCCTTCGTCTTGTCGTCCAGCCATCTCAGTCTTCTGTTCATATCCTCTTTCTCTTTCTCCCATTTTTCCTCTTTTCTCTTCATTTCTTGCCTCAGCTCCTCTATTTTCTCTCTAAATATCTCCCAGCTACGTTTAAACTCTTTCTTAATCTCGTTTTTTAATCCTATTCCTTGCTTTTGTATGCTTCTTAAAATTCTTTTCTCAATACCTGTCATTTCCTGTTCTGTCGCTTCTATCGTATTCTCTTCCACCTCTTCCTCATTATCCTCTCCATCTGACTCCTTCGGCCTGATTTCCTCCTCTCTCCCCGCGTTTCCATCTATCTCCTTTTTCCCAATTCCCTCCATCTTCTTCTGTGCCTCGTCTTTCTGTTCGCTTTGCGAAGTCTTTCCTGCGAGCATCATTTTCCCTGTTGCTTCCTTTTTCTCCAGCCTCAATTTTCCCCAGGTTTTGATTGATTCCGCCTGTTTTCTCATTTTCTCTGCCGTTGTCGGTCTTCCCCTTCTTCCTTTTCCTTCTTCCCCTTCCGGCTCGATCGTTTGCTGGTAGCTTCTTGCTTTCGACATAGTTCCCACACTTGCCGCTTTAGCGCTTCTCGCTTCTTGCTCACGGTAGTAATCCTGACCTCACACTTTTTCCGAATTAATTCTTCCTTGTAATATGTTTACTTTTTCTTGCTTCTTTTCGCTAATACTTCCCGTCATTCTCTGTACTTTCCTCTTTCTTGTACTACAGATTCTACTTCCTATTCCGCTTTTCTTTCCTCGCTTCGTTTATCTTAACTTCGGAGCTTCAGCTTTTTTTTTATTTTTTACGTGGAGGAAACCTTCAAAAGGCACCCCGGACGGGGGGGGGGGGGGGGGGGGGGGGGGGGGTGTCCTGGGCAGTGCGGGATTTTTACCCGGTAAAACCTCCACGGTGACCTATCCTTTGGCGTGTAAGGGAGGGCTCCGGGAACCCCATAAGAACACGATTCGGAGCCCTCCCAACGCCGAGGCACGAAACCGCCCCATCCTCGGGGGTCGTAACGGACCCCCTTCATACCTCCAGGCGACGTTGCATCGGTCACCCAGCAACGCCGCCTCCACCTCAGGATCGCTGACATCGGCGGACGGGCCCCCACCCTGTTCCGCCTGCGATCCCGTGCGATCGTGGCGAGGAACACAATATTCTGCGCCACGATCGCTCTTGCGTCGGCCATAGCCAACCGACGAAAGCCGGCTTCGTTCGGTGGAGGGAATACAACCTCTTGTATCATCAGCATCACGCGCTCGCAGAATGAGGCCATTGCGCTCCAGGCGCTACTGCTGCCGACCATTTTACTCGCGATGGCCGACAGCGACAAATCCGGCCCGACTTCGTTTTCGAGAACACGGCGCTCCTCGGCCCATGCCGAGCACACTTCTAGGGTGTGTTGCGCCGTGTCCTCATCCGCCCAGCAGTGACGACACTCTGCCGGAGGCCCCAACACCGATCCCTGCGGAACCCCGCAATACATCCTTCTTTGGGCCGTAGCCCCATACTGGGCCGGCCACTCCACCCACCCATCGCTCAGGTAGGCCCGCACGATCCGCCTCAGGTAGGGAGGCACCCGATGATACTCGAGCGCCTCACCTATCCTGTCCCTAGGGCAGGGAATTAAAGGCGTTGACGATGTCCAAGCTCACCGCCAACGCCACCCCGCCCCGAGACACAGCCTCGTCCGAGAGGGACCTGACTCGACGAATCGCATCGATTGTCGAGTGTCCCTCCCGGAAGTCGTATTTGGCAGTCGGCCAAGTTGGGACCCACCCTCGCGTGGTGTCCGGCGAGGCGGCGAGAGACCATTCGGTCAAATAGTTTCGCCACCTCGGCGAGCAGACAAATCGGCCGGTAGGAGGAAGGCGCATCCGCCGGCCGGCCCGCTTTACGGAGGCAGATTAACCTCCCCCGTTTTCACCCCGGGGGGACCTGGCCAGACTCCAGACAGCCGTCGAATAGCCGCCGGAGCCTGTTGTCCAGGACGTCCGCGGCCAAAACCCAAGCTCGGCCCGGGATACCGTTCGGGCCCGGTGCGGTATTCTTCTTCGTACCGAGCCTCCGGACGACCCAGGCTAGCTCGTGTTATCCCCAGCTCAGCGGATCGTGTCCGCCGGTGCATCCGGGAGCCGTCGCTCCTCCCCAGTAACGGGGAAGAGGGTGTCGACGACTACCCTTAGCAGCTGGGGGTCCATGCTCTCCGTGACCGGGGGAGCCCGTGGTCTGAGTTTTCCCAGTACCACGTGATATGGGCGCCCTCATGGGTCACGGTCCAGAGTGGCGAGGAGATCTCCCCACCCTCGGGCTTTGGCCGTCCTGATGGTGAGCCGCAGGACACCGCGCGCTTCGCAGTAACCGTCCTGCAGCTCCGCCATCCTCGCGGCGTCGTGTTGCCTCCTGCGGCGGTAACGAGCGCAGAGGCGGCGCGCGCGGATGCAGGCTGCACGCAGCCCGGCAATCTCGCGCGACCACCAATATACCGCCCGCCGAGGCGCGGCACTGGCTCGGGGCGTAGCGACGTCACACGCCGACGTCATCGCACCCCGGAGCCAGTCCGCTTCCTCAGCGATGTCTCTCCATGCCGGCGCTTCCGGCCAGGAGATAGCGAGGACGGCAGCCATCAGGGCGTCCCGGTCCAGGCGCCGAAGCGCCCATCGCGGCGGCGGGCTGCCATCTCGCCTACGGGGTCCGACCCCAGGAGGGACGGCGGATACACCCATGAGGATGTGGAGGTGGTCCGACGACACCACCTCCTCCGCCACCCTCCAGCCGGAAACACGGTGCGCGGCGGTTGCCGTAGGCCAGGTGAGGTCCACTATGGACCCCGCCTGCCGCCGCACGCACGTGTTCACGGTGCTCTGGTTCAATAACCAGAGACCGTACCCCGCATCCGACTCCGCCGCGGTCTCGCCCCTCGCGTCTGTCCTGGGGTTCCCCCACGCCGTAGACTTGGCGTTGAAGTCCCCCGGGACAAGCACCGGACGAGGCAAGCATCGGGAGATGCATGTCCCGACCTCGTCCAGGTACTCCTCGAAGGCCTCGAGACCGCACGAATCCCCTGCCGCTCTCCAGTAACGAGAACGGCGGGGATCCCCAACCCCACGCGATCGCCACGGTTCCGCACTCGTCTCCCTTCCAACTAGGGTGATCTGGGACGACGTACGGTTCCGCGACGATCGCCAACCCCACCTCCCACTCCGCCAGGGTCTGGACTAGGAGGTCCTGTGCCCCGGCGCAGTGGTTGAGGTTCGTATGGAGGAGGCGAGACGACGCGATTTTTATGCCGTCGTCATGGCCTCCTCCTGGCCTCCCTCTCGTTGGGCTGGCGCAGTCGCCAGCCCACCTTCCGGCCTCGCGGCAGGGGGTGGTTTCGCCCCCTTGCCCTTCCGGCCTTTCAGGGAGGGTGGTGCGTACCCTTTGCCGCCAAGCCTGTGCTCGGCAGGTATCCCCAGGTCCGTACATAACGGACACTTGGGAGTGGCCGAACACAGGCTCGCATGGTGCGCCGAGTCGCCGCAGACGTAGCATCTATTGCTCCTGTCTACGGCGCTCGTGCACCGCTGCCTGACATGCCCTACTTCCAGGCAGCGATAGCAGTGCAGTGGGCGGGCCTCCAGGGCCCCAACACGGGCCGAGGACCAGCCCACTCTGACCCTCCCGGACGCCGTGATTTTTCGGACGGCAGTTAGGGGGCATTGATCCCAAATGGTTCCGAGGCCGGAGGGGGAGGACCGGATCAGTCCAGTCTTCACCTCCCCGACCCCGCAGTCCCCGCCGCCGCCACCGTGGCCACCACATCGCCCGAAGTGACCGAGTCGTCCAGCCCCCTTATGCGCATATCTACGCGTTTTGTGGGCAGGGCGACTCGGACCTCCGTTCCTGCGAATATCGCCGAGAGTTGCCCAGCGCCTGGGCCTTCTCTCGGATTTCTTTTCCGGGGACCTCTAATTACTGCCGGTCAGCGTGACTGCGGCAGTCCTCGCCGGGCACCCCAGTACCGCCTTTGCCGTCTTTTTCGCCGGCTCCACCCGCCGTGGGGCCGCCGGCGCGCTAGCGGTCGGCTGTGCAGCGGCCGCTATCGACTTCTTGGCCGCCTTCTTGGCCCTCTTGCCGACCACCTAGGCCCACGTCTCCACCCTTACCGCGGCAGGGGGCGTGGGTTTGGCCGGCGTTGCCGCAGAGGGCCTCGTCTGGCTGACCGCCTCTTCTACCTGGGGTGTGGGGACTACAGCCTTCCGCTCGCTCCGGTGACAGGCCCTGCCGTTGGGGCGCTGGGCACTGCCGAGGCGCCCGTCCGAGGTGGAGGCCCGCCGGAACGAGCAGGCAGGATCTCCCTTCGGAATGCGGCCATCTTGGCCTCCACCAGCGCCCCGATGCGTTCCATTAGGACGTCGTCGGGACGTCTGCTGTCGGCGGCCGCACTCGGCGCGCTCCTCGTGGTCGCTAGCGGAGGAGGAGGCGGCGCTGCGGCGCTGGCGCGCGACCCGACCACTCCACCCCTTCCTCCGCCCGGCCCAGCAGGTGTCGGGGTTTCCACTCTCCCTTGTGGAGCACCTGAGCCCGAAGTTGGGGGGGGGGGGGGGGGCATGGTGTTAAGTCGCCCTTTGAGCTCCGCCATCTCCCCCCTGTGGTTGTCAACCTCGGACGTGAGGGTGGTGACCCTGGCCTTTAGCTGGGTGTTAGCTATCTCCAGCTCCACGTCCGGTGACCTCTTTGCAATCTCCGCCACCGCCGAGATGGATGCCTGCGTGGCGGCCTTCAGAACCTTTATTAGCGTGGCTTTGAGGACCTTGCCTCTGGCCGTCACGCGCCAGACCAGGTTCATAAGGTCCGTCGCCTTTGCCTCCAGATCGGGGGTCGTTAGCGTCCACATGTGGCACGCTACGCGTTCCTCCACGAGGACTCTCTTCGAGAAGCACTCCGGAGGAATTATTTCATTTAATTCCTCCAGCTCGTCTGTCTCGGCGGCTGATTCTTCGGCTGCCTGCGTCTGGGAGGTCTTTGCCCCTCCCTCCCCCTCGTCGGACGCTGGCTGCGGAGCCCTCTTCCGCTTCCGCTTGTCGCGGTTCGCGGCGACGGTCGGAGTGGCCGATACGTCGGACTCCGCGTCACTCCATTTCGACGATTGGGAGGCTCCGTCTCCCGTATCGTTAATCGCGCTCGTGGTAGAGCACACCGAGCGCATAGAGTGCATCGACGGGGCCGGTGACACGACCCTGCTGCCCGGCGCCGGGGACACAACCCGGCTGCCCGACGCCGAGAGGCGCGCACATCTCCTCGGCGATGGTGCGAAGACTGCGTACACCGCGTCGGCGGCCGGTGGCAAGTCTGAGGCCTGCACGCCAACTGGGCCTTCGTTCTCCCTTATGGCCTCCTCTTCTCCCGCTATCGACTCGTAGGAGCCCGATAGCCGGTCCTCCTCGCCGTCTTTACCCCCCTTCCCAAGTGTTTGTTTGTTTAACTGAGACATTCTGGCAGGTATGTTATGCGAATACGCGCTTCGGGCATCATGCCACCCCTACCGCGGTAGGGGATCTATCCACGCTTAGTATTGATCCTAGGTATGGGTACCGAAGCCGAGAAGCGGTTTGTCAGGTGGTCAACCCTATCGGTACCAAGAATCTATGAAAAAGTTACGGGATAGGTCCGCTCCATAATGATGCTAAAGGTTTAACGTCACCCCTATCGAATGAGCGACACCCGGTCCGTCCGGATGCCTGATTCAAACCTCGGGCTAGACGCACCGGGGTACAATCCCCCCCGACAGGGATATGAGGAAATACTGACCAGGTAAACCTCCATTCCCCCGCCCAAACGCTGCGACTTCAACCCCTGCAGGGACTCCAGTCAGCTGATCCGCTTCCGCCTTCGCCAGTCGCGACGGGTCAGGCCGTCTTCGCCTCACAGCCTTTCGGCCACGAAGGACGCGTCTCCACCGCGACGAGGGGGGACTAATGCCCCGCCCGCCACGAGGGAGCCGCGCCCTCCGTGTAGGACTTACGCACCGGCGTAGCTTTCTCGCCACGACCGACTACTAGTTTTCACGGACCGACCCCTGTTGGGGGGCTACTACTCCACCCCGTGGTTAATCTGCCGGGAATATCCATCGCAGGTTGACCGAGGTCCATTCACACACACATACACACACACATTCACACAATCGCCGCCCCCCGTTAGTACAGAGTCTCCGGTACAGTTTGGCACGTCACCTTTTCAGGCCGCCCCAGTGCGTCCACCATCGGCCAGAGGGGTGAGCTCGAAGGGCTGTCGCCCCCCGCTCTCATCCTCGGGCAGATAGCTTACGCGTCTGCCATCGGAGCTTCAGCTACTACCACTCTCCCACCCAAAAAATCCAAAGAACTTCTTAATTCAAATATATTAGCCTGGTTTCGTGAAAATAGGCAAAAATTGCAAAATTCAAAGGTCAGTATTTTTTAAACAAAGCAAAATGAGTTATGCGATAAGTATGAAATAAGTAAATGTGGTCCAAATTATTTCGTATTTGATGTCATTTTAACCCTTTGCAGACGGCAGACGCATATATGCGTTCAAAAAGATCGTTCACCGTGTTACGAGTCAGGGCCGTGAGCAACGCGTGAGGCCGGCGAGGGGTATTTTGCAAGGAATATGGTTTATCAGTTTGTTAGTGTGGTACGCGGACGAACCTGATGCGAAATCAGGGAGCCTCTAGGATGAAGACACGTGCGGACGAATCTGATGCGAAATCAGGGAGTCGCAGGAAACGTTAGTTAAGCCTCGTAACTCTAAATTAAAAGTCGATATAACTCGAGCGGTAAAGTTATATCGTGTGGAAACGTTCAACTACTATTATAAGGATTGCTGGTATAATTTATGGGTTTTGAAAGAGATTATATAATTTATAAAAGAACACCAAATGTATATTCAAAAGTCAGTTTTGGTTACAAGTGTATATGTGTGTGTATCCCGAATAGTTTAATATTTCTATTACCTATGTGGTGGACGCTCGGTGTTGCCGCACTGGCAATGCGGGGACAGAAGAGCGGTTTAAGAAAAATGCCAAATAGATTTTCTACCGAACTCGCGGATTCTATAAGGTTAACTGTTGATTCGAAAGGGAACTTGAACCCGATCTCAGTAGATGCAACCAACTCTTTAACGAACGTAATGCGACGTGACGTTACGAACGACTTTTCAGTTCTGCCCGAGAGGGTTAAAATTTGAGGGTTTATACAGGGTGTTTCACCACCCCTGTCAAAAATTTTAAGGGGCGATTCTACAAGCCAAAATAAGACGAAAATCAGGAATACAAAAATCGCGTCCGAGGCTTCATTTTTGAGTTATCGATGTGTAAAAAACGGGCTAAAAACGCCTGTCCAGCGGCAGCACTCCATACACGCGCAGTGTCTGCCATCGCGCGCCAAGTTCTCCGTATAGAGTGCTTGCTTACCGGTGTAACAGAAACTGTGGCATACCATACGATGCGACAAGTCATTACATTCTTGCGACAATTTATGAAGAAGCACACACTTTTCGTTGACGGCATTGAACCTGCCTACTTGAAAAAAGCCACAAGGGCATATCAAAACCCGCCTCACGGGATTCTCAAGCAGAGAGGGTGAATGCAATTTCTAATTGACGATTTTGTCCAAAAAAATCACCCACACGCGCTTACACACGCACCGCGATTATTGTATTCGCAAGTGTTCATGTGTACACGCACCACGATCGTCCATTTCATCACACACACGCATCGCGATTATTTCATTCGCAAGTGTCCATGAGAATTACACGCACTATGATTGTCCCCTGCGCGAATGTCAACAAAAAAATGTTCAAAGCATGCACAAAATTTCGCACCTGAAAACACACGCCAGGCGATTGTCCCGTTCGCGAGTGTCCACTTAATCACACACATACGCACTGCGATTACTTTACCCACGAATGCGAGATTACTTTACTCACGCATAGAAAAATGCTACAAATGAAAAAAATCTAAAAAGCTAGAACTAAGCGTTTTCCTTCCTTGGGCGCGAGCTTGAAAAATTTAAAGAAAGCGAACGGAAAAATATTCTTCATACGTAACAACCGTGTGCTACGGCTCACCGCACTGGCCTAGGCACATGCGCACATATTTAGACGAATTATCGTCTTTGCTTATTTCATTACAATATATATGTCTCATTACATATTTTGCAATTTTAAAGGACTAAAAGAACTGAGCAATCGACATCAACTATATAATTATAATTAATTATTAAATTAAACACGTGTTATACCTCGGAAAATTTTAGCACATGCTGCACGAGTTTTCCCGAAGCTTTCCAGCCTCAAAGGGTTAATCGGAAAAATCTTACCAACATGTTAAACAAATTTTCAGATAAAAAAAAGTAAAATTAAAAAGCTATGTTATTGTATTATGAACTGCCAAGCCGTGAACTGTCGTCAAAAGAACCGCCGCCGCGTACCGCATTACACAAATCATAGACTTGACTGACTGTGCCATGGGCGTAGGAATAGCATACTGGAAAGTGTGAGGGAACCACCAACAGGGACAATGTGGGAAGCTTTACTGTAGTCGTCAACCTGAATCCTGCCTCCCGAGAGCCGCTACGAAAAGCGGCATTCCCATCTATGATGCAAGGTTCTGTGACGCGGAACGCAGCGCCACTGAGCGCCACGCGCACGTGGCCGTTTTGTCAGTCATTGACTCGTTTGAATTTTTGATTCGTGACCTAACAAAATTTCTTCGACTTTAACGCTTATAATAACGCTAATGCAAAAATGATACCAATACGAATATAATACTATGAATAATATTCATGTATTCCAAATAAATATTGCTACAAAATGCCTTTTCTAGCTCGCGTTTGTTTCTGTATCACAATAATAAAAATAGTTACATTCATTATTTTGCAAGACATAATTTCCTTATACAAGATGTTCGATAGTAGATTTCGTCTGTCCATCCCACTGGATTTTAAAAAGGTTATTCGCATGAGATGCGTCGAGAAGTTTTCGTTCCGCCCGCACCACCCGGCAGAGTCGCATGTTTTGATGTTTACATAAAGACAATTTAGATACGGAAGGATCGACGATCCGCACGATGACTGAAACTGTCGTAGTTACCATTTGTGATCGAGACATAGACTGCATTATACGATGGGCCGTACTATAACAGACTTTTTTAAAGGACAGATTATTGTCCTCCATCAAGAAGGATGGGATTACCTACGAATTGCCAATTCCGTAGGCTGTAGGGAAAATACGGTAAGGAGATATGTTAAAAGATTTATTTTAAACGGCATAGACGGTATGAAAGATCGGCGCCAAGTAGACTGTGACACAAAACGCATGACTTCCGCGGACGAAGACATTGCGATTCTAAATGAAGTCGATGCACATCCTTTTGCATCTGTGGTTAATATTACCGCGGGTCTCAATTTGTCAATATCACCTGTTACCTTTAGACGTAGATTATGGGACGCCGGTTATCGTTCCCGCCGACCCGCGCGTAAAACTGACATGTTGGAAAGGCATCGCGAGGACCGCGTCGCGTTTGCCTTGCAACATTTAGTGATACGCAGACTCAATGGGATTGCACGATTTCCATAGATCAAAAAGTGTTTTCTACCGCGGCAAATCACATGCGTTACGTATGGCGTCCAGTTTCTGAAATGCGCAATGATCCGAAGTATGCGGTCCCACGTACAGATAGTAACCGCATTACTTACGCGTTGTGGGCGTGGGTAACAACACATGGCCCTGGAGAACTTCTGGAAGTATCGTCGCACATGGACTCTTCTGAATATATTGATATATTGGACAACTCTTTTCTGCCCAGAGTCCGGTCATTATATCCATAAGAACATGTGCCCGTACTGAGAGTTGTCCAGGATAATAGCGCAGTACGCACCTCCGCGGCTGCGCAAGCGTGGTTCAATAGACATCCTGATATTCAGCTCTTACAGTGGCCAGCAAAGTCACCAGATTTGAATATAATAGAGAATGTTTGGGCAGAATTTGTTTGAATCTGGAAACCCGTGGACAATATAAGATCGCGGGCGTCTATTGTCTGCCATGTGAAGTGGGCATGGGAGCACATGCGTAGAAATCCCACTTTCTTTTGTAATTTAGGAGAATCTATCCCTAATCGTCTATCTCAAATTATTGAGAAAAACGGTTTCTGGATAGATTACTAAACTTTTTTTTTCCGTTTTCCAAATTTTATGTACCGACATCTATATAGCCGTCCTAATTTTTTTTATTTTATTTACTATGAAGCATAATAAGGAATCTTAATATTTTTACCGTGTTCATTCGGGACTAGATATACCACAAAATCCAGTCAACATCTCTACCAATAAACGGCCTTTTTCAAGACCACTAAAACTACAAGGTAGGATCATGACTGTTTTTCAAACAACACTCAAATCAGCATATTAAATGTAATTTAATGTGTCCCTGGTTTTTCTTATTTACCGCCTCATGTAATCATTTTACTGTTACTTGTAGACAAGTAGAAAAACTATTTTCATTATTGCGATAAAGAAACAAACGCGTGCTAAAACAGTCATTTTGTAGCAACATTTATTTGGAATTCACGAATATTATTCATAATATTATATTCGCATTGATATCATTTTTCCATGCACATTAGTATCATTTTTGCATTAGCGTTATTATAAGCGTAAAAGTCAAAGAAATTTTGTTAGGTCTGTTAGCGTCAACCCCTTTGTAAGGTGACGTACGTGTTACGAGCGACGTGCATGTCAGGACGATCGAGCGGCATTTTCAAAAACGGCTATTGAAGTTGGCTGCGGCATTTCTAATGCCTCGAAAGGAACCTCCGGTAGCCGACTGCGATGCACGAGCGCAGACAAAACAATTACGTGTTCGCGTTTAGAAAAATACATTGCGACGCCGGGCAAGTAGACGCGACGGCTATTATTCTGTCGTGTATCGCGAAGCGAAACGGTCAAGTAGAACGAGAAAAAACGGGACAATATTCTTATACATTCTAACTTTTCTGACAGGTCGGAAGTCAGAAATTCCAACGAGTCGATGACTGACAGAACGGCCACGTGCGCGTGGCGCTCAGTGGCGCTGTGGTCCGTGTGGCAGAACTTCGCATCATAAATGGGAATACCACTTTTCGTAGTGGCTCTTGGGAGGCAGGAGTGGGGTTGGTAACTATTCTGATCGTCGGTGTATACATCCGATTTTTGGTGGTTCCCGAGATATTGCGCTTACAAATTTACTGATTTTCAACGGAAGAAGTTCTGCCGAATAGGAAATACCGGTGGTAGCTTTGTCCGCACTTGAAGTGCCACGTGTTAGACATTGCCACAGACGGGATATAAGAATAGACCAATCATCTTATGGACCCTCGTCACACACGGGATATAAGAATAGACCAATCACCTTATGGACTTTCGTGGCCCAACGTAACCATCGACAAACTACAGAATAGACCTATCATCCAATGTATTTTTGTGTCACACGGGTTTAGGGCTCTAGAGCCCTCTTACCATTTTCGTGTCACACCCAACGTTACCGGTTCAGTCTAAAATAAAATTACAACACTACGACTGGTAGGAATTAAAATTAAATATCACGTGGAACATTTAAAGTTTAAAACGGTCTGAATATTACGACTAACCTCCAAAAATATGTTGCATAATTCCATTTACTAATACATTTTCGTAGAAAAACAATTTGTACTTATTTCCATAAATTTATATAAACAAAATTGAAGTACCCATATTTTTTAAAATGTAAACTATTAAAAATTGTGTATTAATCGTTGAAATATGCTTTCTGATTTTCATTCTTTCATAACATATGGTAAGACTGGATTTTTCAAGCCAGTTTTATAAACGTTCTACAATATTTGCTCATAAAATTTTGGGCCTGTTTTTAAATAAACTGCAATATAATATTTTCTCTATTCTTATCTCTCTTCTAAATATGGAAACTCAGGTTATCATTATTCACATTGTTTCTGAAATTGTTCAGAAGGTATCGACCCTTTATAACAATCCATTAGTCGGCACTTGAAAGGAATAAAGAAGGCATTAATATGCAGTATTTGTTTCGTCAAGTTCTTTTATTATGACTAGGACGTATTCAGGACACACTGAATTCCTTGCTTTATATCTTTATTGTTCTGTGGTAAGTCTTATTCTGAGGACCAGTCACATCACACACGTGGGGGCGCTCTGTGCACACTCACACACACACACATACATTCTCCCTACTTCTATGTATCTATATCAACAACAGTATTCAATAATGAAAAATAAACTTTTTAATATTTTTTTGTTTTATCATACAAACATCTATAATGTATTTGTAAGATTGTTTTCATAATATGAAACCAAATATAACGTAATTTAGTATGAGGAAGGTACGGCAAAGATTGCGACAGAGAAAGTTAATATAATAACATATTCCTTAAAAGCCCAACGTATAATACGATAGCGTACGTTTTGTCGAAGTGTGGCCTTTTTCTCACCGATTGTTGAAGTCAAGGCCCTTGAGAAGTTCGTTTTTGTTTTTAAACAAATGCCGTTCACGGAAACGTGTTGCACCTGAAGGCAAAAATTTATGCGCCTCGACATATTTTGCAAGTAAAGTTCGTCAAATGCGGCGTGTACTCTTACAAAACTAAAAAAGAAAACTTATTATTTTTTCAGCACTTGTAAAACCATGTACATATACCAACATTCTCTTGTAGAAGCAAATGGGTAGTCTTTAACAGCATATTAACAATTAAAATTAACGCTTAACATTCTTAATTATACATATATGTAATTCATTTTTCCATTTATATTAGAATATTAACGTATATTTGGAGATTAGTCATTTTGTCTGTCCCGTACGAATGGCATTTAAAAAATACGTGAACATTTTTTGTTGACATACGTTGAAAAAACTATTAAATCATAAAAAAGGTTAGCTTATGAGTAAAAGTAATGAAAAAAATTAAACGTGCATCAGGGACTTGAAGTCACTCTAAAAGAAAACGTAGCTAGAATTTCGCAGTTCAGCGTTGAACCGCTGCGTCAAAACAATTTGTATCTGATAGGTACGGAGTGTGTAGCGGACAGAACCGGGAGAGCATATTTTTATTTTCTTTCGAGAAAAATTTTCCTCTTCCGAAGCTTTCGGGCCCCAGCAGCAGAATCTTTAGACAAAAGGGAAATAACATCTGTGTTGCAGGTCCACGGTGGTCCTGTCCAGTTGCGTTGTCGCGTATATTGGCGAGCACCCTAGGCGACCCTTTGCTCAGTAGCGGTACAGGAGAAAGAGCTTCCCACCACTCGCTTAACTCGCTCTTGTTCCTTGCGTGCGAAAACAGGAAACGAGAGTGAATTAGGTTAGTGGTGGGAGGCTCCTTCTCCTGTACCGCCCGTGAGCAAAGGGTCGCCTAGAATATTCGCCAGTCCACATAATTTTCGTTTTTCGAGAAAAGATTTTCCTTTTTAACATTCATATTAGACGAAGTATGTATTTTCAATTATTTCTCGTGTTGTTGAGAAAATATATCGAAAATGGTTTACTCAAGATGAATGTGCTGTACATCGTAAGCAAATGGTATACAGAGTAGCCTGGTAGACTGTTATGCTTATTTGCACGACAGGCTGCATAGGTCGCATCCCTACAAGATATCCTCCCTTCCTCCTTCGGAGCCGGGCTGAAAAGTTGTGCGGCTAGCGGCGGCGTTTGAGAAACATGATACATTTCTCGAAGAGTGAGCCATCCTTTAACGGAAATAAAAAATTGTTTGTTTTGCATTGTACATTCATGACTGGGGCTGGGGTGGTAGGTGCCAGGCCGCCACTGGGTGAGTAGCAACACCCCCCCATCCGAGCTGGATCCCGGTAAACTAACCCACCCGTGTCGGTTTGGAGATGTGACAGCATCTCGAGCGGGCAGCGAAGCTCTGGTAAGTGGCCCGCGAGAGTGCGACCAGTTGTACTTGGGCCTAAGGTCCGAAAACTGGTACCATGGGGGTCGGTGTACCCGCGGACGGGGTTTCCGCCCCGTGCCGTACCGACCATTGGCGTTGGATTCGTGGTGGCAGTGGTGACCCCATATCGCGGGGTAGAGTGGCTCGGGCCGCTCGACGTGTGAGCAGCGGAACTGCTCGGGTGCCAGCCTGCAGAGCTGGTAGAGGTTTAGAAAGGCCTTGCCTCGACCAAAGGTCGTTTCCTGGACTGTCATTCGAGGGCGGATTGGTAGTTTGGGTGCATGTCCTGCACTCAAATGCGCTGATTGAGCGTATCTCAATCCCACGCCCGTGGGGGCCGAGTGATGAGACCCTAGGGATATATACCGCACGTTAAACTCGACACCTAGTTGTACATTCATGACAATGCTATTAATAGATAGATGAAGTTTTCCCAATTAAAATGAGTCCAAACACGATCACATTCGGACTATTTGTTATCAGAGACATTCCGACTGTCCAATCTTGTGTTATGCAAAATTTTAATAAAAAATGAACCGAATGACATCGTGTTTGGACTCATTTTTATTGAAAAAACCTCACCTATTCATGTGTACTATTTTCATAAATGTATTATAAAAAATAGACAAATTTTCTTTTTCGTTATACGATGACTCATTTGCGTCAACGGAAAAACTGTTTGGCAGCGGCCAACTGAAACCTCGCCGGTGCTCTATCTCTCTCCCTCCCAGAGAGGGATGACAACTTGCTCTAGCACGGTTGGCCGAAAATTCTCGGTCCTGAATGCTCTTTCAAGCAACCATGGAACTCTCTATTGGTTTTGGAAAATCTGTTGCACAAAAGCGAATTCATCTTCAATACAGACATTTGAGCATAGCTCTTACGCGAGCCGAACATGTGAAAATCGGGCGCATGATAAACAAAGTGAGACAAAGTATCAAACTTTGTTGTCTCTGTCAGAATGATTTTCGCGTAAACGATCTCGTGCCGTTTCTCGCTTGTGCCAGAGAAGTCAAGAATTGGGATACACGAGATGCAAGGGTCAGAGCGTCGCGTGCCACTTGACGGGGACCCTGCCACAAATTAGGAAGGGGCCAAGCGTGTATGTCCGAGATTCTCTTAGCAAGAGGATTTTTCACGAGGAAAAGCCTAAAAAATGTAGCGAGTGTTGCGAGAGAATAAATACCGATTCCTTGTATTTCAATTTGGCGTGAATTATATGTTTTATGTCTCACGTTGATTTTACACCTGCTTTCATTCTCTCTTTTTTTCAATTGTGCTGTAAAAAGTAAGATGACTGTTTTCTTATATCTAGGAATAATGAAAACAGTTCTATTGGATCTCTATCGTTTTAATTTTACTATTTATGCACTCAAGAAGTAGTTACATTATATGTATCTCACCATCAATCTCTTTCGTTATAATTTCTTGTATACTTCGTTATAAGTTTTTTTGTACACGTGCTTAAGTAAAAAAACGAAAAAGACATAAGTTAACTAATTACAAATTCAATCATTCTTAAAAGGTAAATTATTAGTTCGATGAATGTCAAAGAGTTCCCCAACTCCTTCAGCTACATTAAAGTTACCAACGCAATAAGATGTATTTCAGTATTTAGAATATATTTTATTATATTACAGGGTTAAATACTTTTCCTTGTTAGGAGTCGAGTACGAATTTAGTGACGTTACCGTCTTTGGTGGTTGGAATGTATTGTCACATGTTCTGAAATACCGACTTCTCGAAAAACCACAGGTTTTCTTGCGCCCTCTGCGTCTAGGGGTGGTGATGATGGGAATCAAATACATTCCAACCACCAAAGACAGTAACGTCACTAAATTCGTACTTGACTCCTAAACAAGGAAAAGTATTTAACCCTGTATTATAATAAAATATATTCTAAATTCTGAAATACATCTTATTGCGTTGGTAACTTTAATGAAGCTGAAGAAGTTGGGGAACTCCTTGACATTCATCGATCTAATAATTTACCTTTTAAGAATTATTGAATTTGTAATTAGTTAATTTATGTCTTTTTCCTTTTTTTACTTAAGCACGTGTACAAAAAAAAATTATAACGAAGTATACAAGAAATTATAACGAAAGAGATTAAAAGTTAGATACATATAATGTAACTACTTCTTGAGTGCATAAATAGTAAAATGAAAACGGTAGAGATCCAATGGCACTGTTTTCATTATTCCTAGATCTAAGAAAACAGTTATCTTACTTTGTACAGCACAATTAAAAAAAAAGAGGGAATGAATGCAGGTGTAAAATGAACGTGAAACATAAAACATATAATTCATGCCAAATTGAAATACAAGAAATCGGTATTTATTCTCTCGCAACACTCGCTATATGTTTGAGGCTTTTCCTCGAGAAAAATCCTCTTGCTAAGGGAATCTGGGACATACAGGCTTGGCTCCTTCCTAATTTATGGCAGGGTCCCCGTCAAGTGGCACGCGACGCTCTAGCCCTTGCATCTCGTGTATCCCAATTCTTGACTTCTCTGGCACAAGCGAGAAACGGCACGGGAACCTTTACGCGAAAATCTTTCTGACAGAGACAACAAAGTTTGATACTTTGTCTCACTTCGGCTCGCGTAAGAGCTATGCTCAAATGTCTGTATTGAAGATGAATTCGCTTTTGTGCAACAGATTTTCCAAAACCAATAGAGTTCCATGGTTGCTTGAAAGAGCATTCAGGACCGAGAATTTTCGACCAACCGTGCTAGAGCAAGTTGTCATCCCTCTCTGGGAGGAAGAGAGATAGAGCACCGGCGGGGTTTCAGTTGGCCGCTGCCAAACAGTTTTTCCGTTGACGCAAATGAGTCATCGTATAACGAAAAATAAAATTTGTCTATTTTTTATAATACATTAATGAAAATAGTACAAATGAATAGGTGAGGTTTTTTCAATAAAAATGAGTCCAAACACGATGTCATTCGGTTCATTTTTTATTAAAATTTTGCAGAAGACAAGATTCGATAATCGGAATGTCTCTGATAACAAATAGTCCGAATGAGATCGTGTATGGACTCATTTTAATTCGAGAAACTTCATCTATCTATTAATAATATTCTCATGAATCTACAATGCAAAACAAACAATTTTTTATTTCCGTTAAAGGATGGCTCACTCTTCGAAGAATGTATCTTGTTTCTCAAACGCCGCCGCCAGCCGCACAACTTTTCGGCCCGGCTCCGAAAGAGCCAGGGGGGATATTTAGTAGGGATGCGGCCTATGCAGTCTGCCGTGCAGAAAAGCTTACAAGGAGAGTGCACGACCTTCGTCTCACCGATTTAGTTGAGACTTCGCACACTGGTAGATTTCGTCACCCTGTTTACGAAAATATCCCATTATAGGGGCAGATACTCAATATTTTTTTAGATATTCATGATTAAAGTTTTTATACAGTCTTGAAGCACATTTGAACTGCATAATTGAAACAAAGGAGTAACTATGGTGTGCTGCGAAGCTAGCGTGCCGAACTAGTACTTCAGAGGTCTTAAAGTACCTTTTACTTGGAATGTTAATATTTCCTTTATTCAGTGGGTATATTAAGCGATATTAAACATTACTATATTCAGAAAAACTGTATATAACTTAAAAAAATTAAATAAACTCAATCAATTGAAACTGTGCCGTCCGGCTTATATTCTAAAGTATTTATCAAACTGCCAAGAGCGTCGTTGGCGCTGCGGTAGAGTGTCCGACGGTGGAACCGCTGCGTACTTTTTTGGGCGTAGGTTCCAGCACAGTCCAGACTCATTTTTTTTTGTTACACTATTTGTGTTTTCAATTCCTGAGTACATGGAATAAATAGTATTGATATAAAAACATTATAAATATATTTAAAAAATATTTTATACTAAAATATAATTTTGGAGTACTTTTCATTCCATCGTTTCTCTAGCAACGCATCTTCTTAATTATGGTAGGGTCTGTTTAACATTCTTTACATTAAATGAATACATAAGTTAGGTTGTAAAATCTTCCTTTAATAATTGTGGGTGTGTTGCAGCACAAATGATGCATGGCGTCCTGAGTTTTCCTTGTTATTTTGCCACTTTTCTTTTCCTATTAATTACAGGATTATTTATTTTTTCCAACGCTAAATACATATATAAAGTTTGTTTTAGAAATACTTATCTTTAATACTTAAAATGTAAACGTTTTTACGCTACTCTGAAACTGTAAATGTGAGTCTTTCATGTCTGATGCAGTTTTCAATGAGTAATAGTTTTTAAAAAAATCTACAAAAATTCATATAACATCTTTAAACATTCGAAATTAAGGTTATCATAAAAGTTAACTTTTTTTAGGCGGGGAAAGAAAGGTTTTCTACCTACTAGCTTGCGAGATACCCAAACTATTCGAACTATCATGGACATGCAATGCCCACGTTTACAGCTTAAGGGTTAATAATTGTGAGTGAATTGCAGCAAAGGTGATGCATGGCGTCCTGAATCTTCCTTGTTATGTTGCCTTTTTTCTATTCACGTGTCCTTTTGATTATAACATTATTTATCTTTTTGAGCATTCAATACATTCATGAACAGTGTTTTAAAAATACTTATCGTCATGATTGTTTGATGGATAGAAATAAAAATCATGTGTGGTATCGTCAGTCTTCCTCGACGTCTTCATTAATTACAGGTGTTACTTGTTCTTTGATACTGTTACGTATGAAGAATATTTTTCCGTTCGCTTTCCTTAAATTTCTTAAGCTCGCGCCCGAGGAAGGAAAACGCCCTAAAACCCCTTCATGTTTATCTCGCGAGTAACGAAGGGGAGCATGAGCAGCATTCCCACGGATGGCAACCAGAAGTCAAAGCTGGTTCATCTAGGATCCACGAAGATCTCCTTATATGGAAATCTTAATGGATCCCCACCCATTTTTCGGTGTATATAAACCGTCAAATTTTAACCCCCTCGGGGAGAACTGAAAACTCGTTCGTAACGTCACGTCGCATTACGTTCGTTACAGAGTTGGTTGCATCTAGTGAGATCGGGCTCAAGTTCCCTTTCGAATCAACAGTTAACCTTATAGAATCCGCGACTTCGGTAGAAAATCTATTTGGCATTCTTCTTAAACCACTTTTCTGTCCCCGCATTGCCAGTGCGTCAACACCGAGCATCCATCGCATAGGTAATAGAAACATTAAACTATTCGCGATACACACATACACTTGTAAACACGACTGACTTTTTGAATATACATTCAGTGTTCATTTATAAATTACATAATCTCTTTCAAAACCTATCAATTATACCAGCAATCCTTATAATAGTAGTTGAACGTTCCCACACGATATAACTTTACCGCTCGAGTTATATCGACTTTTAATTTAGAGTTACGAGGCTAAACTAACATTTCCTGCGACTCCCTGATTTCGCATTAGGTTCGTTCGCACAACACATTTATCCAAAAGAGTTTTCTCTAACCTAGTGGCTCCCCAGTTTCGCATTGGGTTCGTCCACGAAATCTAACCCATCCTGCGGCTCCCTGGTTTCGCACCAGGTTCGTCCGTATCCTACAGCTCCCTGATTACGCATCAGGTGCGTCTGTAAACTCATCCAACCTCCTACAGCTCCCTGATTTCGCATCAGGTTCGTCCGCGTACCACACTAACAAACTGATAAACCATATTCCTTGCAAAATACCCCTCGCCGGCCTCGCGCGTTGCTAACGGCCCTGGCTCGTAACAATACAAATTTTACTTAATATTTCTGCAGGCCTTACAACTGTTGACAGACACCGAGCATGTGCTAGATAATAAACGATAGCTGCTATGTGCGAAGAATACCCGATGGTATGGTTACCTCCTCTTCATAATATCCTTAATAAAATGCATAGCAGTTTCTTTTCGATTTGACAAAGCCGAATGATGTCTTTCCAATGCATTCTCTATTATTCATAAGTCCTGTATACTGAAAACGCGGTAGAAAACCCAACAAATAATAGTTTTCAAGAAGGTAGAATTTCTTTTTCTACCCACAATTATTAAAGGAAGATTTTACAACCTAACTCATATATGCATTAATGTAATGGATGGTAAACAGTACCTATCGTAATTAAGAAGATGCGTTGCTAGAGAAGCGATGGAATGAAAAGAACTCCAAAATTATTTTTGTGAATATGTTGCATATCGTGTTGTTCGCCGCGATAGGGAAGAGTACACAAGTGCAGTCACTTGCCGAATTAACGGCGCGTGAGTAAGTTGAATGTACAAATGATGAGTCTGGTGAAAGTTGTTCTACGTTTATGGTTTATTGTTGTGTAGGAGACTGCTTGATGTGGGTATCAAATTCGGGCAGCGTGGAGATCTGCCTCGGTGTGGTGTTGATGTGAGAATCCTTTTCTATATTTTTTTTTTTTGAGCAGGCGGAGCCTGGGTTTGTCCTGAAGATCTACAAGAGTCTCCTGGAGTAGAAGCCTCCTTATTCTCTGAAAACAAATGTACTGACCTTTATGTGACATGGAAATAGTCTATTTGGGTATTCACATTAAGCCATATCTGTCCAGGAGAAAATTTTCAAAAACTTACAGTCAGGAACTAATGGAGCTTAATATATTCCATAAGGCGTTGTGTGTGTGTGTGTGTGTGTGTGGGGGGGGGGGGGGGGGGGGGGGGGATCCATAGCCTATTGCGGGCAGTAAGAGTAGACACAAAGGTGTGTATATGAATGATAATGGACGCTGTCATCAGACCAGATAAAGCAGGCACAATAGCGGGAAGTTTAAGTATGGAAGAAAGATATGCTTATTGCGTCGTAGGAGCAGGTTCATCTGTCAACATCAATGGGAATTTCACCTTCAGGGTATATGGCAACAGTTGTTTCGTGTAAACAGAAATGTTTCTCATCAGAGGGTTCCGGTGATTGTCAACTATGAATTCCTTGGTTAGGGAGGAAATCATTTCCCGGATGAGTGGAAGGTTTGCCATCTCGTGGAGTTTCTTGGTTGAGTAATCCGAAGGAAGATTGAGTATAATTTTTGGAGCTTTATTCTGGAGTCGCTGTAGGGTCTTTTTATACCGGTTGGCAATAATAGATTCCCAAGTGAGTTTCGAGTCTAGTACAATGCCTAGATTGGTGACGTTTTTACTCCAGGAAATTGTGAGGTCATTCAGGGTAAGAGGGGGGTCTCCTGCCTCAGGTGTTTCGTTTTTCTAGTAAACAAGGGTGCTTGAGTTTTGCTGGAATTTAGAGAAAGTTTCCAATTAAGAAAGAAGTCGCTCAGTGCTTTTAGATGCTTTTGCAGACTGGATATTAAAACTAGAAGGTTCCAAGGTGCAGCGACAATCCCAGTGTCTTTGGCAAAGATTGTTAAGGATGAGTCGGGTGATTTTGGAAGGTCATTATTGTAAAGCAGAAAAAGAAGCGGACCCAGGACTGAGCCCTGCGGTACCCCGGCCTTGACCGGTGTTAGAACAGATCTCTCAGGACCTAACTGGATGAAAAAGGACCTACCACTCAGGTTAAAGATAATCCCATTATGCCACACGGAATGAACAGCTTTTCGTAGATCAAGTAAGACCATAGCTGCATAGCGATTAGTGTTCATGTTATGTGCATGATGTTGCACGACTCTGATAAGTTGCTGGATGGTGGAATGGTTTCTTCTAAAGCCAAACTGTTGGTCAATCAGGCTTTTGTTCTTTTGGATGTGGTCATCTATTATAGACTACAGTATCTTTTCAAACATTTTGGAGAGGACTGGGAGAAGACTGATGGGTCTGTAGGTGCAGGCCAGCTTGTGGTCCTTACCTGGTTTTGGAATGGGCACTAATTTGGCTATCTTCCATTGGACTGGGAAGTAACAGCGTCTAAAGGATGCTCTAAAAGTGTAGTAAATCTGGAGAAAGACATTGCTTGAGGCATTTTTGATAAGTGCAGGGGGAATGCTGTCACTACCAGCAACTTTGTTTGGATTAAGTTTTTCAGCGAGGTTAGAGATGATTCTAGGGGACAGAAACTTGAAAAGATCTGAATACGGAGAAAGGTTAAAATGTTCTTCTGTATGGAAGTTTTCTAGTTCCTTGTTGATACAGAGCTGTAATGGAGAAACGGTGGCAAAGGCCTTATCGTGGACCATTCTGAAATGCTTAGTAAGTATGGTTATTTTTTGGGAATTTAAGGCAGAGAGTTTTCCTTGCTCATCATGCAAGGGACGGAGAGCGGACCTTTTCTTGGTGATTTTCTAATATATGTTCCAAAAGGTATGGTCGCCAAGTTTTGCTTGTTCAATTTGTCGTGTAGCATGTTGGGCCTTCAGGGCAATAATTTTCTTTTTGAATTCAAGTGAGAGACCTTTGAAGAATTGTAGATACCAGGGGTTACCTGTTCCTTGCCATTTCCTTCTGGCAGTATTATGAAGAGCTGTCATCCTTTTTAGTTCTGTGTCGGGGGAAATAATTTCGTTGTTAGGTGGGAACAGTTTTGTGGATTTGTAATAGCAATCCTTGAGGGATCTATTTAACGAGTTGATGGCAGAATCAATGTCCTCTGGGTTTTTGATATCATGATCTAAGAGGAGTTTTTGTGTTTGACTGGAATATTGTTTCCAGTCGGTTACCTGAATAGAAGAAGTTGTGGGGTAAGTGTTTGCGGCAATTGGCGTTAGTACATCTGGAAGGTGATTCGAGCTGAGCTCGCCGACCACTTCAAAGGAAAAATTTGAAATTGTTATAAGACAAGAAGAGGTCAATTGTAGACGGCCGGCTGTTTGGAACCGTATGCGTGAATGAATTGGGAAAAAGTATGTCATATGGGGCCTTGTTAGCGTGTGATTTCAAAGCAGAGCCATTTCTATTATAGGAGTGGTTATTCCACATTTGGTGCTTTGCATTTAGGTCCGCTCCCAGTAGATAGCGGGAACAGTGGGATGTAAACCTATCAAGGATTTTACTAGAGAGCTTTACTGAGGGAGGACAGTATGCAGAAATGATTATTAGGTTAGGGGATCTCAATCGGATGGCAACAGCTTCCGCTTCGTCACTATTCGGAATAGTAATATTTGTGAATTGTAGATTCTTGTGAACAATTATGGCAACACCCCCTCTCCCCCGAGAGGAGCCAGCAGGTCTGCCCAGCTTGCTTATTGTGTAATCCTGGAGGAAAGAAAGTTTTTGTCCTGGGAGAGCCATGTCTTCTGGATTGCAGCATCAACTATATTGATGCTTTTTAAGAAAATTTCGAGTTCAGGACCTTTTGGAATTACGGAACAAGCATTCCAAGTCATGAATTTTCCCGGAACTAGCATCGCGAAGACAGGTTCAGGGGAAAAGGCTTTCGCATGCCTCCATTAATATGGTGACTTTTTCAATGGGATTAATGGATGCAGCTAGCCTGCTTCTCAGGGATCTGATCATTGTAGCGAGTTGCTTCAAGTTGATGAGTTGCTTCAAGTTTTGATAGTTCGTAAAACTCCTTTGCAACCTCCGTGAGCCCAGAGACCTGGGATGTATGGCCGCTGGTGGTAGTTGGAGAAGAAAGAAATGAAGAGGTAGGGGTGACCCTAGAAGAGGACCCACGGAGGGCTTCGCTATAAAGTCCCCCTGGGGTGGTAGACTCCATTCTAGATGATGGTGAAGTAGATGTTAGAATTGGAGAGGGCACTGAGGTGTCCGGCATGGTCCTGGTGGTAGTCAATGATTTGGAGGGATTTGCTCGATTGGTCAGGTAAGTTATAAGTCGCGGGCAATTAGAGTAATTAGCAGTATGCTTTCCGCCGAAATTGGTACACGTGGGCTGCACGGACCTATCTTTCGAGCAGTCTTTGGTTGGATGCTCAGCCCTACATTTCACACACCTGTGGGTTTTATTGCAATTGGTCGAAGAGTGGTCAAAAGCTTGGCATCGGAAGCATTGTAAGTGGGTTTGATTGTTGTTAAATTTTTCCCAATAGACTCTATTGTGGAAGATAATACCAAGCTTTTTTACTTGAGTTAAGGAGGTGCCTGGAGCAAAAAAATATTTTATAAATATGAAAATCGGCTTTGCTTTTGATAGTGGAACAGTTCAAGGGATATTGCCCCTTCTGTTGAAGCTCAGATATAATGTCATCGTGATCAAAGTTAGGGAACCCTTTCAATACAGTCACCAGGAGTCTGCCTGATGACAGTGAATAGATGTGAAATTCGAGGTTCACATTCTGGAAGGATTTGCAGGCAGTAAATAAATGTTCGATCAGATGAAACTGTATTCTGACCTGGGAACCTAGGAACTTCAAGCTGAAGGCTTCACCGTAGCTTTTTCTTAGCTGACCAATGAGATCCCTGTACCTTTCAGGGTTAATCTGGAGCTTTCGAAGAGGTGGACGGTCCCTCTTTTCAGTTACATTTGACGAGAGTCCGTTGTCCGCACCTGTAGCGGGCGTAGAAGAATTTTTCCGGTTTGGTTTTCCTGAACTAGCAAAGACTTCCGTTTGAAACTTCAGGAGGTCGTCTCTATTTAATATTTCGAAGCGGTCGCTGGTGGAAATGTTCGCATTGGCATGCGAAGGAGCGGCCACACCAGTATTGAGTTTGGACCTCTTTTTGGAGTCGTCCATAGTGATACTTTGTTTGGTCTCACCTTTTAGCGAATCTGACTGAGAAACTTTTACCACATCGTGTGCTGGGGTTTTGGTAACCGTCTTTGACGCGCTGCGGACGCGTTTCCTGATGTTGTTGGTTGGCTGTTTATCGATCTCCACCTGGCCACAGTCAGTTATAATGTCGCAATTCCAGAAGAGGTCTTGAAATCTTCAGTGAATTTCCTTGATATTACACACACTTTCACATTCAAATGTCAAGAGTTGATTTTTTATGTCCGCACAACTCGAGCGCCGATTAAGGAATCGATGTGAGAATCCTTTTCTATACTAAAGTTGCGGGTCATTATACTGTTTCCGGTACCTTAGTGCGACCAATCAGCGTGCAGGGCATCGCCGATCGTCTAGCTCGCACTCGCGTACCTGAGGGTGTGAAAGCCGGGTAGAAAAATGCAAAGGGTCGCGCCGCGGTGACCACTCGCACCGTTCTTGAGACGGGTTTACCTGAAATTTCTGGAAACAGTCGTTGAAATGATAAAAATTACACAGCTTGATGTGTCGTGATATTTGACTGCCCAGAAATCTCAGTTTACAGGGTAAAATGTCAGTATTGTGCCTTGTGACGAAAAAGACCCCTCCATAAGCAGAATGCTGATTCCCCGGATGGGTCTTAGAAGCGTTGAAGCAGCTGTCATGACTCTCAGCACCCGAACGAGCCCATCCTCACCCGGAAAGATTTCAATTACGCGAGCGAGCGGCCACTTGCACGGAGGCAAAAGGTTAGTGCGTAAGAGGCACAGCTCCCCCACCTGAATCGGTGGCTGCTGTCCCCGCTATTTTGGTCGGTGATGAAGTTCATGGAGGTATTCCGATGACCATTGAGCCCAAAAATGTTCGTACATTTAGCGGGGCAACTGCCAGCGGGAGAGCCTAGACACCGTAATCTCTGAGACGGATTGTTCCGGTAAGTAGTGTCTCCCCGATGACGCACTTAAGATGGTGTTTAACTGATTTGGCGGCCGCTTCTCGCAGGCCTCCAAAGTGGGGAGCCGCAGGAGGGTTGAAACGCCACAGGGTTCCATCATTCGCGAGGAGACGAGAAATGTCGCTACTTTGAACATGGGTATAGTTCTCACGACTATAATTATGAATGAAGTGTAAACTAGGGAATTACTGGTAAAACTATTTAATGTGAACTAAGCAAGATGATAAAGTAACAGACAGAAATTATACTGCGCGTGTTCGTGCGAGATGTCCGGAAGATCAAATGCTGGGAAGTCCCGATCGCCACTTGTTCTTGTGGACGACGCGTCCGTCCACGCTGCGTCGGCGCTCTCATCGCATGTGTGTTCACTGTCGGTAACGTCGTGGCCTGGTATATTGGCAGTGGTAAGTGCGACAGTGTCACCACGTGGGCCTGCTCGAAGAGACAGCGAAGTGTTTGCTCCTACGAAGTTCGTCCTTGTTTGCTTCTACGAAGTTCAAAACAATTTTCTTGTTTGCTCCTACGAATTTCGTCCCGCAGTCACTCGACAGTGTGGCGCAGATGCCTCGACGAGAGACGAACCGGCGATGGACGTTGAGGAACTCCTCCGTGGAGTAATCTGAGGCAACCTCGAGGTGGACGGCCCGAGTAGAGAGGCACACGAATACAGGAATGTACCCTTTATACGTCCGAGTGTCAAGGCCTTTCGAGAACTTTAAGGTGATGCGCCCAGCGTAGTCTACCCCGGAGGGGGGGGGGGGGGGGGGTATAATTATCAATAAACGCCCTTTCCGACACTATTTAGCCGCCGCGCTCGACCCGATTTCCGCCGATGACCGGGCGCTCCGTCGGAGCGTGACCCCCCCAAAAAAAAAAAAATATCGCGCGCGAGATGGCTCCACTCGGCCGAAAATTAGCGCGATCGGGTAATGTGACCGCCCGAACACTGCCAGTCCTCAACCCACCGGAGGATTCGGAACACGCCTCAACAGAATACTTTACTATAAAATACTTTTTAAATATATTTATAATGTTTTTATATAAATACTATTCATTCCCTGTACTCAGGTATTGAAAACACAAATAATTAATGTAACTAAAAAAAAAATGAGTCTGGACTGGGCTCGAACCTACGTCCACAAAAGTACGCAGCGGTTCCACCGTCAGACACTCTACCGCTGCTCCAACGACATTCTTGGCACTTTGGTAAATACTTTGGTATATAAGCCGCACGGCACAGTTTCAATTGGTTGAGTTCATTTAATTTCTTTTAGTTATATACTGTTCTGCTGAATACAACAATGTTTAATATCACTTAATATACCCGATGAATAATGGAAATATAAACATTCAAAGTCAAAGGTACTTTTAGCGCGAAATAGCTAAAAAAAATCCGTTTTTATTCTTTTAACTACGGCGCACCTTACTGAAAATTTTGAAAAAATTTGAGAATATTAGTTACGATAACATGTTCTTACCATAAAAATATAAATGTGGTGTCTTTAAAACTTCAGTAAGAAATCTGCATTTTTTACATTTGTTAATTGCTCATGGTTGATCCAAGGGATCGTTCGAGCCTTGTTGTTGTTTCCACGCAGAGTGCCACAATAATTACGTGTATGTTTGAAGGACCACCTCCAGGTTGGAGAAAAGAGATAGTGTGTTGAGTTTTGTATAAGTATATCACACTAATTACAAGTGTTGCTTAATTTAATGAGCCGAAGCCGAGTGTATTTTTATGAACTTGATGCTAATGCACGAGTGTATGAGCCGAAGCGAAGTATGTTTGTCGAGTGAATCTCTCAGGTGAATCTGTTCGTTTTGCAAATTACTAAAAATATAGGAGCCTCGCACTTCCCTTCCACTGCGCCCTGAGCGCGGTCCCTTTGGAGTGGGGGTGACGAGGCCCTAGGACTCTGGTTCTCGGTGGACGGAGACCCGGCAACGCTGGGGAATTTCCCGGGTTGAAGAATGTTGCAGCCGTCTCGTGGACTGCTGGAAGGGGGTGACAGCGTACACCTTCGCAGTTTCTGAGTTTTATGATACGTTCTGCCGTTTTGGGTCTTTTGGAGCGTACTGGAACCGAAAGTTCGGTGCCAACACGGCCATCCTTGAGAATTTCATGATGGGAAAAACCCGGCCAGGAGTGTACCATGTACTCCGCTAAGATGCGCGTTAACAACATTTTTTTAAAGTTTTTAATTTTTTACAACCAGAATTTGCAACGTAAAAATCGGAAACAATTCCCTAACATATGCCACTGTTACGTTCCAAACGTATTTCATAATATTTTAAAAGTCTTCTTTCCATCGACTGAAGTGTGTTTCGATAGTGTTCATAAAATTTTGGGATCTCCCTTGTCGAAAACACAACGGCCTTTGATGGCTATAACTTGACATCTTTTGTACCACGAATCGACTGGGTAAACATACAAAACCGAGTGCGTGCTCAGTTCTTGGAACCATCGTCACCTCGTAATCTGAAAGGTCGCGTGCCTGGGCTACGACTCTTTACGCGTAGAATGGCGGGAAAAACCCGGCGAGCGCAACGCGAGGAATGAACGTTAGCAATTTTGTCGTATATACTCATTTCCAAATAGCTTCAAAATAGAATATACACATAATATGTATATTGGCAACGCAACATCTTTTATTCACACTATATAATTATACAATTTCATGTCGATATGCCTTTCTTCCCGATGGAATATAATTATTTACCTTAATACATAAGAGGAAAACATCCTGTTCGAAATCTCGTATAATATACCTTTGGCGAATTAATATATGTAACAAACATTTGGCAAACTATTTATAATGTTAATATGTTATGTATATGATGGTTGTTGTGTAGGCGAGTTTTAACGTTTGCCGCTTGCAGTCGTTTCTCGCCCATAACAACGCAGTTTGCTATTCGATCGTTGAACCACGACGGCTCGCTTTTCGACCGATGATTTTTTTGACGGCCCGAGTTTACGAAAGGCCCGAGAGAGGCGAGAAGAGCATTGTATTGAGAGCGTTCGACCAGAGCAAACGTACATTACATTAAGCATAAAATAAAATACATATTACTACAGTTGGAAAGGAAATTGTAGAAACTACGCTTCGCGTATAAAATTCTAAGAAATAGCAAGAAACGGTAATAGAAAAGGAAAGAGAAGCATAGAGGGAAACGCACACACACGCATCGCGCGCGACATAATTAACCAATCACGGAATTTCGTATGAAAAGACTCGACGCCTGATTGAGCATCACAGCAAAAGCGGCGCTGCGGTTTCGGTCTAGACCCGCTCTGGCGTCTTCCGAGAGCGCGTAGTTGCAATACTCTTCGGCTTACAATCGTGAGGTACGTGTTGGGAGCCCGTACAGTGTTTGAGATAGTTTAATCGCGTAAACCACGTGTTGGTGAAACTGATTAAAGGACTCAATCTACACGTTAAACCAATCTTTCTAACGAATTATTTAATAACTAGTTTCACGTTTAAATTCGCGTTTCAAATTATTCATTACATTGTTAACTTCATTATATTAATATTTAATTAATCATCGTATTTCCATACAGCGAGTAGTTGTAGAATCACATCGTTCATATACCATCGTTAATCCGAGCGTGTGCGTGTTTCCTTCTCTATCTACAGGTTCAGCAGACATTCAGAAATATAGAGAGAGCGAATCAGAGCGAACTATCTAAACTTCACCAGAGTTTGCATAAATTGGGTAAGCAATTTTTCATTTTCATTCTCATTGGTATAAATTCATGCTCAACCAAACTAGCGGATTTCAGTAGTCAGATTGACTTTGGGATTTCTCTCACTGTGACCCGTCAGGTTGAGTTCCGTAATATAAATTCCGACAATTATCATATATCGGTATTAAATAGGCTAAGGCGTCGAAACAAATCAGAAGCGAGACTTGTGCGTAATCATTTTAAAAGTCGATAATTTAACATATTAAATTCAATTCATTGTTGTATCAAATCAATCTAATCGTTGTACTAGCATCAAGCTATTTTTGACATAATATACAAATTTTGTGTCATTATCATTCCATTAAAATATCTTTCGTTTTGATACAAAAAGCTTCCCCCATTCCTAAAGCGATCGAATGAATGGGGACCGTATGGGATTAGAGAATCTCCGAACTCACATAAATAATTTAAAATTCTTTATCGCGGTAGTCATTCAACAATAGCTATCGACAGTGGAGAATTAATTAATACACTGGGAAAGCGCAAAGGTTTGAGAAGATAATTATCGAGACGATGATACCGTTAACAAGTATTAGAGTATATTGAATACAAACAGAAGAAGAAAGGAATGATTACAAATCGTCATACCGTTATTGTCGTTCCTTACCTAATGGCTGGGTTGACGGAACATGTTATGCAGTCTCCTCGGATCGAGCGGATGAGTGTCCCTTGAGCGAAACTGACGCGGTGGTCCGTCACAGTGCGAAGGCACTCCAGCGCGCAACCGTTTATGAACAATAGGTTTGGTGTTGTTCGGAGATACACATCGCGATCCCTGTTTGGCCAAGCGCGGAGCAACAAGGGATGACTTTATCCGCGGGATGCGAGGAAAGACTCGCGGACGAAGTTTAACAAAACTGTTCGAGACGAAAGACAAAGCGCCCCGTGGTCCTTGTCCATGGGTTTTATATAAGTCCGGTTACGCAATCCGCTCAGATGACCGATGATCAGGAATTGCCGAATCCGCGTGAATAGGGGTTCGTTTTTTCAAAATACAAATTTACTTATAATTTTCATACTGAAAGAGGTGTGTACAACAAAATTAAAAATATACTTAGAAAGCTTCATTTTTTGCGATGCAAATGGAAAACAAATTTTTCTGTAAGTGTAATAGTTTCCGAGATAAAAATTCGTTTATACCGTCATGTTTGACTAAAAACCTGCTTTTTCGCGATATTCAACATGTTATAATTTGTTAATATTTTTGAAATCAGCAAAATGATGATATAAACGAATGGTAAGTGAAGATCGGAATGTGTGAATGTAAGAGCGAGTGCGCGTGGCAGCGAGAGCGAGTCTGATTTCGAATGCGTTAGAGGTATGTGCGTCAATAATTAATAAAAGTCATTTCGCCGTGATACAGTGTATTCATTCAAAGAACACCTCAACCCCAAACTCACCATTATTTCACATAGACTACACATACAGAGTTCCACGGATGTCTGAACTCGCATTCGGGACCGAGCAAGTTCAGAGATCCGTTCTAGGACCAGTTTTCATCACCTTTTTGAGCACAAGATTTACGAGCATAGCTCGAGAAGCGATGATCTGGGAGGTAGAGAGATAGAGCACCGGCGAGATTTCAGTCGGCCACCGCCAAAGAGTTTTTTCGTCGACGCAAATAAGTCATCGTATAACAAAAAACAAAACTTTTCTATTTTTTATAATACATACATGAAAATACTACAAATGAGTAGATGAGGTTTTTCTAATGAAAATGACTCCAAACACGATGTCTTTCGGTTCAGTTGTTATAAAAATTTTGCATAAGATAAAATTCGATAGTCGTAGTATCTCTGATAATAACAAATAGTCCGAATGAGATCGTGTTTGGACTCATTTTAATTTGGAAAACTTCAACCATCTATTAATAATATTCTCATGAGTGTACATACAATGAAAACCAAAAAATTTTTTATTTTCGTTAAAGGACGACTCACTCTTCATACAATGAATCATGTTTCTCAAATGCCGCCGCGAGCCGCCCGACTTCTCCGCCCGGCTTCGGAGGAGCAAGGGGGGATATGTGGTTGGGATACGGTCGGTTCAGACATCCATATCGAAAAGCAGTTCAGACATCCGTAGAACTCTGTATTACCGTTTCATCAAAATCGGAAGACATGCTGCCAGAAAGTGATCGATTTGGCGTGGAATGACTCGTTACTGAATATATATTAATGAGTAAATATGACTCAAATTATATCGTGTTCGGTCTGATTTTAATCAGAAAAATCTCACCAGTCTGTTAAAAACAATTTCACAGCAAAATAACCAAAAAAGTTTTACCGTTTTATTAGTATTGTCTCATCAATACGGAGGCCTTCAATCTTATCGCCTGCCTCGATTTTCAGCCCCTCTTTCTTTTTCACTCACTGTCCTTTTCTACGTTCGTCGCTGCCGGCATAATACAAAGAGCGTAGTGGGGATGAACCACGAGCGCTTGTACAGGGTCTCCCACGTAACTGGGCGATACTATATCTTTAAAACTGTTAGAGGTAGAAAAAAAATGTCAGAGGACAAAAGTAAATGGTATTGTATGTTCTATATTCCTGTACCACTCTTATGCATTCTTGTGTATTGATGTACTTGCAAACTGCAACTGCACCTTTTTTTAAGTTGAATTATACAATTTTTCTTGCATAAATCGGTTCTATGGATCATTCTATGTATAAAAGTGTTATGGTGATATCATCGTAAACTAAACAGTTTACGAGATATTTCAACTTTCTTAGTAATACGTACCTTTAAGCGTTTTCTTACATATATCTACCACCTTGTTCGCGTTGCTATACAGTTTATAAATCATAAAACATGTCCCAAAAGGTTGTCCACCACATTCTAAACACTTTTTCATTCGTGTTTTAATGTTATTTATGGTTTCACTTATTTGGTTTCCACTTATTTTAGTTGTTTTTGTCACAATGCGATTTTTAGGTCTTCAACACTCTGAAGTGGCCGTGAATAAACTTCATTTTTTAAAAAACCTCAAAGGAAAAAGCCCAAAGGTGCTAAGTCCGGTGATCGTGCTAGCCAACGTACTGGTCCTCGTGTCCCAATCCAACGATTTTAAATAATTTATAACTATTTTGTTATACTTTATTATTTATTTAAATAATTTATTATTTCATTTAAATAATTTATTATTTCATTTAAATCATTTATTACTTCATTTAAATAATTTATTATTTCATTTAAATAATTTATAACTATTTTGTCATTATGTGCCGACGCACCATCTTGCTGAAAATACTTAATCTTTGATCTTACAGCTAATGGTATGTCCGAATCGTGCGAAAGAATTGGTAAGTCATATTCCAAAAATCGCCGAATTTTTAAGAAATAAAGTGTTAAATGATAGTTCTACCCTCTCGAATGTTGCAAAATTAATTTCTTGGCGGGCATCCGTAAACCGATCCTTCATGTTATCAGAGGTAGTGGGTTCTTCCCGATAAACTTGATCTTTTATAAAGTCTCACAAGAAAAAGTCTGCAGGTGTTAAATCCGGAGACCTTGGTGGGAAGGGTGTCTTACTTACATACTTCCACTTCCTGATCATTTAGGGATAGAATAAATCACTGTATTGATGCCTAAGATCGTTCTTTCGAATACGGGAGGCAAGGAACAATTTCTGGACATTTAACGAAGGTAAGTTTTAAACGGCACTAAATGACCTTGAACTACCTTGAAGGACCAACGTGTTATAGGTCAATGAATTCGGCTCGGAATGGGCTACACGCCTACTTAAACAAAAACATACAGTTCTGTATAAAAAAAACCAAGGTCACCTTGTAATCCTGGAAGCACGTTCACCTAGAGAAGATTTGTGACCACCGTAAGATGTTCCCCGCGAAACAGAGGTAAGTTTTATTTTAAACACTTTTTGAAACGAGCTATAGTTTGGGAAAGAATTGCGTACGAAACTTCAAATGGGACACCCTATATACACTGGCGCTCAAAAGTATGTGGACACTTTCTTAACTGTAATAGCTACCTGAAAGAAGTTATGAAATCGTTAATCACTAACTTTTGAAATTCCCACTTTTCTTGCAACTTCCCTTAAAAAATATCCTTCGTTTGATTGCATAAGTATTTGAAAACACATTTGAATACTTAAACCTGTCTTTTTGTACCTATCGTGCTCTCGCAAGTGTTCAAACAAAAATGATTTCGATAGAACGACAGAACAGTCTTATGCTCTTACCTGAAGTTCTCTCACATTTAATCATGATTCTAAATGTTTATATTAGTCTACAGAAGACAGAGAATCACACTAAAACAATTCAGTCATCGTGAAATGAAAGAAGAAATCCTTAGAAACCGTCTCCACGCAACAGAATACAATGCAGTGTAGACACCGCATAAACATTTAATTATTTAAACGTTTTTGTTGACGCCCGCTAAAGCCGCGTCAATGGCCTGCACCCTAAAGTTTAAATCTTTAATTATCAAGTCAGACCCTATGCGGCATCTGGTGAGCATGCCGCTAGTATTCGAGGACATTTACGAATCGGCCAGGAGACAACGCAGGTATCAGCGCCGCGACTCCCCCTTCCTAGGGCCCTGTGCACCCTCCTCCTCGAATATCGGCGCATGCCACCAGCCAATCAAAACATTTTTATATCTGAATCGTAGACGTTCCGCCACCTACGATGGTGACGACTACTTTGTATGTATCGACGAAACGCAGTTACGTCCGAACCACCTAATAGCAACAGTCAAATAGCATTATACAACGATATCATTCACCACTTTCCAATAAATCAGTTTTCCATTTTTTAACACAATTCCTTTGCCTACGTGATTCTTCTCAAAGCGGCTCTAACACATTAAGTTGTGGTAGAGATAGTACGACCGTCTTACAAACGCGAGTACTACGGGAGTGCCCAGGCATATATCCTGCGATCAGGATCGGCGCTCAACAGTTTTAAAGAATTTAAATAATTAAATTATTCAATATAATAATACTAGAGTACATGAAATATTCGTAATAGAACTTAGCAATAAACATCATTTAACAATAATAATTTATAATGGACAACATTGGTTCATTAAAAATGACAAGTGACCACATACTTATGGGCGGCAGTCAGTGTATATATTTATATACAGTGTGTCCGCGCCAAAGTGGTACAGGCCCGTAATTTCTTAAGTATTCCAGGTACAAAAAAATTGTTTCTATGAAGGTTGTATGGTTCAAGCAGATCAATATTCTAGCGAAGACAAATTTTTTTTTACATTATTACTTTCAAAGATATGAAGGTCAAGTTCGTTTTCTTAAGTGGAACTATGTACTTTTCTTCAGATCATTCGATAGTGCTTCTCAAGACGAATTCATTGACCTTTAATGTATACACCCGATTCTTAGTGGTTTTCGATATATTGCGCTTAAAAGTTTACTGATTTTCGACGGAAGAAATCCGACCGTACAGGAAATACTAGTAGTAGTCTTGTTCGCGCCTTATGTGCTACGTGTTAGACATTGCCTCTTGAAACAGATACGAAGGGTCTGCACCAGGAACGGCAGACCCAAACTCTGGACAATAGATTTCCATTGTAAAGTATCAACGATACCTTTCTCGACACTGCAGATGCTACATCTGCGGCGGAAAAAAACTGTCCAGATTTGGGTCTGCCGTTCCTAGAGCAGACCCTTCGTATCTGTTTCAAGTGGCAATGTCTAATATGTGGCACCTCAGACGCGGACAAAACTACCACCGCTATTTGCTATTCGGCCGCATTTCTTCCGTTGAAAATCAGTCAATTTTTAAGCGCAATATCAGGAAACCACTAAAAATCGGGTGTATACATTAAAGGTCAGTGAACTCGTCTTGGAAAGCACTATCGAATGATCTGAAGAAAAACATATAGTTCTATTTAAAAAAAAAAAACTTGACCTTCATATCTCCGAAAATAATAACGTAAACAAAAATTCGTCTGCTCCAAAACATTGGTCCGCTTGGACCATACAAGTTTCATATAAACAATTTTTTTGTATTTTTAATACTTCAGAAATTATGGGCCTGTATCACTTTGGCGCGGACACACTGTATGTATACGTATATGTATGTATGTACAGGGTGTTTCACCACCCTTGTCAAATATTTTAAGGGGTGATCCTAGAAGCCAAAATAAGACGAAAATCAAGAATAACAAAATCGCGTCCTAGGCTTCATATTGTTGTTATTGATGTGTAAAAAACGGGCTAAAAACGCCTGTCCCGCGGCAGCATTCCATACACGCGCAGTGTCTGTCATCGTGCGCCAAGTTCTCCGTACAGAGCGCTCGCTTACCGACCGAAACTATGACCTACCATACAATGCGATAAGACACTACAATCTTGCGACAATTTATGAAGAAGCACACACCTTTCGTTGACGGCATGGGACGTGCCTACTTGAAAAAATTCACAAAGACACATCAAAACCCGCCTCACGGGATTCTCAAATGGAGAGGGTGAATGCAATTTCTAATTGACGATTTTGTCCAAAAAAATCATACACACGCGCTGTAGGCGGCAGTCGTTTACTGTGTTGAATTTAGGAAGATTGAATTGGTAGTGGGTTGGTTAGCTTACAAGGAAAGTTCGGTAACCCGAAAATTCCGATTGTTTTGAAACTTTGCAGGTTTGTAGAGGACCTAGGTGGAAGTATCAGGAAATTTTTTGTTTGTACTGTAATTCGGTTCTTCAGGGTGAAAAACACCCCTTAAAGGTGAATGTGTGTTTTCCTATTGCCCTGTATATCTTGAAAACTATAGTAGGTATAACAAAATTGTTTCAATAAAAATTTAACGGCTTTTCATGCTCTATAAAACTGTGCAACAAAATTGTTAAAAATTTTTTGTTTAATTCAAAAAAAATTCCAACACCATTATTTTAAAAAATATTGTTCTTCTTATCAGGACAAAAAGTATGCAGAATTTCATTACAAATATAAATATATGTATTAAACTTATCCGACGATATAGTAATTCGATAATTTTACCGATGCGTGTGTCCCGGACGCACACTGTTGCACTTCGAATAATGCGTCAAGTATGTGTGAGTGTTTCTTGTATATTTCAATCGAACGATATGAAATAAAGACATAATCAATCGCGTGGACGAACATATTTATTCTATTACTGCTGAAAGTATACACTTCGCCAACGTTTTATCAAACTTTATTATTCATAATCAGTATACATGGTGTAGCGCGTAATGGTATTTACAATTTCGGATCCGCTTAAAAAAATCTATCAGAAAAAGTTGACACATAAAATTAATTAGGTGTCAGTCGTCTAGAAATTGCAATAATTAAGGGTTCCAAAATAGTAGAAGAAAAAACCTATTCTGTATTCCACTGTGAAGTGTGTGGAGAACCTGCACTGTTGCGACGTGCCAGATGTAGAAAGTATCTCTGTTTCAAATACTTTTTTGAACAGTACCATTTTTGTAATATATATGAACTATAGAAAATAAATGCTTTAGTAAACGATACAAAGTCACAAAAATGTTCTTGCATGTGTGGATACGTGTGTATGTATGACGATTATTGTATGTATATTATGTACAGGATGTTCCAGATCTCAACCGACAAACTTTGCCAACATGCGTGGGAGGTCATTTTGAGCAAAAAATGTTATATACACCATAGATCGATTCGTCTTCGGTTTAGAGATATAGACAGAAATACCGATAGCTGTCGAGTTAGAACATTATTCCAGTACTCATTTAAATGAGCTAGATTTTTTTGTATAGGGTTACATGAAATCGGAGGTGTATTTAGATGGAAAACCTGACACACGCGATGAATTGATAGCAAAAATCAGAGAGACTGCTTTTACCGTCAATAATGATCTTGCTAATATTCAGTGGATGCGGTCCATGGAAGCACGTCTACTTGCGCATTGCATAGACACAAGAGGTGATCATTTTGAACAATTTGTGTAAATCAGTGGAAACCAGTATGAATCAGTGTAAAAAATAGTTTGAAATAAATTATTATCATGAAAAGTTAAGTAGCTTGAATGCATCTGATTATTTGTGGTTTATACTACTTTCCCCTTTCATATTTCGAAAACGAAGACGAATCGACCCATGGTGCATATAACATTTTTTGCTCAAAATGACCTCCCAAACATGTTGGCAAAGTTTGTTGGTTGAGATCTGGAACATCCTGTATATATTACGCGTACAATGCATGTTATATTCAACTGACGCACTCTACAATACTAATTGTAACATATTTATATATGTATGTATACTGATTATCAATAACAAAGTTTAATAAAACGTTGGTGAAGTGTACACTTTTAGCAATAATAGAATAAATATGGTCGTCGATGCGATGGTTTATGTCTTTATTTCAAATCGTTCGATTGAAATATACAGGAAACACTAACCAATACTTGATGATGCATCGTTCGAAGTGCAACGGCCAGTGTCCGGGACACACGCATCGATAAAATTATCAAATTGCTGTATCGTCGTATAAGTTTAATACATATATTTACATTGAGGGCTGTTTTCACCCTGAAGAACCGAATTACAGCACAAACAAAAAATTTCCTGATACTTCAACCGAGGTCCTCTACAAACCTGCAAAGTTTCAAAACAATCGGAATTTTCGGGTTACCGAACTTCCCTTGTTAGTGGGATAGCACCCGTCCGGGAAGCGGAAGGTCACGGATTCGATTCCTGGTCTAGTCCACCCAACTTTGCTCTCTTACAGTACCGCGAGTATTTTATTCACAGTGTCTATGTGTAAACGCACCGCGAGTGTCCATTTAATCACACACACATGTACCGCGATTATTTCATACGCAAGTGTTCATGTGAAATACACGCACTATGATTGTTCTGTTCACGACTGTCCACAAAGAAATGTTCAGAGCATGCACAATATTTTGCACATGAAAACACATGCGTAAAGCGATTCTGCCGTCCGCGAGTGCCCACTTAATCGCACACATACGCACTGCGATTACTTTACCATGAGTGCTAGATTACTTTACTCATGTATAGAAAAATACTAAAATGAAAAAAAAGCAAATTTGAAACACAAACTAATCCTAACACTAAAAGTAAAACTAAATTGAAAAAGGCTGACTGCTTTCTACGCTAGAAATATTTTCCGGCGATTACAGTCTTCGAGAGGTCGGGGTCAACGATCGAGAGATGAGACAATGTAAAGGCATTCGCATATCAACAAAAAAGCGCCGATATTTGTATGTGCAGGTAGGAATGCACACGTGTCCTTCACTATCATATTTGTGTAACATTTTTCAGTCTGTCGTGAGATTTAACGAAATGTCTCCTGTGTAAAGAAAATTTATCAATAACGTGCTCGTCGTTCTATTGTCTCTGTAAAAAGTGGTCCTTCGGACGCGTGTAACTGAGCACTCACACAGACCGCGAGTATTTGACTTGCAACTGTCTATATGAGTTACACGAACCATGATTGTCCCATTCACGAGTGGTAATTACAGATTCTGCGACGGACTGTTATTAAATTTTCAACTATACGTAAATTAAAATGTGTGCACTAGAGTCTGCGGATAAATGAAATTTACGCATCTGAGGCCGTTGACGTCGAACAATGATACGAGATTAGCTGCAGGTTCTGCGTTCTTGACCGAAATAGTTCCGCGAAACAAATGTCGATCAGTTCCATTTACCGACCACACATACAATACATTGTCGCTGTTCAACGGTGAACCGTCACGACGGAAGAAACTTCAGCAACAGTGCTAAGAATTCTTTAACCCTTTTAGTGCCGAACAACGATATATCGTCGTTGGCTACACTTGCGAAAAGTGCCGACGACGATATATCGTTGTGCGTGAATTGTTATTTATGCATCTGTTGAAATACTTGTAATATTGTTATAAATAAGTGAATACACGTTGTTTATGTTTTATATTACCTGTTTTATGACAAACTATGTCAGAGTGACGATGTTTTTTATTTGTAAATGCTGTTTATAGAGGATGACCGACTTTTCGAAATTTCTTTCTAATTTTAAATAACTATTATTCATTTAATTTTCAACAAATATTGAAATACTTTAGTCATTAGTTCACTGTTTCTTTAGTTCTTAACATGTTCCTTTTTAAATTTTGTAATTATTATTTAACACTAAATTTATATCATTTGTTTCTCAAACCTTACCGAGCTACATGAGTTTGGCTCGGCACTTTTCGCTCAGGTTCAACTTCTCGGTTGGCACTAAAAAGGTTAATTCTTCAGATATTCTAATTTTATACGTTTTATGAAATAAACCGCATAGTATCAGACGCGAACACTTCTTTCTACCTCGAAGTTTGGAAGAATACTACATCGTGGGGAAGAAATGAACGGGATCAGTCCAACGACATTTGACGCGGTATCTACAAAGCAGAATTGGGCAAGTTTCATTTCAGATAACGAATAAAGAATAACGAATAACATCCAGGATTTATTCGCGAATAACGAATAATTCGTTACCGAGTGTTCAGGAGAGCCTGTGTTCGTTCCTCCAACCAGAGGAACGCTGAGTCTATCGAGAACATTCCATAACAACCAGAACTTGGTTTTTACGTTCGCACGCGGTTATTCCTCGCGCAACCGTCTTCTCGATAGCGCTCAGCAACAAGGCGAGCTAATCAAGACACTCTTTACATAATTGGCTCGCTAATTGTTCTTTGTTTGACACCGCTCGCCCGTTATTGCGTCACTAAGCAAAGACCCCGGTAAGGATGTTCCGGGTCTCTGTTCCTTCTTCTCGTTCTGGCGTCCGTTCGGCGAACAACGTCCAGAAAACTATGAGCGTGCGCCTCTGCGAGACCCGCTCCAACAAGTTTACAGCCCCACAAGGTTAACACGCTAAAGTAAGTAGTATAAAGTGCCAGTGTTTTTTTTTTGTTTAATTGTTTGTTCCAAAATTTTTTTTATTTGTATACTTAAATACATAAACTATTGAATCGCATCGGAGCCACGTGGTCGACCAAATTAATTTTCTCCCTCGTCAAACACACACGTTGCTCACTCAGCGCTGAGCGGTACCGGCACTCAGCTGCCTTCGATCTGCGATCGAGCTGAACACCGAGTAAAATCATTATTCGTTATTTACGAATAAATTTGTAGCGTTATTTGTTATTCGAAATTACTCCGCGGCGAATAAATGGCAGGAATAAGCGGCATCATCTTATGTTTGTGGGTAGGAATCCGCGGGGTTCAAGTGGCAAGGGGTACGCTCCCCGAGATAACAGTTGACGATGTACACTGCTGGCCAAAAGTTTCCCCTCCCCGCCCAATATCAGAAACGCGAAATGTTATTACAACAAAACTTCGTATATAAGTAGATAAAGTACAAAGAATGCTCAACTCAGCAGAACAGCCCTCAATGCGTAGGCATATGAGCACCCTTAGTACCGCGTGTAGCCACCGGCAGCTTGGAATACAGCGGTTACACGGTGGGGGAGGGAGTTGATCGGGTGCTGGATGGTAATTTGGAGGATTGCCATCCATGATGCATTGACTCGTCGCCAGAGCTCTTCGGCATTAGCCGGGGGGTGCGGATAATGCCGAAGACACCGTCCGATCATGCCCCATACATGTTCGATCGGGTTAAGATCTGTCAAACGAACCGGCCTCGGTAGCATTGGAGTATACTCCCGGGTAAGGAAGGCTTGTACCGTCCTTGCAGCATGTGAACAAGCGCTGTCCTGTTGAAATATGGTACCTGGGAATCGTCGGATCAGAGGTATTACCTCGGGCTGCATAATCTCGGTGACGTACCGAGCGCTCGTCAGCGTACCCTAGACGTGCAGGAGAGGGAACCATCCTTCGTACGCAATAGCTCACCAAACCATTACACCTATCCCCTATCCAGGCATTGGAATTAACTACTCGCTTCGGCCGATTTTGCATGCAGACAATGCCTGCTGTAGACGTTGCCCCGTCTCCGACGAACCAAGATCCGTGCGTCCTCAGCCCCCAGACAGAATCGTGACTCGTTGCACGACGCGTGATTTCATTCCATGACAAGCCAGCCTCCCGTAAGCCCACGGTGTAACCACCCTCAAACTCCGTCAACTAGCGGTACGGCACTCTTTGACGACGTCCTGACATCGCGCACACGATGCACTAACAATATGTACAGTTGAACACGCGAGCTAACCGTTTTAATAATTATACAGGCTACTGTAGGTCACTTTCTCCCTTCGCGCTATTCACGACGCAATTAGAAATGCGTAGCCACCCATGACGCAGATCAACTTGATTTACTGCCCTTACTTATATACGCAATGTCACAGGAATATTGCAATTGGTTTGTGTTTTAAAGGAGCGAGGGGAAACTTTTGGCCAGTAGTGTATTCCATTGAAGTATACCAAGGCCAAGGTATAGTGTGTTTTAATTCGTACACGTAAACATGCCGCTGGTGCGTATCGATGACACATGATACCTTATTCGCAGTTTCGAATACATTTTTATTCCGGATAAAAATTTATTCGAATAAATTTTCATTCGAATAAAAGTTTATTTGTTATTCTCGAATAACTTCCTTTTATTTGCAATCTTTTTTTTTATTTGAATGCTTAAGGTCTCATGTACCTTCTTAGACTATTAGTGACAACAGTTTATTTGGAACTGTGGCACGCACTTGTAAGTTTTACACTTGATGGTAGAGTCCGATATCCTTCAGGAAGGTTAAAACTCTAGTATACGAATCCAGTTGATTTGGTGATTAGGAAAGAATGCATTAGGTTAGTGTGGCCTATTCTTAATCTAGTTAGTATTACTTGGTCTTTTTGGTTCATACGAACTGCTGGACTGATGCCGTTTGCGTTGTCAGGAACTTTATGCAGAGCACTAGGTCTTGAACTTTTCCAATCTTGATTCCATAGTTCTTTTGTGGCTTTGATGAGGTGTTTTTGGAAATCCTTGTAAAATATAGGTATAGAGTGTGTTACGGATGTACTAATACTTGCTTGTTTTCTTGCTGAATCTGCTTCTTCATTTCCTTGTATGCCAACATGGGATGGAATCCAGCAATACAAGAGGTCTTTGCCCGTACTGTTAAGCATAGCGTTCTTTTCAATGATGTTCTTGATCACCTTGTTGTCAGCTTCCAAGTTGTGTAACGCGGTTGGGACACTTTGGGAGTCAGTAATTATAATAAATTCGTTATACGTTGATTTCTGTATGTACATTAGGGTTTCAAAAATGGCGTATGCTTCGCTGGTAAACATTTTTAAGGTATTTGGTAACTTGAATAAGAATTTATCTTCGGAGGTACATACTGCACATCCCGTCCCTTCTTTTAACTTTGACCCATCAGTAAACAGTTAACAGCGAGCGGATAAGCAACGATGAGAACGAATAAATATCAGGCCGCCGGTCGATCTATTTGTTTGACTTGACGGGCGGACAACAGCGAGCGATTTCTCGTCGCGCCCAGATCGTTTTCCGGGCCTACGTACTGGACCGCGCGTCTCTGACGAGGAGGTTCTCGGAAAAGGGCGGTCCGCCGATAATGACATCGCGAGAGCGAGCTCAACGGAGGGCAATCCAAATCAAACAGTCCGATTCGAAGAGTCTCGAGCGTCATACACTTTTTCGACCCCACAGGCGGTAAACTGGCTTTAGCTAATATTGCTGTGATTGGGCTAGTCCGATAAGGTCCGGTTGCTATTCTATCTCCCGCGTTATGTATCGGTGACAGTGTTTTTAGGATATGTGGTTTTGCCAAATCATATACGATAGAACCGTAATCTATTTTAGCAAGAATTAAGGCCTTATATGCTTTGATCAGAGTATGGAATTCCGCTCCCCAATTTTTTGATCCGATGGCTTTTATGATGTTTAATCTTCGACTGCAGTCGTTTTAAGGTTCTTGAGGAATGGAATCCATGTGTGCTCTTTGTCAAAGGTCAGTCCAAGGATTTTAGGTGTGTCTGTCATCCTCAGTTGATGTGATCCAAGATGTAATTTGAGTTGATGGTTTTTGTTCTTCCTATTGTTCGAAAAAATGGTTACCATGGCTTTGTTCTTGGAAAACTTGAAGCCCGTCTGTGGATCAAAATTTTGAAGCTTGTCCAAATTGTCTTGCAAAATTTGTTGGCTAGTCTTTAAATTTTTTCCCGTAATGTAGAATGTACAGTCATCTGCAAATAAGACGTGTGGCGGGCAAGAGCAAGAATATCAAAGGCATATATATAAAGGTGATGAAGGCATCCGCACAGGCGTCGGTGTCCGCCACGGCAGAAATGGCGGTGAGGGTGCCAGACCTCAGTTTGGAGCTGGCAAATAGCCAGATCAACCTGCAGCTGGCGGACCTCACCAGGCAGGTAACGGCCCTGAAGGCCGAGATGGCTCTGCTGAGGAAACAGTTCACCGCCTGAAGCCTTCCTCCACTGACGACAGGAGGCGGAGCACTGTCACCTCCCGAAAGGGTGACGACGGAGACAGAAATGCCGAGGAGCGGTACAGCGGCACGCCCTATGCTGCCGACGGCAAGTAGGAGAGAGGAGTCGGGGGCGACCGCCGGCGGTAGGCTATATGAAGACGCCTTGATTGAGTGCATCGGGACGTTCGTGGAGACCAAATTGACTGCCTTCAGGAGGGAGATCCTCCCTGGGCTGCACAGTGGCCCTTCAGCGGGCACGGTTGTCCCTATGAGTACGGTCTCTCCAGGATAAGGCAGGGGGGGGGGAACAACAAACCGCGGTCAGGGGGAAAGGCGGGCGCTGGCGCCCCTCCTGCACAGGCGCCCCAGCGAGAGGCGCCAAGCAAAAGGACCCTTCCCCGGCCTGCGCCACCCCCCGCCAGTCAGGGGGAAACGTGGGTCAAGGTGGTGGGGAGGAAGGCGCAGAGGGCCGCCAATAAGACCGCGGCGACCGCGGCCCAGCCGGCTGCCAATGCACCTGCTCCTCCGCGTCAGCAGTGAAGCAACAAGAAGGCGGCCAAGAAGGGCCCAGGACGCCCGCCAAGGTTGGCGGTGGCCACCTTGACCTTGCCGGAGAGGTAAAAGAAGACCTATGCCGAGGTCATGACGGCTGCCAAGGAAAAAGTGCAGCTGTCGGACCTCGGCATAGAAGCCGTAAGACTAAGGAGGGCGGTGACGGGCGAATTGATATTGGAGGTGCCCGGTCAGGAAAGCCGAGAGAAGGTCCAGGCGCTGGTGGGCCGACTCGCGACTGTGTTCGCCCAGTCGGAGGTCCGAGTCGCCCTCCCCACAAAGCGCGCGGATATGTCTCAGGGGATAGGACGACTCGGTCACTCCGGCTGACGTAGTGTCCGCGGTGGTGGCGGCTGGAGGCTACGGGGCGGAGGAAGTGAGGACTGCATAGATCCGGTCCTCACCCTCTGGCCTCGGCACCATTTGGGTGCAGTGTCCCCTGACCGCCGCGCGAAAGGTGGTAGCGTCCAGGAGGGTGCCAGTGGGCTGGTCTTCGGCCCGTGTCGAGGCTCTGGATGTGCGCCCACTCCAGTGTCACCGCTCCCTGGAAACGGGGCATACCAGGCAGCGTTGCACGAGCGCCGTAGACAGGAGCAACAGATGCTACGTCTGCGGCGACTCTGCGCACCCTGCCAGACAGTTCTCGGCCGCCCACAAATATCCGTTATGTACAGATTTAGGGAGACCGGCCGAGCACAGGCTTTGAGGAACAGGGTGCGCGCCACCCTCCCGGAATGCCCGGAAAGGTAAGGGGGCACAGATGCCCCACAGAGGCCATGGCAACGGCCTAAAATTCTCGTCGTCACGACTCCTCCAAACGAACCTCAACTACTCCGCCAGGGCACAGGACTTATTAGTCCAGACACTGACGGAGTGGGAGGAGGGGTTGGCGATCGTCGCGGAACCGTACGTCGTCCCAGATCATCCTGGTTGGGTGGGGGACGAGTGCGGAACCGTGCTGATCGCATGGGGGGGGGGGGGTCTCCGCCGTTCTCGCTACTAGAGAGCGGCAGCCCATTCGCGGCAGTTTTGTGGGGCATCTAGCGGTGGTGAGCTGCTACGTCTCGCCCAACAGCGGCCTCGACGCGTTCGAGGAGTTCCTGAACGAGGTCGGGAGATGCATCTCCCGGTGTTCACCTTGTCCGGTACTCGTCCTGGGGGACTTCAACGCCAAGTCCATGGCGTGGGGGAGCTCCGAGACAGACGCGAGGGGCGAGACGTTGGCGGAGTGGTTTGCCGGGAGGGACTCTGACTATTAAATCAGGGTTCCGTAAACACGTGCGTGCGGTGCCCCCCCCCGGGGGGGGGGGGGGGGGGTTCCACAGTAGACCAACCTGGCCTACGGCAACCGCCGCGCGCCGTGTTTCCGGCTGGAGGGTGGCGGAGGAGGTGGAGACATCATCCGACCACCTCCACATTATCATGGATGTGTCCGCGGCCCCCCTTGCGCTGGACACCGCAGACAGGACGGCAGCCCACCGCCGCGATAGGCGCTACGGTGCCTAGACCGGGACGTCCTGATGGCAGCTGTCCTCGCCATCTCCTGACCGGAAGCGTCAGCATGGAGAGGCGTCGCGGAGGAAGTGGACTGGCTCCGGAGGACGATGTCGTCGGCTTGCGACGTCGCTATGCCCCGGACCAGTACCGTGCCTCGGCGGGCGGTATATTGGTAGTCGCGCGAGATAGCAGAGCTGCGTTCAGCCTGCATCCGCGCGCGCCGCCTCTACAGCGGCTTATGTCGTAGGAGGCAACGCAACGCCGCGAGGACGGCAGAGCTGCAGCGGGACCCGCACATTTGGTCCGACGAGTTGGGGGTTACAGCGGCGGAGCTGGCCTGGGCCATCAGGGGGCTCGGTGCGAAGAACACCGCACCGGGTTCAGACGGGATCCCGTGCCGAGCATGGGTTTTGGCCGCGGACATCCTGGGGACCAGACGCAGGCTGCTCTTTGATGGCTGTCTCGAGTCTGGCCAGATCCCCCCGGGGTGGAAGTGATCGAGGCTGGTCCTCCTCCGCAGACCGGGAAGGCCGGCGAACTCTCCATCGGCCTATAGGCCGATCTGTCTGCTCGACGAGGTGGCGAAGCTGCTCGAGAGAGTGATAGCTCGCCGCCTCGCCGGGAATCTAGCTCAGGTGGGCCCCGATCTGGCCGAATGCCAGTTCGGCTTCCGGGTGGGACGCTCGACGATCGACGCGATCGGTCGAATGAGGTCCCCCTCGGATGCGGTCGTATCCCGTGGCAGGGTGGCGTTGGCGATAAGTCTGGATATCGTCAACGCCTTTAACTCCCTGCCCTGGGACAGGATAGGAGAGGCGCTCGAGTATCATCGAGTGCCTCTCTACCTCCGGCGAGTGATCGGGGCCTACCTGAGCGATAGATGGGTAGACTGGCCGGCCCAGTACGTGGTCAGCCAGGGGAGGAAAGTGTACTGCGGGGTTCCGCAGGGATCGGTACTTGGACCGATCCTATGGAACCTCGCGTACGATGCGGTCCTCCGTGTGCCCCTCCCCCGAGGAGTCAGCACCACGTGATTGGGGGAGGGCCGCACGCCTCGCAGAGGTCGGGGTAGCTCGCGTGGTGCCGGCAATAGAGCGGCTGGGGCTGAAGGTAGCCCCTTACCGGACCGAGGATATATGGTTTCATGGTGGTCGTTGGCGTGGGAGGACGCCCCATTCGCTCATTCGGGTAGGTGGCGCCTGCGCCCAGGTGGAGGGCGAGCTGAAATATCTCGGCCTCACGCTGGACAGTGCCTGGTCCTTTGGCCGGCATTTCGACCATTTGGCTCCCAGGGTTGAGGTGGCGGCGGCGGTGTTAGGCCGTCTGCTTCCCAACCTCGGGGGACCGGAGGAGAAGGTTCGCCGCCTGTATGCGGGGGTGGTGCCTGATGGCCCTTTATGGGGCCCCGGTCTGGGCGGACGACCTGATGACCAGCAAGCGTAGCAGAATGCTGCTGCGCCGCGTTTACTGCAAGCTGGCCATCAGAGTCGTCCGTGGATACCGCACCGTCTCCTGCGCGGCGACGAGCGCGCTGTCGGGGCTGCTACCTTTCGAGGTGATGGTTGTGGAGGGCGCGGGGACATTTAAACGTCTCCGCGAGCTCCGTAACCTCGGGGTGGCAGCACTCGACCAGCGAACGGTCGGAGCCGTAAAGAACCGGACGAGATGGCTCTCCCTGGTCAAGTGGCAGAGCTGACTCTCAGAGTCAGCCAATGCCGCTCGGAGAGCCGTCGAGGCCATTCTGCCTATTCTCCGGGAGTGGAGAGGCAGAGCGGCAGGCAGGCTCACCTACCGCATGACGCAGGTATTTACCGGGCATGGTTCTTCGTGATATCCAAAGCGGATATTCAGAATTTTCCCTGTTACTACCCCCCGGTCCAGATAGAGGCTTGAAAATTGGTGTAAAATGGTTTCTTTTGGTAAGTTATTGAATGGTCCATTGCAAATCAAATTTAGTTTAAGGGCGCATTTGACCCCCTTATCCGGATATACCCTTTCTCGCAGCACTCAATTTAATACATAATCAATTTTAGTCCGTCGCGAACATGCGAGGCGTCGTCGCAGCTTTGCTCGGTCGTCTATTTCTTTATATGTGTGCGTCTGTATTCAATATTCACACACACATGCTAATGAAGCACCCCTGAATACTCGCTCGACACAAATCGTCGCTGCATCGAGTCGACAATTGCCTATCAAACGTCCCTACTCTCTACAGGACACATGCATTTACACATGAGTGCTGCTTGGCTCTTACTAACACTTCTTTAATAAATACTTTCTCAAGTGGCCGTCGTTCATGAGTAGAGGACGCTAAAATCAGGTCAAATTTCTAAGTCGGTACGGCAGTCTCGCTGGGCTACGAAAGTCCATATGGTGATTGGTCTATTCTTATATCTCGTCTGTGGTAGTTTGTCGATGTCTATTGCACATGTTGTGTTTATTTCCTGTAAAGTAGCAGCAGTTTGTGTAGGAACGCTGTGAAATAGCGGTTTGGTTGTGTAATATTTAGTCAACTACGTATGCAAATATCACGTAAAAACGCTTGTATTCCTGGCGGTATGGAAGATTTCTCACATCTCGTTGCAGATTCCTTCTCTGGTGCGCTATTTGTGCTCATTTCACGTAACGAAGCAGCAGTTTCTGTAAAACCGCGTGAAGTAGCCTTTTGGCTGTGTTTAGTCACAGATGTATGCGAATATATCGTAAACGCTCTTGTACTCCTGCCAGTTTGGAAAATATCCTTCATTTCGTAGCTGATATATATTCTACTGCCCTATTTGTGACTATTTCTGGTAATGTAGAATGCGCTTCAGCTGAAATGCTCTCAAGAAGCAATTTCGTTTTATTTAGTCGCAGATGTACGCAAATATCACGTAAAAGCGCTTATAGACTTGCCGGAAAGGAAGATTTCTCTCATCTGGTGGCTGATGCCTTCTGTATTGCAGTATTTGTGTTTTTTTCTTGTAATGTGGCAGCAGTTCGTGTAGAAACACTGTAAAATAGCAGTTTTGTTTCATTTAGTTACAGATTTACGCGAATATCACGTGAAAGCGCCGGTATTCCTGCCGGAAAGGAAGATTTCATTGATTTCGTAGCGGATTTCTCTCCTATTGCACTGTTTGTTAGGAGCGACGAAAATTGGAAAAATCAGATAGCCTCACACACACGAAATTACTTTATTCCCAAAATAACAAAATCGTTTAACAGAATCTCTGTATGCCCTAACCCTGAAGTCCAATAACGCATTTTACTCGACGTTTCATGCGCCTTAAAATTCCGCTTAGCCCAATACGCTATCTGGCATCGGAGCGACATAAAGTGGACAAATGTGATAGACACACACTGAATTCTTGTACTGCGGCGAAGAATAAATTGTTCTAATCGGGGCTCTGATGACCCTATCCTGGAAGTCCAGCAGTGCATTTTACTCGCCTTTTCATGCGCTTTAAGATGCCATTTCTCCCAATACGCTGACTGCCATAGGAGCGACGTAAATTGGACAAATGTGATAGAATTACGCTCAATTCTTATATTAATCATAATATAAACTGATCTAATCTGGTCTCTGTTTGCCCCATCCTAGAAGATTCGCGGTGCATTTTACTCGTCATTTCATGCGCTTTAAGATGCCGCGTGGTCCAATACGCTATCTGAAATAGGAGCGAAGTAAATTGAACAAGTGTGATAGAATTACGCTGAATTCTTACATTAACCATAAAATAAAATGATCTAATCTGGACTCTGATGGCCGTATCCGAGAAGTTTGATAGTGCATTTTGCTTGTCATTTCATGAGCTTTATGGTGCCGCCTATCCCAATACGCTTTCTGAAATAGCAGCGACGTGAATTGAACAAGTGTGATAGAATTACGCTGAATTCTTAAATTAACCATAATATAAAATGATCTAATCGGATCTCTGATGGCCGTATCCGCGAAGGTTACGAGTGCATTTTCCTCGCCATTCCATGCGCTTTAAGATGCCGCCCAGCCCAATACGCTATCTGAAATACGAGAGACGTGTATTGATCAAATGTGATAGACTTGCGCTGAATTCTTATATTAACCATAATAAAAATTGACCTAATCGGGTCTCTGATTTCCCAATGATAAAAGTTTAATATTGCATTTTACTCGACAATTCATGCGCTTTAAGCTGCCGCCTAGCCCAATACGCTATCTGAAACAGGAGCGCCGTAAATTGAACAAATGTGATAGAATTACGCTGAATTCTTATATTAACCATAATATAAAATGGTCTAATCGGATCTCTGATTGCCCTATTATAGAAGTTTAATAGTGCATCTTACTCCTCATTTCGTGCGCTTTAAGGTGCCGTTTAGCCCAATACGCTATCTGAAATAGGAGCGACTTAAATTGGACAAATGTGATAGAATTACGCAGAATTCTTATATTAACCATAATATAAAATGATCTAATGGGGTCTCTGATTACCCTATCATTGAAGTTTAGTAATGCATTTTAATCGAAATTTCATGCCCTTTAAGATTCTGCTTAGCCCATTACGCTATCTGAAATAGGAGCGACGTAAATTGAACAAATCTGGTTCATTTACGCAGAATTCAGCGAAATTCTATCACATTTGTTCAATTTACGTCGATCCTATTTCAGATGGCGTACTGGGCTAGGCGGCATGTTAAAGCGCGAGGAATGGCGAGTAAAATGCACTATTAACCTTCTATGATAGGACAATCAGAGACCAGATTAGATCATTTTATATTTTGTTTAATATAAGATTTCAGGGTAATTCTATCACATTTGTTCAATTTACGTCGTTCATATTTCAGATAGCGTACTGGACTAAGCTGCATCTCAAAGCGCATGAAATGACGAGTGAAATGCACTATTAAACTTCTTGGGTAGGGCGAACAGAGACGCGATTAGATCATTTTACATTAAGGTTAATATAAGTATGCAGCGAGATTCTATCACATTTGTTCAATTTACGTCGCTCCCATTTCAGACAGCGTATTGGTCTAAGCGGCACCTCAAAGAGCATGAAATGGTCAGTAGAATGCACCATTAAACTTCTAAGGTACGGCAGACAGAGACCCGATTAGATCATTTTACATTACGGTTAACATAAGAATTCAGCGTAATTCAATCACATTTGTTCAACTTACGCCGCTCCTATTTCAGATAGCGTACTGAGCTAGACGGCATCTTAAAGCGCGTGGAATGGCGAGTAAAATGCACTATTAAACTTCTAGGGTAAGGCAAACAGAGACCCGATTAGATGATTTTATATTACGGTTAATATAAGAATTCAGCGAAATTCTATCACATTTGTTCAATTTACGTCGCTCCTATTTCAGTCAGCGTATTGGGCTAAGCGGCATCTCAAAGCGCATGAAATGGCGTGTAAAATGCACACTTAAACTCCTAGGGTAGGGCAAACAGAGATCCGATTAGATCATTTTATATTATGGTTAATTTAAGAATTCAGCGAAATTCTATCACATTTGTTCAATTTACGTCGCTCCTATTTCAGACAGCGTATTGGGCTAAGCGGCATCTCAAAGCGCATGAAATGGCGAGTAAAATGCACCATTAAACTTCTAGGGTAAGGCAAACAGAGACCCGATTAGATCATTTTATATTACGGTTAATATAAGAATTCAGCGTAATTCTATCACATTTGTTCAACTTACGTCGCTCCTATTTCAGATAGCTCACTGGGCTAGGCGGCATCTTAAAGCGCGTGGAATGGCGAGTAAAATGCACTATAAACTTCTATGATAGGGCAATCAGAGACCCGATCAGATCATTTTATATTACGGTTAATATAAGAATTCAGCGTAATTCTATCACATTTGTTCAACATACGTCGCTCCTATTTCAGATAGCGTACTGGGCTAGCCGGCATCTTAAAGCGCGTGAATGGCGAGTAAAATGCACTATTAAACTTCTATGATAGGGCAATCAGAGACCAGATTAGATCATTATATAGTTTGGTTAATATAAGAATTCAGCGAAATTCTATCACATTTGGTCAATTTGCGTCTCTCCTATTTCAGATAGCGAATTGGGCTAAGCGGCATCTCAAAGCGCATGAAATGGCGAGTAAAATGCACTATTAAACTTCTAGGGTAAGGCAAACAGAGACACGATTACATCATTTTACATTAAGGTTAATATAAGAATTCAGGGAAATTCTATCACATTTGGTCAATTTACGTCGCTCCTATTTCTGATAGCGTATTGGGCTAAGCGGCATCTCAAAGCGCATGAAATGACGAGTGAAATGCACTATTAAACTTCTTGGGTAGGGCGAACAGAGACGCGATTAGATCATTTTACATTAAGGTTAATATAAGTATGCAGCGAGATTCTATCACATTTGTTCAATTTACGTCGCTCCCATTTCAGACAGCGTATTGGTCTAAGCGGCACCTCAAAGAGCATGAAATGGTGAGTAGAATGCACCATTAAACTTCTAAGGTACGGCAAACAGAGACCCGATTAGATCATTTTACATTACGGTTAACATAAGAATTCAGCGTAATTCAATCACATTTGTTCAACTTACGCCGCTCCTATTTCAGATAGCGTACTGAGCTAGACGGCATCTTAAAGCGCGTGGAATGGCGAGTAAAATGCACTATTAAACTTCTAGGGTAAGGCAAACAGAGACCCGATTAGATGATTTTATATTACGGTTAATATAAGAATTCAGCGAAATTCTATCACATTTGTTCAATTTACGTCGCTCCTATTTCAGTCAGCGTATTGGGCTAAGCGGCATCTCAAAGCGCATGAAATGGCGTGTAAAATGCACACTTAAACTCCTAGGGTAGGGCAAACAGAGATCCGATTAGATCATTTTATATTATGGTTAATTTAAGAATTCAGCGAAATTCTATCACATTTGTTCAATTTACGTCGCTCCTATTTCAGACAGCGTATTGGGCTAAGCGGCATCTCAAAGCGCATGAAATGGCGAGTAAAATGCACCATTAAACTTCTAGGGTAAGGCAAACAGAGACCCGATTAGATCATTTTATATTACGGTTAATATAAGAATTCAGCGTAATTCTATCACATTTGTTCAACTTACGTCGCTCCTATTTCAGATAGCTCACTGGGCTAGGCGGCATCTTAAAGCGCGTGGAATGGCGAGTAAAATGCACTATAAACTTCTATGATAGGGCAATCAGAGACCCGATCAGATCATTTTATATTACGGTTAATATAAGAATTCAGCGTAATTCTATCACATTTGTTCAACATACGTCGCTCCTATTTCAGATAGCGTACTGGGCTAGCCGGCATCTTAAAGCGCGTGAATGGCGAGTAAAATGCACTATTAAACTTCTATGATAGGGCAATCAGAGACCAGATTAGATCATTATATAGTTTGGTTAATATAAGAATTCAGCGAAATTCTATCACATTTGTTCAATTTACGTCGCTCCTATTTCAGATAGCGTATTGGGCTAAGCGGCATCTCAAAGCGCAAGAAATGGCGAATAAAATGCACTATTATACTTCTAGGGTAGGGCGAACAGAGACCCGATTAGATCATTTTACATTAAGGTTAATATAAGAATTCAGCGTAATTCTATCATATTTGATCAACTTATGTCGCTCCTATTTCAGATAGCGTACTGGGCTAGGCGGCATCTTAAAGCGCGTGGAATGGCGAGTAAAATGCACTGAGGTGAATGTGTGCGTAATGGATAACTCCGATTTGCGTTACACGCTCAATTTATTTGCAATTAATATAACAGAATAAGAACAGGTATTGTCTGCGTCGCACGGTCGTACACGTGGTGAGTCGCAAGAGGTTCTGCCTCGTGTTCTCGTATGGTGACCGCGGCGCGCGGTCAGAAAACAACAGAAAAATCTCGTCGCGCAATCGGCAACCGTCGTCCGTTGCCGGTCTACGACGCGCCTGTGTTCGTACACTTTTAAAGAAAGATAGACCGTAAGCATTTAAAGAAAGGAAACTAAGCGAGGGTAATATCTCGATCTTTCACGGCAGGGATGTGGTAGCAGTGCCGTAGCTGCTACATCACCCCCCTGCCAGTGATTTACCTAATCACGAAAATCCAGCTTGAAATCTGTCGAGAAATCGTACTCGCCTACCTGCGCGGGTGGTAAATTGTGGTGTTACAATATCGTGAGATACATTTGGTTCTGTGTCGGAATTATTACAATTTTTATGTGTTAAATGATCACTTACAATATACGCGGGTTTTAACCTCTCGATTGAAATTGTGACATGTTTTCCTTGACGGTCTATTAGAAAGGTTTTATGTCCGCGGCTAATGACACGATATGGTCCATCATAAGGTTGTTGTAGAATGCCTTTCGATGCGTCGTGTCGTACGAAAACATGCTCGGAACTGGCAAGGTCTTTGTACACGAAGGTCCGCCGTGACCCATGGTGAGAACCTGCGACTGGGCTCAGATCCTGGAAATGTTGTCGCAGTTCCTTTACAAATGAAGTTGCGTCAGTGTCAGCTTCACTTGGACGCGGAGACAGGAATTCTCCAGGAAGTCGCAATGGTTCGCCGTACACCAACTCTGCCGTCGTTGCTTTTAAATCTTCCCTCCAGGCTGAACGAATACCCAGCAACGTGGTGGGAAGAATCTCTGTCCAACGTTGATTTTCATGGCAACGTATGGCTGCCTTTAACTGACGGTGGAACCTTTCCACCATCCCATTAGCCGCCGGGTGATATGCCGTAGTTCTTAGATGTCTGCTCCCTGTTAACAAACTTAATTGTTTAAAAAGATTGGACTCAAATTGTCTACCTTGGTCCGTGGTGATCCTTAGCGGCGTTCCAAACCGAACAATCCACCCCTCATAAAAGGCTCGAGCTACTGTGGCTGCTTCCTGGTCGCGGAGAGGTATTGCCTCAGGCCAGCGCGTAAAGCGATCCACGCAGGTAAGGCAATATCTGTATCCTTCGGAGACAGGTAGGATGACAATGTCCAAATGAACATGTTCGAACCTCGCCGATGGTCGCGAAAAAGAACCGAGGGGTGCTGATACGTGCCTGGTGATCTTGGAGCGTTGACATTGGATACAGTTCCGGGCCCATCTTCTGCAGTCTGTTTTGATCGATGGCCAAACGTACCTTTGCGTGATCAGTTTGACAGTGGCGTTGATTCCTGGATGCGATATTTTGTGTAGTGCGTTGAATGCAGTTTGACGAAACGATTTTGTGAGGAAAGGGCGAACGGTGTCTGTAGATATGTCGCAGTAAATTTGTTGTGTACTTCCACGAATGGATATGCGTTTTAAATTCAAACCGGTGTTGCCTTGTAAGTACGTCAGTAATTCCTCGTCTTCTTCTTGCGATTTGGCCAGCATTTCAAAATCCAAAGTCTCTTCGATTTCGTCCACTCTTGACAACGCATCGGCGACAACGTTATCTCGACCTGCTACGTGGCGGATGTCCGTTGAGAATTCACTACTGAAGCTGAGATACCGAAATTGTCTTGGGGTGAATTTTTCTGGTTTCTGTTGGAAAGCGTAAATGATTGGTTTGTGGTCTGTGAAGATAGTGAAAGTTCTTCCCTCGATCATATGACGGAAATATTTGACTGCGAGGTAGATAGCGAGTAATTCTCTGTCGTATGTAGCGTATTTCTGTTCCGTTGAGCTGAGTTGTTTTGAAAAGAATCCCAGTGGTTCCCAATTATCACCGATGCGTTGTTGAAGCGCGGCGCCAACAGCAGAATTCGAGGCGTCGCATATGATGGCCAATGGTGCGTCGATTTCAGGGTGTGTTAGTAGAGTAGCCTCTACTAACGCCTTTCTAGAGTCTTCAAATGTTGCGGTGGCGTCTGGTGTCCAATTTACAGGTGCGCTGCCTTTTATATTGTCCGCCAGCATGTCGTTCAGAGGTGCATGTACCTGTGCGGCTTTAGGTATGAAACGTCTATAAAAATTTACCATACCTAAAAACTGCCGTAATTGTTTCGCTGTGGTCGGCCGTGGATACTTTAAAATGGCCTCAACCTTTTCGGTGGATGGTCGGGTGCCTGATTCCGACACCAGGTAGCCTAAAAATTTTAACTCCGTCCTTCCGAAGATACATTTTGCCGTATTTATCACGATACCGTATTGTTTTAGCCGTTCAAAAACTATCTTGAGGTGTTGAAGGTGTTCCTCTTCGGATGTTGAAGCCACCAGTATGTCGTCAATGTATGCGAAACAAAAGTTCAAACCTCGCAACGCTTCATCGATAAAGCGCTGAAAGGTTTGAGCCGCGTTGCGCAACCCAAACGACATGAACGGAAATTCGAATAATCCGAAAGGAGTGGTAATAGCTGTCTTCGGAATATCTTCGGGTGCAACGGGGATTTGGTTGTAAGCTCGAACGAGATCAATGGTAGAAAAAATTTTCTTACCCCGCAAAGTTTGTGCAAAATCTTCAATATGCCTGACGGGATATCGGTCCGGCAAGGTCCTGGCGTTGAGAGCACGATAATCGCCACATGGTCTCCATTCGTCACTTCCTTTTTTGGGTACCATGTGCAAAGGTGACGACCAGCTACTCTCCGACGGTCGGGTTGTTCCTAATCTCGACATGGTTTCAAATTCCTTTTTGGCTGCCTGTAGCCTACCTGGTGCAAGATGCCGTGGTTTGCAGGTAACAGGTGGACCTGGTGCAGTACGAATGTGGTGCATCGTGCTGTGTTTTGGTTCGGAAGGTGTTCCTTCCGGTTTCGTAATTTCGGGAAATCGCTGGAGTAGAAAATGGTAAGCGGATTCCCCGAAGACTGTTTTGATGCTCGGGACGGCTTCGCGGGCAGGCATTCTTCGTGTCGAGAGAGACGTCACTTGATCTAAGAGACGGCGATTGCGAACGTCTACTATTAGTCCGAAGTGAGCGAGGAAATCGACCCCGATTATGGGCCTGGAGACGTCGGCGATTACGAATCTCCATGTGAAAACCCGACGTAACCCTAAATTGAGAGTTAAAGTCGTAGTCCCGTACGTTGCGATGGTGGTGCCATTTGCTGCGGAAAGCTCGTAGGATGATTTTTCGCGCCGTCCTCGGATCATTGCTCGTGGAAAGACACAGAGGTCGGCGCCTGTGTCGACCAAAAATTGCGTCTTCGTGTCGTGATCGATGACGAAGAGACGGCGTAAAGTCGGGCTGGGGTCGCTAGCCGTCGTTAACGACTGCCCGGAATGTTTCCCGCCTGGAAGGTGCACGGCTTAATGCAGTCCCTTGCGTCGGTACCGAAACTCCAGTGGTACCAGCAAATTCCATCCTTGCCATGTGTGCGCTTCCTCGATCGAGATCCGGAACGGCTCCGAGGACGTGAACGGGATCGAGGCTCCCTATCTCTCCGCGAGATACGATCGCTCGTCATTTCTTGACGAAGCGCCGCTATTTCTTCTCGTAGCGACAGAGCGAGCTGCGACATTTTCAATTGCAATAAAGCCTCGAGGGACCTACCTGCGTCGATTTCCTGCGGCGCCGGGGGTGACGCTTCGGCAATTTGATGGCGATGAGGCCTGGTATCGGTGATAGCGTCCGCCAGCTCGGCCACTTTGTCCAGTTCCGTGTCCTTCTGCGTGGCTAAAATTACCTGCGTGCTCGTCGGTAACCTCCCTAGCCAAAGGGTTCGCAATAAGGCGTCTGATACTTGCGTCCCGGCTAGGCTGCGCAGATGCCTCAAAAATTGCGAAGGTTTCCGATCGCCGATTTCCTCATGCTCCAGGAGGTGTCGCGTCTTCTGCTCTTGAGACACGCTCAAACGTCGGATCAGCTCGGTTTTTAGTTTTTCATACTGACCGGTCGCTGGCGGGTTCATTATTATGTCTCGAACCTCTGTGGCGTAACGTGGATTCAGGGCACTCAGGATATACCCGAACCTGGTGCTGTCGGTGGTCACTCCGGATACCTCAAAACTCCTTTCCACCATGCTGAACCACATTTCCGGATCGCTAGGACAAAAATCCGGTATACGAACGGCGACTCTTTCTATCGACGCTCTGCTCGTGGAGGCGTTGGCAGGGATATCCGCGTTCATGGCTGTATTGCTGCTGCAGCGGAGAGATCACTTACACTTTTAGCAGTTCTGCGCGAATTACACTATTGTATAAAAAGTTCACGGAAGTCTTTAAAAAAAATACAGTCGATGGAGAGAAGAGAAAAAAAAAATTGTCTTGTCACGATCACGATCACGATCACAATCACTTCACGATCACGTCGCGATCACGTCGGGGTCACCAATAATTGAGGTGAATGTGTGCGTAATGGATAACTCCGATTTGCGTTACACGCTCAATTTATTTACAATTAATATAACAGAATAAGAACAGGTATTGTCTGCGTCGCACGGTCGTACACGTGGTGAGTCGCAAGAGGTTCTGCCTCGTGTTCTCGTATGGTGACCGCGGCGCGCGGTCAAAAAACAACAGAAAAAACTCGTCGCGCAATCGGCAACCGTCGTCCGTTGCCGGTCTACGACGCGCCTGTGTTCGTACACTTTTAAAGAAAGATAGACCGTAAGCATTTAAAGAAAGGAAACTAAGCGAGGGTAATATCTCGATCTTTCACGGCAGGGATGTGGTAGCAGTGCCGTAGCTGCTACAGCACTATTAAACTTCTATGATAGGGCAATCAGAGACCCGATTAGATCATTTTATATTTTGTTTAATATAAGATTTCAGGGAAATTCTATCACATTTGTTCAATTTACGTTGCACCTATTACAGGTGGCGTATTGGGCAAAGCGGCATCTCAAAGCGCATGAAATGACGAGTGAAATGCACTATTCAACTTCTAGGGTAGGGCGAACAGAGACCCGATTAGATCGTTTTATATTACGGTTAATATAAGAATGCAGCGTAATTCTATCACATTTGTTCAATTTACGTCGCTCATATTTCAGATAGCGTATTGGGCTACGCGGCATGTCGAAGCACATGAAATGGCGAGTAAAACGCACTATTAGACTTCTAGGGTAGGGCAAACAGAGACCCGATTAGATGATTTTATATTTTGGTTAATATAAGAATTCAGCGAAATTGTATCACATTTGTTTAATTTACGTCGCTCCTATTTCAGATAGCGTATTGGGCAAAGCGGCATCTCAAAGCGCATGAAATGGCGAGTACATTGCACTATTAAACTTCTATGATAGGGCAATCAGAGACCCGATTAGATCGTTTTATATTTTGGTTAATATAAGAATTCAGCGAAATGCTATCACATTTATTTATTTTACGTCGCTCCTATTTCAGATAGCATATTGGGCTACGCGTCATGTCAAAGCACATGAAATGGCGAGTAAAATGCACTATTAGACTTCTATGATAGGGCAATCAGAGACCCGATTAGATCATTTTATATTTTGTTTAATGTAAGATTTCAGGGAAATTCTATCACATTTGTTCAATTTACGTCGCTCATATTTCAGATAGCGTATTGGGACAAGCGGCACCTCAAAGAGCATGAAATGGTGAGTAGAATGCACCATTAAACTTCTAAGGTACAGCATACAGAGACCCGATTACATCATTTTATATTATGGTTAATTTAAGAATTCAGCGAAATTCTATCACATTTGTTAAATTTACGTCGCTCCTATTTCAGACAGCGTATTGGTCTAAGCGGCACCTCAAAGAGCATGAAATGGTGAGTAGAATGCACCATTAAACTTCTAAGGTACGGCAAACAGAGACCCGATTAAATCATTTTATATTACGGTTAACATAAGAATTCAGCGTAATTCAATCACATTTGTTCAACTTACGCCGCTCCTATTTCAGATAGCGTACTGGGCTAGACGGCATCTTAAAGCGCGTGGAATGGCGAGTAAAATGCACTATTAAATTTCTAGGGTAAGGCAAACAGAGACCCGATTAGATGATTTTATATTACGGTTAATATAAGAATTCAGCGAAATTCTATCACATTTGTTCAATTTACGTCGCTCCTATTTCAGACAGCGTATTGGGCTAAGCGGCATCTCAAAGCGCATGAAATGGCGTGTAAAATGCACTCTTAAACTCCTAGGGTAGGGCAAACAGAGACCCGATTAGATCATTTTATATTATGGTTAATTTAAGAATTCAGCGAAATTCTATCACATTTGTTCAATTTACGTCGCTCCTATTTCAGACAGCGTATTGGGCTAAGCGGCATCTCAAAGCGCATGAAATGGCGAGTAAAATGCACCATTAAACTTCTAGGGTAAGGCAAACAGAGACCCGATTAGATCATTTTATATTACGGTTAAAATAAGAATTCAGCGTAATTCTGTCACATTTGTTCAACTTACGTCGCTCCTATTTCAAATAGCGCACTGGGCTAGGCGGCATGTTAAAGCGTGTGGAATGGTGAGTAAAATGCACTATAAACTTCTATGACATGGCAATCAGAGACCCGATCAGATCATTTTATATTACGGTTAATATAAGAATTCAGCGTAATTCTATCACATTTGTTCAACTTACGTCGCTCCTATTTCAGATAGCTCACTGGGCTAGGCGGCATCTTAAAGCGCGTGGAATGGCGAGTAAAATGCACTATAAACTTCTATGATAGGGCAATCAGAGACCCGATCAGATCATTTTATATTACGGTTTATATAAGAATTCAGCGTAATTCTATCACATTTGTTCAACATACGTCGCTCCTATTTCAGATAGCGTACTGGGCTAGCCGGCATCTTAAAGCGCGTGGCATGGCGAATAAAATGCACTCTTAAACTTCTAGGGTAGGGCGAACAGAGACCCGATTAAATCATTTTACATTAAGGTTAATATAAGAATTCAGGGAAATTCTATCACATTTGTTCAATTTACGTCGCTCCTATTTCAGACAGCGCATTGGGCTAAGCGGCATCTCAAAGCGCATGAAATGGCGTGTAAAATGCACTCTTAAACTTCTAGGGTAGGGCAAACAGAGACCCGATTATATCATTTAATATTATGGTTAATTTAAGAATTCCGCAAAATTCTATCACATTTGCTCAATTTACGTCGCTCCTATTTCAGATAGCGTACTGGGCTAGGCGGCATCTTAAAGCGCGTGGAATGGCGAGTAAAATGCACTATTAAACTTCTATGATAGGGTAATCAGAGATCCGATTAGATCATTTTATATTTTGGTAAATATAAGAATTCAACGAAATTCTATCACATTTGTTCAATTTACGTCGCTCCTATTACAGATAGCTTATTGGGCTTAGCGGCATCTCAAAGCGCATGAAATGACGGGTGAAATGCACTATTAAACTTCTAGGGTAGGGCAAACAGAGACCCGATTAGATCATTTTACATTATGGTTAATAAAAGAATTCAGCGTAATTCTATCACATTTGTTCAACTTACGTCGCTCCTATTTCAAATAGCGTACTGGGCTAGGCGGCATCTTAAAGCGCCTGGACTTGCTAGTAAAATGCACTACTAAACTTCTATGATAGGGCAATCAGAGACCCGATTAGATCATTTTATATTTTGTTCAATATAAGATTTCAGGGAAATTCTATCACATTTGTTCAATTTACGTCGCTCCTATTTCAGATAGCGCATTGGGCTAAGCGGCTTCTCAAAGCGCATGAAATGAGGAGTAAAATGCACTATTAAACTTCTAGGGTAGGGCAAGCAGAGACCCGATTAGATCATTTTACATTATGGTTAATAAAAGAATTCAGCGGAATTCTATCACATTCGTTCAATTTACGTCGCTCCTATTTCAAATAGCGTACTGGGCTAGGCGGCATCTTAAAGCGCGTGGACTTGCTAGTAAAATGCACTACTAAACTTCTATGATAGGGCAATCAGAGACCCGATTAGATCATTTTATATTTTGTTCAATATAAGATTTCAGGGAAATTCTATCACATTTGTTCAATTTACGTCGCTCCTATTTCAGATAGCGTATTGGGCTAAGCGGCATCTGAAAGCGCATGAAATGGCGAGTAAAATGCACTATTAAACTTCTAGGCTAGGGCGAACAGAGACCCGAGTAGATCATTTTACATTATGGTTAATAAAAGAATTCAGCGGAATTCTATCACATTCGTTCAATTTACGTCGCTCCTATTTCAGATAGCGTATTGGGCAAAGCGGCATCTCAAACCGCATGAAATGACGAGTAAAATGCACTATTAAACTTCTAGGGTAGGGCCAGCAGAGACCCGATTAGATCATTTTATATTATGGTTAACTTAAGAATTCATTAAAATTCTATCACATTCGTTCAATTTGGGTCGCTCCTATTTCACATAGCGTACTGGGCTAGGCGGCATCTTAAAGCGCGTGGAATGGCGAGTAAAATGCACTATTGAACTTCTAGGGTAGGGCAAACAGAGACCCGATTAGATCATTTTCTATTATAGTGAATTTAAGAGTTCAGCGAAATTCTCTCACATTTGTTCAACTTACGTCGCTCCTATTTCAGATAGTGTAATGGGCTAGGCGGCATCTTAAAGCGCGTGGACTTGCTAGTAAAATGCACTACCAAACTTCTATGATAGGGCAATCAGAGACCCGATTAGATCATCTTATATTTTGTTCAATATACGATTTCAGGGAAATTCTATCACATTTGTTCAATTTACGTCGCTCCTATTTCAGATAGCGTACTGGGCTACGCGGCATCTCAAAACGCATGAAATGGCGAATACAATGCACTATTAAACTTCTAGGCTAGGCCGAACAGAGACCCGATTAGATCATTTTACATTATGGTTAATAAAAGAATTCAGCGAAATTCTATCACATTTGTTCAACTTACGTCGCTCCTATTTCAGATACCGTATTTGGCTAAGCGGTATCTCAAAGCGCATGAAATGGCGAGTAAAATGCACTATTAAACTTCTAGGGTAGGGCAAGCAGAGACCCGATTAGATCATTTTATATTATGGTTAATTTAAGAATTCATCAAAAATGTATCACATTTGTTCAATTTACGTCGCTCCTATTTCAGATAGCGTACTGGGCTAAGCGGCATCTTAAAGCGCATGAAATGGTGAGTGAAATGGACCATTAAACTTCTATGATAGGGCAATCAGAGACCCGATTAGATCATTTTCTATTTTGGTTAATATATGAATTCAGCGAAATTCTATCACATTTGTTCAATTTACGTCGCTCCTATTTCAGATAGCGTCTTGGGCTGAGCAGCATCTTAAAGCGCGTGGAATGGCGAGTAAAATGCACTATTAACCTTCTATGATAGGGCAATCAGAGACCAGATTGGATCATTTTATATTTTGGTTAATATAAGAATTCAGCGAAATTCTATCACATTTGTTCAATTTACGTCGCTCCTATTTCAGATAGCGTATTGGCCTAAGCGGCATCGCAAAGCGCATGAAATGGCGAGTAAAATGCACTATTAAACTCCTAGGGCACGGCAAACAGAGACCCGATTAGATCATTTTATATTATGGTTAATTTAAGAATTCAGGGAAATTCTATCACATTTGTTCAATTTACGTCGCTCCTATTTCAGATAGCGTTTTGGGCTAAGCGGCATCTCAAAGCGCTTGAAATGGCGAGTAAAATGAACTATTAAACTTCTAGGGTAGGGCAAACAGAGACCCGATTAGATCATTTTGTATTATGGTTAATTTAAGAATTCAGCAAAATTCTATCACATTTCTTCAATTTACGTCGCTCCTATTTCAGATAGCGTACTGGGCTAGGCGGCATCTTAAAGCGCGTGGAATGGCGAGTAAAATGCACTATTAAACCTCGATGATAGGGCAATCAGAGACCCGAATAGATCATTTTATATTTGGGTTAATATAAGGATTCAGGGAAATTCTATCACATTTGTTCAATTTACGTCGCTCCTATTTCAGATAGCGTATTGGGCTAAGCGGCATCTCAAAGCGCATGAAATGGCGAGTAAAATGCACTATTAAACTTCTAGGGTAGGGCAAACAGAGACCCGATTAGATCATTTCATATTATCGTTAATTTAAGAATTCTGCAAAATTCTATCACATTTGTTCAATTTACGTCGCTCCTATTTCAGATAGCGTATGGGTCTAGGCGGCATCTTAAAGCGCGTGGAATGGCGAGTAAAATGCACTATTAAACTTCTATGATAGGCCAATCAGAGGCCCGATTAAATCATTTTTTATTTTGGTTAATATATGAATTCAGCGAAATTCTATCACATTTGTTCAATTTACGTCGCGCCTATTTCAGATAGCGTATTGGGCTCAGCGGCACCTAAAGTGCATCAAATGACGAATGAAATGCACTATTAAACTTCTAGGGTAGGGCGAACAGAGACCCGATTAGATCATTTTACATTCAGGATAATATAAGTATTCACCGAAATTCTATAACATTTGATCAATTTACGTCGCTCCTATTTCAGATAGCGTATTGGGCTAAGCGGCATCTCAAAGCGCATGAAATGGCGATTAAAATGCACTATTAAACTTCTAGGATAAGGCAAACAGAGACCCGATTAGATCATTTTATATTACGGTTAATATAAGAATTCAGGGAAATTCTATCACATTTGTTCAATTTACGTCGCTCCTATTCCAGATAGCGTATTGGGCTATGCGGCACCTCAAAGCACATGAAATGTCGAGTAAAATGCACTATTAAACTTCTATGATACGGCAAACAGAGACCCGATTAGATCATTTTATATTACGGTTAATATAAGAATTCAGCGTAATTCTATCACATTTGTTCAACTTACGTCGGTCCTATTTCAGATAGCGTACTGGGCTAGGAGGCATCTTAAAGCGCGTGGAATGGCGAGTATAATGCACTACTAAACTTCTATGATAGGGCAATCAGAGACCCGATTAGATCATTTTATATTTTGTTTAATATAAGATTTCTGGGAAATTCTATCACATTTGTTCAATTTACATCGCTCCTATTTCAGATAGCGTATGGGGCTAAGCGGCATCTCAGAGCGCATGAAATGGCGAATAAAATGCATTATTAAACTTCTAGGCTAGGGCGAACAGAGACCCGATTAGATCATTTTACATTATGGTTCATAAAAGAATTCAGCGAAATTCTAACACATTTGTTCAACTTACGTCGCTTCTATTTCAGGTAGCGTATTGGGCTAAGCGGCAGCTCAAGGCGCATGAAATGACGAGTGAAATGCACTATTAGACTTCTATGGTAGGGCGAACAGAGACCCGATTAGATCATTTTACATTAAGGTTAATATAAGAATTCAGGGAAATTCTATCACATTTGTTCAATTTACGTAGCTCCTATTCCAGATAGCGTATTGGGCTATGCGGCACCTCAAAGCACATGAAATGGCGAGTAAAATGCACTATTAAACTTCTATGATAGGGCAAACAGAGACCCGATTAGATCATTCTATATTACGGTTAATATAAGAATTCAGCGTAATTCTATCACATTTGTTCAACTTACGTCGCTCCTATTTCAGATGGCGTACTGGGCTAGGCGGCATCTCAAAGCGCATGAAATGGCGAGAAAACTGCACTATTATCTTCTAGGGTAAGGCAAACAGAGACCCGGTTAGATCATTTTATATTACGGTTAATATAACAATGCAGCGTAATTCTATCACATCTGTTCAACTTACGTCGCTCCTATTTCAGATAGCGTACTGGGCTAGGCGGCATCTTAAAGCGCGTGGTATGGCGAGTAAAATGCACTGCTAAACTTTTATGATAGGGCAATCAGACACCCGATTAGATCATTTTATATTTTGTTTAATATAAGATTTCAGGGAAATTCTATGACATTTGTTCAATTTACGTCGCTTCTATTTCAGATAGCGTACTGGGCTAGGCGGCATCTTAAAGCGCGTGGAATGGCGAGTGAAATGCACTATTAAACCTCGATGATAGGGCAATCAGAGACCCGAATAGATCATTTTATATTGTGGTTAATTTAAGAATTCAGGGAAATTCTATCACATTTGTTCAGTTTACGTCGCTCCTATTTCAGATAGCGTTTTGGGCTAAGCGGCATCTCAAAGCGCACGGAATGGCGAGTAAAATGCACTCCTAAACTTCTATGATAGGGCAATCAGAGACCCGATTAGATCATTTTATATTTTGGTTAATATAAGAATTCAGCGAAATTCTATCACATTTGTTCAATTTACGTCTCTCCTATTTCAGATAGCGTAGTGGGCTAAGCGGAATCTCAAAGCGCATGAAATGACGAGTGAAATGCACTATTAAACTTCTAGGGTAAGGCAAAGAGAGACCCGATTAGATCATTTTATATTACGGTTAATATAAGATTTCAGCGTAATTCTATCACATTTGTTCAATTTACGTCGCTCCTATTTCAGATAGCGTATTGGGCTAAGCGGCATCTCAAAGCGCATGAAATGGCGAGTGCAATGCAATATTAAACTTCTAGGGTAGGGCAAACAGAGACCCGATTAGATCATTTTACATTAATGTTAATTTAAGAATTCAGGGAAATTCTATCACATTTGTTCAATTTACGTCGCTCCTATTTCAGATAGCGTATTTGGCTAAGCGGCATCTCAAAGCGCATGAAATGGCGAGTAAAGAGCACTATTAAACTTCTAGGGTAAGGGAAAGAGAGACCCGATTAGATCATTTTATATTACGGTTAATATAAGTATTAAGCGTAATTCTATCACATTTGTTCAATTTACGTCACTCCTATTTCAGATAGCCTACTGGGCTAGCCGGCATCATAAAGCGCGTGGAATAGCGAGTAAAATGCACTATTAGCCTTCTATGATAGGGCAATCAGAGACCCGATTACATCATTTTATATTTTGGTTAATATATGAATTCGGCGAGATCCTATCACATCTGTTCAATTTACGTCGCTCCTATTTCAGATAGCGTACTGGGCTAGGCGGCATCTTAAAGCGCCTGGAATGGCGAGTAAAATGCACTATTAAACTTCCATGATAGGACAATCCGCGACCCGATTAGATCATTTTATATTTTGGTTAATATAAGAATTCAGCGAAATTCTATCACATTTGTTCAATTTACGTCGCTCCTATTTCAGATAGCGTATTGGGCTAAGCTGCATCTCAAAGCGCTTGAAATGGCGAATAAAATGCACTATTAAACTTCTCGGCTAGGGCGAAGAGAGACCCGATTAGATCATTTTATATTTGGGTTAATATAAGAATTCAGGGAAATTCTATCACATTTGTTCAATTTACGTCGCTCCTATTTCAGATAGCGTATTAGGCTAAGCGGCATCTCAATGCGCATGAAATGGCGAGTAAAATGCACTATTAAACTTCTAGGGTAATGCAAAGTAAGACCCGATTAGATCGTTTTATATTACGGATAATATAAGAATTCAGCGTAATTCTATCACATTTGTTCAACTTACGCCGCGCCTGCTTGAGATAGCGTACTGGACTAGGCGGCAATTTAAAGCGCGTGCAATGGCGAGTAAAATGCAGTACTAAACTTCTATGATAGGGCAATCGGAGTCCCGATTAGATCATTTTATATTTTGTTTAATATAAGATTTCAGGGAAATTCTATCACATTTGTTCAATTTACGTCGCTCCTATTTCAGATAGCGTATTGGGCTAAGCGGCATCTCACAGCGCATTAAATGGCCAGCAAAATGCACTGTTAAACTTCTAGGGTATGGCAAACAGAGACCCGATTAGATCATTTTATATTATGGTTAATTTAAGAATTCAACGAAATTCTATCACACTTGTTCAATTTACGTCGCTCCTATTTCAGATAGCGTATTGGGCTACGCGGCATCTCAAAGCGCATGACATGGCGAGTACAACGCACTATTAAACTTCTAGGGAAAGGCAAACAGGGACCCGATTAGATCATTTTATATTACAGTTAATATAAGAATTCAGCGTAATTCTATCACATTTGTTAAACTTACGTCGCTCCTATTTCAGATAGCGTACTGGGCTAAGCGGCATCTTAAAGCGCATGAAATGATGAGTGAAATGCATTATTATACTGCTAGGGTAGGGCAAACAGAGACCCGATTAGATCATTTTGTATTATGGTTAATTTAAGGATTCAGCAAAATTCTATCACATTTGTTCAATTTACGTTGCTCCTATTTAAGATAGCGTACTGCGCTAGGCGGCATCTTAAAGCGCGTGGAATGGCGAGTGAAATGCACTATTAAACTTCGATGATAGGGCAATCAGAGACCCGATTACATCATTTTATATTTTGTTTAATATAAGATTTCAGGGAAATTCTATCACATTTGTTCAATTTACGTCGCTCCTATTTCAGATAGCGTATTGGGCTAAGCGGCATCTCAAACCGCATGAAATGGCGAGTAAAATGCACTATTAAACTTCTAGGGTAGGGCAAACAGAGACCCGATTAGATCATTTTATATTATGGTTAATTTAAGAATTCAGCGAAATTCTATCGCATTTGTTCAATTTACGTCGCTCCTATTAAAGATAGCGTATTGGGCTAAGCGGCATCGCAAAGCGCATGAAATGGCCAGTATAATGGACTATTAAACTTCTAGGATAAGGAAAACAGTGACCCGATTAGATCATTTTATATTACGGTTAATATAAGAATTCAGCGTAATTCTATCACATTTGTTAAACTTATGTCGCTCCTATTTCAGATAGCGTACTGGGCTAAGCGGCATCTTAAAGCGCATGAAATGATGAGTGAAATGCATTATTATACTGCTAGGGTAGGGCAAACAGAGACCCGATTAAATCATTTTGTATTATGGTTAATTTAAGGATTCAGCAAAATTCTATCACATTTGTTCAATTTACGTTGCTCCTATTTCAGATAGCGTACTGGGCTGGGCGGCATCTTAAAGCGCGTGGAATGGCGAGTAAAATGCACTATTAAACTTCTAGGGTAGGGCGAACATATACCCGATTAGATCATTTTATATTTTGTTTAATATAAGATTTCAGGGAAATTCTATCACATTTGTTCAATTTACGTCGCTCATATTTCAGATAGCGTATTGGGCTAAGCGGCATCTCAAAGCGCATGAAATGGCGAGTAAAATGCATTATTATACTGCTAGGGTAGGGCAAACAGAGACCCGATTAGATCATTTTGTATTATGGTTAATTTAAGGATTCAGCAAAATTCTATCACATTTGTTCAATTTACGTCGCTCCTATTTAAGATAGCGTACTGCGCTAGGCGGCATCTTAAAGCGCGTGGAATGGCGAGTGAAATGCACTATTAAACTTCGATGATAGGGCAATCAGAGACCCGATTACATCATTTTATATTTTGTTTAATATAAGATTTCAGGGAAATTCTATCACATTTGTTCAATTTACGTCGCTCCTATTTCAGATAGCGTATTGGGTTAAGCGGCATCTCAAAACGCATGGAATGTCGAATAAAATGCACTATTAATCTTCTAGGCTAGGGCAAACAGAGACCCGATTAGATCATTTTATATTATGGTTAATTTAAGAATTCAACGAAATTCTATCACACTTGTTCAATTTACGTCGCTCCTATTTCAGATAGCGTATTGGGCTAAGCGGCATCTTAAAGCGCGTGGAATGGCGAGAAAATGCACTATTAAACTCCTATGGTAGGGCAATCAGAGATCCGATCAGATCATTTTATATTTTGGTTAATATAATAATTCAAGGAAATTTTATCACATTTGTTCAATTTACGTCGCTCCTACTTCAGATAGCGTATTGTCCTATGCGGCTTCTCAAAGCGCATGAAATGGCGAGTAAAATGCACTATTAAACTTCTAGGGTAGGGCAAACAGAGACCCGATTAGATCATTTTATATTATGGTTAATTTAAGAATTCAGCAAAATTCTATCACATTTGTTCAATTTACGTCGCTCCTATTTCAGATAGCGTATTGGTCTAAGCAGCATCTGAAAGCGCATGAAATGGCGAGTGAAATGCACTATTAGACTTCTAGGCTAGGGCGAACAGAGACCCGATTAGATCATTTTACATTATGGTTCATTTAAGAATTCAGCGAAATTCTATCACATTTGTTCAATTTACGTCGCTCCTATTTCAGATAGCGTATTGGGCCAAGCGGCATCTGAAAGCGCATGAAATGGCGAGTAGAATGCACTATTAAACTTGTAGGGTAGGGCAAACAAAGACCCGATTAATTCATTTTATATTATGGTTAATTTAAGAATTTAGCGAAATTCTATCACATTTGTTCAATTTACGTCGCAACTATTTCAGACAGCGTATTGGGCTAAGAGGCGTCTCAAAGCGCATGAAATGGCGAGTATAATGCACTATTTAACTTCGAGGATAAGGCAAACAGTGACCCGATGAGATCATTTTATATAAGGGTTAATATAAGAATTCAGCGTAATTCTATCACATTTGTTCAACTTACGTCGCTCCTATTTCAGATAGCGTACTGGGCTAGGCGGCATCTTAAAGCGCGTGGAATGGCGAGTGAAATGCACTACTAAACTTCTATGATAGGGCGATCAGGGACCCGATTAGATCATTTTATATTTTGGTTAATATAAGAATTCAGCGTAATAGTATCATATTTGTTCAATTTACGTCGCTCCTATTTCAGACAGCGTATTGGGCTAAGCGGCATCTCAAAGCGCATGAAATGGCGAGTAAAATGCACTATTAAACTTCTAGGGTAGGGCAAACAGAGACCCGATTAGATCATTTTATATTATGGTTAATTTAAGAATTTAGCGAAATTCTATCGCATTTGTTCAATTTACGTCGCTCCTATTAAAGATAGCGTATTGGGCTAAGCGGCATCGCAAAGCGCATGAAATGGCCAGTATAATGGACTATTAAACTTCTAGGATAAGGAAAACAGTGACCCGATTAGATCATTTTATATTACGGTTAATATAAGAATTCAGCGTAATTCTATCACATTTGTTCAACTTACGTCGCTCCTATTTCAGATAGCGTATTGGGCTAAGCGGCATCTCAAAGCGCATGAAATGGCGAGTAAAACGCACTATTAAACTTCTAGGGTAGGGCAAACAGAGACCCGATTAGATCATTTTATATTATGGTTAATTTAAGAATTCAGCAAAATTCTATCACATTTGTTCAATTTACGTCGCTCCTATTTCAGATAGCGTATTGGGCTAAGCGGCATCTGAAAGCGCATGAAATGGCGAGTGAAATGCACTATTAGACTTCTATGGTAGGGCGAACAGAGACCCGATTGGATCATTTTACATTAAGGTTAATATAAGAATTCACGGAAACTCTATCACAGTTGTTCAATTTACGTCGCTCCTATTTCAGATAGCGTATTGGGCTAAGCGGCATCGCAAAGCGCATCAAATGGCCAGTATAATGGACTATTAAACGTCTAGGATAAGGAAAACAGTGACCCGATTAGATCATTTTATATTACGGTTAATATAAGAATTCAGCGTAATTCTATCACATTTGTTCAACTTACGTCGCTCCTATTTCAGATAGCGCATTGGGCTAAGCGGCTTCTCAAAGCGCATGAAATGAGGAGTAAAATGCACTATTAAACTTCTAGGGTAGGGCAAGCAGAGACCCGATTAGATCGTTTTATATTATGGTTAATTTAAGAATTCAGCAAAATTCTATCACATTTGTTCAATTTACGTCGCTCACATTTCCGATAGCGTATTGGGCTAAGCGGCTTCTCAAAGCGCATGAAATGAGGAGTAAAATGGACTATTAAACTTCTAGGGTAGGGCAAGCAGAGACCCGATTAGATCATTTTATATTACGGTTAATATAAGAATTCAGCGTAATTCTATCACATTTGTTCAACTTACGTCGCTCCTATTTCAGATAGCGTATTGGGCTAAGCGGCATCTCAAAGCGCATGAAATGGCGAATAAAATGCACTATTATACTTCTAGGCTAGGGCGAACAGAGACCCGATTAGATCTTTTTACATTATGGTTAATAAAAGAATTCAGCGAAATTCTATCACATTTGTTCAATTTACGTCGCTCCTATTTCAGATAGCGTATTGGGCGAAGCGGCATCTCAAAGCGCATGAAATGGCGAATAACATGCACTATTAAACTTCTAGGGTAGGGCAAACAGAGACCCGATTAGATCATTTTATATTATAGTTAATTTAAGAGTTCAGCGAAATTCTCTCACATTTGTTCAATTTACGTCGCTCCTATTTCAGGTAGCGTATTGGGCTAGGCGGCATCTCAAAGCGCATGACATGGCGAGTAAAATGCACTATTAAACTTCTAGGATAAGGCAAACAGAGACCCGATTAGATCATTTTATATTACGGTTAATATAAGAATTCAGCGTAATTCTATCACATTTGTTCAACTTACGTCGCTCCTATTTCAGATAGCGTATTGGGCAAAGCGGCATCTCAAACCGCATGAAATGACGAGTAAAATGCACTATTAAACTTCTAGGGTAGGGCCAGCAGAGACCCGATTAGATCATTTTATATTATGGTTAACTTAAGAATTCATTAAAATTCTATCACATTCGTTCAATTTGGGTCGCTCCTATTTCACATAGCGTACTGGGCTAGGCGGCATCTTAAAGCGCGTGGAATGGCGAGTAAAATGCACTATTGAACTTCTAGGGTAGGGCAAACAGAGACCCGATTAGATCATTTTATATTATAGTGAATTTAAGAATTCAGCGTAATTCTATCACATTTGTTCAACTTACGTCGCTCCTATTTCAGATAGTGTAATGGGCTAGGCGGCATCTTACAGCGCGTGGACTTGCTAGTAAAATGCACTACCAAACTTCTATGATAGGGCAATCAGAGACCCGATTAGATCATCTTATATTTTGTTCAATATACGCTTTCAGGGAAATTCTATCACATTTGTTCAATTTACGTCGCTCCTATTTCAGATAGCGTACTGGGCTACGCGGCATCTCAAAGCGCATGAAATGGCGAATACAATGCACTATTAAACTTCTAGGCTAGGCCGAACAGAGACCCGATTAGATCATTTTACATTATGGTTAATAAAAGAATTCAGCGAAATTCTATCACATTTGTTCAACTTACGTCGCTCCTATTTCAGATACCGTATTTGGCTAAGCGGTATCTCAAAGCGCATGAAATGGCGAGTAAAATGCACTATTAAACTTCTAGCGTAGGGCAACCAGAGACCCGATTAGATCATTTTATATTATGGTTAATTTAAGAATTCATAAAAAATGTATCACATTTGTTCAATTTACGTCGCTCCTATTTCAGATAGCGTACTGGGCTAAGCGGCATCTTAAAGCGCATGAAATGGTGAGTGAAATGGACCATTAAACTTCTATGATAGGGCAATCAGAGACCCGATTAGATCATTTTCTATTTTGGTTAATATATGAATTCAGCGAAATTCTATCACATTTGTTCAATTTACGTCGCTCCTATTTCAGATAGCGTCTTGGGCTAAGCAGCATCTTAAAGCGCGTGGAATGGCGAGTAAAATGCACTATTAACCTTCTATGATAGGGCAATCAGAGACCAGATTGGATCATTTTATATTTTGGTTAATATAAGAATTCAGCGAAATTCTATCACATTTGTTCAATTTACGTCGCTCCTATTTCAGATAGCGTATTGGCCTAAGCGGCATCGCAAAGCGCATGAAATGGCGAGTAAAATGCACTATTAAACTCCTAGGGCACGGCAAACAGAGACCCGATTAGATCATTTTATATTATGGTTAATTTAAGAATTCAGGGAAATTCTATCACATTTGTTCAATTTACGTCGCTCCTATTTCAGATAGCGTTTTGGGCTAAGCGGCATCTTAAAGCGCGTGGAATGGCGAGTAAAATGCACTATTAAACCTCGATGATAGGGCAATCAGAGACCCGAATAGATCATTTTATATTTGGGTTAATATAAGGATTCAGGGAAATTCTATCACATTTGTTCAATTTACGTCGCTCCTATTTCAGATAGCGTATTGGGCTAAGCGGCATCTCAAAGCGCATGAAATGGCGAGTAAAATGCACTATTAAACTTCTAGGGTAGGGCAATCAGAGACCCGATTAGATCATTTTATATTTTGTTTAATATAAGATTTCTGGGAAATTCTATCACATTTGTTCAATTTACATCGCTCCTATTTCAGATAGCGTATGGGGCTAAGCGGCATCTCAGAGCGCATGAAATGGCGAATAAAATGCATTATTAAACTTCTAGGCTAGGGCGAACAGAGACCCGATTAGATCATTTTACATTATGGTTCATAAAAGAATTCAGCGAAATTCTAACACATTTGTTCAACTTACGTCGCTCCTATTTCAGATAGCGTATTGGGCTAAGCGGCAGCTCAAAGCGCATGAAATGACGAGTGAAATGCACTATTAGACTTCTATGGTAGGGCGAACAGAGACCCGATTAGATCATTTTACATTAAGGTTAATATAAGAATTCAGGGAAATTCTATCACATTTGTTCAATTTACGTAGCTCCTATTCCAGATAGCGTATTGGGCTATGCGGCACCTCAAAGCACATGAAATGGCGAGTAAAATGCACTATTAAACTTCTATGATAGGGCAAACAGAGACCCGATTAGATCATTCTATATTACGGTTAATATAAGAATTCAGCGTAATTCTATCACATTTGTTCAACTTACGTCGCTCCTATTTCAGATGGCGTACTGGGCTAGGCGGCATCTCAAAGCGCATGAAATGGCGAGAAAACTGCACTATTATCTTCTAGGATAAGGCAAACAGAGACCCGGTTAGATCATTTTATATTACGGTTAATATAACAATGCAGCGTAATTCTATCACATCTGTTCAACATACGTCGCTCCTATTTCAGATAGCGTACTGGGCTAGGCGGCATCTTAAAGCGCGTGGAATGGCGAGTAAAATGCACTGCTAAACTTTTATGATAGGGCAATCAGACACCCGATTAGATCATTTTATATTTTGTTTAATATAAGATTTCAGGGAAATTCTATCACATTTGTTCAATTTACGTCGCTTCTATTTCAGATAGCGTACTGGGCTAGGCGGTATCTTAAAGCGCGTGGAATGGCGAGTAAAATGCACTATTAAACCTCGATGATAGGGCAATCAGAGACCCGAATAGATCATTTCATATTTGGGATAATATAAGGATTCAGAGAAATTCTATCACATTTGTTCAATTTACGTCGCTCCTATTTCGGATAGTCTACTGGGCCAGCCGGCATCTTAAAGCGCGTGGAATAGGGAGTGAAATGCACTATTAAACTTCTAGGGTAGGGCGAACAGAGACCCGATTAGATCATTTTACATTAAGGTTAATATAAGAATTCAGCGAAATTCTATCACATTTCTTCAATGTACGTCGCTCATATTTCAGATAGCGTATTGGGCTAAGCGGCATCTCAAAGCGCACGGAATGGCGAGTAAAATGCACTCCTAAACTTCTATGATAGGGCAATCAGAGACCCGATTAGATCATTTTATATTATGGTTAATTTAAGAATTCAGCAAAATTCTATCACATTTCTTCAATTTACGTCGCTCCTATTTCAGATAGCGTACTGGGCTAGGCGGCATCTTAAAGCGCGTGGAATGGCGAGTGAAATGCACTATTAAACCTCGATGATAGGGCAATCAGAGACCCGAATAGATCATTTTATATTGTGGTTAATTTAAGAATTCAGGGAAATTCTATCACATTTGTTCAATTTACGTCGCTCCTATTTCAGATAGCGTTTTGGGCTAAGCGGCATCTCAAAGCGCACGGAATGGCGAGTAAAATGCACTCCTAAACTTCTATGATAGGGCAATCAGAGACCCGATTAGATCATTTTATATTTTGGTTAATATAAGAATTCAGCGAAATTCTATCACATTTGTTCAATTTACGTCGCTCCTATTTCAGATAGCGTATTGGGCCAAGCGGCATCTCAAAGCGCATGAGATGGCGAATAAAATTCACTATTAAACATATAGGCTAGGGCGAACAGAGACCCCATTAGATCATTTTACATTACGGTTAACAAAAGAATTCAGCGAAATTCTATCACATTTGTTCAATTTACGTCTCTCCTATTTCAGATAGCGTAGTGGGCTAAGCGGAATCTCAAAGCGCATGAAATGTCGAGTGACATGCACTATTAAACTTCTAGGGTAAGGCAAAGAGAGACCCGATTAGATCATTTTATATTACGGTTAATATAAGATTTCAGCGTAATTCTATCACATTTGTTCAATTTACGTCGCTCCTATTTCAGATAGCGTATTGGGCTAAGCGGCATCTCAAAGCGCATGAAATGGCGAGTGCAATGCAATATTAAACTTCTAGGGTAGGGCAAACAGAGACCCGATTAGATCATTTTACATTAATGTTAATTTAAGAATTCAGGGAAATTCTATCACATTTGTTCAATTTACGTCGCTCGTATTTCAGATAGCGTATTAGGCTAAGCGGCATCTCAATGCGCATGAAATGGCGAGTAAAATGCACTATTAAACTTCTAGGGTAATGCAAAGTAAGACCCGATTAGATCGTTTTATATTACGGATAATATAAGAATTCAGCGTAATTCTATCACATTTGTTCAACTTACGCCGCGCCTGCTTGAGATAGCGTACTGGACTAGGCGGCAATTTAAAGTGCGTGGAATGGCGAGTAAAATGCAGTACTAAACTTCTATGATAGGGCAATCGGAGTCCCGATTAGATCATTTTATATTTTGTTTAATATAAGATTTCAGGGAAATTCTATCACATTTGTTCAATTTACGTCGCTCCTATTTCAGATAGCGTATTGGGCTAAGCGGCATCTCACAGCGCATTAAATGGCGAGCAAAATGCACTGTTAAACTTCTAGGGTATGGCAAACAGAGACCCGATTAGATCATTTTATATTATGGTTAATTTAAGAATTCAACGAAATTCTATCACACTTGTTCAATTTACGTCGCTCCTATTTCAGATAGCGTACTGGGCCAAGCGGCATCTGAAAGCGCATGAAATGCCGAGTAAAACGCACTATTAAACTTCTAGGGTAGGGCAAACAGAGACCCGATTAGATCATTTTATATTATGGTTAATTTAAGAATTCAGCAAAATTCTGTCACATTTGTTCAATTTACGTTGCTCCTATTTCAGATAGCGTACTGGGCTGGGCGGCATCTTAAAGCGCGTGGAATGGCGAGTAAAATGCACTATTAAACTTCTAGGCTAGGGCGAACATATACCCGATTAGATCATTTTATATTTTGTTTAATATAAGATTTCAGGGAAATTCTATCACATTTGTTCAATTTACGTCGCTCATATTTCAGATAGCGTATTGGGCTAAGCGGCATCTCAAAGCGCATGAAATGGCGAGTAAAATGCACTATTATACTGCTAGGGTAGGGCAAACAGAGACCCGATTAGATCATTTTGTATTATGGTTAATTTAAGGATTCAGCAAAATTCTATCACATTTGTTCAATTTACGTCGCTCCTATTTAAGATAGCGTACTGCGCTAGGCGGCATCTTAAAGCGCGTGGAATGGCGAGTGAAATGCACTATTAAACTTCGATGATAGGGCAATCAGAGACCCGATTAGATCATTTTATATTTTGTTTAATATAAGATTTCAGGGAAATTCTATCACATTTGTTCAATTTACGTCGCTCCTATTTCAGATAGCGTATTGGGCTAAGCGGCATCTCAAAACGCATGGAATGTCGAATAAAATGCACTATTAATCTTCTAGGCTAGGGCAAACAGAGACCCGATTAGATCATTTTATATTATGGTTAATTTAAGAATTCAGCAAAATTCTATCACATTTGTTCAATTTACGTCGCTCCTATTTCAGATAGCGTATTGGGCTAAGCAGCATCTGAAAGCGCATGAAATGGCGAGTGAAATGCACTATTAGACTTCTAGGCTAGGGCGAACAGAGACCCGATTAGATCATTTTACATTATGGTTCATTTAAGAATTCAGCGAAATTCTATCACATTTGTTCAATTTACGTCGCTCCTATTTCAGATAGCGTATTGGGCCAAGCGGCATCTGAAAGCGCATGAAATGGCGAGTAGAATGCACTATTAAACTTCTAGGGTAGGGCAAACAGAGACCCGATTAGATCATTTTATATTATGGTTAATTTAAGAATTTAGCAAAATTCTATCACATTTGTTCAATTTACGTCGTTCCTATTTCAGATAGCGTACTGGGCTATTCGGCATCTTAAAGCGTGTGGAATGGCGAGTAAAATGCACTATTAAACTTCTAGGGTAGGGCAAACAGAGACCCGATTAGATCTTTTTACATTATGGTTAATAAAAGAATTCAGCGAAATTCTATCACATTTGTTCAATTTACGTCGCTCCTATTTCAGATAGCGTATTGGGCGAAGCGGCATCTCAAAGCGCATGAAATGGCGAATAACATGCACTATTAAACTTCTAGGGTAGGGCAAACAGAGACCCGATTAGATCATTTTATATTATAGTTAATTTAAGAGTTCAGCGAAATTCTCTCACATTTGTTCAATTTACGTCGCTCCTATTTCAGGTAGCGTATTGGGCTAAGCGGCATCTCAAAGCGCATGACATGGCGAGTAAAATGCACTATTAAACTTCTAGGATAAGGCAAACAGAGACCCGATTAGATCATTTTATATTACGGTTAATATAAGAATTCAGCGTAATTCTATCACATTTGTTCAACTTACGTCGCTCCTATTTCAGATAGCGTACTGGGCTAGGCGGCATCATAAAGCGCGTGGACTTGCTAGTAAAATGCACTACTAAACTTCTATGATAGGGCAATCAGAGACCCGATTATATCATTTTATATTTTGTTCAATATAAGATTTCAGGGAAATTCTATCACATTTGTTCAATTTACGTCGCTCCTATTTCAGATAGCGTATTGGCCTAAGCGGCATCTGAAAGCGCATGAAATGGCGAGTAAAATGCACTATTAAACTTCTAGGCTAGGGCGAACAGAGACCCGATTAGATCATTTTACATTATGGTTAATAAAAGAATTCAGCGGAATTCTATCACATTCGTTCAATTTACGTCGCTCCTATTTCAGATAGCGTATTGGGCAAAGCGGCATCTCAAACCGCATGAAATGACGAGTAAAATGCAGTATTAAACTTCTAGGGTAGGGCAAGCAGAGACCCGATTAGATCATTTTATATTATGGTTAACTTAAGAATTCATTAAAATTCTATCTCATTCGTTCAATTTAGGTCGCTCCTATTTCACATAGCGTACTGGGCTAGGCGGCATCTTAAAGCGCGTGGAATGGCGAGTAAAATGCACTATTAAACTTCTAGGGTAGGGCAAACAGAGACCCGATTAGATCATTTTATATTATAGTGAATTTAAGAGTTCAGCGAAATTCTCTCACATTTGTTCAATTTACGTCGCTCCTATTTCAAATAGCGTATTGGGCTAAGCGGCATCTCAAAGCGCATGAAATGGCGAGTAAAATGCACTATTAAACATCTAGGATAAGGCAAACAGAGACCCGATTAGATCATTTTATATTACGGTTAATATAAGAATTCAGCGTAATTCTATCACATTTGTTCAACTTACGTCGCTCCTATTTCAGATAGTGTAATGGGCTAGGCGGCATCTTAAAGCGCGTGGACTTGGTAGTAAAATGCACTACCAAACTTCTATGATAGGGCAATCAGAGACCCGATTAGATCATCTTATATTTTGTTCAATATACGATTTCAGGGAAATTCTATCACATTTGTTCAATTTACGTCGCTCCTATTTCAGATAGCGTACTGGGCTACGCGGCATCTCAAAGCGCATGAAATGGCGAATACAATGCACTATTAAACTTCTAGGCTAGGCCGAACAGAGACCCGATTAGATCATTTTACATTATGGTTAATAACAGAATTCAGCGAAATTCTATCACATTTGTTCAATTTAGGTCTCTCCTATTTCAGATAGCGTACTAGGCTATGCGGCATCTTAAAGCGCGTGGAATGGCGAGTAAAATGCACTATTAAACTTCTAGGGTAGGGCAAACAGAGACCCGATTAGATCATTTTATATTATAGTTAATTTAAGAATTCAGCAAAATTCTATCACAATTGTTCAATTTACGTCGCTCCTATTTCAGATAGCGTATTGGGCGAAGCGGCATCTCAAAGCGCATGAAATGGCGAATAAAATGCACTATTAAACTTTTAGGCTAGGGCGAACGGAGACCCGATTAGATCTTTTTACATTATGGTTAATAAAAGAATTCAACGGAATTCTATCACATTTGTTCAATTTACATCGCCCCTATTTCAGCCAGCGTATTGGGCTAATCGGCATCTCAAAGCATATGACATGACGAGTAAAATGCACTATTAAACTTCGAGGGTAGGGCAAACAGAGACCCGATTAAATCATTTTATATTATAGTTAATTTAAGAGTTCAGCGAAATTCTCTCACATTTGTTCAATTTACGTCGTTCCTAGTTCAGATAGCGTATTGGGATAAACGGCATCTCAAAGCGCATGAGATGGCGAATAAAATGCACTATTAAACTTATAGGCTAGGGCGAACAGAGACCCGATTAGATCATTTTACATTACGGTTAATAAAAGAATTCAGCGAAATGCTATCACATTTGTTCAATTTACGTCTCTCCTATTTCAGATAGCGTAGTGGGCTAAGCGGCATCTCAAAGCGCATGAAATGACGAGTGAAATGCACTGTTAAACTTCTAGGGTAGGGCGACCAGAGACCCGATTAGATCATTTTACATTAAGGTTAATATAAGAATTCAGCGAAATTCTATCACATTTGTTCAATTTACGTCGCAACTATTTCAGACAGCGTATTGGGCTAAGAGGCGTCTCAAAGCGCATGAAATGGCGAGTATAATGCACTATTTAACTTCGAGGATAAGGCAAACAGTGACCCGATGAGATCATTTTATATAAGGGTTAATATAAGAATTCAGCGTAATTCTATCACATTTGTTCAACTTACGTCGCTCCTATTTCAGATAGCGTACTGGGCTAGGCGGCATCTTAAAGCGCGTGGAATGGCGAGTGAAATGCACTACTAAACTTCTATGATAGGGCAATCAGGGACCCGATTAGATCATTTTATATTTTGGTTAATATAAGAATTCAGCGTAATAGTATCATATTTGTTCAATTTACGTCGCTCCTATTTCAGACAGCGTATTGGGCTAAGCGGCATCTCAAAGCGCATGAAATGGCGAGTAAAATGCACTATTAAACTTCTAGGGTAGGGCAAACAGAGACCCGATTAGAGCATTTTATATTATGGTTAATTTAAGAATTCAGCAAAATTCTATCACATTTGTTCAATTTACGTCGCTCCTATTTCAGATAGCGTATTGGGCTAAGCGGCATCTGAAAGCGCATGAAATGGCGAGTGAAATGCACTATTAGACTTCTATGGTAGGGCGAACAGAGACCCGATTGGATCATTTTACATTAAGGTTAATATAAGAATTCACGGAAACTCTATCACAGTTGTTCAATTTACGTCGCTCCTATTTCAGATAGCGTATTGGGCTAAGCGGCATCGCAAAGCGCATGAAATGGCCAGTATAATGGACTATTAAACTTCTAGGATAAGGAAAACAGTGACCCGATTAGATCATTTTATATTACGGTTAATATAAGAATTCAGCGTAATTCTATCACATTTGTTCAACTTACGTCGCTCCTATTTCAGATAGCGCATTGGGCTAAGCGGCTTCTCAAAGCGCATGAAATGAGGAGTAAAATGCACTATTAAACTTCTAGGGTAGGGCAAGCAGAGACCCGATTAGATCGTTTTATATTATGGTTAATTTAAGAATTCAGCAAAATTCTATCACATTTGTTCAATTTACGTCGCTCACATTTCAGATAGCGTATTGGGCTAAGCGGCTTCTCAAAGCGCATGAAATGAGGAGTAAAATGGACTATTAAACTTCTAGGGTAGGGCAAGCAGAGACCCGATTAGATCATTTTAAATTACGGTTAATATAAGAATTCAGCGTAATTCTATCACATTTGTTCAACTTACGTCGCTCCTATTTCAGATAGCGTATTGGGCTAAGCGGCATCTCAAAGCGCATGAAATGGCGAATAAAATGCACTATTATACTTCTAGGCTAGGGCGAACAGAGACCCGATTAGATCTTTTTACATTATGGTTAATAAAAGAATTCAGCGAAATTCTATCACATTTGTTCAATTTACGTCGCTCCTATTTCAGATAGCGTATTGGGCGAAGCGGCATCTCAAAGCGCATGAAATGGCGAATAACATGCACTATTAAACTTCTAGGGTAGGGCAAACAGAGACCCGATTAGATCATTTTATATTATAGTTAATTTAAGAGTTCAGCGAAATTCTCTCACATTTGTTCAATTTACGTCGCTCCTATTTCAAATAGCGTATTGGGCTAAGCGGCATCTCAAAGCGCATGAAATGGCGAGTAAAATGCACTATTAAACATCTAGGATAAGGCAAACAGAGACCCGATTAGATCATTTTATATTACGGTTAATATAAGAATTCAGCGTAATTCTATCACATTTGTTCAACTTACGTCGCTCCTATTTCAGATAGTGTAATGGGCTAGGCGGCATCTTAAAGCGCGTGGACTTGGTAGTAAAATGCACTACCAAACTTCTATGATAGGGCAATCAGAGACCCGATTAGATCATCTTATATTTTGTTCAATATACGATTTCAGGGAAATTCTATCACATTTGTTCAATTTACGTCGCTCCTATTTCAGATAGCGTACTGGGCTACGCGGCATCTCAAAGCGCATGAAATGGCGAATACAATGCACTATTAAACTTCTAGGCTAGGCCGAACAGAGACCCGATTAGATCATTTTACATTATGGTTAATAAAAGAATTCAGCGAAATTCTATCACATTTGTTCAACTTACGTCGCTCCTATTTCAGATACCGTATTTGGCTAAGCGGTATCTCAAAGCGCATGAAATGGCGAGTAAAATGCACTATTAAACTTCTAGCGTAGGGCAAGCAGAGACCTGATTAGATCATTTTATATTATGGTTAATTTAAGAATTCATCAAAAATGTATCACATTTGTTCAATTTACGTCGCTCCTATTTCAGATAGCGTACTGGGTTAAGCGGCATCTTAAAGCGCATGAAATGGTGAGTGAAATGGACCATTAAACTTCTATGATAGGGCAATCAGAGACCCGATTAGATCATTTTCTATTTTGGTTAATATATGAATTCAGCGAAATTCTATCACATTTGTTCAATTTACGTCGCTCCTATTTCAGATAGCGTCTTGGGCTAAGCAGCATCTTAAAGCGCGTGGAATGGCGAGTAAAATGCACTATTAACCTTCTATGATAGGGCAATCAGAGACCAGATTGGATCATTTTATATTTGGGTTAATATAAGGATTCCGGGAAATTCTATCACATTTGTTCAATTTACGTCGCTCCTATTTCAGATAGCGTATTGGGCTAAGCGGCATCTCAAAGCGCATGAAATGGCGAGTAAAATGCACTATTAAACTTCTAGGGTAGGGCAATCAGAGACCCGATTAGATCATTTTATATTTTGTTTAATATAAGATTTCTGGGAAATTCTATCACATTTGTTCAATTTACATCGCTCCTATTTCAGATAGCGTATTGGGCTAAGCGGCATCTCAGAGCGCATGAAATGGCGAATAAAATGCATTATTAAACTTCTAGGCTAGGGCGAACAGAGACCCGATTAGATCATTTTACATTATGGTTCATAAAAGAATTCAGCGAAATTCTAACACATTTGTTCAACTTACGTCGCTCCTATTTCAGGTAGCGTATTGGGCTAAGCGGCAGCTCAAAGCGCATGAAATGACGAGTGAAATGCACTATTAGACTTCTATGGTAGGGCGAACAGAGACCCGATTAGATCATTTTACATTAAGGTTAATATAAGAATTCAGGGAAATTCTATCACATTTGTTCAATTTACGTAGCTCCTATTCCAGATAGCGTATTGGGCTATGCGGCACCTCAAAGCACATGAAATGGCGAGTAAAATGCACTATTAAACTTCTATGATAGGGCAATCAGAGACCCGATTAGATCATTCTATATTACGGTTAATATAAGAATTCAGCGTAATTCTATCACATTTGTTCAACTTACGTCGCTCCTATTTCAGATAGCGTACTGGGCTAGGCGGCATCTCAAAGCGCATGAAATGGCGAGAAAACTGCACTATTATCTTCTAGGATAAGGCAAACAGAGACCCGGTTAGATCATTTTATATTACGGTTAATATAACAATGCAGCGTAATTCTATCACATCTGTTCAACTTACGTCGCTCCTATTTCAGATAGCGTACTGGGCTAGGCGGCATCTTAAAGCGCGTGGAATGGCGAGTAAAATGCACTGCTAAACTTTTATGATAGGGCAATCAGACACCCGATTAGATCATTTTATATTTTGTTTAATATAAGATTTCAGGGAAATTCTATCACATTTGTTCAATTTACGTCGCTTCTATTTCAGATAGCGTACTGGGCTAGGCGGTATCTTAAAGCGCGTGGAATGGCGAGTAAAATGCACTATTAAACCTCGATGATAGGGCAATCAGAGACCCGAATAGATCATTTTATATTTGGGATAATATAAGGATTCAGAGAAATTCTATCACATTTGTTCGATTTACGTCGCTCCTATTTCGGATAGTCTACTGGGCCAGCCGGCATCTTAAAGCGCGTGGAATAGGGAGTGAAATGCACTATTAAACTTCTAGGGTTGGGCGAACAGAGACCCGATTAGATCATTTTACATTAAGGTTAATATAAGAATTCAGCGAAATTCTATCACATTTCTTCAATGTACGTCGCTCATATTTCAGATAGCGTATTGGGCTAAGCGGCATCTCAAAGCGCACGGAATGGCGAGTAAAATGCACTCCTAAACTTCTATGATAGGGCAATCAGAGACCCGATTAGATCATTTTATATTTTGGTTAATATAAGAATTCAGCGAAATTCTATCACATTTGTTCAATTTACGTCGCTCCTATTTCAGATAGCGTTTTGGGCTAAGCGGCATCTCAAAGCGCTTGAAATGGCGAGTAAAATGAACTATTAAACTTCTAGGGTAGGGCAAACAGAGACCCGATTAGATCATTTTGTATTATGGTTAATTTAAGAATTCAGCAAAATTCTATCACATTTCTTCAATTTACGTCGCTCCTATTTCAGATAGCGTACTGGGCTAGGCGGCATCTTAAAGCGCGTGGAATGGCGAGTGAAATGCACTATTAAACCTCGATGATAGGGCAATCAGAGACCCGAATAGATCATTTTATATTGTGGTTTAATTTAAGAATTCAGGGAAATTCTATCACATTTGTTCAATTTACGTCGCTCCTATTTCAGATAGCGTTTTGGGCTAAGCGGCATCTCAAAGCGCATGAAATGGCGAGTGCAATGCAATATTAAACTTCTAGGGTAGGGCAAACAGAGACCCGATTAGATCATTTTACATTAATGTTAATTTAAGAATTCAGGGAAATTCTATCACATTTGTTCAATTTACGTCGCTCCTATTTCAGATAGCGTATTTGGCTAAGCGGCATCTCAAAGCGCATGAAATGGCGAGTAAAGAGCACTATTAAACTTCTAGGGTAAGGGAAAGAGAGACCCGATTAGATCATTTTATATTACGGTTAATATAAGTATTAAGCGTAATTCTATCACATTTGTTCAATTTACGTCACTCCTATTTCAGATAGCCTACTGGGCTAGCCGGCATCATAAAGCGCGTGGAATAGCGAGTAAAATGCACTATTAGCCTTCTATGATAGGGCAATCAGAGACCCGATTACATCATTTTATATTTTGGTTAATATAAGAATTCGGCGAAATCCTATCACATTTGTTCAATTTATGTCGCTCCTATTTCAGATAGCGTACTGGGCTAGGCGGCATCTTAAAGCGCCTGGAATGGCGAGTAAAATGCACTATTAAACTTCTATGATAGGGCAATCCGAGACCCGATTATATCATTTTATATTTGGTTAATATAAGAATTCAGCGAAATTCTATCACATTTGTTCAATTTACGTCGCTCCTATTTCAGATAGCGTATTGGGCTAAGCTGCATCTCAAAGCGCTTGAAATGGCGAATAAAATGCACTATTAAACTTCTCGGCTAGGGCGAAGAGAGACCCGATTAGATCATTTTATATTTGGGTTAATATAAGAATTCAGGGAAATTCTATCACATTTGTTCAATTTACGTCGCTCCTATTTCAGATAGCGTATTAGGCTAAGCGGCATCTCAATGCGCATGAAATGGCGAGTAAAATGCACTATTAAACTTCTAGGGTAATGCAAAGTAAGACCCGATTAGATCGTTTTATATTACGGATAATATAAGAATTCAGCGTAATTCTATCACATTTGTTCAACTTACGCCGCGCCTGCTTGAGATAGCGTACTGGACTAGGCGGCAATTTAAAGTGCGTGGAATGGCGAGTAAAATGCAGTACTAAACTTCTATGATAGGGCAATCGGAGTCCCGATTAGATCATTTTATATTTTGTTTAATATAAGATTTCAGGGAAATTCTATCACATTTGTTCAATTTACGTCGCTCCTATTTCAGATAGCGTATTGGGCTAAGCGGCATCTCACAGCGCATTAAATGGCGAGCAAAATGCACTGTTAAACTTCTAGGGTATGGCAAACAGAGACCCGATTAGATCATTTTATATTATGGTTAATTTAAGAATTCAACGAAATTCTATCACACTTGTTCAATTTACGTCGCTCCTATTTCAGATAGCGTATTGGGCTAAGCGGCATCTCAAAGCGCATGAAATGGCGAGTAAAACGCACTATTAAACTTCTAGGGTAGGGCAAACAGAGACCCGATTAGATCATTTTATATTATGGTTAATTTAAGAATTCAGCAAAATTCTGTCACATTTGTTCAATTTACGTTGCTCCTATTTCAGATAGCGTACTGGGCTGGGCGGCATCTTAAAGCGCGTGGAATGGCGAGTAAAATGCACTATTAAACTTCTAGGGTAGGGCGAACATATACCCGATTAGATCATTTTATATTTTGTTTAATATAAGATTTCAGGGAAATTCTATCACATTTGTTCAATTTACGTCGCTCATATTTCAGATAGCGTATTGGGCTAAGCGGCATCTCAAAGCGCATGAAATGGCGAGTAAAATGCACTATTATACTGCTAGGGTAGGGCAAACAGAGACCCGATTAGATCATTTTGTATTATGGTTAATTTAAGGATTCAGCAAAATTCTATCACATTTGTTCAATTTACGTCGCTCCTATTTAAGATAGCGTACTGCGCTAGGCGGCATCTTAAAGCGCGTGGAATGGCGAGTGAAATGCACTATTAAACTTCGATGATAGGGCAATCAGAGACCCGATTAGATCATTTTATATTTTGTTTAATATAAGATTTCAGGGAAATTCTATCACATTTGTTCAATTTACGTCGCTCCTATTTCAGATAGCGTATTGGGCTAAGCGGCATCTCAAAACGCATGGAATGTCGAATAAAATGCACTATTAATCTTCTAGGCTAGGGCAAACAGAGACCCGATTAGATCATTTTATATTATGGTTAATTTAAGAATTCAGCAAAATTCTATCACATTTGTTCAATTTACGTCGCTCCTATTTCAGATAGCGTATTGGGCTAAGCAGCATCTGAAAGCGCATGAAATGGCGAGTGAAATGCACTATTAGACTTCTAGGCTAGGGCGAACAGAGACCCGATTAGATCATTTTACATTATGGTTCATTTAAGAATTCAGCGAAATTCTATCACATTTGTTCAATTTACGTCGCTCCTATTTCAGATAGCGTATTGGGCCAAGCGGCATCTGAAAGCGCATGAAATGGCGAGTAGAATGCACTATTAAACTTGTAGGGTAGGGCAAACAAAGACCCGATTAATTCATTTTATATTATGGTTAATTTAAGAATTTAGCGAAATTCTATCACATTTGTTCAATTTACGTCGCAACTATTTCAGACAGCGTATTGGGCTAAGAGGCATCTCAAAGCGCATGAAATGGCGAGTATAATGCACTATTTAACTTCGAGGATAAGGCAAACAGTGACCCGATGAGATCATTTTATATAAGGGTTAATATAAGAATTCAGCGTAATTCTATCACATTTGTTCAACTTACGTCGCTCCTATTTCAGATAGCGTACTGGGCTAGGCGGCATCTTAAAGCGCGTGGAATGGCGAGTGAAATGCACTACTAAACTTCTATGATAGGGCAATCAGGGACCCGATTAGATCATTTTATATTTTGGTTAATATAAGAATTCAGCGTAATAGTATCATATTTGTTCAATTTACGTCGCTCCTATTTCAGACAGCGTATTGGGCTAAGCGGCATCTCAAAGCGCATGAAATGGCGAGTAAAATGCACTATTAAACTTCTAGGGTAGGGCAAACAGAGACCCGATTAGATCATTTTATATTATGGTTAATTTAAGAATTCAGCGAAATTCTATCGCATTTGTTCAATTTACGTCGCTCCTATTTCAGATAGCGTATTGGGCTAAGCGGCATCGCAAAGCGCATGAAATGGCCAGTATAATGGACTATTAAACTTGTAGGATAAGGAAAACAGTGACCCGATTAGATCATTTTATATTACGGTTAATATAAGAATTCAGCGTAATTCTATCACATTTGTTCAACTTACGTCGCTCCTATTTCAGATAGCGTATTGGGCTAAGCGGCATCTCAAAGCGCATGAAATGGCGAGTAAAACGCACTATTAAACTTCTAGGGTAGGGCAAACAGAGACCCGATTAGATCATTTTATATTATGGTTAATTTAAGAATTCAGCAAAATTCTATCACATTTGTTCAATTTACGTCGTTCCTATTTCAGATAGCGTACTGGGCTATTCGGCATCTTAAAGCGTGTGGAATGGCGAGTAAAATGCACTATTAAACTTCTAGGGTAGGGCAAACAGAGACCCGATTAGATCATTTTATATTATGGTTAATTTAAGAATTCAGCAAAATTCTATCACATTTGTTCAATTTACGTCGCTCCTATTTCAGATAGCGTATTGGGCTAAGCAGCATCTGAAAGCGCATGAAATGGCGAGTGAAATGCACTATTAGACTTCTATGGTAGGGCGAACAGAGACCCGATTAGATCATTTTACGTTATGGTTAATAAAAGAATTCAGCGAAATTCTATCACATTTGTTCAATTTACGTCGCTCCTATTTCAGATAGCGTATTGGGCGGAGCGGCACCTCAAAGCGCATGAAATGGCGAATAAAATGCACTATTAAGCTTCTAGGCTAGGGCAATCAGAGACCCGATTAGATCATTTTATATTTTGTTCAATATAAGATTTCAGGGAAATTCTATCACATTTGTTCAATTTACGTCGCTCCTATTTCGGATAGCTTATTGGGCTTAGCGGCATCACAAAGCGCATGAAATAACGAGTGAAATGCCCTATTGAACTTCTAGGCTACGGCGAACAGAGACCCGATTAGATCATTTTACATTATGGTTAATTTAAGAATTCAGCGAAATTCTATCACATTTGTTCAATTTACGTCGCTCCTATTTCAGATAGCGTATTGGGCTAAGCGGCATCTCAAAGCGCATGAAATGACGAGTGAAATGCACTATTATACTTCTAGGATAAGGCAAACAGAGACCCGATTAGATCATTTTATAGTACGGTTAATATAAGAATTCAGCGTAATTCTATCACATTTGTTCAACTTACGTCGCTCCTATTTCAGATAGCGTACTGGACTAGGCGGCATGTTAAAGCGCGTGGAATGGCGAGTAAAATGCACTACTAAACTTCTATGATAGGGCAATCAGAGAGCCGATTAGATCATTTTATATTTTGGTTAATATAAGAAATCTGCGAAATTCTATCACATTTGTTCAATTTACGTCGCTCCTATTACAAATAGCTTATTGTGCTTAGCGGCATCTCAAAGCGCATGAAGTGACGAGTGAAATGCACTATTAAACTTCTAGGGTAGGGCAAACAGAGACCCGAATAGATCATTTTATATTATGGTTAATTTAAGAACTCAGCGAAATTCGATCACATTTGTTCAAGTTACGTCACTCCTATTTCAGATAGCGTATTGGGCTAAGCGGCATCTGAAGGCGCATGAAACGGCGAGTAAAATGCAATATTAAACTTCTAGGGTAGGGCAAACAGAGACCCGATAAGATCATATTATATTATGATTAATTTAAGAATTCAGCGAAATTCTTTCACATTTGTTCAATTTACGTCGCTCCTATTTCAGATAGCGTATTGGGCTAAGCGGCATCTCAAAGCGCATGAAATGACGAGTGAAATGCACTATTATACTTCTATGGTAGGGCGAACAGAGACCCGATTAGATCATTTTACATTAAGGTTAATATAAGAATTCAGGGAAATTCTATCACATTTTTCAATTTACGTCGTTCCTACTTCAGATAGCGTATTGTGCTATGCGGTTTCTCAAAGCGCATGAAATGGCGAGTAAAATGCACTATTAAACTTCGAGGGTAGGGCAAACAGAGACCCGATTAGATCATTTTATATTATGGTTAATTTAAGAATTCAGCGAAATTCTATCGCATTTGTTCAATTTACGTCGCTCCTATTAAAGATAGCGTACTGGGCTAGGCGGCATCTTAAAGCGCGTGGAATGGCGAGTGAAATGCACTACTAAACTTCTATGATAGGGCAATCAGGGACCCGATTAGATCATTTTATATTTTGGTTAATATAAGAATTCAGCGTAATAGTATCATATTTGTTCAATTTACGTCGCTCCTATTTCAGACAGCGTATTGGGCTAAGCGGCATCTCAAAGCGCATGAAATGGCGAGTAAAATGCACTATTAAACTTCTAGGGTAGGGCAAACAGAGACCCGATTAGAGCATTTTATATTATGGTTAATTTAAGAATTCAGCAAAATTCTATCACATTTGTTCAATTTACGTCGCTCCTATTTCAGATAGCGTATTGGGCTAAGCGGCATCTGAAAGCGCATGAAATGGCGAGTGAAATGCACTATTAGACTTCTATGGTAGGGCGAACAGAGACCCGATTGGATCATTTTACATTAAGGTTAATATAAGAATTCACGGAAACTCTATCACAGTTGTTCAATTTACGTCGCTCCTATTTCAGATAGCGTATTGGGCTAAGCGGCATCGCAAAGCGCATGAAATGGCCAGTATAATGGACTATTAAACTTCTAGGATAAGGAAAACAGTGACCCGATTAGATCATTTTATATTACGGTTAATATAAGAATTCAGCGTAATTCTATCACATTTGTTCAACTTACGTCGCTCCTATTTCAGATAGCGCATTGGGCTAAGCGGCTTCTCAAAGCGCATGAAATGAGGAGTAAAATGCACTATTAAACTTCTAGGGTAGGGCAAGCAGAGACCCGATTAGATCGTTTTATATTATGGTTAATTTAAGAATTCAGCAAAATTCTATCACATTTGTTCAATTTACGTCGCTCACATTTCAGATAGCGTATTGGGCTAAGCGGCTTCTCAAAGCGCATGAAATGAGGAGTAAAATGGACTATTAAACTTCTAGGGTAGGGCAAGCAGAGACCCGATTAGATCATTTTAAATTACGGTTAATATAAGAATTCAGCGTAATTCTATCACATTTGTTCAACTTACGTCGCTCCTATTTCAGATAGCGTATTGGGCTAAGCGGCATCTCAAAGCGCATGAAATGGCGAATAAAATGCACTATTATACTTCTAGGCTAGGGCGAACAGAGACCCGATTAGATCTTTTTACATTATGGTTAATAAAAGAATTCAGCGAAATTCTATCACATTTGTTCAATTTACGTCGCTCCTATTTCAGATAGCGTATTGGGCGAAGCGGCATCTCAAAGCGCATGAAATGGCGAATAACATGCACTATTAAACTTCTAGGGTAGGGCAAACAGAGACCCGATTAGATCATTTTATATTATAGTTAATTTAAGAGTTCAGCGAAATTCTCTCACATTTGTTCAATTTACGTCGCTCCTATTTCAAATAGCGTATTGGGCTAAGCGGCATCTCAAAGCGCATGAAATGGCGAGTAAAATGCACTATTAAACATCTAGGATAAGGCAAACAGAGACCCGATTAGATCATTTTATATTACGGTTAATATAAGAATTCAGCGTAATTCTATCACATTTGTTCAACTTACGTCGCTCCTATTTCAGATAGTGTAATGGGCTAGGCGGCATCTTAAAGCGCGTGGACTTGGTAGTAAAATGCACTACCAAACTTCTATGATAGGGCAATCAGAGACCCGATTAGATCATCTTATATTTTGTTCAATATACGATTTCAGGGAAATTCTATCACATTTGTTCAATTTACGTCGCTCCTATTTCAGATAGCGTACTGGGCTACGCGGCATCTCAAAGCGCATGAAATGGCGAATACAATGCACTATTAAACTTCTAGGCTAGGCCGAACAGAGACCCGATTAGATCATTTTACATTATGGTTAATAAAAGAATTCAGCGAAATTCTATCACATTTGTTCAACTTACGTCGCTCCTATTTCAGATACCGTATTTGGCTAAGCGGTATCTCAAAGCGCATGAAATGGCGAGTAAAATGCACTATTAAACTTCTAGCGTAGGGCAAGCAGAGACCTGATTAGATCATTTTATATTATGGTTAATTTAAGAATTCATCAAAAATGTATCACATTTGTTCAATTTACGTCGCTCCTATTTCAGATAGCGTACTGGGTTAAGCGGCATCTTAAAGCGCATGAAATGGTGAGTGAAATGGACCATTAAACTTCTATGATAGGGCAATCAGAGACCCGATTAGATCATTTTCTATTTTGGTTAATATATGAATTCAGCGAAATTCTATCACATTTGTTCAATTTACGTCGCTCCTATTTCAGATAGCGTCTTGGGCTAAGCAGCATCTTAAAGCGCGTGGAATGGCGAGTAAAATGCACTATTAACCTTCTATGATAGGGCAATCAGAGACCAGATTGGATCATTTTATATTTGGGTTAATATAAGGATTCCGGGAAATTCTATCACATTTGTTCAATTTACGTCGCTCCTATTTCAGATAGCGTATTGGGCTAAGCGGCATCTCAAAGCGCATGAAATGGCGAGTAAAATGCACTATTAAACTTCTAGGGTAGGGCAATCAGAGACCCGATTAGATCATTTTATATTTTGTTTAATATAAGATTTCTGGGAAATTCTATCACATTTGTTCAATTTACATCGCTCCTATTTCAGATAGCGTATGGGGCTAAGCGGCATCTCAGAGCGCATGAAATGGCGAATAAAATGCATTATTAAACTTCTAGGCTAGGGCGAACAGAGACCCGATTAGATCATTTTACATTATGGTTCATAAAAGAATTCAGCGAAATTCTAACACATTTGTTCAACTTACGTCGCTCCTATTTCAGGTAGCGTATTGGGCTAAGCGGCAGCTCAAAGCGCATGAAATGACGAGTGAAATGCACTATTAGACTTCTATGGTAGGGCGAACAGAGACCCGATTAGATCATTTTACATTAAGGTTAATATAAGAATTCAGGGAAATTCTATCACATTTGTTCAATTTACGTAGCTCCTATTCCAGATAGCGTATTGGGCTATGCGGCACCTCAAAGCACATGAAATGGCGAGTAAAATGCACTATTAAACTTCTATGATAGGGCAAACAGAGACCCGATTAGATCATTCTATATTACGGTTAATATAAGAATTCAGCGTAATTCTATCACATTTGTTCAACTTACGTCGCTCCTATTTCAGATGGCGTACTGGGCTAGGCGGCATCTCAAAGCGCATGAAATGGCGAGAAAACTGCACTATTATCTTCTAGGATAAGGCAAACAGAGACCCGGTTAGATCATTTTATATTACGGTTAATATAACAATGCAGCGTAATTCTATCACATCTGTTCAACTTACGTCGCTCCTATTTCAGATAGCGTACTGGGCTAGGCGGCATCTTAAAGCGCGTGGAATGGCGAGTAAAATGCACTGCTAAACTTTTATGATAGGGCAATCAGACACCCGATTAGATCATTTTATATTTTGTTTAATATAAGATTTCAGGGAAATTCTATCACATTTGTTCAATTTACGTCGCTTCTATTTCAGATAGCGTACTGGGCTAGGCGGTATCTTAAAGCGCGTGGAATGGCGAGTAAAATGCACTATTAAACCTCGATGATAGGGCAATCAGAGACCCGAATAGATCATTTTATATTTGGGATAATATAAGGATTCAGAGAAATTCTATCACATTTGTTCGATTTACGTCGCTCCTATTTCGGATAGTCTACTGGGCCAGCCGGCATCTTAAAGCGCGTGGAATAGGGAGTGAAATGCACTATTAAACTTCTAGGGTTGGGCGAACAGAGACCCGATTAGATCATTTTACATTAAGGTTAATATAAGAATTCAGCGAAATTCTATCACATTTCTTCAATGTACGTCGCTCATATTTCAGATAGCGTATTGGGCTAAGCGGCATCTCAAAGCGCACGGAATGGCGAGTAAAATGCACTCCTAAACTTCTATGATAGGGCAATCAGAGACCCGATTAGATCATTTTATATTTTGGTTAATATAAGAATTCAGCGAAATTCTATCACATTTGTTCAATTTACGTCGCTCCTATTTCAGATAGCGTTTTGGGCTAAGCGGCATCTCAAAGCGCTTGAAATGGCGAGTAAAATGAACTATTAAACTTCTAGGGTAGGGCAAACAGAGACCCGATTAGATCATTTTGTATTATGGTTAATTTAAGAATTCAGCAAAATTCTATCACATTTCTTCAATTTACGTCGCTCCTATTTCAGATAGCGTACTGGGCTAGGCGGCATCTTAAAGCGCGTGGAATGGCGAGTGAAATGCACTATTAAACCTCGATGATAGGGCAATCAGAGACCCGAATAGATCATTTTATATTGTGGTTAATTTAAGAATTCAGGGAAATTCTATCACATTTGTTCAATTTACGTCGCTCCTATTTCAGATAGCGTTTTGGGCTAAGCGGCATCTCAAAGCGCATGAAATGGCGAGTGCAATGCAATATTAAACTTCTAGGGTAGGGCAAACAGAGACCCGATTAGATCATTTTACATTAATGTTAATTTAAGAATTCAGGGAAATTCTATCACATTTGTTCAATTTACGTCGCTCCTATTTCAGATAGCGTATTTGGCTAAGCGGCATCTCAAAGCGCATGAAATGGCGAGTAAAGAGCACTATTAAACTTCTAGGGTAAGGGAAAGAGAGACCCGATTAGATCATTTTATATTACGGTTAATATAAGTATTAAGCGTAATTCTATCACATTTGTTCAATTTACGTCACTCCTATTTCAGATAGCCTACTGGGCTAGCCGGCATCATAAAGCGCGTGGAATAGCGAGTAAAATGCACTATTAGCCTTCTATGATAGGGCAATCAGAGACCCGATTACATCATTTTATATTTTGGTTAATATAAGAATTCGGCGAAATCCTATCACATCTGTTCAATTTACGTCGCTCCTATTTCAGATAGCGTACTGGGCTAGGCGGCATCTTAAAGCGCCTGGAATGGCGAGTAAAATGCACTATTAAACTTCCATGATAGGACAATCCGAGACCCGATTATATCATTTTATATTTTGGTTAATATAAGAATTCAGCGAAATTCTATCACATTTGTTCAATTTACGTCGCTCCTATTTCAGATAGCGTATTGGGCTAAGCTGCATCTCAAAGCGCTTGAAATGGCGAATAAAATGCACTATTAAACTTCTCGGCTAGGGCGAAGAGAGACCCGATTAGATCATTTTATATTTGGGTTAATATAAGAATTCAGGGAAATTCTATCACATTTGTTCAATTTACGTCGCTCCTATTTCAGATAGCGTATTAGGCTAAGCGGCATCTCAATGCGCATGAAATGGCGAGTAAAATGCACTATTAAACTTCTAGGGTAATGCAAAGTAAGACCCGATTAGATCGTTTTATATTACGGATAATATAAGAATTCAGCGTAATTCTATCACATTTGTTCAACTTACGCCGCGCCTGCTTGAGATAGCGTACTGGACTAGGCGGCAATTTAAAGTGCGTGGAATGGCGAGTAAAATGCAGTACTAAACTTCTATGATAGGGCAATCGGAGTCCCGATTAGATCATTTTATATTTTGTTTAATATAAGATTTCAGGGAAATTCTATCACATTTGTTCAATTTACGTCGCTCCTATTTCAGATAGCGTATTGGGCTAAGCGGCATCTCACAGCGCATTAAATGGCGAGCAAAATGCACTGTTAAACTTCTAGGGTATGGCAAACAGAGACCCGATTAGATCATTTTATATTATGGTTAATTTAAGAATTCAACGAAATTCTATCACACTTGTTCAATTTACGTCGCTCCTATTTCAGATAGCGTATTGGGCTAAGCGGCATCTCAAAGCGCATGAAATGGCGAGTAAAACGCACTATTAAACTTCTAGGGTAGGGCAAACAGAGACCCGATTAGATCATTTTATATTATGGTTAATTTAAGAATTCAGCAAAATTCTGTCACATTTGTTCAATTTACGTTGCTCCTATTTCAGATAGCGTACTGGGCTGGGCGGCATCTTAAAGCGCGTGGAATGGCGAGTAAAATGCACTATTAAACTTCTAGGGTAGGGCGAACATATACCCGATTAGATCATTTTATATTTTGTTTAATATAAGATTTCAGGGAAATTCTATCACATTTGTTCAATTTACGTCGCTCATATTTCAGATAGCGTATTGGGCTAAGCGGCATCTCAAAGCGCATGAAATGGCGAGTAAAATGCATTATTATACTGCTAGGGTAGGGCAAACAGAGACCCGATTAGATCATTTTGTATTATGGTTAATTTAAGGATTCAGCAAAATTCTATCACATTTGTTCAATTTACGTCGCTCCTATTTAAGATAGCGTACTGCGCTAGGCGGCATCTTAAAGCGCGTGGAATGGCGAGTGAAATGCACTACTAAACTTCTATGATAGGGCAATCAGGGACCCGATTAGATCATTTTATATTTTGGTTAATATAAGAATTCAGCGTAATAGTATCATATTTGTTCAATTTACGTCGCTCCTATTTCAGACAGCGTATTGGGCTAAGCGGCATCTCAAAGCGCATGAAATGGCGAGTAAAATGCACTATTAAACTTCTAGGGTAGGGCAAACAGAGACCCGATTAGATCATTTTATATTATGGTTAATTTAAGAATTCAGCGAAATTCTATCGCATTTGTTCAATTTACGTCGCTCCTATTAAAGATAGCGTATTGGGCTAAGCGGCATCGCAAAGCGCATGAAATGGCCAGTATAATGGACTATTAAACTTGTAGGATAAGGAAAACAGTGACCCGATTAGATCATTTTATATTACGGTTAATATAAGAATTCAGCGTAATTCTATCACATTTGTTCAACTTACGTCGCTCCTATTTCAGATAGCGTATTGGGCTAAGCGGCATCTCAAAGCGCATGAAATGGCGAGTAAAACGCACTATTAAACTTCTAGGGTAGGGCAAACAGAGACCCGATTAGATCATTTTATATTATGGTTAATTTAAGAATTCAGCAAAATTCTATCACATTTGTTCAATTTACGTCGTTCCTATTTCAGATAGCGTACTGGGCTATTCGGCATCTTAAAGCGTGTGGAATGGCGAGTAAAATGCACTATTAAACTTCTAGGGTAGGGCAAACAGAGACCCGATTAGATCATTTTATATTATGGTTAATTTAAGAATTCAGCAAAATTCTATCACATTTGTTCAATTTACGTCGCTCCTATTTCAGATAGCGTATTGGGCTAAGCAGCATCTGAAAGCGCATGAAATGGCGAGTGAAATGCACTATTAGACTTCTATGGTAGGGCGAACAGAGACCCGATTAGATCATTTTACGTTATGGTTAATAAAAGAATTCAGCGAAATTCTATCACATTTGTTCAATTTACGTCGCTCCTATTTCAGATAGCGTATTGGGCGGAGCGGCACCTCAAAGCGCATGAAATGGCGAATAAAATGCACTATTAAGCTTCTAGGCTAGGGCAATCAGAGACCCGATTAGATCATTTTATATTTTGTTCAATATAAGATTTCAGGGAAATTCTATCACATTTGTTCAATTTACGTCGCTCCTATTTCGGATAGCTTATTGGGCTTAGCGGCATCACAAAGCGCATGAAATAACGAGTGAAATGCCCTATTGAACTTCTAGGCTACGGCGAACAGAGACCCGATTAGATCATTTTACATTATGGTTAATTTAAGAATTCAGCGAAATTCTATCACATTTGTTCAATTTACGTCGCTCCTATTTCAGATAGCGTATTGGGCTAAGCGGCATCTCAAAGCGCATGAAATGACGAGTGAAATGCACTATTATACTTCTAGGATAAGGCAAACAGAGACCCGATTAGATCATTTTATAGTACGGTTAATATAAGAATTCAGCGTAATTCTATCACATTTGTTCAACTTACGTCGCTCCTATTTCAGATAGCGTACTGGACTAGGCGGCATGTTAAAGCGCGTGGAATGGCGAGTAAAATGCACTACTAAACTTCTATGATAGGGCAATCAGAGAGCCGATTAGATCATTTTATATTTTGGTTAATATAAGAAATCTGCGAAATTCTATCACATTTGTTCAATTTACGTCGCTCCTATTACAAATAGCTTATTGTGCTTAGCGGCATCTCAAAGCGCATGAAGTGACGAGTGAAATGCACTATTAAACTTCTAGGGTAGGGCAAACAGAGACCCGAATAGATCATTTTATATTATGGTTAATTTAAGAACTCAGCGAAATTCGATCACATTTGTTCAAGTTACGTCACTCCTATTTCAGATAGCGTATTGGGCTAAGCGGCATCTGAAGGCGCATGAAACGGCGAGTAAAATGCAATATTAAACTTCTAGGGTAGGGCAAACAGAGACCCGATAAGATCATATTATATTATGATTAATTTAAGAATTCAGCGAAATTCTTTCACATTTGTTCAATTTACGTCGCTCCTATTTCAGATAGCGTATTGGGCTAAGCGGCATCTCAAAGCGCATGAAATGACGAGTGAAATGCACTATTATACTTCTATGGTAGGGCGAACAGAGACCCGATTAGATCATTTTACATTAAGGTTAATATAAGAATTCAGGGAAATTCTATCACATTTTTCAATTTACGTCGTTCCTACTTCAGATAGCGTATTGTGCTATGCGGTTTCTCAAAGCGCATGAAATGGCGAGTAAAATGCACTATTAAACTTCGAGGGTAGGGCAAACAGAGACCCGATTAGATCATTTTATATTATGGTTAATTTAAGAATTCAGCAAAATTCTATCACATTTGCTCAATTTACGTCGCTCCTATTTCAGATAGCGTACTGGGCTGGGCGGCATCTTAAAGCGCGTGGAATGTCGAGTAAAATGCACTATTAAACTTCTATGATAGGGCAATCAGAGACCCGATTAGATCATTTTATATTTTGGTAAATATAAGAATTCAACGAAATTCTATCACATTTGTTCAATTTACGTCGCTCCTATTAGAGATAGCTGATTGGGCTTAGCGGCATCTCAAAGAGCATGAAATGACGGGTGAAATGCACTATTAAACTTCTAGGGTAGGGCAACCAGAGACCCGATTAGATCATTTTATATTATGGTTATTTTAAGAATTCAGTAAAATTCTATCACATTTGTTCAATTTACGTCGTTCCTATTTCAGATAGCGTCCTGGGCTAAGCGGCATCTAAAAGCGCATGAAATGGCGAGTATAACGCACTATTATACTTCTAGGATAAGGCAAACAGGGTCCCGATTAGATCATTTTATATTACGGTTAATATAAGAATGCAGCGTAATTCTATCACATTTGTTCAACTTACGTCGCTCCTATTTCAGATAGCGTATTGGGCTAAGCGGCATCTGAAAGCGCATGAAATGGCGAATAAAATGTACTATTATACTTCTAGGCTAGGGCGAACAGAGACCCGATTAGATCTTTTTACATTATGGTTAATAAAAGAATTCAGCGAAATTCTATCACATTTGTTCAATTTACGTCGCTCCTATTTCAGATAGCGTATTGGGCGAAGCGGCATCTCAAAGCGCATGAAATGGCGAGTAAAATGCACTATTAAAGTTCTAGGCTAGGGCGAACAGAGACCCGATTAGATCATTTTACATTATAGTTAATAAAAGAATTCAGCGAAATTCCATGACATTTGTTCAATTTACATCGCTCCTATTTCAGATAGAGTATTGGGCTAAGCGGCTTCTCAAAGCGCATGAAATGAGGAGTAAAATGCACTATTAAACTTCTAGGGTTGGGCAAGCAGAGACCCGATTAGATCGTTTTATATTATGGTTAATTTAAGAATTCAGCAAAATTCTATCACATTTGTTCAATTTACGTCGCTCACATTTCAGATAGCGTATTGGGCTAAGCGGCGTCTCAAAGCGCATGAAATGAGGAGTAAAATGCACTATTAAACTTCTAGGGTAGGGCAAGCAGAGACCCGATTAGATCATTTTATGTTATGGTTAATTTAAGAATTCAGCGAAATTCTATCTCATTTGTTCAATTTACGCCGCTCCTATTTCAGATAGCACACTGCGCTAGGCGGCATCTTAAAGCGAGTGGAATGGCGAGTAAAATGCACTACTAAACATCTATGATAGGGCAATCAGAGACCCGATCAGATCATTTTATATGTTGGTTAATATAAGAATTCAGCAAAATTCTATCACATTTGTTCAATTTACGTCGCTCCTATTTCAGATAGCGTATTGGGCTAAGCGGCATCTCAAAGAGCATGAAATGACGGGTGAAATGCACTATTAAACTTCTAGGGTAGGGCAACCAGAGACCCGATTAGATCATTTTATATTATGGTTATTTTAAGAATTCAGTAAAATTCTATCACATTTGTTCAATTTACGTCGTTCCTATTTCAGATAGCGTCCTGGGCTAAGCGGCATCTAAAAGCGCATGAAATGGCGAGTATAACGCACTATTATACTTCTAGGATAAGGCAAACAGGGTCCCGATTAGATCATTTTATATTACGGTTAATATAAGAATGCAGCGTAATTCTATCACATTTGTTCAACTTACGTCGCTCCTATTTCAGATAGCGTATTGGGCTAAGCGGCATCTGAAAGCGCATGAAATGGCGAATAAAATGTACTATTATACTTCTAGGCTAGGGCGAACAGAGACCCGATTAGATCATTTTACATTAAGGTTAATATAAGTATTCAGCGAATTTCTATCACATTTGTTCAATTTACGTCGCCCCTATTTCAGATAGCGTATTGGGCTAAGCGGCATCTCAAAGAGCATGAAATGACGGGTGAAATGCACTATTAAACTTCTAGGGTAGGGCAACCAGAGACCCGATTAGATCATTTTATATTATGGTTATTTTAAGAATTCAGTAAAATTCTATCACATTTGTTCAATTTACGTCGTTCCTATTTCAGATAGCGTACTGGGCGAGGCGGCATCTTAGAGCGCGTGGAATGGCGAGTCAAATGCACTATTAAACTTCTATGATAGGGCAATCAGAGACCCGATTAGATCACTTTATAATTTGGTTAATATAAGAATTCAGCGAAATTCTATCACATTTGTTCAATTTACGTCGCTCCTATTTCAGATAGCGTATTGGGCTAAGCAGCATCTCAAAGCGCATGAAATGTCGAATAAAATGCACTATTAAACTTCTAGGCTAGGGCAAACAGAGACGCGATTAGATCATTTTACATTAAGGTTAATATAAGAATTCAGGGAAATTCTATCACATTTGTTCAATTTACGTCGCTCCTATTACAGATAGCGTATTGGGCTAAGCGGCATCTCAAAGCGCATGAAATGGCGAGTAAAATGCACTATTAAACTTCAAGGGTAGGGCAAACAGAGACGCGATTAGATCATTTTATAGTATGGTTAATTTAAGAATTCAGCAAAATTCTATCACATTTCTTCAATTTACGTCGCTCCTATTTCAGATAGCGTACTGGGCTAGGCGGCATCTTAAAGCGCGTGGAATGGCGAGTAAAATCCACTATTAAACCTCGATGATAGGGCAATCAGAGACCCGATTAGATCATTTTCTATTTTGGTTAATATATGAATTCAGCGAAATTCTATCACATTTGTTCAATTTACGTCGCTCCTATTTCAGATAGCGTATTGGGCTAAGCAGCGTCTCAAAGCGCATGAAATGGCGAGTAGAATGCACTATTAAACTTCTAGGGTAGGTCAAACAGAGACCCGATTAGATCATTTTATATTATGGTTAATTTAAGAATTCAGCAAAATTCTATCACATTTGTTCAATTTACGTCGCTCCTATTTCAGATAGCGTACTGGACTAAGCGGCATCTTAAAGCGCGTGGAATGGCGAGTAAAATGCACTATTAAACTCCTATGGTAGGGCAATCAGAGACCCGATCAGATCATTTTATATTTTGGTTAATATAAGAATTCAAGGAAATTCTATCACATTTGTTCAATTTACGTCGCTCCGATATCAGATAGCCTATTGCGCTAAGCGGCATCTCGAAGCGCATGAAATGACGAGTGAAATGCACTATTAAACTTCTAGGGTAGGGCGAACAGAGACCCGATTAGATCATTTTACATTAAGGTTAATATAAGTATTCAGCGAATTTCTATCACATTTGTTCAATTTACGTCGCCCCTATTTCAGATAGCGTATTGGGCTAAGCGGCATCTCAAAGCGCATGGAATGGCGAGTAAAATGCGCTATTAAACTTCTAGGGTAGGACAAACGGAGACCCGATTAGATCATTTTGTATTATGGTTAATTTAAGAATTCAGCGAAATTCTATCACATTTGTTCAATTTACGTCGTTCCTATTTCAGATAGCGTATTGGGCTAAGCGGCATCTCAAAGCGCATGAGATGGCGAATAAAATGCACTATTAAACGTCTATGATAGGGCAATCAGAGGCCCGATTAGATCATTTTATATTACGGTTAATATAAGATTTCAGCGTAATTCTATCACATTTGTTCGATTTACGTCGCTCCTATTTCAGATAGGGTATTGGGCTAAGCGGCATCTCAAAGCGCATGAAATGGCGAGTAAAGTGCACTATTAAACTTCTATGATAGGGCAATCAGAGACCCGATTAGATCATTTTATATTATGGTTAATTTAAGAATTCAGTAAAATTCTATCACATTTGTTCAATTTACGTCGCTCCTATTTCAGATAGCGTATTGGGCTAAGCGGCATCTCAAAGCGCATGAAATGGCGAGTGCAATGCAATATTAAACTTCTAGGGTAGGGCAAACAGAGACCCGATTAGATCATTTTACATTAATGTTAATTTAAGAATTCAGGGAAATTCTATCACATTTGTTCAATTTACGTCGCTCCTATTTCAGATAGCGTATTTGGCTAAGCGGCATCTCAAAGCGCATGAAGTGGCGAGTAAAGAGCACTATTAAACTTCTAGGGTAAGGGAAAGAGAGACCCGATTAGATCATTTTATATTACGGTTAATATAAGTATTAAGCGTAATTCTATCACATTTGTTCAATTTACGTCACTCCTATTTCAGATAGCCTACTGGGCTAGCCGGCATCATAAAGCGCGTGGAATAGCGAGTAAAATGCACTATTAGCCTTCTATGATAGGGCAATCAGAGACCCGATTACATCATTTTATATTTTGGTTAATATAAGAATTCGGCGAAATCCTATCACATCTGTTCAATTTACGTCGCTCCTATTTCAGATAGCGTACTGGGCTAGGCGGCATCTTAAAGCGCCTGGAATGGCGAGTAAAATGCACTATTAAACTTCCATGATAGGACAATCCGAGACCCGATTAGATCATTTTATATTTTGGTTAATATAAGAATTCAGCGAAATTCTATCACATTTGTTCAATTTACGTCGCTCCTATTTCAGATAGCGTATTGGGCTAAGCTGCATCTCAAAGCGCTTGAAATGGCGAATAAAATGCACTATTAAACTTCTCGGCTAGGGCGAAGAGAGACCCGATTAGATCATTTTATATTTGGGTTAATATAAGAATTCAGGGAAATTCTATCACATTTGTTCAATTTACGTCGCTCCTATTTCAGATAGCGTATTAGGCTAAGCGGCATCTCAATGCGCATGAAATGGCGAGTAAAATGCACTATTAAACTTCTAGGGTAATGCAAAGTAAGACCCGATTAGATCGTTTTATATTACGGATAATATAAGAATTCAGCGTAATTCTATCACATTTGTTCAACTTACGCCGCGCCTGCTTGAGATAGCGTACTGGTCTAGGCGGCAATTTAAAGTGCGTGGAATGGCGAGTAAAATGCAGTACTAAACTTCTATGATAGGGCAATCGGAGTCCCGATTAGATCATTTTATATTTTGTTTAATATAAGATTTCAGGGAAATTCTATCACATTTGTTCAATTTACGTCGCTCCTATTTCAGATAGCGTATTGGGCTAAGCGGCATCTCACAGCGCATTAAATGGCGAGGAAAATGCACTGTTATACTTCTAGGGTATGGCAAACAGAGACCCGATTAGATCATTTTATATTATGGTTAATTTAAGAATTCAACGAAATTCTATCACACTTGTTCAATTTACGTCGCTCCTATTTCAGATAGCGTACTGGGCCAGGCGGCATCTGAAAGCGCATGAAATGCCGAGTAAAACGCACTATTAAACTTCTAGGGTAGGGCAAACAGAGACCCGATTAGATCATTTTATATTATGGTTAATTTAAGAATTCAGCAAAATTCTGTCACATTTGTTCAATTTACGTTGCTCCTATTTCAGATAGCGTACTGGGCTGGGCGGCATCTTAAAGCGCGTGGAATGGCGAGTAAAATGCACTATTAAACTTCTAGGGTAGGGCGAACATATACCCGATTAGATCATTTTATATTTTGTTTAATATAAGATTTCAGGGAAATTCTATCACATTTGTTCAATTTACGTCGCTCCTATTTCAGATAGCGTATTGGGCTAAGCGGCATCTCAAAGCGCATGAAATGACGAGTAAAATGCATTATTATACTGCTAGGGTAGGGCAAACAGAGACCCGATTAGATCATTTTGTATTATGGTTAATTTAAGGATTCAGCAAAATTCTATCACATTTGTTCAATTTACGTTGTTCCTATTTCAGATAGCGTACTGCGCTAGGCGGCATCTTAAAGCGCGTGGAATGGCGAGTGAAATGCACTATTAAACTTCGATGATAGGGCAATCAGAGACCCGATTAGATCATTTTATATTTTGTTTAATATAAGATTTCAGGGAAATTCTATCACATTTGTTCAATTTACGTCGCTCCTATTTCAGATAGCGTATTGGGCTAAGCGGCATCTCAAAGCGCATGGAATGTCGAATAAAATGCACTATTAATCTTCTAGGCTAGGGCAAACAGAGACCCGATTAGATCATTTTATATTATGGTTAATTTAAGAATTCAGCAAAATTCTATCACATTTGTTCAATTTACGTCGTTCCTATTTCAGATAGCGTACTGGGCTATTCGGCATCTTAAAGCGCGTGGAATGGCGAGTAAAATGCACTATTAAACTTCTAGCGTAGGGCAAACAGAGACCCGATTAGATCATTTTATATTATGGTTAATTTAAGAATTCAGCAAAATTCTATCACATTTGTTCAATTTACGTCGCTCCTATTTCAGATAGCGTATTGGGCTAAGCGGCATCTGAAAGCGCATGAAATGGCGAGTGAAATGCACTATTAGACTTCTATGGTAGGGCGAACAGAGACCCGATTATATCATTTTACGTTATGGTTAATAAAAGAATTCAGCGAAATTCTATCACATTTGTTCAATTTACGTCGCTCCTATTTCAGATAGCGTTTTGGGCTAAGCGGCATCTCAAAGCGCATGAAATGGCGAGTAAAATGCACTATGAAACTTCTAGGGTAGGGAAAAAAGAGACCCGATTAGATCATTTTATATTATGGTTAATTTAAGAATTCAGCGAAATTCTATCACATTTGTTCAATTTACGTCGCTCCTATTTCAGATAGCGTATTGGGCGGAGCGGCACCTCAAAGCGCATGAAATGGCGAATAAAATGCACTATTAAGCTTCTAGGCTAGGGCAATCAGAGACCCGATTAGATCATTTTATATTTTGTTGAATATAAGATTTCAGGGAAATTCTATCACATTTGTTCAATTTACGTCGCTCCTATTTCGGATAGCTTATTGGGCTTAGCGGCATCACAAAGCGCATGAAATAACGAGTGAAATGCCCTATTGAACTTCTAGGGTACGGCGAACAGAGACCCGATTAGATCATTTTACATTATGGTTAATTTAAGAATTCAGCGAAATTCTATCACATTTGTTCAATTTACGTCGCTCCTATTTCAGATAGCGTATTGGGCTAAGCGGCATCTCAAAGCGCATGAAATGACGAGTGAAATGCACTATTATACTTCTAGGATAAGGCAAACAGAGACCCGATTAGATCATTTTATAGTACGGTTAATATAAGAATTCAGCGTAATTCTATCACATTTGTTCAACTTACGTCGCTCCTATTTCAGATAGCGTACTGGACTGGGCGGCATGTTAAAGCGCGTGGAATGGCGAGTAAAATGCACTACTAAACTTCTATGATAGGGCAATCAGAGACCCGATTAGATCATTTTATATTTTGGTAAATATAAGAATTCAACGAAATTCTATCACATTTGTTCAATTTACGTCGCTCCTATTAGAGATAGCTGATTGGGCTTAGCGGCATCTCAAAGAGCATGAAATGACGGGTGAAATGCACTATTAAACTTCTAGGGTAGGGCAACCAGAGACCCGATTAGATCATTTTATATTATGGTTATTTTAAGAATTCAGTAAAATTCTATCACATTTGTTCAATTTACGTCGTTCCTATTTCAGATAGCGTCCTGGGCTAAGCGGCATCTAAAAGCGCATGAAATGGCGAGTATAATGCACTATTATACTTCTAGGATAAGGCAAACAGGGTCCCGATTAGATCATTTTATATTTTGGTAAATATAAGAATTCAACGAAATTCTATCACATTTGTTCAATTTACGTCGCTCCTATTAGAGATAGCTGATTGGGCTTAGCGGCATCTCAAAGAGCATGAAATGACGGGTGAAATGCACTATTAAACTTCTAGGGTAGGGCAACCAGAGACCCGATTAGATCATTTCATATTATGGTTATTTTAAGAATTCAGTTTAATTCTATCACATTTGTTCAATTTACGTCGTTCCTATTTCAGATAGCGTCCTGGGCTAAGCGGCATCTAAAAGCGCATGAAATGGCGAGTATAATGCACTATTATACTTCTAGGATAAGGCAAACAGGGTCCCGATTAGATCATTTTATATTACGGTTAATATAAGAATTCAGCGTAATTCTATCACATTTGTTCAATTTACGTCGCTCCTATTTCAGATAGCGTACTGGGCTAGGCGGCATCTCAAAGCGCATGAAATGACGGGTGAAATGCACTATTAAACTTCTAGGGTAGGGCAAACAGAGACCCGATTAGATCATTTTACATTATGGTTAATAAAAGAATTCAGCGTAATTCTATCACATTTGTTCAACTTACGTCGCTCCTATTTCAAATAGCGTACTGGACTAAGCGGCATCTTAAAGCGCGTGGAATGGCGAGTAAAATGCACTATTAAACTCCTATGGTAGGGCAATCAGAGACCCGATCAGATCATTTTATATTTTGGTTAATATAAGAATTCAAGGAAATTCTATCACATTTGTTCAATTTACGTCGCTCCGATATCAGATAGCCTATTGCGCTAAGCGGCATCTCGAAGCGCATGAAATGACGAGTGAAATGCACTATTAAACTTCTAGGGTAGGGCGAACAGAGACCCGATTAGATCATTTTACATTAAGGTTAATATAAGTATTCAGCGAATTTCTATCACATTTGTTCAATTTACGTCGCCCCTATTTCAGATAGCGTATTGGGCTAAGCGGCATCTCAAAGAGCATGAAATGACGGGTGAAATGCACTATTAAACTTCTAGGGTAGGGCAACCAGAGACCCGATTAGATCATTTTATATTATGGTTATTTTAAGAATTCAGTAAAATTCTATCACATTTGTTCAATTTACGTCGTTCCTATTTCAGATAGCGTACTGGGCGAGGCGGCATCTTAGAGCGCGTGGAATGGCGAGTCAAATGCACTATTAAACTTCTATGATAGGGCAATCAGAGACCCGATTAGATCACTTTATAATTTGGTTAATATAAGAATTCAGCGAAATTCTATCACATTTGTTCAATTTACGTCGCTCCTATTTCAGATAGCGTATTGGGCTAAGCAGCATCTCAAAGCGCATGAAATGTCGAATAAAATGCACTATTAAACTTCTAGGCTAGGGCAAACAGAGACGCGATTAGATCATTTTACATTAAGGTTAATATAAGAATTCAGGGAAATTCTATCACATTTGTTCAATTTACGTCGCTCCTATTACAGATAGCGTATTGGGCTAAGCGGCATCTCAAAGCGCATGAAATGGCGAGTAAAATGCACTATTAAACTTCAAGGGTAGGGCAAACAGAGACGCGATTAGATCATTTTATAGTATGGTTAATTTAAGAATTCAGCAAAATTCTATCACATTTCTTCAATTTACGTCGCTCCTATTTCAGATAGCGTACTGGGCTAGGCGGCATCTTAAAGCGCGTGGAATGGCGAGTAAAATGCACTATTAAACCTCGATGATAGGGCAATCAGAGACCCGATTAGATCATTTTCTATTTTGGTTAATATATGAATTCAGCGAAATTCTATCACATTTGTTCAATTTACGTCGCTCCTATTTCAGATAGCGTATTGCGCTAAGCAGCGTCTCAAAGCGCATGAAATGGCGAGTAGAATGCACTATTAAACTTCTAGGGTAGGTCAAACAGAGACCCGATTAGATCACTTTATATTATGGTTAATTTAAGAATTCAGCAAAATTCTATCACATTTGTTCAATTTACGTCGCTCCTATTTCAGATAGCGTACTGGACTAAGCGGCATCTTAAAGCGCGTGGAATGGCGAGTAAAATGCACTATTAAACTCCTATGGTAGGGCAATCAGAGACCCGATCAGATCATTTTATATTTTGGTTAATATAAGAATTCAAGGAAATTCTATCACATTTGTTCAATTTACGTCGCTCCGATATCAGATAGCCTATTGCGCTAAGCGGCATCTCGAAGCGCATGAAATGACGAGTGAAATGCACTATTAAACTTCTAGGGTAGGGCGAACAGAGACCCGATTAGATCATTTTACATTAAGGTTAATATAAGTATTCAGCGAATTTCTATCACATTTGTTCAATTTACGTCGCCCCTATTTCAGATAGCGTATTGGGCTAAGCGGCATCTCAATGCGCATGAAATGGCGAGTAAAATGCACTATTAAACTTCTAGGGTAGGTCAAATAGAGACCCGATTAGATCATTTTATATTACCGTTAATTTAAGAATTCAGCAAAATTCTATCACATTTGTTCAATTTACGTCGCTCCTATTTCAGATAGCGTACTGGGCGAGGCGGCATCTTAGAGCGCGTGGAATGGCGAGTCAAATGCACTATTAAACTTCTATGATAGGGCAATCAGAGACCCGATTAGATCACTTTATAATTTGGTTAATATAAGAATTCTGCGAAATTCTATCACATTTGTTCAAGTTACGTCGCTCCTATTTCAGATAGCGTATTGGGCTAAGCGGCATCTCAAAGCGCATGAAATGGCGAGTAAAATGCACTATTAAACTTCTAGGGTAGGGCAAACAGAGACCCGATTAGATCATTTCATATTATCGTTAATTTAAGAATTCTGCAAAATTCTATCACATTTGTTCAATTTACGTCGCTCCTATTTCAGATAGCGTATGGGGCTAGGCGGCATCTTAAAGCGCGTGGAATGGCGAGTAAAATGCACTATTAAACTTCTATGATAGGCCAATCAGAGGCCCGATTAAATCATTTTTTATTTTGGTTAATATATGAATTCAGCGAAATTCTATCACATTTGTTCAATTTACGTCGCGCCTATTTCAGATAGCGTATTGGGCTCAGCGGCACCTAAAGTGCATCAAATGACGAATGAAATGCACTATTAAACTTCTAGGGTAGGGCGAACAGAGACCCGATTAGATCATTTTACATTCAGGATAATATAAGTATTCACCGAAATTCTATAACATTTGATCAATTTACGTCGCTCCTATTTCAGATAGCGTATTGGGCTAAGCGGCATCTCAAAGCGCATGAAATGGCGAGTAAAATGCACTATTAAACTTCTAGGATAAGGCAAACAGAGACCCGATTAGATCATTTTATATTACGGTTAATATAAGAATTCAGCGTAATTCTATCACATTTGTTCAATTTACGTCGCTCCTATTTCAGATAGCGTATTGGGCTAAGCGGTATCTCAAAGCGCATGAAATGGCGAGTAAAATGCACTATTAAACCTCGATGATAGGCCAATCAGAGACCCGATTAGATCATTTTATATTTTGTTTAATATAAGATTTCAGGGAAATTCTATCACATTTGTTCAATTCATGTCGCTCATATTTCAGATAGCGTATTGGGCTAAGCGGCATCTCAAAGCGCATGAAATGGCGAGTAAAATGCACTATTAAACTCCTAGGGTAGGGCAAACAGAGACCCGATTAGATACATTTTATATTATGGTTAATTTAAGAATTCAGCAAAATTCTATCACATTTGTTCAATTTACGTCGCTCCTATTTCAGATAGCGTACTGGGCTAGGCGGCACCTTAAAGCGCGTGGAATGGGGAGTAAAATGCACTATTAAACTTCGATGATAGGCCAATCAGAGACCTGCTTAGATCATTTTTTATTTTGGTTAATATAAGAATTCAGCGAAATTCTATCACATTTGTTCAATTTACGTCGCTCCTATTTCAGATAGCGTATTGGGCTAAGCGGCACCTAAAGTGCATCAAATGACGAATGAAATGCGCTATTAAACTTCTAGGGTAGGGCGAACAGAGACCCGATTACATCATTTTATATTAAGGATAATATAAGTATACAGCGTAATTCTATCACATTTGTGCAATTTACGTCGCTCCTATTTCAGATAGCGTATTGGGCTAAGCGGCATCTCAAAGCGCTTGAAATGGCGAGTAACATGCACTATTAAACATCTAGGGTAGGGCAAACATAGACCCGATTAGATCATTTTATATTATGGTTAATTTAAGAATTCAGCGAAATTCTATCACATTTGTTCAATTTACGTCGCTCATATTTCAGATAGCGTATTGGGCTAAGCGGCATCTCAAAGCGCATGAAATGGCGAGTAAAATGCACTATTAAACTTCTAGGGTAGGGCAAACAGAGACCCGCTTGGATCATTCTATATTATGGTTAATTTAAGAATTCAGCGGGATTCTATCACATTTGTTCAATTTACGTCGCTCCAATATCAGATAGCGTATTGGGCTAAGCGGCATCTCAAAGCGCATGAAATGGCGAGTAAAATGCACTATTATACTTCTAGGGTAAGGCAAACAGAGACCCGATTAGATCATTTTATATTACGGTTAATATAAGAATTCAGCGTAATTCTATCACATTTGTTCAATTTACGTCGCTCCTATTTCAGATAGCGTATTGGGCTAAGCGGCATCTCAAAGCGCATGAAATGGCGAGTAAAATGCACTATTATACTTCTAGGGTAAGGCAAACAGGGACCCGATTAGATCATTTTATATTACGCTTAATATAAGAATTCAGCGTAATTCTATCACATTTGTTAAACCTACGTCGCTCCTATTTCAGATAGCGTACTGGGCTGGGCGGCATCTTAAAGCGCGTGTAATGGCGAGTAAAATGCACTATTAAACTTCTATGATAGGGCAATCAGGGACCCGATTAGATCATTTTATATTATGGTTAATTTAAGATTTCAGGGAAATTCCATCACATTTGTTCAATTTACGTCGCTCATATTTCAGATAGAGTATTGGGCTAAGCGGCATCTCAAAGCGCATGGAATGGCGAGTAAAATGCGCTATTAAACTTCTAGGGTAGGACAAACGGAGACCCGATTAGATCATTTTGTATTATGGTTAATTTAAGAATTCAGCGAAATTCTATCACATTTGTTCAATTTACGTCGTTCCTATTTCAGATAGCGTATTGGGCTAAGCGGCATCTCAAAGCGCATGAGATGGCGAATAAAATGCACTATTAAACGTCTATGATAGGGCAATCAGAGGCCCGATTAGATCATTTTATATTACGGTTAATATAAGATTTCAGCGTAATTCTATCACATTTGTTCGATTTACGTCGCTCCTATTTCAGATAGGGTATTGGGCTAAGCGGCATCTCAAAGCGCATGAAATGGCGAGTAAAATGCACTATTAAACTTCTATGATAGGGCAATCAGAGACCCGATTAGATCATTTTATATTATGGTTAATTTAAGAATTCAGTAAAATTCTATCACATTTGTTCAATTTACGTCGCTCATATTTCAGATAGCGTATTGGGCTAAGCGGCATCTCAAAGCGCATGAAATGGCGAGTAAAATGCGCTACTAACCTTCAATGATAGGGCAAGCAGAGACCCGATTAGATCATTTTATATTACGTTTAATATAAGATTTCAGGGAAATTCTAACACATTTGTTCAATTTACGTCGCTCATATTTCAGATAGCGTATTGGGCCAAGCGGCATCTCAAAGCGCATGAGATGGCGAATAAAATGCACTATTAAACTTATAGGCTAGGGCGAACAGAGACCCCATTAGATCATTTTACATTACGGTTAACAAAAGAATTCAGCGAAATTCTATCACATTTGTTCAATTTACGTCTCTCCTATTTCAGATAGCGTAGTGGGCTAAGCGGAATCTCAAAGCGCATGAAATGACGAGTGAAATGCACTATTAAACTTCTAGGGTAAGGCAAAGAGAGACCCGATTAGATCATTTTATATTACGGTTAATATAAGATTTCAGCGTAATTCTATCACATTTGTTCAATTTACGTCGCTCCTATTTCAGATAGCGTATTGGGCTAAGCGGCATCTCAAAGCGCATGAAATGGCGAGTGCAATGCAATATTAAACTTCTAGGGTAGGGCAAACAGAGACCCGATTAGATCATTTTACATTAATGTTAATTTAAGAATTCAGGGAAATTCTATCACATTTGTTCAATTTACGTCGCTCCTATTTCAGATAGCGTATTTGGCTAAGCGGCATCTCAAAGCGCATGAAGTGGCGAGTAAAGAGCACTATTAAACTTCTAGGGTAAGGGAAAGAGAGACCCGATTAGATCATTTTATATTACGGTTAATATAAGAATTCGGCGAAATCCTATCACATCTGTTCAATTTACGTCGCTCCTATTTCAGATAGCGTACTGGGCTAGGCGGCATCTTAAAGCGCCTGGAATGGCGAGTAAAATGCACTATTAAACTTCCATGATAGGACAATCCGAGACCCGATTAGATCATTTTATATTTTGGTTAATATAAGAATTCAGCGAAATTCTATCACATTTGTTCAATTTACGTCGCTCCTATTTCAGATAGCGTATTGGGCTAAGCTGCATCTCAAAGCGCTTGAAATGGCGAATAAAATGCACTATTAAACTTCTCGGCTAGGGCGAACAGAGACCCGATCAGATCATTTTATATTTGGGTTAATATAAGAATTCAGGGAAATTCTATCACATTTGTTCAATTTACGTCGCTCCTATTTCAGATAGCGTATTAGGCTAAGCGGCATCTCAATGCGCATGAAATGGCGAGTAAAATGCACTATTAAACTTCTAGGGTAATGCAAAGTAAGACCCGATTAGATCGTTTTATATTACGGATAATATAAGAATTCAGCGTAATTCTATCACATTTGTTCAACTTACGCCGCGCCTGCTTGAGATAGCGTACTGGTCTAGGCGGCAATTTAAAGTGCGTGGAATGGCGAGTAAAATGCAGTACTAAACTTCTATGATAGGGCAATCGGAGTCCCGATTAGATCATTTTATATTTTGTTTAATATAAGATTTCAGGGAAATTCTATCACATTTGTTCAATTTACGTCGCTCCTATTTCAGATAGCGTATTGGGCTAAGCGGCATCTCACAGCGCATTAAATGGCGAGGAAAATGCACTGTTAAACTTCTAGGGTATGGCAAACAGAGACCCGATTAGATCATTTTATATTATGGTTAATTTAAGAATTCAACGAAATTCTATCACACTTGTTCAATTTACGTCGCTCCTATTTCAGATAGCGTACTGGGCCAAGCGGCATCTGAAAGCGCATGAAATGCCGAGTAAAACGCACTATTAAACTTCTAGGGTAGGGCAAACAGAGACCCGATTAGATCATTTTATATTATGGTTAATTTAAGAATTCAGCAAAATTCTGTCACATTTGTTCAATTTACGTTGCTCCTATTTCAGATAGCGTACTGGGCTGGGCGGCATCTTAAAGCGCGTGGAATGGCGAGTAAAATGCACTATTAAACTTCTAGGGTAGGGCGAACATATACCCGATTAGATCATTTTATATTTTGTTTAATATAAGATTTCAGGGAAATTCTATCACATTTGTTCAATTTACGTCGCTCATATTTCAGATAGCGTATTGGGCTAAGCGGCATCTCAAAGCGCATGAAATGACGAGTAAAATGCATTATTATACTGCTAGGGTAGGGCAAACAGAGACCCGATTAGATCATTTTGTATTATGGTGAATTTAAGGATTCAGCAAAATTCTATCACATTTGTTCAATTTACGTTGTTCCTATTTCAGATAGCGTACTGCGCTAGGCGGCATCTTAAAGCGCGTGGAATGGCGAGTGAAATGCACTATTAAACTTCGATGATAGGGCAATCAGAGACCCGATTAGATCATTTTATATTTTGTTTAATATAAGATTTCAGGGAAATTCCTATCACATTTGTTCAATTTACGTCGCTCCTATTTCAGATAGCGTATTGGGCTAAGCGGCATCTCAAAACGCATGGAATGTCGAATAAAATGCACTATTAATCTTCTAGGCTAGGGCAAACAGAGACCCGATTAGATCATTTTATATTATGGTTAATTTAAGAATTCAGCAAAATTCTATCACATTTGTTCAATTTACGTCGCTCCTATTTCAGATAGCGTATTGGGCTAAGCAGCATCTGAAAGCGCATGAAATGGCGAGTGAAATGCACTATTAGACTTCTAGGCTAGGGCGAACAGAGACCCGATTAGATCATTTTACATTATGGTTCATTTAAGAATTCAGCGTAATTCTATCACATTTGTTCAACTTACGTCGCTCCTATTTCAGATAGCGTACTGGGCTAGGCGGCATCTTAAAGCGCGTGGAATGGCGAGTGAAATGCACTACTAAACTTCTATGATAGGGCAATCAGGGACCCGATTAGATCATTTTATATTTTGGTTAATATAAGAATTCAGCGTAATAGTATCATATTTGTTCAATTTACGTCGCTCCTATTTCAGATAGCGTATTGGGCTAAGCGGCATCTCAAAGCGCATGAAATGGCGAGTAAAATGCACTATTAAACTTCTAGGGTAGGGCAAACAGAGACCCGATTAGATCATTTTATATTATGGTTAAGTTAAGAATTCAGCGAAATTCTATCGCATTTGTTCAATTTACGTCGCTCCTATTAAAGATAGCGTATTGGGCTAAGCGGCATCGCAAAGCGCATGAAATGGCCAGTATAATGGACTATTAAACTTCTAGGATAAGGAAAACAGTGACCCGATTAGATCATTTTATATTACGGTTAATATAAGAATTCAGCGTAATTCTATCACATTTGTTCAACTTACGTCGCTCCTATTTCAGATAGCGTATTGGGCTAAGCGGCATCTCAAAGCGCATGAAATGGCGAGTAAAGCGCACTATTAAACTTCTAGCGTAGGGCAAACAGAGACCCGATTAGATCATTTTATATTATGGTTAATTAAGAATTCAGCAAAATTCTATCACATTTGTTCAATTTACGTCGTTCCTATTTCAGATAGCGTACTGGGCTATTCGGCATCTTAAAGCGTGTGGAATGGCGAGTAAAATGCACTATTAAACTTCTAGCGTAGGGCAAACAGAGACCCGATTAGATCATTTTATATTATGGTTAATTTAAGAATTCAGCAAAATTCTATCACATTTGTTCAATTTACGTCGCTCCTATTTCAGATAGCGTATTGGGCTAAGCAGCATCTGAAAGCGCATGAAATGGCGAGTGAAATGCACTATTAGACTTCTATGGTAGGGCGAACAGAGACCCGATTATATCATTTTACGTTATGGTTAATAAAAGAATTCAGCGAAATTCTATCACATTTGTTCAATTTACGTCGCTCCTATTTCAGATAGCGTTTTGGGCTAAGCGGCATCTCAAAGCGCATGAAATGGCGAGTAAAATGCACTATGAAACTTCTAGGGTAGGGAAAAAAGAGACCCGATTAGATCATTTTATATTATGGTTAATTTAAGAATTCAGCGAAATTCTATCACATTTGTTCAATTTACGTCGCTCCTATTTCAGATAGCGTATTGGGCGGAGCGGCACCTCAAAGCGCATGAAATGGCGAATAAAATGCACTATTAAGCTTCTAGGCTAGGGCAATCAGAGACCCGATTAGATCATTTTATATTTTGTTGAATATAAGATTTCAGGGAAATTCTATCACATTTGTTCAATTTACGTCGCTCCTATTTCGGATAGCTTATTGGGCTTAGCGGCATCACAAAGCGCATGAAATAACGAGTGAAATGCCCTATTGAACTTCTAGGCTACGGCGAACAGAGACCCGATTAGATCATTTTACATTATGGTTAATTTAAGAATTCAGCGAAATTCTATCACATTTGTTCAATTTACGTCGCTCCTATTTCAGATAGCGTATTGGGCTAAGCGGCATCTCAAAGCGCATGAAATGACGAGTGAAATGCACTATTATACTTCTAGGATAAGGCAAACAGAGACCCGATTAGATCATTTTATAGTACGGTTAATATAAGAATTCAGCGTAATTCTATCACATTTGTTCAACTTACGTCGCTCCTATTTCAGATAGCGTACTGGACTGGGCGGCATGTTAAAGCGCGTGGAATGGCGAGTAAAATGCACTACTAAACTTCTATGATAGGGCAATCAGAGACCCGATTAGATCATTTTATATTTTGGTAAATATAAGAATTCAACGAAATTCTATCACATTTGTTCAATTTACGTCGCTCCTATTAGAGATAGCTGATTGGGCTTAGCGGCATCTCAAAGAGCATGAAATGACGGGTGAAATGCACTATTAAACTTCTAGGGTAGGGCAACCAGAGACCCGATTAGATCATTTTATATTATGGTTATTTTAAGAATTCAGTAAAATTCTATCACATTTGTTCAATTTACGTCGTTCCTATTTCAGATAGCGTCCTGGGCTAAGCGGCATCTAAAAGCGCATGAAATGGCGAGTATAATGCACTATTATACTTCTAGGATAAGGCAAACAGGGTCCCGATTAGATCATTTTATATTTTGGTAAATATAAGAATTCAACGAAATTCTATCACATTTGTTCAATTTACGTCGCTCCTATTAGAGATAGCTGATTGGGCTTAGCGGCATCTCAAAGAGCATGAAATGAAGGGTGAAATGCACTATTAAACTTCTAGGGTAGGGCAACCAGGGACCCGATTAGATCATTTTATATTATGGTTATTTTAAGAATTCAGTTTAATTCTATCACATTTGTTCAATTTACGTCGTTCCTATTTCAGATAGCGTCCTGGGCTAAGCGGCATCTAAAAGCGCATGAAATGGCGAGTATAATGCACTATTAAACTTCTAGGATAAGGCAAACAGGGTCCCGATTAGATCATTTTATATTACGGTTAATATAAGAATTCAGCGTAATTCTATCACATTTGTTCAATTTACGTCGCTCCTATTTCAGATAGCGTACTGGGCTAGGCGGCATCTCAAAGCGCATGAAATGACGGGTGAAATGCACTATTAAACTTCTAGGGTAGGGCAAACAGAGACCCGATTAGATCATTTTACATTATGGTTAATAAAAGAATTCAGCGTAATTCTATCACATTTGTTCAACTTACGTCGCTCCTATTTCAAATAGCGTCCTGGGCTAGGCGGCATCTTAAAGCGCCTGGACTTGCTAGTAAAATGCACTACTAAACTTCTATGATAGGGCAATCAGAGACCCGATGAGATCATTTTATATTTTGTTCAATATAAGATTTCAGGGAAATTCTATCACATTTGTTCAGTTTACGTCGCTCCTATTTCAGATAGCGTATTGGGCTACGCGGCATCTCAAAGCGCATGAAATGGCGAATAAAATGCACTATTAAACTTCTAGGCTAGGGCGAGCAGAGACCCGATTAGATCATTTTACATTATGGTTAATTTAAGAATTCAGCGAAATTCTATCACATTTGTTCAATTTACGTCGCTCCTATTTCAGATAGCGTATTGGGCTAAGCGGCATCTCAAAGCGCATGAAATGACGAGTGAAATGCACTATTATACTTCTAGGATAAGGCAAACAGAGACCCGATTAGATCATTTTATAGTACGGTTAATATAAGAATTCAGCGTAATTCTATCACATTTGTTCAACTTACGTTGCTCCTATTTCAGATAGCGTACTGGACTAGGCGGCATGTTAAAGCGCGTGGAATGGCGAGTAAAATGCACTACTAAACTTCTATGATAGGGCAATCAGAGAGCCGATTAGATCATTTTATATTTTGGTTAATATAAGAAATCTGCGAAATTCTATCACATTTGTTCAATTTACGTCGCTCCTATTACAAATAGCTTATTGTGCTTAGCGGCATCTCAAAGCGCATGAAGTGACGAGTGAAATGCACTATTAAACTTCTAGGGTAGGGCAAACAGAGACCCGAATAGATCATTTTATATTATGGTTAATTTAAGAACTCAGCGAAATTCGATCACATTTGTTCAAGTTACGTCACTCCTATTTCAGATAGCGTATTGGGCTAAGCGGCATCTCAAAGCGCATGAAATGACGAGTGAAATGCACTATTATACTTCTATGGTAGGGCGAACAGAGACCCGATTAGATCATTTTACATTAAGGTTAATATAAGAATTCAGGGAAATTCTATCACATTTTTCAATTTACGTCGTTCCTACTTCAGATAGCGTATTGTGCTATGCGGCTTCTCAAAGCGCATGAAATGGCGAGTAAAATGCACTATTAAACTTCGAGGGTAGGGCAAACAGAGACCCGATTAGATCATTTTATATTATGGTTAATTTAAGAATTCAGCAAAATTCTATCACATTTGTTCAATTTACGTCGCTCCTATTTCAGATAGCGTACTGGGCTAGGCGGCATCTTAAAGCGCGTGGAATGTCAAGTAAAATGCACTATTAAACTTCTATGATAGGGCAATCAGAGACCCGATTAGATCATTTTATATTTTGGTAAATATAAGAATTCAACGAAATTCTATCACATTTGTTCAATTTACGTCGCTCCTATTAGAGATAGCTGATTGGGCTTAGCGGCATCTCAAAGAGCATGAAATGACGGGTGAAATGCACTATTAAACTTCTAGGGTAGGGCAACCAGAGACCCGATTAGATCATTTTATATTATGGTTATTTTAAGAATTCAGTAAAATTCTATCACATTTGTTCAATTTACGTCGTTCCTATTTCAGATAGCGTCCTGGGCTAAGCGGCATCTAAAAGCGCATGAAATGGCGAGTATAATGCACTATTAAACTTCTAGGATAAGGCAAACAGGGTCCCGATTAGATCATTTTATATTACGGTTAATATAAGAATTCAGCGTAATTCTATCACATTTGTTCAACTTACGTCGCTCCTATTTCAGATAGCGTATTGGGCTAAGCGGCATCTGAAAGCGCATGAAATGGCGAGTAAAATGCACTATTAAAGTTCTAGGCTAGGGCGAACAGAGACCCGATTAGATCATTTTACATTATAGTTAATAAAAGAATTCAGCGAAATTCCATGACATTTGTTCAATTTACATCGCTCCTATTTCAGATAGAGTATTGGGCTAAGCGGCTTCTCAAAGCGCATGAAATGAGGAGTAAAATGCACTATTAAACTTCTAGGGTTGGGCAAGCAGAGACCCGATTAGATCGTTTTATATTATGGTTAATTTAAGAATTCAGCAAAATTCTATCACATTTGTTCAATTTACGTCGCTCACATTTCAGATAGCGTATTGGGCTAAGCGGCTTCTCAAAGCGCATGAAATGAGGAGTAAAATGCACTATTAAACTTCTAGGGTAGGGCAAGCAGAGACCCGATTAGATCATTTTATGTTATGGTTAATTTAAGAATTCAGCGAAATTCTATCTCATTTGTTCAATTTACGCCGCTCCTATTTCAGATAGCACACTGCGCTAGGCGGCATCTTAAAGCGAGTGGAATGGCGAGTAAAATGCACTACTAAACATCTATGATAGGGCAATCAGAGACCCGATCAGATCATTTTATATGTTGGTTAATATAAGAATTCAACGAAATTCTATCACATTTGTTCAATTTACGTCGCTCCTATTTCAGATAGCTTATTGGGCTTAGCGGCATCTCGAAGCGCATGAAATTGCGAGTAAAATGCACTATTAAACTTCTAGGGTAAGGCAAACAGAGACCCGATTAGATCATTTTATATGACGGTTAATATAAGAATTCAGCGTAATTCTATCACATTTGTTCAACTTACGTCGCTCCTATTTCAGATAGGGTATTGGGCTAAGCGGCATCTCAAAGCGCATGAAATCGCGAGTAAAATGCGCTATTAAACTTCTAGGGTAGGACAAACGGAGACCCGATTAGATCATTTTGTATTATGGTTAATTTAAGAATTCAGCGAAATTCTATCACATTTGTTCAATTTACGTCGTTCCTATTTCAGATAGCGTATTGGGCTAAGCGGCATCTCAAAGCGCATGAGATGGCGAATAAAATGCACTATTAAACTTCTATGATAGGGCAATCAGAGGCCCGATTAGATCATTTTATATTACGGTTAATATAAGATTTCAGCGTAATTCTATCACATTTGTTCGATTTACGTCGCTCCTATTTCAGATAGGGTATTGGGCTAAGCGGCATCTCAAAGCGCATGAAATCGCGAGTGCAATGCAATATTAAACTTCTAGGGTAGGGCAAACAGAGACCCGATTAGATCATTTTACATTAATGTTAATTTAAGAATTCAGGGAAATTCTATCACATTTGTTCAATTTACGTCGCTCCTATTTCAGATAGCGTATTTGGCTAAGCGGCATCTCAAAGCGCATGAAATGGCGAGTAAAGAGCACTATTAAACTTCTAGGGTAAGGGAAAGAGAGACCCGATTAGATCATTTTATATTACGGTTAATATAAGTATTAAGCGTAATTCTATCACATTTGTTCAATTTACGTCACTCCTATTTCAGATAGCCTACTGGGCTAGCCGGCATCATAAAGCGCGTGGAATAGCGAGTAAAATGCACTATTAGCCTTCTATGATAGGGCAATCAGAGACCCGATTACATCATTTTATATTTTGGTTAATATAAGAATTCGGCGAAATCCTATCACATCTGTTCAATTTACGTCGCTCCTATTTCAGATAGCGTACTGGGCTAGGCGGCATCTTAAAGCGCCTGGAATGGCGAGTAAAATGCACTATTAAACTTCCATGATAGGACAATCCGAGACCCGATTAGATCATTTTATATTTTGGTTAATATAAGAATTCAGCGAAATTCTATCACATTTGTTCAATTTACGTCGCTCCTATTTCAGATAGCGTATTGGGCTAAGCTGCATCTCAAAGCGCTTGAAATGGCGAATAAAATGCACTATTAAACTTCTCGGCTAGGGCGAAGAGAGACCCGATTAGATCATTTTATATTTGGGTTAATATAAGAATTCAGGGAAATTCTATCACATTTGTTCAATTTACGTCGCTCCTATTTCAGATAGCGTATTAGGCTAAGCGGCATCTCAATGCGCATGAAATGGCGAGTAAAATGCACTATTAAACTTCTAGGCTAGGGCAATCAGAGACCCGATTAGATCATTTTGTATTTTGTTCAATATAAGATTTCAGGGAAATTCTATCACATTTGTTCAATTTACGTCGCTCCTATTTCGGATAGCTTATTGGGCTTAGCGGCATCACAAAGCGCATGAAATAACGAGTGAAATGCCCTATTGAACTTCTAGGCTACGGCGAACAGAGACCCGATTAGATCATTTTACATTATGGTTAATTTAAGAATTCAGCGAAATTCTATCACATTTGTTCAATTTACGTCGCTCCTATTTCAGATAGCGTATTGGGCTAAGCGGCATCTCAAAGCGCATGAAATGACGAGTGAAATGCACTATTATACTTCTAGGATAAGGCAAACAGAGACCCGATTAGATCATTTTATAGTACGGTTAATATAAGAATTCAGCGTAATTCTATCACATTTGTTCAACTTACGTCGCTCCTATTTCAGATAGCGTACTGGACTGGGCGGCATGTTAAAGCGCGTGGAATGGCGAGTAAAATGCACTACTAAACTTCTATGATAGGGCAATCAGAGAGCCGATTAGATCATTTTATATTTTGGTTAATATAAGAAATCAGCGAAATTCTACCACATTTGTTCAATTTACGTCGCTCCTATTACAAATAGCTTATTGTGCTTAGCGGCATCTCAAAGCGCATGAAGTGACGAGTGAAATGCACTATTAAACTTCTAGGGTAGGGCAAACAGAGACCCGAATAGATCATTTTATATTATGGTTAATTTAAGAACACAGCGAAATTCGATCACATTTGTTCAAGTTACGTCACTCCTATTTCAGATAGCGTATTGGGCTAAGCGGCATCTGAAGGCGCATGAAACGGCGAGTAAAATGCAATATTAAACTTCTAGGGTAGGGCAAACAGAGACCCGATAAGGTCATATTATATTATGATTAATTTAAGAATTCAGCGAAATTCTATCACATTTGTTCAATTTACGTCGCTCACATTTCAGATAGCGTATTGGGCTAAGCGGCGTCTCAAAGCGCATGAAATGAGGAGTAAAATGCACTATTAAACTTCTAGGGTAGGGCAAGCAGAGACCCGATTAGATCATTTTATGTTATGGTTAATTTAAGAATTCAGCGAAATTCTATCTCATTTGTTCAATTTACGCCGCTCCTATTTCAGATAGCACACTGCGCTAGGCGGCATCTTAAAGCGAGTGGAATGGCGAGTAAAATGCACTACTAAACATCTATGATAGGGCAATCAGAGACCCGATCAGATCATTTTATATGTTGGTTAATATAAGAATTCAGCAAAATTCTATCACATTTGTTCAATTTACGTCGCTCCTATTTCAGATGGCGTATTGGGCTAAGCGGCATCTCAAAGCGCATGAAATGTCGAATAAAATGCACTATTAAACTTCTAGGCTAGGGCAAACAGAGACGCGATTAGATCATTTTACATTAAGGTTAATATAAGAATTCAGGGAAATTCTATCACATTTGTTCAATTTACGTCGCTCCTATTACAGATAGCGTATTAGGCTAAGCGGCATCTCAATGCGCATGAAATGGCGAGTAAAATGCACTATTAAACTTCTAGGGTAATGCAAAGTAAGACCCGATTAGATCGTTTTATATTACGGATAATATAAGAATTCAGCGTAATTCTATCACATTTGTTCAACTTACGCCGCGCCTGCTTGAGATAGCGTACTGGTCTAGGCGGCAATTTAAAGTGCGTGGAATGGCGAGTAAAATGCAGTACTAAACTTCTATGATAGGGCAATCGGAGTCCCGATTAGATCATTTTATATTTTGTTTAATATAAGATTTCAGGGAAATTCTATCACATTTGTTCAATTTACGTCGCTCCTATTTCAGATAGCGTATTGGGCTAAGCGGCATCTCACAGCGCATTAAATGGCGAGGAAAATGCACTGTTAAACTTCTAGGGTATGGCAAACAGAGACCCGATTAGATCATTTTATATTATGGTTAATTTAAGAATTCAACGAAATTCTATCACACTTGTTCAATTTACGTCGCTCCTATTTCAGATAGCGTACTGGGCCAAGCGGCATCTGAAAGCGCATGAAATGCCGAGTAAAACGCACTATTAAACTTCTAGGGTAGGGCAAACAGAGACCCGATTAGATCATTTTATATTATGGTTAATTTAAGAATTCAGCAAAATTCTGTCACATTTGTTCAATTTACGTTGCTCCTATTTCAGATAGCGTACTGGGCTGGGCGGCATCTTAAAGCGCGTGGAATGGCGAGTAAAATGCACTATTAAACTTCTAGGGTAGGGCGAACATATACCCGATTAGATCATTTTATATTTTGTTTAATATAAGATTTCAGGGAAATTCTATCACATTTGTTCAATTTACGTCGCTCATATTTCAGATAGCGTATTGGGCTAAGCGGCATCTCAAAGCGCATGAAATGACGAGTAAAATGCATTATTATACTTCTAGGGTAGGGCAAACAGAGACCCGATTAGATCATTTTGTATTATGGTTAATTTAAGGATTCAGCAAAATTCTATCACATTTGTTCAATTTACGTTGTTCCTATTTCAGATAGCGTACTGCGCTAGGCGGCATCTTAAAGCGCGTGGAATGGCGAGTGAAATGCACTATTAAACTTCGATGATAGGGCAATCAGAGACCCGATTAGATCATTTTATATTTTGTTTAATATAAGATTTCAGGGAAATTCTATCACATTTGTTCAATTTACGTCGCTCCTATTTCAGATAGCGTATTGGGCTAAGCGGCATCTCAAAACGCATGGAATGTCGAATAAAATGCACTATTAATCTTCTAGGCTAGGGCAAACAGAGACCCGATTAGATCATTTTATATTATGGTTAATTTAAGAATTCAGCAAAATTCTATCACATTTGTTCAATTTACGTCGTTCCTATTTCAGATAGCGTACTGGGCTATTCGGCATCTTAAAGCGTGTGGAATGGCGAGTAAAATGCACTATTAAACTTCTAGCGTAGGGCAAACAGAGACCCGATTAGATCATTTTATATTATGGTTAATTTAAGAATTCAGCAAAATTCTATCACATTTGTTCAATTTACGTCGCTCCTATTTCAGATAGCGTATTGGGCTAAGCAGCATCTGAAAGCGCATGAAATGGCGAGTGAAATGCACTATTAGACTTCTATGGTAGGGCGAACAGAGACCCGATTATATCATTTTACGTTATGGTTAATAAAAGAATTCAGCGAAATTCTATCACATTTGTTCAATTTACGTCGCTCCTATTTCAGATAGCGTATTGGGCTAAGCGGCATCTCAAAGCGCATGAAATGGCGAGTAAAATGCACTATGAAACTTCTAGGGTAGGGAAAAAAGAGACCCGATTAGATCATTTTATATTATGGTTAATTTAAGAATTCAGCGAAATTCTATCACATTTGTTCAATTTACGTCGCTCCTATTTCAGATAGCGTATTGGGCGGAGCGGCACCTCAAAGCGCATGAAATGGCGAATAAAATGCACTATTAAGCTTCTAGGCTAGGGCAATCAGAGACCCGATTAGATCATTTTATATTTTGTTGAATATAAGATTTCAGGGAAATTCTATCACATTTGTTCAATTTACGTCGCTCCTATTTCGGATAGCTTATTGGGCTTAGCGGCATCACAAAGCGCATGAAATAACGAGTGAAATGCCCTATTGAACTTCTAGGCTACGGCGAACAGAGACCCGATTAGATCATTTTACATTATGGTTAATTTAAGAATTCAGCGAAATTCTATCACATTTGTTCAATTTACGTCGCTCCTATTTCAGATAGCGTATTGGGCTAAGCGGCATCTCAAAGCGCATGAAATGACGAGTGAAATGCACTATTATACTTCTAGGATAAGGCAAACAGAGACCCGATTAGATCATTTTATAGTACGGTTAATATAAGAATTCAGCGTAATTCTATCACATTTGTTCAACTTACGTCGCTCCTATTTCAGATAGCGTACTGGACTGGGCGGCATGTTAAAGCGCGTGGAATGGCGAGTAAAATGCACTACTAAACTTCTATGATAGGGCAATCAGAGACCCGATTAGATCATTTTATATTTTGGTAAATATAAGAATTCAACGAAATTCTATCACATTTGTTCAATTTACGTCGCTCCTATTAGAGATAGCTGATTGGGCTTAGCGGCATCTCAAAGAGCATGAAATGACGGGTGAAATGCACTATTAAACTTCTAGGGTAGGGCAACCAGAGACCCGATTAGATCATTTTATATTATGGTTATTTTAAGAATTCAGTAAAATTCTATCACATTTGTTCAATTTACGTCGTTCCTATTTCAGATAGCGTCCTGGGCTAAGCGGCATCTAAAAGCGCATGAAATGGCGAGTATAATGCACTATTATACTTCTAGGATAAGGCAAACAGGGTCCCGATTAGATCATTTTATATTTTGGTAAATATAAGAATTCAACGAAATTCTATCACATTTGTTCAATTTACGTCGCTCCTATTAGAGATAGCTGATTGGGCTTAGCGGCATCTCAAAGAGCATGAAATGACGGGTGAAATGCACTATTAAACTTCTAGGGTAGGGCAACCAGAGACCCGATTAGATCATTTCATATTATGGTTATTTTAAGAATTCAGTTTAATTCTATCACATTTGTTCAATTTACGTCGTTCCTATTTCAGATAGCGTCCTGGGCTAAGCGGCATCTAAAAGCGCATGAAATGGCGAGTATAATGCACTATTATACTTCTAGGATAAGGCAAACAGGGTCCCGATTAGATCATTTTATATTACGGTTAATATAAGAATTCAGCGTAATTCTATCACATTTGTTCAATTTACGTCGCTCCTATTTCAGATAGCGTACTGGGCTAGGCGGCATCTCAAAGCGCATGAAATGACGGGTGAAATGCACTATTAAACTTCTAGGGTAGGGCAAACAGAGACCCGATTAGATCATTTTACATTATGGTTAATAAAAGAATTCAGCGTAATTCTATCACATTTGTTCAACTTACGTCGCTCCTATTTCAAATAGCGTACTGGACTAAGCGGCATCTTAAAGCGCGTGGAATGGCGAGTAAAATGCACTATTAAACTCCTATGGTAGGGCAATCAGAGACCCGATCAGATCATTTTATATTTTGGTTATTTTAAGAATTCAGTAAAATTCTATCACATTTGTTCAATTTACGTCGTTCCTATTTCAGATAGCGTACTGGGCGAGGCGGCATCTTAGAGCGCGTGGAATGGCGAGTCAAATGCACTATTAAACTTCTATGATAGGGCAATCAGAGACCCGATTAGATCACTTTATAATTTGGTTAATATAAGAATTCAGCGAAATTCTATCACATTTGTTCAATTTACGTCGCTCCTATTTCAGATAGCGTATTGGGCTAAGCAGCATCTCAAAGCGCATGAAATGTCGAATAAAATGCACTATTAAACTTCTAGGCTAGGGCAAACAGAGACGCGATTAGATCATTTTACATTAAGGTTAATATAAGAATTCAGGGAAATTCTATCACATTTGTTCAATTTACGTCGCTCCTATTACAGATAGCGTATTGGGCTAAGCGGCATCTCAAAGCGCATGAAATGGCGAGTAAAATGCACTATTAAACTTCAAGGGTAGGGCAAACAGAGACGCGATTAGATCATTTTATAGTATGGTTAATTTAAGAATTCAGCAAAATTCTATCACATTTCTTCAATTTACGTCGCTCCTATTTCAGATAGCGTACTGGGCTAGGCGGCATCTTAAAGCGCGTGGAATGGCGAGTAAAATGCACTATTAAACCTCGATGATAGGGCAATCAGAGACCCGATTAGATCATTTTCTATTTTGGTTAATATATGAATTCAGCGAAATTCTATCACATTTGTTCAATTTACGTCGCTCCTATTTCAGATAGCGTATTGGGCTAAGCAGCGTCTCAAAGCGCATGAAATGGCGAGTAGAATGCACTATTAAACTTCTAGGGTAGGTCAAACAGAGACCCGATTAGATCATTTTATATTATGGTTAATTTAAGAATTCAGCAAAATTCTATCACATTTGTTCAATTTACGTCGCTCCTATTTCAGATAGCGTATTGGGCTAAGCGGCGTCTCAAAGCGCATGAAATGAGGAGTAAAATGCACTATTAAACTTCTAGGGTAGGGCAAGCAGAGACCCGATTAGATCATTTTATGTTATGGTTAATTTAAGAATTCAGCGAAATTCTATCTCATTTGTTCAATTTACGCCGCTCCTATTTCAGATAGCACACTGCGCTAGGCGGCATCTTAAAGCGAGTGGAATGGCGAGTAAAATGCACTACTAAACATCTATGATAGGGCAATCAGAGACCCGATCAGATCATTTTATATGTTGGTTAATATAAGAATTCAGCAAAATTCTATCACATTTGTTCAATTTACGTCGCTCCTATTTCAGATAGCGTATTGGGCTAAGCGGCATCTCAAAGCGCATGAAATGTCGAATAAAATGCACTATTAAACTTCTAGGCTAGGGCAAACAGAGACGCGATTAGATCATTTTACATTAAGGTTAATATAAGAATTCAGGGAAATTCTATCACATTTGTTCAATTTACGTCGCTCCTATTACAGATAGCGTATTGGGCTAAGCGGCATCTCAAAGCGCATGAAATGGCGAGTAAAATGCCCTATTAAACTTCAAGGGTAGGGCAAACAGAGACGCGATTAGATCATTTTATAGTATGGTTAATTTAAGAATTCAGCAAAATTCTATCACATTTCTTCAATTTACGTCGCTCCTATTTCAGATAGCGTACTGGACTAAGCGGCATCTTAAAGCGCGTGGAATGGCGAGTAAAATGCACTATTAAACTCCTATGGTAGGGCAATCAGAGACCCGATCAGATCATTTTATATTTTGGTTAATATAAGAATTCAAGGAAATTCTATCACATTTGTTCAATTTACGTCGCTCCGATATCAGATAGCCTATTGCGCTAAGCGGCATCTCGAAGCGCATGAAATGACGAGTGAAATGCACTATTAAACTTCTAGGGTAGGGCGAACAGAGACCCGATTAGATCATTTTACATTAAGGTTAATATAAGTATTCAGCGAATTTCTATCACATTTGTTCAATTTACGTCGCCCCTATTTCAGATAGCGTATTGGGCTAAGCGGCATCTCAAAGAGCATGAAATGACGGGTGAAATGCACTATTAAACTTCTAGGGTAGGGCAACCAGAGACCCGATTAGATCATTTTATATTATGGTTATTTTAAGAATTCAGTAAAATTCTATCACATTTGTTCAATTTACGTCGTTCCTATTTCAGATAGCGTACTGGGCGAGGCGGCATCTTAGAGCGCGTGGAATGGCGAGTCAAATGCACTATTAAACTTCTATGATAGGGCAATCAGAGACCCGATTAGATCACTTTATAATTTGGTTAATATAAGAATTCAGCGAAATTCTATCACATTTGTTCAATTTACGTCGCTCCTATTTCAGATAGCGTATTGGGCTAAGCAGCATCTCAAAGCGCATGAAATGTCGAATAAAATGCACTATTAAACTTCTAGGCTAGGGCAAACAGAGACGCGATTAGATCATTTTACATTAAGGTTAATATAAGAATTCAGGGAAATTCTATCACATTTGTTCAATTTACGTCGCTCCTATTACAGATAGCGTATTGGGCTAAGCGGCATCTCAAAGCGCATGAAATGGCGAGTAAAATGCACTATTAAACTTCTAGGGTAGGGCAAACAGAGACGCGATTAGATCATTTTATAGTATGGTTAATTTAAGAATTCAGCAAAATTCTATCACATTTCTTCAATTTACGTCGCTCCTATTTCAGATAGCGTACTGGGCTAGGCGGCATCTTAAAGCGCGTGGAATGGCGAGTAAAATGCACTATTAAACCTCGATGATAGGGCAATCAGAGACCCGATTAGATCATTTTCTATTTTGGTTAATATATGAATTCAGCGAAATTCTATCACATTTGTTCAATTTACGTCGCTCCTATTTCAGATAGCGTATTGCGCTAAGCAGCGTCTCAAAGCGCATGAAATGGCGAGTAGAATGCACTATTAAACTTCTAGGGTAGGTCAAACAGAGACCCGATTAGATCATTTTATATTATGGTTAATTTAAGAATTCAGCAAAATTCTATCACATTTGTTCAATTTACGTCGCTCCTATTTCAGATAGCGTACTGGACTAAGCGGCATCTTAAAGCGCGTGGAATGGCGAGTAAAATGCACTATTAAACTCCTATGGTAGGGCAATCAGAGACCCGATCAGATCATTTTATATTTTGGTTAATATAAGAATTCAAGGAAATTCTATCACATTTGTTCAATTTACGTCGCTCCGATATCAGATAGCCTATTGCGCTAAGCGGCATCTCGAAGCGCATGAAATGACGAGTGAAATGCACTATTAAACTTCTAGGGTAGGGCGAACAGAGACCCGATTAGATCATTTTACATTAAGGTTAATATAAGTATTCAGCGAATTTCTATCACATTTGTTCAATTTACGTCGCTCCTATTTCAGATAGCGTATTGGGCTAAGCGGCATCTCAATGCGCATGAAATGGCGAGTAAAATGCACTATTAAACTTCTAGGGTAGGTCAAATAGAGACCCGATTAGATCATTTTATATTACCGTTAATTTAAGAATTCAGCAAAATTCTATCACATTTGTTCAATTTACGTCGCTCCTATTTCAGATAGCGTACTGGGCGAGGCGGCATCTTAGAGCGCGTGGAATGGCGAGTCAAATGCACTATTAAACTTCTATGATAGGGCAATCAGAGACCCGATTAGATCACTTTATAATTTGGTTAATATAAGAATTCTGCGAAATTCTATCACATTTGTTCAAGTTACGTCGCTCCTATTTCAGATAGCGTATTGGGCTAAGCGGCATCTCAAAGCGCATGAAATGGCGAGTAAAATGCACTATTAAACTTCTAGGGTAGGGCAAACAGAGACCCGATTAGATCATTTCATATTATCGTTAATTTAAGAATTCTGCAAAATTCTATCACATTTGTTCAATTTACGTCGCTCCTATTTCAGATAGCGTATGGGGCTAGGCGGCATCTTAAAGCGCGTGGAATGGCGAGTAAAATGCACTATTAAACTTCTATGATAGGCCAATCAGAGGCCCGATTAAATCATTTTTTATTTTGGTTAATATATGAATTCAGCGAAATTCTATCACATTTGTTCAATTTACGTCGCGCCTATTTCAGATAGCGTATTGGGCTCAGCGGCACCTAAAGTGCATCAAATGACGAATGAAATGCACTATTAAACTTCTAGGGTAGGGCGAACAGAGACCCGATTAGATCATTTTACATTCAGGATAATATAAGTATTCACCGAAATTCTATAACATTTGATCAATTTACGTCGCTCCTATTTCAGATAGCGTATTGGGCTAAGCGGCATCTCAAAGCGCATGAAATGGCGAGTAAAATGCACTATTAAACTTCTAGGATAAGGCAAACAGAGACCCGATTAGATCATTTTATATTACGGTTAATATAAGAATTCAGCGTAATTCTATCACATTTGTTCAATTTACGTCGCTCCTATTTCAGATAGCGTATTGGGCTAAGCGGTATCTCAAAGCGCATGAAATGGCGAGTAAAATGCACTATTAAACTTCGATGATAGGCCAATCAGAGACCCGATTAGATCATTTTATATTTTGTTTAATAAAAGATTTCAGGGAAATTCTATCACATTTGTTCAATTCATGTCGCTCATATTTCAGATAGCGTATTGGGCTAAGCGGCATCTCAAAGCGCATGAAATGGCGAGTAAAATGCACTATTAAACTCCTAGGGTAGGGCAAACAGAGACCCGATTAGATACATTTTATATTATGGTTAATTTAAGAATTCAGCAAAATTCTATCACATTTGTTCAATTTACGTCGCTCCTATTTCAGATAGCGTACTGGGCTAGGCGGCACCTTAAAGCGCGTGGAATGGGGAGTAAAATGCACTATTAAACTTCGATGATAGGCCAATCAGAGACCTGCTTAGATCATTTTTTATTTTGGTTAATATAAGAATTCAGCGAAATTCTATCACATTTGTTCAATTTACGTCGCTCCTATTTCAGATAGCGTATTGGGCTAAGCGGCACCTAAAGTGCATCAAATGACGAATGAAATGCGCTATTAAACTTCTAGGGTAGGGCGAACAGAGACCCGATTACATCATTTTATATTAAGGATAATATAAGTATACAGCGTAATTCTATCACATTTGTGCAATTTACGTCGCTCCTATTTCAGATAGCGTATTGGGCTAAGCGGCATCTCAAAGCGCTTGAAATGGCGAGTAACATGCACTATTAAACATCTAGGGTAGGGCAAACATAGACCCGATTAGATCATTTTATATTATGGTTAATTTAAGAATTCAGCGAAATTCTATCACATTTGTTCAATTTACGTCGCTCATATTTCAGATAGCGTATTGGGCTAAGCGGCATCTCAAAGCGCATGAAATGGCGAGTAAAATGCACTATTAAACTTCTAGGGTAGGGCAAACAGAGACCCGCTTGGATCATTCTATATTATGGTTAATTTAAGAATTCAGCGGGATTCTATCACATTTGTTCAATTTACGTCGCTCCAATATCAGATAGCGTATTGGGCTAAGCGGCATCTCAAAGCGCATGAAATGGCGAGTAAAATGCACTATTATACTTCTAGGGTAAGGCAAACAGAGACCCGATTAGATCATTTTATATTACGGTTAATATAAGAATTCAGCGTAATTCTATCACATTTGTTCAATTTACGTCGCTCCTATTTCAGATAGCGTATTGGGCTAAGCGGCATCTCAAAGCGCATGAAATGGCGAGTAAAATGCACTATTAAACTTCTAGGGTAAGGCAAACAGGGACCCGATTAGATCATTTTATATTACGCTTAATATAAGAATTCAGCGTAATTCTATCACATTTGTTAAACCTACGTCGCTCCTATTTCAGATAGCGTACTGGGCTGGGCGGCATCTTAAAGCGCGTGTAATGGCGAGTAAAATGCACTATTAAACTTCTATGATAGGGCAATCAGGGACCCGATTAGATCATTTTATATTATGGTTAATTTAAGATTTCAGGGAAATTCCATCACATTTGTTCAATTTACGTCGCTCATATTTCAGATAGAGTATTGGGCTAAGCGGCATCTCAAAGCGCATGGAATGGCGAGTAAAATGCGCTATTAAACTTCTAGGGTAGGACAAACGGAGACCCGATTAGATCATTTTGTATTATGGTTAATTTAAGAATTCAGCGAAATTCTATCACATTTGTTCAATTTACGTCGTTCCTATTTCAGATAGCGTATTGGGCTAAGCGGCATCTCAAAGCGCATGAGATGGCGAATAAAATGCACTATTAAACGTCTATGATAGGGCAATCAGAGGCCCGATTAGATCATTTTATATTACGGTTAATATAAGATTTCAGCGTAATTCTATCACATTTGTTCGATTTACGTCGCTCCTATTTCAGATAGGGTATTGGGCTAAGCGGCATCTCAAAGCGCATGAAATGGCGAGTAAAATGCACTATTAAACTTCTATGATTGGGCAATCAGAGACCCGATTAGATCATTTTATATTATGGTTAATTTAAGAATTCAGTAGAATTCTATCAAATTTGTTCAATTTACGTCGCTGATATTTCAGATAGCGTATTGGGCTAAGCGGAATCTCAAAGCGCAAGAAATGGCGAGTAAAATGCGCTACTAACCTTCAATGATAGGGCAAGCAGAGACCCGATTAGATCATTTTATATTATGTTTAATATAAGATTTCAGGGAAATTCTAACACATTTGTTCAATTTACGTCGCTCATATTTCAGATAGCGTATTGGGCCAAGCGGCATCTCAAAGCGCATGAGATGGCGAATAAAATGCACTATTAAACTTATAGGCTAGGGCGAACAGAGACCCCATTAGATCATTTTACATTACGGTTAACAAAAGAATTCAGCGAAATTCTATCACATTTGTTCAATTTACGTCTCTCCTATTTCAGATAGCGTAGTGGGCTAAGCGGAATCTCAAAGCGCATGAAATGACGAGTGAAATGCACTATTAAACTTCTAGGGTAAGGCAAAGAGAGACCCGATTAGATCATTTTATATTACGGTTAATATAAGATTTCAGCGTAATTCTATCACATTTGTTCAATTTACGTCGCTCCTATTTCAGATAGCGTATTGGGCTAAGCGGCATCTCAAAGCGCATGAAATGGCGAGTGCAATGCAATATTAAACTTCTAGGGTAGGGCAAACAGAGACCCGATTAGATCATTTTACATTAATGTTAATTTAAGAATTCAGGGAAATTCTATCACATTTGTTCAATTTACGTCGCTCCTATTTCAGATAGCGTATTTGGCTAAGCGGCATCTCAAAGCGCATGAAGTGGCGAGTAAAGAGCACTATTAAACTTCTAGGGTAAGGGAAAGAGAGACCCGATTAGATCATTTTATATTACGGTTAATATAAGAATTCGGCGAAATCCTATCACATCTGTTCAATTTACGTCGCTCCTATTTCAGATAGCGTACTGGGCTAGGCGGCATCTTAAAGCGCCTGGAATGGCGAGTAAAATGCACTATTAAACTTCCATGATAGGACAATCCGAGACCCGATTAGATCATTTTATATTTTGGTTAATATAAGAATTCAGCGAAATTCTATCACATTTGTTCAATTTACGTCGCTCCTATTTCAGATAGCGTATTGGGCTAAGCTGCATCTCAAAGCGCTTGAAATGGCGAATAAAATGCACTATTAAACTTCTCGGCTAGGGCGAAGAGAGACCCGATTAGATCATTTTATATTTGGGTTAATATAAGAATTCAGGGAAATTCTATCACATTTGTTCAATTTACGTCGCTCCTATTTCAGATAGCGTATTAGGCTAAGCGGCATCTCAATGCGCATGAAATGGCGAGTAAAATGCACTATTAAACTTCTAGGGTAATGCAAAGTAAGACCCGATTAGATCGTTTTATATTACGGATAATATAAGAATTCAGCGTAATTCTATCACATTTGTTCAACTTACGCCGCGCCTGCTTGAGATAGCGTACTGGTCTATGCGGCAATTTAAAGTGCGTGGAATGGCGAGTAAAATGCAGTACTAAACTTCTATGATAGGGCAATCGGAGTCCCGATTAGATCATTTTATATTTTGTTTAATATAAGATTTCAGGGAAATTCTATCACATTTGTTCAATTTACGTCGCTCCAATTTCAGATAGCGTATTGGGCTAAGCGGCATCTCACAGCGCATTAAATGGCGAGGAAAATGCACTGTTAAACTTCTAGGGTATGGCAAACAGAGACCCGATTAGATCATTTTATATTATGGTTAATTTAAGAATTCAACGAAATTCTATCACACTTGTTCAATTTACGTCGCTCCTATTTCAGATAGCGTACTGGGCCAAGCGGCATCTGAAAGCGCATGAAATGCCGAGTAAAACGCACTATTAAACTTCTAGGGTAGGGCAAACAGAGACCCGATTAGATCATTTTATATTATGGTTAATTTAAGAATTCAGCAAAATTCTGTCACATTTGTTCAATTTACGTTGCTCCTATTTCAGATAGCGTACTGGGCTGGGCGGCATCTTAAAGCGCGTGGAATGGCGAGTAAAATGCACTATTAAACTTCTAGGGTAGGGCGAACATATACCCGATTAGATCATTTTATATTTTGTTTAATATAAGATTTCAGGGAAATTCTATCACATTTGTTCAATTTACGTCGCTCATATTTCAGATAGCGTATTGGGCTAAGCGGCATCTCAAAGCGCATGAAATGACGAGTAAAATGCATTATTATACTGCTAGGGTAGGGCAAACAGAGACCCGATTAGATCATTTTGTATTATGGTTAATTTAAGGATTCAGCAAAATTCTATCACATTTGTTCAATTTACGTTGTTCCTATTTCAGATAGCGTACTGCGCTAGGCGGCATCTTAAAGCGCGTGGAATGGCGAGTGAAATGCACTATTAAACTTCGATGATAGGGCAATCAGAGACCCGATTAGATCATTTTATATTTTGTTTAATATAAGATTTCAGGGAAATTCTATCACATTTGTTCAATTTACGTCGCTCCTATTTCAGATAGCGTATTGGGCTAAGCGGCATCTCAAAGCGCATGGAATGTCGAATAAAATGCACTATTAATCTTCTAGGCTAGGGCAAACAGAGACCCGATTAGATCATTTTATATTATGGTTAATTTAAGAATTCAGCAAAATTCTATCACATTTGTTCAATTTACGTCGCTCCTATTTCAGATAGCGTATTGGGCTAAGCAGCATCTGAAAGCGCATGAAATGGCGAGTGAAATGCACTATTAGACTTCTAGGCTAGGGCGAACAGAGACCCGATTAGATCATTTTACATTATGGTTCATTTAAGAATTCAGCGTAATTCTATCACATTTGTTCAACTTACGTCGCTCCTATTTCAGATAGCGTACTGGGCTAGGCGGCATCTTAAAGCGCGTGGAATGGCGAGTGAAATGCACTACTAAACTTCTATGATAGGGCAATCAGGGACCCGATTAGATCATTTTATATTTTGGTTAATATAAGAATTCAGCGTAATAGTATCATATTTGTTCAATTTACGTCGCTCCTATTTCAGACAGCGTATTGGGCTAAGCGGCATCTCAAAGCGCATGAAATGGCGAGTAAAATGCACTATTAAACTTCTAGGGTAGGGCAAACAGAGACCCGATTAGATCATTTTATATTATGGTTAAGTTAAGAATTCAGCGAAATTCTATCGCATTTGTTCAATTTACGTCGCTCCTATTAAAGATAGCGTATTGGGCTAAGCGGCATCGCAAAGCGCATGAAATGGCCAGTATAATGGACTATTAAACTTCTAGGATAAGGAAAACAGTGACCCGATTAGATCATTTTATATTACGGTTAATATAAGAATTCAGCGTAATTCTATCACATTTGTTCAACTTACGTCGCTCCTATTTCAGATAGCGTATTGGGCTAAGCGGCATCTCAAAGCGCATGAAATGGCGAGTAAAGCGCACTATTAAACTTCTAGGGTAGGGCAAACAGAGACCCGATTAGATCATTTTATATTATGGTTAATTTAAGAATTCAGCAAAATTCTATCACATTTGTTCAATTTACGTCGTTCCTATTTCAGATAGCGTACTGGGCTATTCGGCATCTTAAAGCGTGTGGAATGGCGAGTAAAATGCACTATTAAACTTCTAGCGTAGGGCAAACAGAGACCCGATTAGATCATTTTATATTATGGTTAATTTAAGAATTCAGCAAAATTCTATCACATTTGTTCAATTTACGTCGCTCCTATTTCAGATAGCGTATTGGGCTAAGCAGCATCTGAAAGCGCATGAAATGGCGAGTGAAATGCACTATTAGACTTCTATGGTAGGGCGAACAGAGACCCGATTATATCATTTTACGTTATGGTTAATAAAAGAATTCAGCGAAATTCTATCACATTTGTTCAATTTACGTCGCTCCTATTTCAGATAGCGTTTTGGGCTAAGCGGCATCTCAAAGCGCATGAAATGGCGAGTAAAATGCACTATGCAACTTCTAGGGTAGGGAAAAAAGAGACCCGATTAGATCATTTTATATTATGGTTAATTTAAGAATTCAGCGAAATTCTATCACATTTGTTCAATTTACGTCGCTCCTATTTCAGATAGCGTATTGGGCGGAGCGGCACCTCAAAGCGCATGAAATGGCGAATAAAATGCACTATTAAGCTTCTAGGCTAGGGCAATCAGAGACCCGATTAGATCATTTTATATTTTGTTGAATATAAGATTTCAGGGAAATTCTATCACATTTGTTCAATTTACGTCGCTCCTATTTCGGATAGCTTATTGGGCTTAGCGGCATCACAAAGCGCATGAAATAACGAGTGAAATGCCCTATTGAACTTCTAGGCTACGGCGAACAGAGACCCGATTAGATCATTTTACATTATGGTTAATTTAAGAATTCAGCGAAATTCTATCACATTTGTTCAATTTACGTCGCTCCTATTTCAGATAGCGTATTGGGCTAAGCGGCATCTCAAAGCGCATGAAATGACGAGTGAAATGCACTATTATACTTCTAGGATAAGGCAAACAGAGACCCGATTAGATCATTTTATAGTACGGTTAATATAAGAATTCAGCGTAATTCTATCACATTTGTTCAACTTACGTCGCTCCTATTTCAGATAGCGTACTGGACTGGGCGGCATGTTAAAGCGCGTGGAATGGCGAGTAAAATGCACTACTAAACTTCTATGATAGGGCAATCAGAGACCCGATTAGATCATTTTATATTTTGGTAAATATAAGAATTCAACGAAATTCTATCACATTTGTTCAATTTACGTCGCTCCTATTAGAGATAGCTGATTGGGCTTAGCGGCATCTCAAAGAGCATGAAATGACGGGTGAAATGCACTATTAAACTTCTAGGGTAGGGCAACCAGAGACCCGATTAGATCATTTTATATTATGGTTATTTTAAGAATTCAGTAAAATTCTATCACATTTGTTCAATTTACGTCGTTCCTATTTCAGATAGCGTCCTGGGCTAAGCGGCATCTAAAAGCGCATGAAATGGCGAGTATAATGCACTATTATACTTCTAGGATAAGGCAAACAGGGTCCCGATTAGATCATTTTATATTTTGGTAAATATAAGAATTCAACGAAATTCTATCACATTTGTTCAATTTACGTCGCTCCTATTAGAGATAGCTGATTGGGCTTAGCGGCATCTCAAAGAGCATGAAATGAAGGGTGAAATGCACTATTAAACTTCTAGGGTAGGGCAACCAGGGACCCGATTAGATCATTTTATATTATGGTTATTTTAAGAATTCAGTTTAATTCTATCACATTTGTTCAATTTACGTCGTTCCTATTTCAGATAGCGTCCTGGGCTAAGCGGCATCTAAAAGCGCATGAAATGGCGAGTATAATGCACTATTATACTTCTAGGATAAGGCAAACAGGGTCCCGATTAGATCATTTTATATTACGGTTAATATAAGAATTCAGCGTAATTCTATCACATTTGTTCAATTTACGTCGCTCCTATTTCAGATAGCGTACTGGGCTAGGCGGCATCTCAAAGCGCATGAAATGACGGGTGAAATGCACTATTAAACTTCTAGGGTAGGGCAAACAGAGACCCGATTAGATCATTTTACATTATGGTTAATAAAAGAATTCAGCGTAATTCTATCACATTTGTTCAACTTACGTCGCTCCTATTTCAAATAGCGTACTGGGCTAGGCGGCATCTTAAAGCGCCTGGACTTGCTAGTAAAATGCACTACTAAACTTCTATGATAGGGCAATCAGAGACCCGATGAGATCATTTTATATTTTGTTCAATATAAGATTTCAGGGAAATTCTATCACATTTGTTCAGTTTACGTCGCTCCTATTTCAGATAGCGTATTGGGCTACGCGGCATCTCAAAGCGCATGAAATGGCGAATACAATGCACTATTAAACTTCTAGGCTAGGGCGAACAGAGACCCGATTAGATCATTTTACATTATGGTTAATTTAAGAATTCAGCGAAATTCTATCACATTTGTTCAATTTACGTCGCTCCTATTTCAGATAGCGTATTGGGCTAAGCGGCATCTCAAAGCGCATGAAATGACGAGTGAAATGCACTATTATACTTCTAGGATAAGGCAAACAGAGACCCGATTAGATCATTTTATATTACGGTTAATATAAGAATTCAGCGTAATTCTATCACATTTGTTCAACTTACGTTGCTCCTATTTCAGATAGCGTACTGGACTAGGCGGCATGTTAAAGCGCGTGGAATGGCGAGTAAAATGCACTACTAAACTTCTATGATAGGGCAATCAGAGAGCCGATTAGATCATTTTATATTTTGGTTAATATAAGAAATCTGCGAAATTCTATCACATTTGTTCAATTTACGTCGCTCCTATTACAAATAGCTTATTGTGCTTAGCGGCATCTCAAAGCGCATGAAGTGACGAGTGAAATGCACTATTAAACTTCTAGGGTAGGGCAAACAGAGACCCGAATAGATCATTTTATATTATGGTTAATTTAAGAACTCAGCGAAATTCGATCACATTTGTTCAAGTTACGTCACTCCTATTTCAGATAGCGTATTGGGCTAAGCGGCATCTCAAAGCGCATGAAATGACGAGTGAAATGCACTATTATACTTCTATGGTAGGGCGAACAGAGACCCGATTAGATCATTTTACATTAAGGTTAATATAAGAATTCAGGGAAATTCTATCACATTTTTCAATTTACGTCGTTCCTACTTCAGATAGCGTATTGTGCTATGCGGCTTCTCAAAGCGCATGAAATGGCGAGTAAAATGCACTATTAAACTTCGAGGGTAGGGCAAACAGAGACCCGATTAGATCATTTTATATTATGGTTAATTTAAGAATTCAGCAAAATTCTATCACATTTGCTCAATTTACGTCGCTCCTATTTCAGATAGCGTACTGGGCTGGGCGGCATCTTAAAGCGCGTGGAATGTCAAGTAAAATGCACTATTAAACTTCTATGATAGGGCAATCAGAGACCCGATTAGATCATTTTATATTTTGGTAAATATAAGAATTCAACGAAATTCTATCACATTTGTTCAATTTACGTCGCTCCTATTAGAGATAGCTGATTGGGCTTAGCGGCATCTCAAAGAGCATGAAATGACGGGTGAAATGCACTATTAAACTTCTAGGGTAGGGCAACCAGAGACCCGATTAGATCATTTTATATTATGGTTATTTTAAGAATTCAGTAAAATTCTATCACATTTGTTCAATTTACGTCGTTCCTATTTCAGATAGCGTCCTGGGCTAAGCGGCATCTAAAAGCGCATGAAATGGCGAGTATAATGCACTATTAAACTTCTAGGATAAGGCAAACAGGGTCCCGATTAGATCATTTTATATTACGGTTAATATAAGAATTCAGCGTAATTCTATCACATTTGTTCAACTTACGTCGCTCCTATTTCAGATAGCGTATTGGGCTAAGCGGCATCTGAAAGCGCATGAAATGGCGAGTAAAATGCACTATTAAACTTCTAGGCTAGGGCGAACAGAGACCCGATTAGATCATTTTACATTATAGTTAATAAAAGAATTCAGCGAAATTCCATGACATTTGTTCAATTTACATCGCTCCTATTTCAGATAGAGTATTGGGCTAAGCGGCTTCTCAAAGCGCATGAAATGAGGAGTAAAATGCACTATTAAACTTCTAGGGTTGGGCAAGCAGAGACCCGATTAGATCGTTTTATATTATGGTTAATTTAAGAATTCAGCAAAATTCTATCACATTTGTTCAATTTACGTCGCTCACATTTCAGATAGCGTATTGGGCTAAGCGGCTTCTCAAAGCGCATGAAATGAGGAGTAAAATGCACTATTAAACTTCTAGGGTAGGGCAAGCAGAGACCCGATTAGATCATTTTATGTTATGGTTAATTTAAGAATTCAGCGAAATTCTATCTCATTTGTTCAATTTACGCCGCTCCTATTTCAGATAGCACACTGCGCTAGGCGGCATCTTAAAGCGAGTGGAATGGCGAGTAAAATGCACTACTAAACATCTATGATAGGGCAATCAGAGACCCGATCAGATCATTTTATATGTTGGTTAATATAAGAATTCAACGAAATTCTATCACATTTGTTCAATTTACGTCGCTCCTATTTCAGATAGCTTATTGGGCTTAGCGGCATCTCGAAGCGCATGAAATTGCGAGTAAAATGCACTATTAAACTTCTAGGGTAAGGCAAACAGAGACCCGATTAGATCATTTTATATGACGGTTAATATAAGAATTCAGCGTAATTCTATCACATTTGTTCAACTTACGTCGCTCCTATTTCAGATAGCGTATTGGGCTAAGCGGCATCTCAAAGCGCATGAAATCGCGAGTAAAATGCGCTATTAAACTTCTAGGGTAGGACAAACGGAGACCCGATTAGATCATTTTGTATTATGGTTAATTTAAGAATTCAGCGAAATTCTATCACATTTGTTCAATTTACGTCGTTCCTATTTCAGATAGCGTATTGGGCTAAGCGGCATCTCAAAGCGCATGAAATGGCGAATAAAATGCACTATTAAACTTCTATGATAGGGCAATCAGAGGCCCGATTAGATCATTTTATATTACGGTTAATATAAGATTTCAGCGTAATTCTATCACATTTGTTCGATTTACGTCGCTCCTATTTCAGATAGGGTATTGGGCTAAGCGGCATCTCAAAGCGCATGAAATCGCGAGTGCAATGCAATATTAAACTTCTAGGGTAGGGCAAACAGAGACCCGATTAGATCATTTTACATTAATGTTAATTTAAGAATTCAGGGAAATTCTATCACATTTGTTCAATTTACGTCGCTCCTATTTCAGATAGCGTATTTGGCTAAGCGGCATCTCAAAGCGCATGAAATGGCGAGTAAAGAGCACTATTAAACTTCTAGGGTAAGGGAAAGAGAGACCCGATTAGATCATTTTATATTACGGTTAATATAAGTATTAAGCGTAATTCTATCACATTTGTTCAATTTACGTCACTCCTATTTCAGATAGCCTACTGGGCTAGCCGGCATCATAAAGCGCGTGGAATAGCGAGTAAAATGCACTATTAGCCTTCTATGATAGGGCAATCAGAGACCCGATTACATCATTTTATATTTTGGTTAATATAAGAATTCGGCGAAATCCTATCACATCTGTTCAATTTACGTCGCTCCTATTTCAGATAGCGTACTGGGCTAGGCGGCATCTTAAAGCGCCTGGAATGGCGAGTAAAATGCACTATTAAACTTCCATGATAGGACAATCCGAGACCCGATTAGATCATTTTATATTTTGGTTAATATAAGAATTCAGCGAAATTCTATCACATTTGTTCAATTTACGTCGCTCCTATTTCAGATAGCGTATTGGGCTAAGCTGCATCTCAAAGCGCTTGAAATGGCGAATAAAATGCACTATTAAACTTCTCGGCTAGGGCGAAGAGAGACCCGATTAGATCATTTTATATTTGGGTTAGTATAAGAATTCAGGGAAATTCTATCACATTTGTTCAATTTACGTCGCTCCTATTTCAGATAGCGTATTAGGCTAAGCGGCATCTCAATGCGCATGAAATGGCGAGTAAAATGCACTATTAAACTTCTAGGGTAATGCAAAGTAAGACCCGATTAGATCGTTTTATATTACGGATAATATAAGAATTCAGCGTAATTCTATCACATTTGTTCAACTTACGCCGCGCCTGCTTGAGATAGCGTACTGGACTAGGCGGCAATTTAAAGTGCGTGGAATGGCGAGTAAAATGCAGTACTAAACTTCTATGATAGGGCAATCGGAGTCCCGATTAGATCATTTTATATTTTGTTTAATATAAGATTTCAGGGAAATTCTATCACATTTGTTCAATTTACGTCGCTCCTATTTCAGATAGCGTATTGGGCTAAGCGGCATCTCACAGCGCATTAAATGGCGAGCAAAATGCACTGTTAAACTTCTAGGGTATGGCAAACAGAGACCCGATTAGATCATTTTATATTATGGTTAATTTAAGAATTCAACGAAATTCTATCACACTTGTTCAATTTACGTCGCTCCTATTTCAGATAGCGTACTGGGCCAAGCGGCATCTGAAAGCGCATGAAATGCCGAGTAAAACGCACTATTAAACTTCTAGGGTAGGGCAAACAGAGACCCGATTAGATCATTTTATATTATGGTTAATTTAAGAATTCAGCAAAATTCTGTCACATTTGTTCAATTTACGTCGCTCCTATTTCAGATAGCGTACTGGGCTGGGCGGCATCTTAAAGCGCGTGGAATGGCGAGTAAAATGCACTATTAAACTTCTAGGGTAGGGCGAACATATACCCGATTAGATCATTTTATATTTGGGTTAATATAAGAATTCAGGGAAATTCTGTCACATTTGTTCAATTTACGTCGCTCCTATTTCAGATAGCGTATTGGGCTAAGCGGCATCTCAAAGCGCATGAAATGGCGAGTAAAATGCATTATTATACTGCTAGGGTAGGGCAAACAGAGACCCGATTAGATCATTTTGTATTATGGTTAATTTAAGGATTCAGCAAAATTCTATCACATTTGTTCAATTTACGTCGCTCCTATTTAAGATAGCGTACTGCGCTAGGCGGCATCTTAAAGCGCGTGGAATGGCGAGTGAAATGCAGTATTAAACTTCGATGATAGGGCAATCAGAGACCCGATTAGATCATTTTATATTTTGTTTAATATAAGATTTCAGGGAAATTCTATCACATTTGTTCAATTTACGTCGCTCCTATTTCAGATAGCGTATTGGGCTAAGCGGCATCTCAAAACGCATGGAATGTCGAATAAAATGCACTATTAATCTTCTAGGCTAGGGCAAACAGAGACCCGATTAGATCATTTTATATTATGGTTAATTTAAGAATTCAGCAAAATTCTATCACATTTGTTCAATTTACGTCGCTCCTATTTCAGATAGCGTATTGGGCTAAGCAGCATCTGAAAGCGCATGAAATGGCGAGTGAAATGCACTATTAGACTTCTAGGCTAGGGCGAACAGAGACCCGATTAGATCATTTTACATTATGGTTCATTTAAGAATTCAGCGAAATTCTATCACATTTGTTCAATTTACGTCGCTCCTATTTCAGATAGCGTATTGGGCCAAGCGGCATCTGAAAGCGCATGAAATGGCGAGTAGAATGCACTATTAAACTTGTAGGGTAGGGCAAACAAAGACCCGATTAATTCATTTTATATTATGGTTAATTTAAGAATTTAGCGAAATTCTATCACATTTGTTCAATTTACGTCGCTCCTATTTCAGATAGCGTACTGGACTGGGCGGCATGTTAAAGCGCGTGGAATGGCGAGTAAAATGCACTACTAAACTTCTATGATAGGGCAATCAGAGAGCCGATTAGATCATTTTATATTTTGGTTAATATAAGAAATCAGCGAAATTCTACCACATTTGTTCAATTTACGTCGCTCCTATTACAAATAGCTTATTGTGCTTAGCGGCATCTCAAAGCGCATGAAGTGACGAGTGAAATGCACTATTAAACTTCTAGGGTAGGGCAAACAGAGACCCGAATAGATCATTTTATATTATGGTTAATTTAAGAACACAGCGAAATTCGATCACATTTGTTCAAGTTACGTCACTCCTATTTCAGATAGCGTATTGGGCTAAGCGGCATCTGAAGGCGCATGAAACGGCGAGTAAAATGCAATATTAAACTTCGAGGGTAGGGCAAACAGAGACCCGATTAGATCATTTTATATTATGGTTAATTTAAGAATTCAGCGAAATTCTATCACATTTGTTCAATTTACGTCGCTCCTATTTCAGATAGCGTATTGGGCTAAGCGGCATCTCAAAGCGCATGAAATGACGAGTGAAATGCACTATTATACTTCTATGGTAGGGCGAACAGAGACCCGATTAGATCATTTTACATTAAGGTTAATATAAGAATTCAGGGAAATTCTATCACATTTTTCAATTTACGTCGTTCCTACTTCAGATAGCGTATTGTGCTATGCGGCTTCTCAAAGCGCATGAAATGGCGAGTAAAATGCACTATTAAACTTCGAGGGTAGGGCAAACAGAGACCCGATTAGATCATTTTATATTATGGTTAATTTAAGAATTCAGCAAAATTCTATCACATTTGCTCAATTTACGTCGCTCCTATTTCAGATAGCGTACTGGGCTGGGCGGCATCTTAAAGCGCGTGGAATGTCGAGTAAAATGCACTATTAAACTTCTATGATAGGGCAATCAGAGACCCGATTAGATCATTTTATATTTTGGTAAATATAAGAATTCAACGAAATTCTATCACATTTGTTCAATTTACGTCGCTCCTATTAGAGATAGCTGATTGGGCTTAGCGGCATCTCAAAGAGCATGAAATGACGGGTGAAATGCACTATTAAACTTCTAGGGTAGGGCAACCAGAGACCCGATTAGATCATTTTATATTATGGTTATTTTAAGAATTCAGTAAAATTCTATCACATTTGTTCAATTTACGTCGTTCCTATTTCAGATAGCGTCCTGGGCTAAGCGGCATCTAAAAGCGCATGAAATGGCGAGTATAATGCACTATTATACTTCTAGGATAAGGCAAACAGGGTCCCGATTAGATCATTTTATATTACGGTTAATATAAGAATGCAGCGTAATTCTATCACATTTGTTCAACTTACGTCGCTCCTATTTCAGATAGCGTACTGGACTGGGCGGCATGTTAAAGCGCGTGGAATGGCGAGTAAAATGCACTACTAAACTTCTATGATAGGGCAATCAGAGAGCCGATTAGATCATTTTATATTTTGGTTAATATAAGAAATCAGCGAAATTCTACCACATTTGTTCAATTTACGTCGCTCCTATTACAAATAGCTTATTGTGCTTAGCGGCATCTCAAAGCGCATGAAGTGACGAGTGAAATGCACTATTAAACTTCTAGGGTAGGGCAAACAGAGACCCGAATAGATCATTTTATATTATGGTTAATTTAAGAACACAGCGAAATTCGATCACATTTGTTCAAGTTACGTCACTCCTATTTCAGATAGCGTATTGGGCTAAGCGGCATCTGAAGGCGCATGAAACGGCGAGTAAAATGCAATATTAAACTTCGAGGGTAGGGCAAACAGAGACCCGATTAGATCATTTTATATTATGGTTAATTTAAGAATTCAGCGAAATTCTATCACATTTGTTCAATTTACGTCGCTCCTATTTCAGATAGCGTATTGGGCTAAGCGGCATCTCAAAGCGCATGAAATGACGAGTGAAATGCACTATTATACTTCTATGGTAGGGCGAACAGAGACCCGATTAGATCATTTTACATTAAGGTTAATATAAGAATTCAGGGAAATTCTATCACATTTTTCAATTTACGTCGTTCCTACTTCAGATAGCGTATTGTGCTATGCGGCTTCTCAAAGCGCATGAAATGGCGAGTAAAATGCACTATTAAACTTCGAGGGTAGGGCAAACAGAGACCCGATTAGATCATTTTATATTATGGTTAATTTAAGAATTCAGCAAAATTCTATCACATTTGCTCAATTTACGTCGCTCCTATTTCAGATAGCGTACTGGGCTGGGCGGCATCTTAAAGCGCGTGGAATGTCGAGTAAAATGCACTATTAAACTTCTATGATAGGGCAATCAGAGACCCGATTAGATCATTTTATATTTTGGTAAATATAAGAATTCAACGAAATTCTATCACATTTGTTCAATTTACGTCGCTCCTATTAGAGATAGCTGATTGGGCTTAGCGGCATCTCAAAGAGCATGAAATGACGGGTGAAATGCACTATTAAACTTCTAGGGTAGGGCAACCAGAGACCCGATTAGATCATTTTATATTATGGTTATTTTAAGAATTCAGTAAAATTCTATCACATTTGTTCAATTTACGTCGTTCCTATTTCAGATAGCGTCCTGGGCTAAGCGGCATCTAAAAGCGCATGAAATGGCGAGTATAATGCACTATTATACTTCTAGGATAAGGCAAACAGGGTCCCGATTAGATCATTTTATATTACGGTTAATATAAGAATGCAGCGTAATTCTATCACATTTGTTCAACTTACGTCGCTCCTATTTCAGATAGCGTATTGGGCTAAGCGGCATCTGAAAGCGCATGAAATGGCGAATAAAATGTACTATTATACTTCTAGGCTAGGGCGAACAGAGACCCGATTAGATCTTTTTACATTATGGTTAATAAAAGAATTCAGCGAAATTCTATCACATTTGTTCAATTTACGTCGCTCCTATTTCAGATAGCGTATTGGGCGAAGCGGCATCTCAAAGCGCATGAAATGGCGAGTAAAATGCACTATTAAAGTTCTAGGCTAGGGCGAACAGAGACCCGATTAGATCATTTTACATTATAGTTAATAAAAGAATTCAGCGAAATTCCATGACATTTGTTCAATTTACATCGCTCCTATTTCAGATAGAGTATTGAGCTAAGCGGCTTCTCAAAGCGCATGAAATGAGGAGTAAAATGCACTATTAAACTTCTAGGGTTGGGCAAGCAGAGACCCGATTAGATCGTTTTATATTATGGTTAATTTAAGAATTCAGCAAAATTCTATCACATTTGTTCAATTTACGTCGCTCACATTTCAGATAGCGTATTGTGCTATGCGGCTTCTCAAAGCGCATGAAATGGCGAGTAAAATGCACTATTAAACTTCGAGGGTAGGGCAAACAGAGACCCGATTAGATCATTTTATGTTATGGTTAATTTAAGAATTCAGCGAAATTCTATCTCATTTGTTCAATTTACGCCGCTCCTATTTCAGATAGCACACTGCGCTAGGCGGCATCTTAAAGCGAGTGGAATGGCGAGTAAAATGCACTACTAAACATCTATGATAGGGCAATCAGAGACCCGATCAGATCATTTTATATGTTGGTTAATATAAGAATTCAACGAAATTCTATCACATTTGTTCAATTTACGTCGCTCCTATTTCAGATAGCTTATTGGGCTTAGCGGCATCTCGAAGCGCATGAAATGGCGAGTAAAATGCACTATTAAACTTCTAGGGTAAGGCAAACAGAGACCCGATTAGATCATTTTATATTACGGTTAATATAAGAATTCAGCGTAATTCTATCACATTTGTTCAACTTACGTCGCTCCTATTTCAGATAGCGTATTGGGCTAAGCGGCATCTGAAAGCGCATGAAATGGCGAATAAAATGTACTATTATACTTCTAGGCTAGGGCGAACAGAGACCCGATTAGATCTTTTTACATTATGGTTAATAAAAGAATTCAGCGAAATTCTATCACATTTGTTCAATTTACGTCGCTCCTATTTCAGATAGCGTATTGGGCGAAGCGGCACCTCAAAGCGCATGAAATGGCGAATAACATGCACTATTAAACTTCTAGGGTAGGGCAAACAGAGACCCGATTAGATCATTTTATATTATAGTTAATTTAAGAGTTCAGCGAAATTCTCTCACATTTGTTCAATTTACGTCGCTCCTATTTCAGGTAGCGTATTGGGCTAAGCGGCATCTCAAAGCGCATGACATGGCGAGTAAAATGCACTATTAAACTTCTAGGATAAGGCAAACAGAGACCCGATTAGATCATTTTATATTACGGTTAATATAAGAATTCAGCGTAATTCTATCACATTTGTTCAACTTACGTCGCTCCTATTTCAGATAGCGTACTGGGCTAGGCGGCATCTTAAAGCGCGTGGACTTGCTAGTAAAATGCACTACTAAACTTCTATGATAGGGCAATCAGAGACCCGATTATATCATTTTATATTTTGTTCAATATAAGATTTCAGGGAAATTCTATCACATTTGTTCAATTTACGTCGCTCCTATTTCAGATAGCGTATTGGGCTAAGCGGCATCTGAAAGCGCATGAAATGGCGAGTAAAATGCACTATTAAACTTCTAGGCTAGGGCGAACAGAGACCCGATTAGATCATTTTACATTATGGTTAATAAAAGAATTCAGCGGAATTCTATCACATTCGTTCAATTTACGTCGCTCCTATTTCAGATAGCGTATTGGGCAAAGCGGCATCTCAAACCGCATGAAATGACGAGTAAAATGCACTATTAAACTTCTAGGGTAGGGCAAGCAGAGACCCGATTAGATCATTTTATATTATGGTTAACTTAAGAATTCATTAAAATTCTATCTCATTCGTTCAATTTAGGTCGCTCCTATTTCACATAGCGTACTGGGCTAGGCGGCATCTTAAAGCGCGTGGAATGGCGAGTAAAATGCACTATTAAACTTCTAGGGTAGGGCAAACAGAGACCCGATTAGATCATTTTATATTATAGTGAATTTAAGAGTTCAGCGAAATTCTCTCACATTTGTTCAATTTACGTCGCTCCTATTTCAAATAGCGTATTGGGCTAAGCGGCATCTCAAAGCGCATGAAATGGCGAGTAAAATGCACTATTAAACATCTAGGATAAGGCAAACAGAGACCCGATTAGATCATTTTATATTACGGTTAATATAAGAATTCAGCGTAATTCTATCACATTTGTTCAACTTACGTCGCTCCTATTTCAGATAGTGTAATGGGCTAGGCGGCATCTTAAAGCGCGTGGACTTGCTAGTAAAATGCACTACCAAACTTCTATGATAGGGCAATCAGAGACCCGATTAGACATTTTATATTTTGTTCAATATACGATTTCAGGGAAATTCTATCACATTTGTTCAATTTACGTCGCTCCTATTTCAGATAGCGTACTGGGCTACGCGGCATCTCAAAGCGCATGAAATGGCGAATACAATGCACTATTAAACTTCTAGGCTAGGCCGAACAGAGACCCGATTAGATCATTTTACATTATGGTTAATAAAAGAATTCAGCGAAATTCTATCACATTTGTTAAATTTAGGTCTCTCCTATTTCAGATAGCGTACTAGGCTATGCGGCATCTTAAAGCGCGTGGAATGGCGAGTAAAATGCACTATTAAACTTCTAGGGTAGGGCAAACAGAGACCCGATTAGATCATTTTATATTATAGTTAATTTAAGAATTCAGCAAAATTCTATCACAATTGTTCAATTTACGTCGCTCCTATTTCAGATAGCGTATTGGGCGAAGCGGCATCTCAAAGCGCATGAAATGGCGAATAAAATGCACTATTAAACTTTTAGGCTAGGGCGAACGGAGACCCGATTAGATCTTTTTGCATTATGGTTAATAAAAGAATTCAACGGAATTCTATCACATTTGTTCAATTTACATCGCCCCTATTTCAGCCAGCGTATTGGGCTAATCGGCATCTCAAAGCATATGACATGACGAGTAAAATGCACTATTAAACTTCGAGGGTAGGGCAAACAGAGACCCGATTAAATCATTTTATATTATAGTTAATTTAAGAGTTCAGCGAAATTCTCTCACATTTGTTCAATTTACGTCGTTCCTAGTTCAGATAGCGTATTGGGATAAACGGCATCTCAAAGCGCATGAGATGGCGAATAAAATGCACTATTAAACTTATAGGCTAGGGCGAACAGAGACCCGATTAGATCATTTTACATTACGGTTAATAAAAGAATTCAGCGAAATGCTATCACATTTGTTCAATTAACGTCGCTCGTATTTCAGATAGCGTATTGGGCTAAGCGGCATCTCAAAGCGCATGGAATGGCGAATAAAATGCACTATTAAACTTCCAGGGTAGGGCAAACAGAGACCCGATTAGATCATTTTGTATTATGGTTAATTTAAGAATTCAGCAAAATTCTATCACATTTGTTCAATTTACGTCGCTCCTATTTAAGAAAGCGTACAGGGCTAGGCGGCATCACAAAGCGCATGAAATGACGAGTGAAATGCAATATGAAACTTCTAGGGTAGGGCGAACAGAGACCCGATTAGATCATTTTACATTAAGGTTAATATAAGAATTCAGCGAAATTCTATCACATTTGTTCAATTTACGTCGCTCATATTTCAGATAGCGTATTGGGCTAAGCGGCATCTCAAAGCGCATGAAATGTCGAATAAAATGCACTATTAAACTTCTAGGCTAGGGCAAACAGAGACGCGATTAGATCATTTTACATTAAGGTTAATATAAGAATTCAGGGAAATTCTATCACATTTGTTCAATTTACGTCGCTCCTATTACAGATATCGTATTGGGCTAAGCGGCATCTCAAAGCGCATGAAATGGCGAGTAAAATGCCCTATTAAACTTCAAGGGTAGGGCAAACAGAGACGCGATTAGATCATTTTATAGTATGGTTAATTTAAGAATTCAGCAAAATTCTATCACATTTCTTCAATTTACGTCGCTCCTATTTCAGATAGCGTACTGGACTAAGCGGCATCTTAAAGCGCGTGGAATGGCGAGTAAAATGCACTATTAAACTCCTATGGTAGGGCAATCAGAGACCCGATCAGATCATTTTATATTTTGGTTAATATAAGAATTCAAGGAAATTCTATCACATTTGTTCAATTTACGTCGCTCCGATATCAGATAGCCTATTGCGCTAAGCGGCATCTCGAAGCGCATGAAATGACGAGTGAAATGCACTATTAAACTTCTAGGGTAGGGCGAACAGAGACCCGATTAGATCATTTTACATTAAGGTTAATATAAGTATTCAGCGAATTTCTATCACATTTGTTCAATTTACGTCGCCCCTATTTCAGATAGCGTATTGGGCTAAGCGGCATCTCAATGCGCATGAAATGGCGAGTAAAATGCACTATTAAACTTCTAGGGTAGGTCAAACAGAGACCCGATTAGATCATTTTATATTACCGTTACTTTAAGAATTCAGCAAAATTCTATCACATTTGTTCAATTTACGTCGCTCCTATTTCAGATAGCGTACTGGGCGAGGCGGCATCTTAGAGCGCGTGGAATGGCGAGTCAAATGCACTATTAAACTTCTATGATAGGGCAATCAGAGACCCGATTAGATCACTTTATAATTTGGTTAATATAAGAATTCAGCGAAATTCTATCACATTTGTTCAATTTACGTCGCTCCTATTTCAGATAGCGTATTGGGCTAAGCAGCATCTCAAAGCGCATGAAATGTCGAATAAAATGCACTATTAAACTTCTAGGCTAGGGCAAACAGAGACGCGATTAGATCATTTTACATTAAGGTTAATATAAGAATTCAGGGAAATTCTATCACATTTGTTCAATTTACGTCGCTCCTATTACAGATAGCGTATTGGGCTAAGCGGCATCTCAAAGCGCATGAAATGGCGAGTAAAATGCACTATTAAACTTCTAGGGTAGGGCAAACAGAGACGCGATTAGATCATTTTATAGTATGGTTAATTTAAGAATTCAGCAAAATTCTATCACATTTCTTCAATTTACGTCGCTCCTATTTCAGATAGCGTACTGGGCTAGGCGGCATCTTAAAGCGCGTGGAATGGCGAGTAAAATGCACTATTAAACCTCGATGATAGGGCAATCAGAGACCCGATTAGATCATTTTATATTTTGGTTAATATATGAATTCAGCGAAATTCTATCACATTTGTTCAATTTACGTCGCTCCTATTTCAGATAGCGTATTGGGCTAAGCAGCGTCTCAAAGCGCATGAAATGGCGAGTAGAATGCACTATTAAACTTCTAGGGTAGGTCAAACAGAGACCCGATTAGATCATTTTATATTATGGTTAATTTAAGAATTCAGCAAAATTCTATCACATTTGTTCAATTTACGTCGCTCCTATTTCAGATAGCGTACTGGACTAAGCGGCATCTTAAAGCGCGTGGAATGGCGAGTAAAATGCACTATTAAACTCCTATGGTAGGGCAATCAGAGACCCGATCAGATCATTTTATATTTTGGTTAATATAAGAATTCAAGGAAATTCTATCACATTTGTTCAATTTACGTCGCTCCGATATCAGATAGCCTATTGCGCTAAGCGGCATCTCGAAGCGCATGAAATGACGAGTAAAATGCACTATTAAACTTCTAGGGTAGGGCGAACAGAGACCCGATTAGATCATTTTACATTAAGGTTAATATAAGTATTCAGCGAATTTCTATCACATTTGTTCAATTTACGTCGCCCCTATTTCAGATAGCGTATTGGGCTAAGCGGCATCTCAATGCGCATGAAATGGCGAGTAAAATGCACTATTAAACTTCTAGGGTAGGTCAAATAGAGACCCGATTAGATCATTTTATATTACCGTTAATTTAAGAATTCAGCAAAATTCTATCACATTTGTTCAATTTACGTCGCTCCTATTTCAGATAGCGTACTGGGCGAGGCGGCATCTTAGAGCGCGTGGAATGGCGAGTCAAATGCACTATTAAACTTCTATGATAGGGCAATCAGAGACCCGATTAGATCACTTTATAATTTGGTTAATATAAGAATTCAGCGAAATTCTATCACATTTGTTCAAGTTACGTCGCTCCTATTTCAGATAGCGTATTGGGCTAAGCGGCATCTCAAAGCGCATGAAATGGCGAGTAAAATGCACTATTAAACTCCTAGGGTAGGGCAAACAGAGACCCGATTAGATACATTTTATATTATGGTTAATTTAAGAATTCAGCAAAATTCTATCACATTTGTTCAATTTACGTCGCTCCTATTTCAGATAGCGTACTGGGCTAGGCGGCACCTTAAAGCGCGTGGAATGGGGAGTAAAATGCACTATTAAACTTCGATGATAGGCCAATCAGAGACCTGCTTAGATCATTTTTTATTTTGGTTAATATAAGAATTCAGCGAAATTCTATCACATTTGTTCAATTTACGTCGCTCCTATTTCAGATAGCGTATTGGGCTAAGCGGCACCTAAAGTGCATCAAATGACGAATGAAATGCGCTATTAAACTTCTAGGGTAGGGCGAACAGAGACCCGATTACATCATTTTATATTAAGGAAAATATAAGTATACAGCGTAATTCTATCACATTTGTGCAATTTACGTCGCTCCTATTTCAGATAGCGTATTGGGCTAAGCGGCATCTCAAAGCGCTTGAAATGGCGAGTAACATGCACTATTAAACATCTAGGGTAGGGCAAACAGAGACCCGATTAGATCATTTTATATTATGGTTAATTTAAGAATTCAGCGAAATTCTATCACATTTGTTCAATTTACGTCGCTCATATTTCAGATAGCGTATTGGGCTAAGCGGCATCTCAAAGCGCATGAAATGGCGAGTAAAATGCACTATTAAACTTCTAGGGTAGGGCAAACAGAGACCCGCTTGGATCATTCTATATTATGGTTAATTTAAGAATTCAGCGGGATTCTATCACATTTGTTCAATTTACGTCGCTCCAATATCAGATAGCGTATTGGGCTAAGCGGCATCTCAAAGCGCATGAAATGGCGAGTAAAATGCACTATTATACTTCTAGGGTAAGGCAAACAGAGACCCGATTAGATCATTTTATATTACGGTTAATATAAGAATTCAGCGTAATTCTATCACATTTGTTCAATTTACGTCGCTCCTATTTCAGATAGCGTATTGGGCTAAGCGGCATCTCAAAGCGCATGAAATGGCGAGTAAAATGCACTATTAAACTTCTAGGGTAAGGCAAACAGGGACCCGATTAGATCATTTTATATTACGCTTAATATGAGAATTCAGCGTAATTCTATCACATTTGTTAAACCTACGTCGCTCCTATTTCAGATAGCGTACTGGGCTGGGCGGCATCTTAAAGCGCGTGTAATGGCGAGTAAAATGCACTATTAAACTTCTATGATAGGGCAATCAGGGACCCGATTAGATCATTTTATATTATGGTTAATTTAAGATTTCAGGGAAATTCTATCACATTTGTTCAATTTACGTCGCTCATATTTCAGATAGAGTATTGGGCTAAGCGGCATCTCAAAGCGCATGGAATGGCGAGTAAAATGCGCTATTAAACTTCTAGGGTAGGACAAACGGAGACCCGATTAGATCATTTTGTATTATGGTTAATTTAAGAATTCAGCGAAATTCTATCACATTTGTTCAATTTACGTCGTTCCTATTTCAGATAGCGTATTGGGCTAAGCGGCATCTCAAAGCGCATGAGATGGCGAATAAAATGCACTATTAAACGTCTATGATAGGGCAATCAGAGGCCCGATTAGATCATTTTATATTACGGTTAATATAAGATTTCAGCGTAATTCTATCACATTTGTTCGATTTACGTCGCTCCTATTTCAGATAGGGTATTGGGCTAAGCGGCATCTCAAAGCGCATGAAATGGCGAGTAAAATGCACTATTAAACTTCTATGATAGGGCAATCAGAGACCCGATTAGATCATTTTATATTATGGTTAATTTAAGAATTCAGTAGAATTCTATCAAATTTGTTCAATTTACGTCGCTGATATTTCAGATAGCGTATTGGGCTAAGCGGAATCTCAAAGCGCATGAAATGGCGAGTAAAATGCGCTACTAACCTTCAATGATAGGGCAAGCAGAGACCCGATTAGATCATTTTATATTATGTTTAATATAAGATTTCAGGGAAATTCTAACACATTTGTTCAATTTACGTCGCTCATATTTCAGATAGCGTATTGGGCCAAGCGGCATCTCAAAGCGCATGAGATGGCGAATAAAATGCACTATTAAACTTATAGGCTAGGGCGAACAGAGACCCCATTAGATCATTTTACATTACGGTTAACAAAAGAATTCAGCGAAATTCTATCACATTTGTTCAATTTACGTCTCTCCTATTTCAGATAGCGTAGTGGGCTAAGCGGAATCTCAAAGCGCATGAAATGACGAGTGAAATGCACTATTAAACTTCTAGGGTAAGGCAAAGAGAGACCCGATTAGATCATTTTATATTACGGTTAATATAAGATTTCAGCGTAATTCTATCACATTTGTTCAATTTACGTCGCTCCTATTTCAGATAGCGTATTGGGCTAAGCGGCATCTCAAAGCGCATGAAATGGCGAGTGCAATGCAATATTAAACTTCTAGGGTAGGGCAAACAGAGACCCGATTAGATCATTTTACATTAATGTTAATTTAAGAATTCAGGGAAATTCTATCACATTTGTTCAATTTACGTCGCTCCTATTTCAGATAGCGTATTTGGCTAAGCGGCATCTCAAAGCGCACGAAGTGGCGAGTAAAGAGCACTATTAAACTTCTAGGGTAAGGGAAAGAGAGACCCGATTAGATCATTTTATATTACGGTTAATATAAGTATTAAGCGTAATTCTATCACATTTGTTCAATTTACGTCACTCCTATTTCAGATAGCCTACTGGGCTAGCCGGCATCATAAAGCGCGTGGAATAGCGAGTAAAATGCACTATTAGCCTTCTATGATAGGGCAATCAGAGACCCGATTACATCATTTTATATTTTGGTTAATATAAGAATTCGGCGAAATCCTATCACATCTGTTCAATTTACGTCGCTCCTATTTCAGATAGCGTACTGGGCTAGGCGGCATCTTAAAGCGCCTGGAATGGCGAGTAAAATGCACTATTAAACTTCCATGATAGGACAATCCGAGACCCGATTAGATCATTTTATATTTTGGTTAATATAAGAATTCAGCGAAATTCTATCACATTTGTTCAATTTACGTCGCTCCTATTTCAGATAGCGTATTGGGCTAAGCTGCATCTCAAAGCGCTTGAAATGGCGAATAAAATGCACTATTAAACTTCTCGGCTAGGGCGAAGAGAGACCCGATTAGATCATTTTATATTTGGGTTAATATAAGAATTCAGGGAAATTCTATCACATTTGTTCAATTTACGTCGCTCCTATTTCAGATAGCGTATTAGGCTAAGCGGCATCTCAATGCGCATGAAATGGCGAGTAAAATGCACTATTAAACTTCTAGGGTAATGCAAAGTAAGACCCGATTAGATCGTTTTATATTACGGATAATATAAGAATTCAGCGTAATTCTATCACATTTGTTCAACTTACGCCGCGCCTGCTTGAGATAGCGTACTGGTCTAGGCGGCAATTTAAAGTGCGTGGAATGGCGAGTAAAATGCAGTACTAAACTTCTATGATAGGGCAATCGGAGTCCCGATTAGATCATTTTATATTTTGTTTAATATAAGATTTCAGGGAAATTCTATCACATTTGTTCAATTTACGTCGCTCCTATTTCAGATAGCGTATTGGGCTAAGCGGCATCTCACAGCGCATTAAATGGCGAGGAAAATGCACTGTTAAACTTCTAGGGTATGGCAAACAGAGACCCGATTAGATCATTTTATATTATGGTTAATTTAAGAATTCAACGAAATTCTATCACACTTGTTCAATTTACGTCGCTCCTATTTCAGATAGCGTACTGGGCCAAGCGGCATCTGAAAGCGCATGAAATGCCGAGTAAAACGCACTATTAAACTTCTAGGGTAGGGCAAACAGAGACCCGATTAGATCATTTTATATTATGGTTAATTTAAGAATTCAGCAAAATTCTGTCACATTTGTTCAATTTACGTCGCTCCTATTTCAGATAGCGTATTGGGCTAAGCAGCATCTGAAAGCGCATGAAATGGCGAGTGAAATGCACTATTAGACTTCTAGGCTAGGGCGAACAGAGACCCGATTAGATCATTTTACATTATGGTTCATTTAAGAATTCAGCGTAATTCTATCACATTTGTTCAACTTACGTCGCTCCTATTTCAGATAGCGTACTGGGCTAGGCGGCATCTTAAAGCGCGTGGAATGGCGAGTGAAATGCACTACTAAACTTCTATGATAGGGCAATCAGGGACCCGATTAGATCATTTTATATTTTGGTTAATATAAGAATTCAGCGTAATAGTATCATATTTGTTCAATTTACGTCGCTCCTATTTCAGACAGCGTATTGGGCTAAGCGGCATCTCAAAGCGCATGAAATGGCGAGTAAAATGCACTATTAAACTTCTAGGGTAGGGCAAACAGAGACCCGATTAGATCATTTTATATTATGGTTAATTTAAGAATTCAGCGAAATTCTATCGCATTTGTTCAATTTACGTCGCTCCTATTAAAGATAGCGTATTGGGCTAAGCGGCATCGCAAAGCGCATGAAATGGCCAGTATAATGGACTATTAAACTTCTAGGATAAGGAAAACAGTGACCCGATTAGATCATTTTATATTACGGTTAATATAAGAATTCAGCGTAATTCTATCACATTTGTTCAACTTACGTCGCTCCTATTTCAGATAGCGTATTGGGCTAAGCGGCATCTCAAAGCGCATGAAATGGCGAGTAAAGCGCACTATTAAACTTCTAGGGTAGGGCAAACAGAGACCCGATTAGATCATTTTATATTATGGTTAATTTAAGAATTCAGCAAAATTCTATCACATTTGTTCAATTTACGTCGTTCCTATTTCAGATAGCGTACTGGGCTATTCGGCATCTTAAAGCGTGTGGAATGGCGAGTAAAATGCACTATTAAACTTCTAGCGTAGGGCAAACAGAGACCCGATTAGATCATTTTATATTATGGTTAATTTAAGAATTCAGCAAAATTCTATCACATTTGTTCAATTTACGTCGCTCCTATTTCAGATAGCGTATTGGGCTAAGCAGCATCTGAAAGCGCATGAAATGGCGAGTGAAATGCACTATTAGACTTCTATGGTAGGGCGAACAGAGACCCGATTATATCATTTTACGTTATGGTTAATAAAAGAATTCAGCGAAATTCTATCACATTTGTTCAATTTACGTCGCTCCTATTTCAGATAGCGTTTTGGGCTAAGCGGCATCTCAAAGCGCATGAAATGGCGAGTAAAATGCACTATGAAACTTCTAGGGTAGGGAAAAAAGAGACCCGATTAGATCATTTTATATTATGGTTAATTTAAGAATTCAGCGAAATTCTATCACATTTGTTCAATTTACGTCGCTCCTATTTCAGATAGCGTATTGGGCGGAGCGGCACCTCAAAGCGCATGAAATGGCGAATAAAATGCACTATTAAGCTTCTAGGCTAGGGCAATCAGAGACCCGATTAGATCATTTTATATTTTGTTGAATATAAGATTTCAGGGAAATTCTATCACATTTGTTCAATTTACGTCGCTCCTATTTCGGATAGCTTATTGGGCTTAGCGGCATCACAAAGCGCATGAAATAACGAGTGAAATGCCCTATTGAACTTCTAGGCTACGGCGAACAGAGACCCGATTAGATCATTTTACATTATGGTTAATTTAAGAATTCAGCGAAATTCTATCACATTTGTTCAATTTACGTCGCTCCTATTTCAGATAGCGTATTGGGCTAAGCGGCATCTCAAAGCGCATGAAATGACGAGTGAAATGCACTATTATACTTCTAGGGTAGGGCAAACAGAGACCCGATTAGATCATTTTACATTAATGTTAATTTAAGAATTCAGGGAAATTCTATCACATTTGTTCAATTTACGTCGCTCCTATTTCAGATAGCGTATTTGGCTAAGCGGCATCTCAAAGCACATGAAGTGGCGAGTAAAGAGCACTATAAAACTTCTAGGGTAAGGGAAAGAGAGACCCGATTAGATCATTTTATATTACGGTTAATATAAGTATTAAGCGTAATTCTATCACATTTGTTCAATTTACGTCACTCCTATTTCAGATAGCCTACTGGGCTAGCCGGCATCATAAAGCGCGTGGAATAGCGAGTAAAATGCACTATTAGCCTTCTATGATAGGGCAATCAGAGACCCGATTACATCATTTTATATTTTGGTTAATATAAGAATTCGGCGAAATCCTATCACATCTGTTCAATTTACGTCGCTCCTATTTCAGATAGCGTACTGGGCTAGGCGGCATCTTAAAGCGCCTGGAATGGCGAGTAAAATGCACTATTAAACTTCCATGATAGGACAATCCGAGACCCGATTAGATCATTTTATATTTTGGTTAATATAAGAATTCAGCGAAATTCTATCACATTTGTTCAATTTACGTCGCTCCTATTTCAGATAGCGTATTGGGCTAAGCTGCATCTCAAAGCGCTTGAAATGGCGAATAAAATGCACTATTAAACTTCTCGGCTAGGGCGAAGAGAGACCCGATTAGATCATTTTATATTTGGGTTAATATAAGAATTCAGGGAAATTCTATCACATTTGTTCAATTTACGTCGCTCCTATTTCAGATAGCGTATTAGGCTAAGCGGCATCTCAATGCGCATGAAATGGCGAGTAAAATGCACTATTAAACTTCTAGGGTAATGCAAAGTAAGACCCGATTAGATCGTTTTATATTACGGATAATATAAGAATTCAGCGTAATTCTATCACATTTGTTCAACTTACGCCGCGCCTGCTTGAGATAGCGTACTGGTCTAGGCGGCAATTTAAAGTGCGTGGAATGGCGAGTAAAATGCAGTACTAAACTTCTATGATAGGGCAATCGGAGTCCCGATTAGATCATTTTATATTTTGTTTAATATAAGATTTCAGGGAAATTCTATCACATTTGTTCAATTTACGTAGCTCCTATTTCAGATAGCGTATTGGGCTAAGCGGCATCTCACAGCGCATTAAATGGCGAGGAAAATGCACTGTTAAACTTCTAGGGTATGGCAAACAGAGACCCGATTAGATCATTTTATATTATGGTTAATTTAAGAATTCAACGAAATTCTATCACACTTGTTCAATTTACGTCGCTCCTATTTCAGATAGCGTACTGGGCCAAGCGGCATCTGAAAGCGCATGAAATGCCGAGTAAAACGCACTATTAAACTTCTAGGGTAGGGCAAACAGAGACCCGATTAGATCATTTTATATTATGGTTAATTTAAGAATTCAGCAAAATTCTGTCACATTTGTTCAATTTACGTTGCTCCTATTTCAGATAGCGTACTGGGCTGGGCGGCATCTTAAAGCGCGTGGAATGGCGAGTAAAATGCACTATTAAACTTCTAGGGTAGGGCGAACATATACCCGATTAGATCATTTTATATTTTGTTTAATATAAGATTTCAGGGAAATTCTATCACATTTGTTCAATTTACGTCGCTCATATTTCAGATAGCGTATTGGGCTAAGCGGCATCTCAAAGCGCATGAAATGACGAGTAAAATGCATTATTATACTGCTAGGGTAGGGCAAACAGAGACCCGATTAGATCATTTTGTATTATGGTTAATTTAAGGATTCAGCAAAATTCTATCACATTTGTTCAATTTACGTTGTTCCTATTTCAGATAGCGTACTGCGCTAGGCGGCATCTTAAAGCGCGTGGAATGGCGAGTGAAATGCACTATTAAACATCGATGATAGGGCAATCAGAGACCCGATTAGATCATTTTATATTTTGTTTAATATAAGATTTCAGGGAAATTCTATCACATTTGTTCAATTTACGTCGCTCCTATTTCAGATAGCGTATTGGGCTAAGCGGCATCTCAAAGCGCATGGAATGTCGAATAAAATGCACTATTAATCTTCTAGGCTAGGGCAAACAGAGACCCGATTAGATCATTTTATATTATGGTTAATTTAAGAATTCAGCAAAATTCTATCACATTTGTTCAATTTACGTCGCTCCTATTTCAGATAGCGTATTGGGCTAAGCGGCATCTGAAAGCGCATGAAATGGCGAGTGAAATGCACTATTAGACTTCTAGGCTAGGGCGAACAGAGACCCGATTAGATCATTTTACATTATGGTTCATTTAAGAATTCAGCGTAATTCTATCACATTTGTTCAACTTACGTCGCTCCTATTTCAGATAGCGTACTGGGCTAGGCGGCATCTTAAAGCGCGTGGAATGGCGAGTGAAATGCACTACTAAACTTCTATGATAGGGCAATCAGGGACCCGATTAGATCATTTTATATTTTGGTTAATATAAGAATTCAGCGTAATAGTATCATATTTGTTCAATTTACGTCGCTCCTATTTCAGACAGCGTATTGGGCTAAGCGGCATCTCAAAGCGCATGAAATGGCGAGTAAAATGCACTATTAAACTTCTAGGGTAGGGCAAACAGAGACCCGATTAGATCATTTTATATTATGGTTAATTTAAGAATTCAGCGAAATTCTATCGCATTTGTTCAATTTACGTCGCTCCTATTAAAGATAGCGTATTGGGCTAAGCGGCATCGCAAAGCGCATGAAATGGCCAGTATAATGGACTATTAAACTTCTAGGATAAGGAAAACAGTGACCCGATTAGATCATTTTATATTACGGTTAATATAAGAATTCAGCGTAATTCTATCACATTTGTTCAATTTACGTCGCTCCTATTTCAGATAGCGTATTGGGCTAAGCGGCATCTCAAAGCGCATGAAATGGCGAGTAAAGCGCACTATTAAACTTCTAGGGTAGGGCAAACAGAGACCCGATTAGATCATTTTATATTATGGTTAATTTAAGAATTCAGCAAAATTCTATCACATTTGTTCAATTTACGTCGTTCCTATTTCAGATAGCGTACTGGGCTATTCGGCATCTTAAAGCGTGTGGAATGGCGAGTAAAATGCACTATTAAACTTCTAGCGTAGGGCAAACAGAGACCCGATTAGATCATTTTATATTATGGTTAATTTAAGAATTCAGCAAAATTCTATCACATTTGTTCAATTTACGTCGCTCCTATTTCAGATAGCGTATTGGGCTAAGCAGCATCTGAAAGCGCATGAAATGGCGAGTGAAATGCACTATTAGACTTCTATGGTAGGGCGAACAGAGACCCGATTATATCATTTTACGTTATGGTTAATAAAAGAATTCAGCGAAATTCTATCACATTTGTTCAATTTACGTCGCTCCTATTTCAGATAGCGTTTTGGGCTAAGCGGCATCTCAAAGCGCATGAAATGGCGAGTGCAATGCAATATTAAACTTCTAGGGTAGGGCAACCAGAGACCCGATTAGATCATTTTATATTATGGTTATTTTAAGAATTCAGTTTAATTCTATCACATTTGTTCAATTTACGTCGTTCCTATTTCAGATAGCGTCCTGGGCTAAGCGGCATCTAAAAGCGCATGAAATGGCGAGTATAATGCACTATTATACTTCTAGGATAAGGCAAACAGGGTCCCGATTAGATCATTTTATATTACGGTTAATATAAGATTTCAGCGTAATTCTATCACATATGCTCAATTTACGTCGCTCCTATTTCAGATAGCGTATTGGGCTAAGCGGCATCTCAAAGCGCATGAAATGGCGAGTGCAATGCAATATTAAACTTCTAGGGTAGGGCAAACAGAGACCCGATTAGATCATTTTACATTAATGTTAATTTAAGAATTCAGGGAAATTCTATCACATTTGTTCAATTTACGTCGCTCCTATTTCAGATAGCGTATTTGGCTAAGCGGCATCTCAAAGCACATGAAGTGGCGAGTAAAGAGCACTATAAAACTTCTAGGGTAAGGGAAAGAGAGACCCGATTAGATCATTTTATATTACGGTTAATATAAGTATTAAGCGTAATTCTATCACATTTGTTCAATTTACGTCACTCCTATTTCAGATAGCCTACTGGGCTAGCCGGCATCATAAAGCGCGTGGAATAGCGAGTAAAATGCACTATTAGCCTTCTATGATAGGGCAATCAGAGACCCGATTACATCATTTTATATTTTGGTTAATATAAGAATTCGGCGAAATCCTATCACATCTGTTCAATTTACGTCGCTCCTATTTCAGATAGCGTACTGGGCTAGGCGGCATCTTAAAGCGCCTGGAATGGCGAGTAAAATGCACTATTAAACTTCCATGATAGGACAATCCGAGACCCGATTAGATCATTTTATATTTTGGTTAATATAAGAATTCAGCGAAATTCTATCACATTTGTTCAATTTACGTCGCTCCTATTTCAGATAGCGTATTGGGCTAAGCTGCATCTCAAAGCGCTTGAAATGGCGAATAAAATGCACTATTAAACTTCTCGGCTAGGGCGAAGAGAGACCCGATTAGATCATTTTATATTTGGGTTAATATAAGAATTCAGGGAAATTCTATCACATTTGTTCAATTTACGTCGCTCCTATTTCAGATAGCGTATTAGGCTAAGCGGCATCTCAATGCGCATGAAATGGCGAGTAAAATGCACTATTAAACTTCTAGGGTAATGCAAAGTGAGACCCGATTAGATCGTTTTATATTACGGATAATATAAGAATTCAGCGTAATTCTATCACATTTGTTCAACTTACGCCGCGCCTGCTTGAGATAGCGTACTGGTCTAGGCGGCAATTTAAAGTGCGTGGAATGGCGAGTAAAATGCAGTACTAAACTTCTATGATAGGGCAATCGGAGTCCCGATTAGATCATTTTATATTTTGTTTAATATAAGATTTCAGGGAAATTCTATCACATTTGTTCAATTTACGTCGCTCCTATTTCAGATAGCGTATTGGGCTAAGCGGCATCTCACAGCGCATTAAATGGCGAGGAAAATGCACTGTTAAACTTCTAGGGTATGGCAAACAGAGACCCGATTAGATCATTTTATATTATGGTTAATTTAAGAATTCAACGAAATTCTATCACACTTGTTCAATTTACGTCGCTCCGATTTCAGATAGCGTACTGGGCTAAGCGGCATCTGAAAGCGCATGAAATGCCGAGTAAAACGCACTATTAAACTTCTAGGGTAGGGCAAACAGAGACCCGATTAGATCATTTTATATTACGGTTAATTTAAGAATTCAGCAAAATTCTGTCACATTTGTTCAATTTACGTTGCTCCTATTTCAGATAGCGTACTGGGCTGGGCGGCATCTTAAAGCGCGTGGAATGGCGAGTAAAATGCACTATTAAACTTCTAGGGTAGGGCGAACAGAGACCCGATTAGATCATTTTATATTTTGTTTAATATAAGATTTCAGGGAAATTCTATCACATTTGTTCAATTTACGTCGCTCATATTTCAGATAGCGTATTGGGCTAAGCGGCATCTCAAAGCGCATGAAATGACGAGTAAAATGCATTATTATACTGCTAGGGTAGGGCAAACAGAGACCCGATTAGATCATTTTGTATTATGGTTAATTTAAGGATTCAGCAAAATTCTATCACATTTGTTCAATTTACGTTGTTCCTATTTCAGATAGCGTACTGCGCTAGGCGGCATCTTAAAGCGCGTGGAATGGCGAGTGAAATGCACTATTAAACATCGATGATAGGGCAATCAGAGACCCGATTAGATCATTTTATATTTTGTTTAATATAAGATTTCAGGGAAATTCTATCACATTTGTTCAATTTACGTCGCTCCTATTTCAGATAGCGTATTGGGCTAAGCGGCATCTCAAAGCGCATGGAATGTCGAATAAAATGCACTATTAATCTTCTAGGCTAGGGCAAACAGAGACCCGATTAGATCATTTTATATTATGGTTAATTTAAGAATTCAGCAAAATTCTATCACATTTGTTCAATTTACGTCGCTCCTATTTCAGATAGCGTATTGGGCTAAGCAGCATCTGAAAGCGCATGAAATGGCGAGTGAAATGCACTATTAGACTTCTAGGCTAGGGCGAACAGAGACCCGATTAGATCATTTTATATTATGGTTCATTTAAGAATTCAGCGTAATTCTATCACATTTGTTCAACTTACGTCGCTCCTATTTCAGATAGCGTACTGGGCTAGGCGGCATCTTAAAGCGCGTGGAATGGCGAGTGAAATGCACTACTAAACTTCTATGATAGGGCAATCAGGGACCCGATTAGATCATTTTATATTTTGGTTAATATAAGAATTCAGCGTAATAGTATCATATTTGTTCAATTTACGTCGCTCCTATTTCAGACAGCGTATTGGGCTAAGCGGCATCTCAAAGCGCATGAAATGGCGAGTAAAATGCACTATTAAACTTCTAGGGTAGGGCAAACAGAGACCCGATTAGATCATTTTATATTATGGTTAATTTAAGAATTCAGCGAAATTCTATCGCATTTGTTCAATTTACGTCGCTCCTATTAAAGATAGCGTATTGGGCTAAGCGGCATCGCAAAGCGCATGAAATGGCCAGTATAATGGACTATTAAACTTCTAGGATAAGGAAAACAGTGACCCGATTAGATCATTTTATATTACGGTTAATATAAGAATTCAGCGTAATTCTATCACATTTGTTCAACTTACGTCGCTCCTATTTCAGATAGCGTATTGGGCTAAGCGGCATCTCAAAGCGCATGAAATGGCGAGTAAAGCGCACTATTAAACTTCTAGGGTAGGGCAAACAGAGACCCGATTAGATCATTTTATATTATGGTTAATTTAAGAATTCAGCAAAATTCTATCACATTTGTTCAATTTACGTCGTTCCTATTTCAGATAGCGTACTGGGCTATTCGGCATCTTAAAGCGTGTGGAATGGCGAGTAAAATGCACTATTAAACTTCTAGCGTAGGGCAAACAGAGACCCGATTAGATCATTTTATATTATGGTTAATTTAAGAATTCAGCAAAATTCTATCACATTTGTTCAATTTACGTCGCTCCTATTTCAGATAGCGTATTGGGCTAAGCAGCATCTGAAAGCGCATGAAATGGCGAGTGAAATGCACTATTAGACTTCTATGGTAGGGCGAACAGAGACCCGATTATATCATTTTACGTTATGGTTAATAAAAGAATTCAGCGAAATTCTATCACATTTGTTCAATTTACGTCGCTCCTATTTCAGATAGCGTTTTGGGCTAAGCGGCATCTCAAAGCGCATGAAATGGCGAGTGCAATGCAATATTAAACTTCTAGGGTAGGGCAACCAGAGACCCGATTAGATCATTTTATATTATGGTTATTTTAAGAATTCAGTTTAATTCTATCACATTTGTTCAATTTACGTCGTTCCTATTTCAGATAGCGTCCTGGGCTAAGCGGCATCTAAAAGCGCATGAAATGGCGAGTATAATGCACTATTATACTTCTAGGATAAGGCAAACAGGGTCCCGATTAGATCATTTTATATTACGGTTAATATAAGATTTCAGCGTAATTCTATCACATATGCTCAATTTACGTCGCTCCTATTTCAGATAGCGTATTGGGCTAAGCGGCATCTCAAAGCGCATGAAATGGCGAGTGCAATGCAATATTAAACTTCTAGGGTAGGGCAAACAGAGACCCGATTAGATCATTTTACATTAATGTTAATTTAAGAATTCAGGGAAATTCTATCACATTTGTTCAATTTACGTCGCTCCTATTTCAGATAGCGTATTTGGCTAAGCGGCATCTCAAAGCGCATGAAATGGCGAGTAAAGAGCACTATTAAACTTCCATGATAGGACAGTCCGAGACCCGATTAGATCATTTTATATTTTGGTTAATATAAGAATTCAGCGAAATTCTATCACATCTGTTCAATTTACGTCACTCCTATTTCAGATAGCCTACTGGGCTAGCCGGCATCATAAAGCGCGTGGAATAGCGAGTAAAATGCACTATTAGCCTTCTATGATAGGGCAATCAGAGACCCGATTACATCATTTTATATTTTGGTTAATATAAGAATTCGGCGAAATCCTATCACATTTGTTCAATTTACGTCGCTCCTATTTCAGATAGCGTATTGGGCTAAGCTGCATCTCAAAGCGCTTGAAATGGCGAATAAAATGCACTATTAAACTTCTCGGCTAGGGCGAAGAGAGACCCGATTAGATCATTTTATATTTGGGTTAATATAAGAATTCAGGGAAATTCTATCACATTTGTTCAATTTACGTCGCTCCTATTTCAGATAGCGTATTAGGCTAAGCGGCATCTCAATGCGCATGAAATGGCGAGTAAAATGCACTATTAAACTTCTAGGGTAATGCAAAGTAAGACCCGATTAGATCGTTTTATATTACGGATAATATAAGAATTCAGCCTAATTCTATCACATTTGTTAAACTTACGTCGCTCCTATTTCAGATAGCGTACTGGGCTAAGCGGCATCTTAAAGCGCATGAAATGGCGAGTAAAATGCACTATTAAACTTCTAGGGTAGGGCAAACAGAGACCTGATTAGATCATTTTACATTATGGTTAATTTAAGAATTCAGCGAAATTCTATCGCATTTGTTCAATTTACGTCGCTCCTATTAAAGATAGCGCATTGGGCTAAGCGGCATCGCAAAGCGCATGAAATGGCCAGTATAATGGACTATTAAACTTCTAGGATAAGGAAAACAGTGACCCGATTAGATCATTTTATATTACGGTTAATATAAGAATTCAGCGTAATTCTATCACATTTGTTCAACTTACGTCGCTCCTATTTCAGATAGCGTATTGGGCTAAGCGGCATCTCAAAGCGCATGAAATGGCGAGTAAAACGCACTATTAAACTTCTAGGGTAGGGCAAACAGAGACCCGATTAGATCATTTTATATTATGGTTAATTTAAGAATTCAGCAAAATTCTATCACATTTGTTCAATTTACGTCGCTCCTATTTCAGATAGCGTATTGGGCTAAGCAGCATCTGAAAGCGCATGAAATGGCGAGTGAAATGCACTATTAGACTTCTAGGCTAGGGCGAACAGAGACCCGATTAGATCATTTTACATTATGGTTCATTTAAGAATTCAGCGAAATTCTATCACATTTGTTCAATTTACGTCGCTCCTATTTCAGATAGCGTATTGGGCCAAGCGGCATCTGAAAGCGCATGAAATGGCGAGTAGAATGCACTATTAAACTTGTAGGGTAGGGCAAACAAAGACCCGATTAATTCATTTTATATTATGGTTAATTTAAGAATTTAGCGAAATTCTATCACATTTGTTCAATTTACGTCGCAACTATTTCAGACAGCGTATTGGGCTAAGAGGCGTCTCAAAGCGCATGAAATGGCGAGTATAATGCACTATTTAACTTCGAGGATATGGCAAACAGTGACCCGATGAGATCATTTTATATAAGGGTTAATATAAGAATTCAGCGTAATTCTATCACATTTGTTCAACTTACGTCGCTCCTATTTCAGATAGCGTACTGGGCTAGGCGGCATCTTAAAGCGCGTGGAATGGCGAGTGAAATGCACTACTAAACTTCTATGATAGGGCAATCAGGGACCCGATTAGATCATTTTATATTTTGGTTAATATAAGAATTCAGCGTAATAGTATCATATTTGTTCAATTTACGTCGCTCCTATTTCAGATAGCGTACTGGGCTAGGCGGCATCTCAAAGCGCATGAAATGACGGGTGAAATGCACTATTAAACTTCTAGGGTAGGGCAAACAGAGACCCGATTAGATCATTTTACATTATGGTTAATAAAAGAATTCAGCGTAATTCTATCACATTTGTTCAACTTACGTCGCTCCTATTTCAAATAGCGTACTGGGGTAGGCGGCATCTTAAAGCGCCTGGACTTGCTAGTAAAATGCACTACTAAACTTCTATGATAGGGCAATCAGAGACCCGATGAGATCATTTTATATTTTGTTCAATATAAGATTTCAGGGAAATTCTATCACATTTGTTCAATTTACGTCGCTCCTATTTCAGATAGCGTATTGGGCTACGCGGCATCTCAAAGCGCATGAAATGGCGAATACAATGCACTATTAAACTTCTAGGCTAGGGCGAGCAGAGACCCGATTAGATCATTTTGCATTATGGTTAATAAAAGAATTCAGCGAAATTCTATCACATTTGTTAAACTTACGTCGCTCCTATTTCAGATAGCGTATTGGGCTAAGCGGCATCTGAAAGCGCATGAAATGGCGAGTAAAATGCACTATTAAAGTTCTAGGCTAGGGCGAACAGAGACCCGATTAGATCATTTTACATTATAGTTAATAAAAGAATTCAGCGAAATTCCATGACATTTGTTCAATTTACATCGCTCCTATTTCAGATAGAGTATTGGGCTAAGCGGCTTCTCAAAGCGCATGAAATGAGGAGTAAAATGCACTATTAAACTTCTAGGGTTGGGCAAGCAGAGACCCGATTAGATCGTTTTATATTATGGTTAATTTAAGAATTCAGCAAAATTCTATCACATTTGTTCAATTTACGTCGCTCACATTTCAGATAGCGTATTGGGCTAAGCGGCTTCTCAAAGCGCATGAAATGAGGAGTAAAATGCACTATTACACTTCTAGGGTAGGGCAAGCAGAGACCCGATTAGATCATTTTATGTTATGGTTAATTTAAGAATTCAGCGAAATTCTATCTCATTTGTTCAATTTACGCCGCTCCTATTTCAGATAGCACACTGCGCTAGGCGGCATCTTAAAGCGAGTGGAATGGCGAGTAAAATGCACTACTAAACATCTATGATAGGGCAATCAGAGACCCGATCAGATCATTTTATATGTTGGTTAATATAAGAATTCAACGAAATTCTATCACATTTGTTCAATTTACGTCGCTCCTATTTCAGATAGCGTACTGGGCTAGGCGGCATCTTAAAGCGCGTGGAATGGCGAGTGAAATGCACTACTAAACTTCTATGATAGGGCAATCAGGGACCCGATTAGATCATTTTATATTTTGGTTAATATAAGAATTCAGCGTAATAGTATCATATTTGTTCAATTTACGTCGCTCCTATTTCAGACAGCGTATTGGGCTAAGCGGCATCTCAAAGCGCATGAAATGGCGAGTAAAATGCACTATTAAACTTCTAGGGTAGGGCAAACAGAGACCCGATTAGATCATTTTATATTATGGTTAATTTAAGAATTCAGCGAAATTCTATCGCATTTGTTCAATTTACGTCGCTCCTATTAAAGATAGCGTATTGGGCTAAGCGGCATCGCAAAGCGCATGAAATGGCCAGAATAATGGACTATTAAACTTCTAGGATAAGGAAAACAGTGACCCGATTAGATCATTTTATATTACGGTTAATATAAGAATTCAGCGTAATTCTATCACATTTGTTCAACTTACGTCGCTCCTATTTCAGATAGCGTATTGGGCTAAGCGGCATCTCAAAGCGCATGAAATGGCGAGTAAAACGCACTATTAAACTTCTAGGGTAGGGCGAACAGAGACCCGATTAGATCATTTTACATTATGGTTCATTTAAGAATTCAGCGAAATTCTATCACATTTGTTCAATTTACGTCGCTCCTATTTCAGATAGCGTATTGGGCCAAGCGGCATCTGAAAGCGCATGAAATGGCGAGTAGAATGCACTATTAAACTTGTAGGGTAGGGCAAACAAAGACCCGATTAATTCATTTTATATTATGGTTAATTTAAGAATTTAGCGAAATTCTATCACATTTGTCCAATTTACGTCGCAACTATTTCAGACAGCGTATTGGGCTAAGAGGCGTCTCAAAGCGCATGAAATGGCGAGTATAATGCACTATTTAACTTCGAGGATATGGCAAACAGTGACCCGATGAGATCATTTTATATAAGGGTTAATATAAGAATTCAGCGTAATTCTATCACATTTGTTCAACTTACGTCGCTCCTATTTCAGATAGCGTACTGGGCTAGGCGGCATCTTAAAGCGCGTGGAATGGCGAGTGAAATGCACTACTAAACTTCTATGATAGGGCAATCAGGGACCCGATTAGATCATTTTATATTTTGGTTAATATAAGAATTCAGCGTAATAGTATCATATTTGTTCAATTTACGTCGCTCCTATTTCAGACAGCGTATTGGGCTAAGCGGCATCTCAAAGCGCATGAAATGGCGAGTAAAATGCACTATTAAACTTCTAGGGTAGGGCAAACAGAGACCCGATTAGATCATTTTATATTATGGTTAATTTAAGAATTCAGCGAAATTCTATCGCATTTGTTCAATTTACGTCGCTCCTATTAAAGATAGCGTATTGGGCTAAGCGGCATCGCAAAGCGCATGAAATGGCCAGTATAATGGACTATTAAACTTCTAGGATATGGAAAACAGTGACCCGATTAGATCATTTTATATTACGGTTAATATAAGAATTCAGCGTAATTCTATCACATTTGTTCAACTTACGTCGCTCCTATTTCAGATAGCGTATTGGGCTAAGCGGCATCTCAAAGCGCATGAAATGGCGAGTAAAACGCACTATTAAACTTCTAGGGTAGGGCAAACAGAGACCCGATTAGATCATTTTATATTATGGTTAATTTAAGAATTCAGCAAAATTCTATCACATTTGTTCAATTTACGTCGCTCCTATTTCAGATAGCGTATTGGGCTAAGCGGCATCTGAAAGCGCATGAAATGGCGAGTGAAATGCACTATTAGACTTCTATGGTAGGGCGAACAGAGACCCGATTGGATCATTTTACATTAAGGTTAATATAAGAATTCACGGAAACTCTATCACAGTTGTTCAATTTACGTCGCTCCTATTTCAGATAGCTTATTGGGCTTAGCGGCATCTCAAAGTGCATGAAATGACGAGTGAAATGCACTATTAAACTTCTAGGGTAGGGCAAACACAGACCCGATTAGATCATTTTACGTTATGGTTAATAAAAGAATTCAGCGAAATTCTATCACATTTGTTCAATTTACGTCGCTCCTATTTCAGATAGCGTTTTGGGCTAAGCGGCATCTCAAAGCGCATGAAATGGCGAGTAAAATGCACTATGAAACTTCTAGGGTAGGGAAAAAAGAGACCCGATTAGATCATTTTATATTATGGTTAATTTAAGAATTCAGCGAAATTCTATCACATTTGTTCAATTTACGTCGCTCCTATTTCAGATAGCGTACTGGGCTGGGCGGCATCTTAAAGCGCGTGGAATGTCGAGTAAAATGCACTATTAAACTTCTATGATAGGGCAATCAGAGACCCGATTAGATCATTTTATATTTTGGTAAATATAAGAATTCAACGAAATTCTATCACATTTGTTCAATTTACGTCGCTCCTATTAGAGATAGCTGATTGGGCTTAGCGGCATCTCAAAGAGCATGAAATGACGGGTGAAATGCACTATTAAACTTCTAGGGTAGGGCAACCAGAGACCCGATTAGATCATTTTATATTATGGTTATTTTAAGAATTCAGTAAAATTCTATCACATTTGTTCAATTTACGTCACTCCTATTTCAGATAGCGTATTGGGCTAAGCGGCATCTGAAGGGGCATGAAACGGCGAGTAAAATGCAATATTAAACTTCTAGGGTAGGGCAAACAGAGACCCGATAAGATCATATTATATTATGATTAATTTAAGAATTCAGCGAAATTCTATCACATTTGTTCAATTTACGTCGCTCCTATTTCAGATAGCGTATTGGGCTAAGCGGCATCTCAAAGCGCATGAAATGACGAGTGAAATGCACTATTATACTTCTATGGTAGGGCGAACAGAGACCCGATTAGATCATTTTACATTAAGGTTAATATAAGAATTCAGGGAAATTCTATCACATTTTTCAATTTACGTCGTTCCTACTTCAGATAGCGTATTGTGCTATGCGGCTTCTCAAAGCGCATGAAATGGCGAGTAAAATGCACTATTAAACTTCGAGGGTAGGGCAAACAGAGACCCGATTAGATCATTTTATATTATGGTTAATTTAAGAATTCAGCAAAATTCTATCACATTTGCTCAATTTACGTCGCTCCTATTTCAGATAGCGTACTGGGCTGGGCGGCATCTTAAAGCGCGTGGAATGTCGAGTAAAATGCACTATTAAACTTCTATGATAGGGCAATCAGAGACCCGATTAGATCATTTTATATTTTGGTAAATATAAGAATTCAACGAAATTCTATCACATTTGTTCAATTTACGTCGCTCCTATTAGAGATAGCTGATTGGGCTTAGCGGCATCTCAAAGAGCATGAAATGACGGGTGAAATGCACTATTAAACTTCTAGGGTAGGGCAACCAGAGACCCGATTAGATCATTTTATATTATGGTTATTTTAAGAATTCAGTAAAATTCTATCACATTTGTTCAATTTACGTCGTTCCTATTTCAGATAGCGTCCTGGGCTAAGCGGCATCTAAAAGCGCATGAAATGGCGAGTATAATGCACTATTATACTTCTAGGATAAGGCAAACAGGGTCCCGATTAGATCATTTTATATTACGGTTAATATAAGAATTCAGCGTAATTCTATCACATTTGTTCAATTTACGTCGCTCCTATTTCAGATAGCGTACTGGGCTAGGCGGCATCTCAAAGCGCATGAAATGACGGGTGAAATGCACTATTAAACTTCTAGGGTAGGGCAAACAGAGACCCGATTATATCATTTTACGTTATGGTTAATAAAAGAATTCAGCGAAATTCTATCACATTTGTTCAATTTACGTCGCTCCTATTTCAGATAGCGTTTTGGGCTAAGCGGCATCTCAAAGCGCATGAAATGGCGAGTAAAATGCACTATGAAACTTCTAGGGTAGGGAAAAAAGAGACCCGATTAGATCATTTTATATTATGGTTAATTTAAGAATTCAGCGAAATTCTATCACATTTGTTCAATTTACGTCGCTCCTATTTCAGATAGCGTATTGGGCGGAGCGGCACCTCAAAGCGCATGAAATGGCGAATAAAATGCACTATTAAGCTTCTAGGCTAGGGCAATCAGAGACCCGATTAGATCATTTTATATTTTGTTGAATATAAGATTTCAGGGAAATTCTATCACATTTGTTCAATTTACGTCGCTCCTATTTCGGATAGCTTATTGGGCTTAGCGGCATCACAAAGCGCATGAAATAACGAGTGAAATGCCCTATTGAACTTCTAGGCTACGGCGAACAGAGACCCGATTAGATCATTTTACATTATGGTTAATTTAAGAATTCAGCGAAATTCTATCACATTTGTTCAATTTACGTCGCTCCTATTTCAGATAGCGTATTGGGCTAAGCGGCATCTCAAAGCGCATGAAATGACGAGTGAAATGCACTATTATACTTCTAGGATAAGGCAAACAGAGACCCGATTAGATCATTTTATAGTACGGTTAATATAAGAATTCAGCGTAATTCTATCACATTTGTTCAACTTACGTCGCTCCTATTTCAGATAGCGTACTGGACTGGGCGGCATGTTAAAGCGCGTGGAATGGCGAGTAAAATGCACTACTAAACTTCTATGATAGGGCAATCAGAGACCCGATTAGATCATTTTATATTTTGGTAAATATAAGAATTCAACGAAATTCTATCACATTTGTTCAATTTACGTCGCTCCTATTAGAGATAGCTGATTGGGCTTAGCGGCATCTCAAAGAGCATGAAATGACGGGTGAAATGCACTATTAAACTTCTAGGGTAGGGCAACCAGAGACCCGATTAGATCATTTTATATTATGGTTATTTTAAGAATTCAGTAAAATTCTATCACATTTGTTCAATTTACGTCGTTCCTATTTCAGATAGCGTCCTGGGCTAAGCGGCATCTAAAAGCGCATGAAATGGCGAGTATAATGCACTATTAAACTTCTAGGATAAGGCAAACAGGGTCCCGATTAGATCATTTTATATTTTGGTAAATATAAGAATTCAACGAAATTCTATCACATTTGTTCAATTTACGTCGCTCCTATTAGAGATAGCTGATTGGGCTTAGCGGCATCTCAAAGAGCATGAAATGACGGGTGAAATGCACTATTAAACTTCTAGGGTAGGGCAACCAGAGACCCGATTAGATCATTTTATATTATGGTTATTTTAAGAATTCAGTTTAATTCTATCACATTTGTTCAATTTACGTCGTTCCTATTTCAGATAGCGTCCTGGGCTAAGCGGCATCTAAAAGCGCATGAAATGGCGAGTATAATGCACTATTACACTTCTAGGATAAGGCAAACAGGGTCCCGATTAGATCATTTTATATTACGGTTAATATAAGAATTCAGCGTAATTCTATCACATTTGTTCAATTTACGTCGCTCCTATTTCAGATAGCGTACTGGGCTAGGCGGCATCTCAAAGCGCATGAAATGACGAGTGAAATGCACTATTAAACTTCTAGGGTAGGGCAAACAGAGACCCGATTAGATCATTTTACATTATGGTTAATAAAAGAATTCAGCGTAATTCTATCACATTTGTTCAACTTACGTCGCTCCTATTTCAAATAGCGTCCTGGGCTAGGCGGCATCTTAAAGCGCCTGGACTTGCTAGTAAAATGCACTACTAAACTTCTATGATAGGGCAATCAGAGACCCGATGAGATCATTTTATATTTTGTTCAATATAAGATTTCAGGGAAATTCTATCACATTTGTTCAATTTACGTCGCTCCTATTTCAGATAGCGTATTGGGCTACGCGGCATCTCAAAGCGCATGAAATGGCGAATGCAATGCACTATTAAACTTCTAGGCTAGGGCGAGCAGAGACCCGATTAGATCATTTTACATTATGGTTAATTTAAGAATTCAGCGAAATTCTATCACATTTGTTCAATTTACGTCGCTCCTATTTCAGATAGCGTATTGGGCTAAGCGGCATCTCAAAGCGCATGAAATGACGAGTGAAATGCACTATTATACTTCTAGGATAAGGCAAACAGAGACCCGATTAGATCATTTTATAGTACGGTTAATATAAGAATTCAGCGTAATTCTATCACATTTGTTCAACTTACGTTGCTCCTATTTCAGATAGCGTACTGGACTAGGCGGCATGTTAAAGCGCGTGGAATGGCGAGTAAAATGCACTACTAAACTTCTATGATAGGGCAATCAGAGAGCCGATTAGATCATTTTATATTTTGGTTAATATAAGAAATCTGCGAAATTCTATCACATTTGTTCAATTTACGTCGCTCCTATTACAAATAGCTTATTGTGCTTAGCGGCATCTCAAAGCGCATGAAGTGACGAGTGAAATGCACTATTAAACTTCTAGGGTAGGGCAAACAGAGACCCGATTAGATCATTTTATATTATGGTTAATTTAAGAACTCAGCGAAATTCGATCACATTTGTTCAAGTTACGTCACTCCTATTTCAGATAGCGTATTGGGCTAAGCGGCATCTGAAGGCGCATGAAATGGCGAGTAAAATGCAATATTAAACTTCTAGGGTAGGGCAAACAGAGACCCGATAAGATCATATTATATTATGATTAATTTAAGAATTCAGCGAAATTCTATCACATTTGTTCAATTTACGTCGCTCCTATTTCAGATAGCGTATTGGGCTAAGCGGCATCTCAAAGCGCATGAAATGACGAGTGAAATGCACTATTATACTTCTATGGTAGGGCGAACAGAGACCCGATTAGATCATTTTACATTAAGGTTAATATAAGAATTCAGGGAAATTCTATCACATTTTTCAATTTACGTCGTTCGTACTTCAGATAGCGTATTGTGCTATGCGGCTTCTCAAAGCGCATGAAATGGCGAGTAAAATGCACTATTAAACTTCGAGGGTAGGGCAAACAGAGACCCGATTAGATCATTTTATATTATGGTTAATTTAAGAATTCAGCAAAATTCTATCACATTTGCTCAATTTACGTCGCTCCTATTTCAGATAGCGTACTGGGCTGGGCGGCATCTTAAAGCGCGTGGAATGTCGAGTAAAATGCACTATTAAACTTCTATGATAGGGCAATCAGAGACCCGATTAGATCATTTTATATTTTGGTAAATATAAGAATTCAACGAAATTCTATCACATTTGTTCAATTTACGTCGCTCCTATTAGAGATAGCTGATTGGGCTTAGCGGCATCTCAAAGAGCATGAAATGACGGGTGAAATGCACTATTAAACTTCTAGGGTAGGGCAACCAGAGACCCGATTAGATCATTTTATATTATGGTTATTTTAAGAATTCAGTAAAATTCTATCACATTTGTTCAATTTACGTCGTTCCTATTTCAGATAGCGTCCTGGGCTAAGCGGCATCTAAAAGCGCATGAAATGGCGAGTATAATGCACTATTATACTTCTAGGATAAGGCAAACAGGGTCCCGATTAGATCATTTTATATTACGGTTAATATAAGAATTCAGCGTAATTCTATCACATTTGTTCAATTTACGTCGCTCCTATTTCAGATAGCGTACTGGGCTAGGCGGCATCTCAAAGCGCATGAAATGACGGGTGAAATGCACTATTAAACTTCTAGGGTAGGGCAAACAGAGACCCGATTAGATCATTTTACATTATGGTTAATAAAAGAATTCAGCGTAATTCTATCACATTTGTTCAATTTACATCGCTCCTATTTCAAATAGTGTATTGGGCTAAGCGGCATCTTAAAGCGCCTGGACTTGCTAGTAAAATGCACTACTAAACTTCTATGATAGGGCAATCACAGACCCGATGAGATCATTTTATATTTTGTTCAATATAAGATTTCAGGGAAATTCTATCACATTTGTTCAATTTACGTCGCTCCTATTTCAGATAGCGTATTGGGCTACGCGGCATCTCAAAGCGCATGAAATGGCGAATACAATGCACTATTAAACTTCTAGGCTAGGGCGAGCAGAGACCCGATTAGATCATTTTGCATTATGGTTAATAAAAGAATTCAGCGAAATTCTATCACATTTGTTAAACTTACGTCGCTCCTATTTCAGATAGCGTATTGGGCTAAGCGGCATCTGAAAGCGCATGAAATGGCGAGTAAAATGCACTATTAAAGTTCTAGGCTAGGGCGAACAGAGACCCGATTAGATCATTTTACATTATAGTTAATAAAAGAATTCAGCGAAATTCCATGACATTTGTTCAATTTACATCGCTCCTATTTCAGATAGTGTATTGGGCTAAGCGGCTTCTCAAAGCGCATGAAATGAGGAGTAAAATGCACTATTAAACTTCTAGGGTTGGGCAAGCAGAGACCCGATTAGATCGTTTTATATTATGGTTAATTTAAGAATTCAGCAAAATTCTATCACATTTGTTCAATTTACGTCGCTCACATTTCAGATAGCGTATTGGGCTAAGCGGCTTCTCAAAGCGCATGAAATGAGGAGTAAAATGCACTATTACACTTCTAGGGTAGGGCAAGCAGAGACCCGATTAGATCATTTTATGTTATGGTTAATTTAAGAATTCAGCGAAATTCTATCTCATTTGTTCAATTTACGCCGCTCCTATTTCAGATAGCACACTGCGCTAGGCGGCATCTTAAAGCGAGTGGAATGGCGAGTAAAATGCACTACTAAACATCTATGATAGGGCAATCAGAGACCCGATCAGATCATTTTATATGTTGGTTAATATAAGAATTCAACGAAATTCTATCACATTTGTTCAATTTACGTCGCTCCTATTTCAGATAGCTTATTGGGCTTAGCGGCATCTCGAAGCGCATGAAATGGCGAGTAAAATGCACTATTAAACTTCTAGGGTAAGGCAAACAGAGACCCGATTAGATCATTTTATATTACGGTTAATATAAGAATTCAGCGTAATTCTATCACATTTGTTCAACTTACGTCGCTCCTATTTCAGATAGCGTATTGGGCTAAGCGGCATCTGAAAGCGCATGAAATGGCGAATAAAATGTACTATTATACTTCTAGGCTAGGGCGAACAGAGACCCGATTAGATCTTTTTACATTATGGTTAATAAAAGAATTCAGCGAAATTCTATCACATTTGTTCAATTTACGTCGCTCCTATTTCAGATAGCGTATTGGGCGAAGCGGCATCTCAAAGCGCATGAAATGGCGAATAACATGCACTATTAAACTTCTAGGGTAGGGCAAACAGAGACCCGATTAGATCATTTTATATTATAGTTAATTTAAGAGTTCAGCGAAATTCTCTCACATTTGTTCAATTTACGTCGCTCCTATTTCAGGTAGCGTATTGGGCTAAGCGGCATCTCAAAGCGCATGACATGGCGAGTAAAATGCACTATTAAACTTCTAGGCTAGGGCGAACAGAGACCCGATTAGATCATTTTACATTATGGTTAATAAAAGAATTCAGCGGAATTCTATCACATTCGTTCAATTTACGTCGCTCCTATTTCAGATAGCGTACTGGGCTAGGCGGCATCTTAAAGCGCGTGGAATGGCGAGTAAAATGCACTATTAAACTTCTAGGGTAGGGCAAACAGAGACCCGATTAGATCATTTTATATTATAGTGAATTTAAGAGTTCAGCGAAATTCTCTCACATTTGTTCAATTTACGTCGCTCCTATTTCAGATAGCGTATTGGGCTATGCGGCATCTTAAAGCGCGTGGAATGGCGAGTAAAATGCACTATTAAACTTCTAGGATAAGGCAAACAGAGACCCGATTAGATCATTTTATATTACGGTTAATATAAGAATTCAGCGTAATTCTATCACATTTGTTCAACTTACGTCGCTCCTATTTCAGATAGTGTAATGGGCTAGGCGGCATCTTAAAGCGCGTGGACTTGCTAGTAAAATGCACTACCAAACTTCTATGATAGGGCAATCAGAGACCCGATTAGATCATTTTATATTTTGTTCAATATACGATTTCAGGGAAATTCTATCACATTTGTTCAATTTACGTCGCTCCTATTTCAGATAGCGTACTGGGCTACGCGGCATCTCAAAGCGCATGAAATGGCGAATACAATGCACTATTAAACTTCTAGGCTAGGCCGAACAGAGACCCGATTAGATCATTTTACATTATGGTTAATAAAAGAATTCAGCGAAATTCTATCACATTTGTTCAATTTAGGTCTCTCCTATTTCAGATAGCGTACTAGGCTATGCGGCATCTTAAAGCGCGTGGAATGGCGAGTAAAATGCGCTACTAACCTTCGATGATAGGGCAATCAGAGACCCGATTAGATCATTTTATATTTTGTTTAATGTAAGGTTTCCGGGAAATTCTATCACATTTGTTCAATTAACGTCGCTCATATTTCAGGTAGCGTATTGGGCTAAGCGGCATCTCAAAGCGCATGGAATGGCGAATAAAATGCACTATTAAACTTCCAGGGTAGGGCAAACAGAGACCCGATTAGATCATTTTGTATTATGGTTAATTTAAGAATTCAGCAAAATTCTATCACATTTGTTCAATTTACGTCGCTCCTATTTAAGAAAGCGTACAGGGCTAGGCGGCATCACAAAGCGCATGAAATGACGAGTGAAATGCAATATGAAACTTCTAGGGTAGGGCGAACAGAGACCCGATTAGATCATTTTACATTAAGGTTAATATAAGAATTCAGCGAAATTCTATCACATTTGTTCAATTTACGTCGCTCATATTTCAGATAGCGTATTGTGCTAAGCGGCATCTCAAAGCGCATGAAATGGCGAGTAAAATGCACTACTAAACTTCTATGATAGTGCAATCAGAGACCCGATTAGATCATTTTATATTTTGTTTAATATAAGATTTCAGGGAAATTCTATCACATTTGTTCAATTTACGTCGCTCATATTTCAGATAGCGTATTGGGCTAAGCGGCATCTCAAAGCGCATAAAATGGCGAGTAAAATGCACTATTATACTTCCAGGGTAGGGCAAACAGAGACCCGATTAGATCATTTTGTATTATGGTTAATTTAAGAATTCAGCAAAATTCTATCACATTTGTTCAATTTACGTCGCTCCTATTTAAGATAGCGTACTGCGCTAGGCGGCACCTTAAAGCGCGTTTAATGGCGAGTGAAATGCACTTTTAAACTTCGATGATAGGGCAATCCGAGACCCGATTAGATCATTTTATATTTTGGTTAATATAAGAATTCAACGTAATTCTATCACATTTGTTCAATTTACGTCGCTCCTATTACAGATAGCTTATTGGGCTTAGCGGCATCTCAAAGCGCATGAAATGACGAGTGACATGCACTATTAAACTTCTAGGGTAGGGCAAACAGAGACCCGATTCGATCGTTTTATATTATGGTTAATTTAACAATTCAGCAAAATTCTGTCACATTTGTTCAATTTACGTCGTTCGTATTTCAGATAGCGTACTGGGCTAGGCGGCATCTTACAGCGCGTGGAATGGCGAGTAAAATGCACTATTAAACTTCTATGATAGGCCAATCAGAGACCCGATTAGATCATTTTATATTACGGTTAATAAAAGAATTCAGCGTGATTCTATCACATTTGTTCAATTTACGTCGCTCCTATTTCAGATAGCGTATTGGGCTAAGCAGCATCTCAAAGCGCATGAAATGGCGAGTAAAATGCACTATTAAACTTCTAGGGTAGGTCAAACAGAGACCCGATTAGATCATTTTATATTATGGTTAATTTAAGAATTCAGCGAAATTCTATCACATTTGTTCAATTTACGTCGCTCCTATTTCAGATAGCGTATTGGGCTAAGCGGCATCTCAAAGCGCATGAAATGTCGAATAAAATGCACTATTAAACTTCTAGGCTAGGGCAAACAGAGACGCGATTAGATCATTTTACATTAAGGTTAATATAAGAATTCAGGGAAATTCTATCACATTTGTTCAATTTACGTCGCTCCTATTACAGATAGCGTATTGGGCTAAGCGGCATCTCAAAGCGCATGAAATGGCGAGTAAAATGCCCTATTAAACTTCAAGGGTAGGGCAAACAGAGACGCGATTAGATCATTTTATAGTATGGTTAATTTAAGAATTCAGCAAAATTCTATCACATTTCTTCAATTTACGTCGCTCCTATTTCAGATAGCGTGCTGGACTAAGCGGCATCTTAAAGCGCGTGGAATGGCGAGTAAAATGCACTATTAAACTCCTATGGTAGGGCAATCAGAGACCCGATCAGATCATTTTATATTTTGGTTAATATAAGAATTCAAGGAAATTCTATCACATTTGTTCAATTTACGTCGCTCCGATATCAGATAGCCTATTGCGCTAAGCGGCATCTCGAAGCGCATGAAATGACGAGTGAAATGCACTATTAAACTTCTAGGGTAGGGCGAACAGAGACCCGATTAGATCATTTTACATTAAGGTTAATATAAGTATTAAGCGTAATTCTATCACATTTGTTCAATTTACGTCACTCCTATTTCAGATAGCCTACTGGGCTAGCCGGCATCATAAAGCGCGTGGAATAGCGAGTAAAATGCACTATTAGCCTTCTATGATAGGGCAATCAGAGACCCGATTACATCATTTTATATTTTGGTTAATATAAGAATTCAGGGAAATTCTATCACATTTTTCAATTTACGTCGTTCCTACTTCAGATAGCGTATTGTGCTATGCGGCTTCTCAAAGCGCATGAAATGGCGAGTAAAATGCACTATTAAACTTCGAGGGTAGGGCAAACAGAGACCCGATTAGATCATTTTATATTATGGTTAATTTAAGAATTCAGCAAAATTCTATCACATTTGCTCAATTTACGTCGCTCCTATTTCAGATAGCGTACTGGGCTGGGCGGCATCTTAAAGCGCGTGGAATGTCGAGTAAAATGCACTATTAAACTTCTATGATAGGGCAATCAGAGACCCGATTAGATCATTTTATATTTTGGTAAATATAAGAATTCAACGAAATTCTATCACATTTGTTCAATTTACGTCGCTCCTATTAGAGATAGCTGATTGGGCTTAGCGGCATCTCAAAGAGCATGAAATGACGGGTGAAATGCACTATTAAACTTCTAGGGTAGGGCAACCAGAGACCCGATTAGATCATTTTATATTATGGTTATTTTAAGAATTCAGTAAAATTCTATCACATTTGTTCAATTTACGTCGTTCCTATTTCAGATAGCGTCCTGGGCTAAGCGGCATCTAAAAGCGCATGAAATGGCGAGTATAATGCACTATTATACTTCTAGGATAAGGCAAACAGGGTCCCGATTAGATCATTTTATATTACGGTTAATATAAGAATTCAGCGTAATTCTATCACATTTGTTCAATTTACGTCGCTCCTATTTCAGATAGCGTACTGGGCTAGGCGGCATCTCAAAGCGCATGAAATGACGGGTGAAATGCACTATTAAACTTCTAGGGTAGGGCAAACAGAGACCCGATTAGATCATATTACATTATGGTTAATAAAAGAATTCAGCGTAATTCTATCACATTTGTTCAACTTACGTCGCTCCTATTTCAAATAGCGTACTGGGCTAGGCGGCATCTTAAAGCGCCTGGACTTGCTAGTAAAATGCACTACTAAACTTCTATGATAGGGCAATCAGAGACCCGATGAGATCATTTTATATTTTGTTCAATATAAGATTTCAGGGAAATTCTATCACATTTGTTCAATTTACGTCGCTCCTATTTCAGATAGCGTATTGGGCTACGCGGCATCTCAAAGCGCATGAAATGGCGAATACAATGCACTATTAAACTTCTAGGCTAGGGCGAGCAGAGACCCGATTAGATCATTTTGCATTATGGTTAATAAAAGAATTCAGCGAAATTCTATCACATTTGTTAAACTTACGTCGCTCCTATTTCAGATAGCGTATTGGGCTAAGCGGCATCTGAAAGCGCATGAAATGGCGAGTAAAATGCACTATTAAAGTTCTAGGCTAGGGCGAACAGAGACCCGATTAGATCATTTTACATTATAGTTAATAAAAGAATTCAGCGAAATTCCATGACATTTGTTCAATTTACATCGCTCCTATTTCAGATAGTGTATTGGGCTAAGCGGCTTCTCAAAGCGCATGAAATGAGGAGTAAAATGCACTATTAAACTTCTAGGGTTGGGCAAGCAGAGACCCGATTAGATCGTTTTATATTATGGTTAATTTAAGAATTCAGCAAAATTCTATCACATTTGTTCAATTTACGTCGCTCCTATTTCAGATAGCACACTGCGCTAGGCGGCATCTTAAAGCGAGTGGAATGGCGAGTAAAATGCACTACTAAACATCTATGATAGGGCAATCAGAGACCCGATCAGATCATTTTATATGTTGGTTAATATAAGAATTCAACGAAATTCTATCACATTTGTTCAATTTACGTCGCTCCTATTTCAGATAGCTTATTGGGCTTAGCGGCATCTCGAAGCGCATGAAATGGCGAGTAAAATGCACTATTAAACTTCTAGGGTAAGGCAAACAGAGACCCGATTAGATCATTTTATATTACGGTTAATATAAGAATTCAGCGTAATTCTATCACATTTGTTCAACTTACGTCGCTCCTATTTCAGATAGCGTATTGGGCTAAGCGGCATCTGAAAGCGCATGAAATGGCGAATAAAATGTACTATTATACTTCTAGGCTAGGGCGAACAGAGACCCGATTAGATCTTTTTACATTATGGTTAATAAAAGAATTCAGCGAAATTCTATCACATTTGTTCAATTTACGTCGCTCCTATTTCAGATAGCGTATTGGGCGAAGCGGCATCTCAAAGCGCATGAAATGGCGAATAACATGCACTATTAAACTTCTAGGGTAGGGCAAACAGAGACCCGATTAGATCATTTTATATTATAGTTAATTTAAGAGTTCAGCGAAATTCTCTCACATTTGTTCAATTTACGTCGCTCCTATTTCAGGTAGCGTATTGGGCTAAGCGGCATCTCAAAGCGCATGACATGGCGAGTAAAATGCACTATTAAACTTCTAGGCTAGGGCGAACAGAGACCCGATTAGATCATTTTACATTATGGTTAATAAAAGAATTCAGCGGAATTCTATCACATTCGTTCAATTTACGTCGCTCCTATTTCAGATAGCGTACTGGGCTAGGCGGCATCTTAAAGCGCGTGGAATGGCGAGTAAAATGCACTATTAAACTTCTAGGGTAGGGCAAACAGAGACCCGATTAGATCATTTTATATTATAGTGAATTTAAGAGTTCAGCGAAATTCTCTCACATTTGTTCAATTTACGTCGCTCCTATTTCAAATAGCGTATTGGGCTATGCGGCATCTTAAAGCGCGTGGAATGGCGAGTAAAATGCACTATTAAACTTCTAGGATAAGGCAAACAGAGACCCGATTAGATCATTTTATATTACGGTTAATATAAGAATTCAGCGTAATTCTATCACATTTGTTCAACTTACGTCGCTCCTATTTCAGATAGTGTAATGGGCTAGGCGGCATCTTAAAGCGCGTGGACTTGCTAGTAAAATGCACTACCAAACTTCTATGATAGGGCAATCAGAGACCCGATTAGATCATTTTATATTTTGTTCAATATACGATTTCAGGGAAATTCTATCACATTTGTTCAATTTACGTCGCTCCTATTTCAGATAGCGTACTGGGCTACGCGGCATCTCAAAGCGCATGAAATGGCGAATACAATGCACTATTAAACTTCTAGGCTAGGCCGAACAGAGACCCGATTAGATCATTTTACATTATGGTTAATAAAAGAATTCAGCGAAATTCTATCACATTTGTTCAATTTAGGTCTCTCCTATTTCAGATAGCGTACTAGGCTATGCGGCATCTTAAAGCGCGTGGAATGGCGAGTAAAATGCACTATTAAACTTCTAGGGTAGGGCAAACAGAGACCCGATTAGATCATTTTATATTATAGTTAATTTAAGAATTCAGCAAAATTCTATCACAATTGTTCAATTTACGTCGCTCCTATTTCAGATAGCGTATTAGGCGAAGCGGCATCTCAAAGCGCATGAAATGGCGAATAAAATGCACTATTAAACTTTTAGGCTAGGGCGAACGGAGACCCGATTAGATCTTTTTACATTATGGTTAATAAAAGAATTCAACGGAATTCTATCACATTTGTTCAATTTACATCGCCCCTATTTCAGCCAGCGTATTGGGCTAATCGGCATCTCAAAGCATATGACATGACGAGTAAAATGCACTATTAAACTTCTAGGGTAGGGCAAACAGAGACCCGATTAAATCATTTTATATTATAGTTAATTTAAGAGTTCAGCGAAATTCTCTCACATTTGTTCAATTTACGTCGTTCCTAGTTCAGATAGCGTATTGGGATAAACGGCATCTCAAAGCGCATGAGATGGCGAATAAAATGCACCATTAAACTTATAGGCTAGGGCGAACAGAGACCCGATTAGATCATTTTACATTACGGTTAATAAAAGAATTCAGCGAAATGCTATCACATTTGTTCAATTTACGTCTCTCCTATTTCAGATAGCGTAGTGGGCTAAGCGGCATCTCAAAGCGCATGAAATGACGAGTGAAATGCACTGTTAAACTTCTAGGGTAGGGCGACCAGAGACCCGATTAGATCATTTTACATTAAGGTTAATATAAGAATTCAGCGAAATTCTATCACATTTGTTCAATTTACATCGCTCATATTTCAGATAGCGTATTGGGCTAAGCGGCATCTCAAAGCGCATAAAATGGCGAGTAAAATGCACTATTATACTTCCAGGGTAGGGCAAACAGAGACCCGATTAGATCATTTTGTATTATGGTTAATTTAAGAATTCAGCAAAATTCTATCACATTTGTTCAATTTACGTCGCTCCTATTTAAGATAGCGTACTGCGCTAGGCGGCACCTTAAAGCGCCGGGAATGGCGAGTGAAATGCACTTTTAAACTTCGATGATAGGGCAATCCGAGACCCGATTAGATCATTTTATATTTTGGTTAATATAAGAATTCAACGTAATTCTATCACATTTGTTCAATTTACGTCGCTCCTATTACAGATAGCTTATTGGGCTTAGCGGCATCTTAAAGCGCATGAAATGACGAGTGACATGCACTATTAAACTTCTAGGGTAGGGCAAACAGAGACCCGATTCGATCGTTTTATATTATGGTTAATTTAACAATTCAGCAAAATTCTGTCACATTTGTTCAATTTACGTCGTTCGTATTTCAGATAGCGTACTGGGCTAGGCGGCATCTTACAGCGCGTGGAATGGCGAGTAAAATGCACTATTAAACTTCTATGATAGGCCAATCAGAGACCCGATTAGATCATTTTATATTACGGTTAATATAAGAATTCAGCGAGATTCTATCACATTTGTTCAATTTACGTCGCTCCTATTTCAGATAGCGTATTGGGCTAAGCAGCATCTCAAAGCGCATGAAATGTCGAGTAAAATGCACTATTAAACTTCTAGGGTAGGTCAAACAGAGACCCGATTAGATCATTTTATATTATGGTTAATTTTAGAATTCGGCGAAATTCTATCACATTTGTTCAATTTACGTCGCTCCTATTTCAGATAGCGTATTGGGCTAAGCGGCATCTCAAAGCGCATGAAATGTCGAATAAAATGCACTATTAAACTTCTAGGCTAGGGCAAACAGAGACGCGATTAGATCATTTTACATTAAGGTTAATATAAGAATTCAGGGAAATTCTATCACATTTGTTCAATTTACGTCGCTCCTATTTCAGATAGCGTATTGGGCTAAGCGGCATCTCAAAGCGCATGAAATGGCGAGTAAAATGCCCTATTAAACTTCAAGGGTAGGGCAAACAGAGACGCGATTAGATCATTTTATAGTATGGTTAATTTAAGAATTCAGCAAAATTCTATCACATTTCTTCAATTTACGTCGCTCCTATTTCAGATAGCGTGCTGGACTAAGCGGCATCTTAAAGCGCGTGGAATGGCGAGTAAAATGCACTATTAAACTCCTATGGTAGGGCAATCAGAGACCCGATCAGATCATTTTATATTTTGGTTAATATAAGAATTCAAGGAAATTCTATCACATTTGTTCAATTTACGTCGCTCCGATATCAGATAGCCTATTGCGCTAAGCGGCATCTCGAAGCGCATGAAATGACGAGTGAAATGCACTATTAAACTTCTAGGGTAGGGCGAACAGAGACCCGATTAGATCATTTTACATTAAGGTTAATATAAGTATTAAGCGTAATTCTATCACATTTGTTCAATTTACGTCACTCCTATTTCAGATAGCCTACTGGGCTAGCCGGCATCATAAAGCGCGTGGAATAGCGAGTAAAATGCACTATTAGCCTTCTATGATAGGGCAATCAGAGACCCGATTACATCATTTTATATTTTGGTTAATATAAGAATTCGGCGAAATCCTATCACATCTGTTCAATTTACGTCGCTCCTATTTCAGATAGCGTGCTGGACTAAGCGGCATCTTAAAGCGCGTGGAATGGCGAGTGAAATGCACTACTAAACTTCTATGATAGGGCAATCAGGGACCCGATTAGATCATTTTATATTTTGGTTAATATAAGAATTCAGCGTAATAGTATCATATTTGTTCAATTTACGTCGCTCCTATTTCAGACAGCGTATTGGGCTAAGCGGCATCTCAAAGCGCATGAAATGGCGAGTAAAGCGCACTATTAAACTTCTAGGGTAGGGCAAACAGAGACCCGATTAGATCATTTTATATTATGGTTAATTTAAGAATTCAGCAAAATTCTATCACATTTGTTCAATTTACGTCGTTCCTATTTCAGATAGCGTACTGGGCTATTCGGCATCTTAAAGCGTGTGGAATGGCGAGTAAAATGCACTATTAAACTTCTAGGGTAGGGCAAACAGAGACCCGATTAGATCATTTTATATTATGGTTAATTTAAGAATTCAGCAAAATTCTATCACATTTGTTCAATTTACGTCGCTCCTATTAGAGATAGCTGATTGGGCTTAGCGGCATCTCAAAGAGCATGAAATGACGGGTGAAATGCACTATTAAACTTCTAGGGTAGGGCAACCAGAGACCCGATTAGATCATTTTATATTATGGTTATTTTAAGAATTCAGTTTAATTCTATCACATTTGTTCAATTTACGTCGTTCCTATTTCAGATAGCGTCCTGGGCTAAGCGGCATCTAAAAGCGCATGAAATGGCGAGTATAATGCACTATTACACTTCTAGGATAAGGCAAACAGGGTCCCGATTAGATCATTTTATATTACGGTTAATATAAGAATTCAGCGTAATTCTATCACATTTGTTCAATTTACGTCGCTCCTATTTCAGATAGCGTACTGGGCTAGGCGGCATCTCAAAGCGCATGAAATGACGGGTGAAATGCACTATTAAACTTCTAGGGTAGGGCAAACAGAGACCCGATTAGATCATTTTACATTATGGTTAATAAAAGAATTCAGTTTAATTCTATCACATTTGTTCAACTTACGTCGCTCCTATTTCAAATAGCGTACTGGGCTAGGCGGCATCTTAAAGCGCCTGGACTTGCTAGTAAAATGCACTACTAAACTTCTATGATAGGGCAATCAGAGACCCGATGAGATCATTTTATATTTTGTTCAATATAAGATTTCAGGGAAATTCTATCACATTTGTTCAATTTACGTCGCTCCTATTTCAGATAGCGTATTGGGCTACGCGGCATCTCAAAGCGCATGAAATGGCGAATACAATGCACTATTAAACTTCTAGGCTAGGGCGAGCAGAGACCCGATTAGATCATTTTACATTATGGTTAATTTAAGAATTCAGCGAAATTCTATCACATTTGTTCAATTTACGTCGCTCCTATTTCAGATAGCGTATTGGGCTAAGCGGCATCTCAAAGCGCATGAAATGACGAGTGAAATGCACTATTATACTTCTAGGATAAGGCAAACAGAGACCCGATTAGATCATTTTATAGTACGGTTAATATAAGAATTCAGCGTAATTCTATCACATTTGTTCAACTTACGTTGCTCCTATTTCAGATAGCGTACTGGACTAGGCGGCATGTTAAAGCGCGTGGAATGGCGAGTAAAATGCACTACTAAACTTCTATGATAGGGCAATCAGAGAGCCGATTAGATCATTTTATATTTTGGTTAATATAAGAAATCTGCGAAATTCTATCACATTTGTTCAATTTACGTCGCTCCTATTACAAATAGCTTATTGTGCTTAGCGGCATCTCAAAGCGCATGAAGTGACGAGTGAAATGCACTATTAAACTTCTAGGGTAGGGCAAACAGAGACCCGAATAGATCATTTTATATTATGGTTAATTTAAGAACTCAGCGAAATTCGATCACATTTGTTCAAGTTACGTCACTCCTATTTCAGATAGCGTATTGGGCTAAGCGGCATCTGAAGGCGCATGAAACGGCGAGTAAAATGCAATATTAAACTTCTAGGGTAGGGCAAACAGAGACCCGATAAGATCATATTATATTATGATTAATTTAAGAATTCAGCGAAATTCTATCACATTTGTTCAATTTACGTCGCTCCTATTTCAGATAGCGTATTGGGCTAAGCGGCATCTCAAAGCGCATGAAATGACGAGTGAAATGCACTATTATACTTCTATGGTAGGGCGAACAGAGACCCGATTAGATCATTTTACATTAAGGTTAATATAAGAATTCAGGGAAATTCTATCACATTTTTCAATTTACGTCGTTCGTACTTCAGATAGCGTATTGTGCTATGCGGCTTCTCAAAGCGCATGAAATGGCGAGTAAAATGCACTATTAAACTTCGAGGGTAGGACAAACAGAGACCCGATTAGATCATTTTATATTATGGTTAATTTAAGAATTCAGCAAAATTCTATCACATTTGCTCAATTTACGTCGCTCCTATTTCAGATAGCGTACTGGGCTGGGCGGCATCTTAAAGCGCGTGGAATGTCAAGTAAAATGCACTATTAAACTTCTATGATAGGGCAATCAGAGACCCGATTAGATCATTTTATATTTTGGTAAATATAAGAATTCAACGAAATTCTATCACATTTGTTCAATTTACGTCGCTCCTATTAGAGATAGCTGATTGGGCTTAGCGGCATCTCAAAGAGCATGAAATGACGGGTGAAATGCACTATTAAATTTCTAGGGTAGGGCAACCAGAGACCCGATTAGATCATTTTATATTATGGTTATTTTAAGAATTCAGTAAAATTCTATCACATTTGTTCAATTTACGTCGTTCCTATTTCAGATAGCGTCCTGGGCTAAGCGGCATCTAAAAGCGCATGAAATGGCGAGTATAATGCACTATTATACTTCTAGGATAAGGCAAACAGGGTCCCGATTAGATCATTTTATATTACGGTTAATATAAGAATTCAGCGTAATTCTATCACATTTGTTCAACTTACGTCGCTCCTATTTCAGATAGCGTATTGGGCTAAGCGGCATCTGAAAGCGCATGAAATGGCGAGTAAAATGCACTATTAAAGTTCTAGGCTAGGGCGAACAGAGACCCGATTAGATCATTTTACATTATAGTTAATAAAAGAATTCAGCGAAATTCCATGACATTTGTTCAATTTACATCGCTCCTATTTCAGATAGAGTATTGGGCTAAGCGGCTTCTCAAAGCGCATGAAATGCGGAGTAAAATGCACTATTAAACTTCTAGGGTTGGGCAAGCAGAGACCCGATTAGATCGTTTTATATTATGGTTAATTTAAGAATTCAGCAAAATTCTATCACATTTGCTCAATTTACGTCGCTCCTATTTCAGATAGCGTACTGGGCTGGGCGGCATCTTAAAGCGCGTGGAATGTCAAGTAAAATTCACTATTAAACTTCTATGATAGGGCAATCAGAGACCCGATTAGATCATTTTATATTTTGGTAAATATAAGAATTCAACGAAATTCTATCACATTTGTTCAATTTACGTCGCTCCTATTAGAGATAGCTGATTGGGCTTAGCGGCATCTCAAAGAGCATGAAATGACGGGTGAAATGCACTATTAAACTTCTAGGGTAGGGCAACCAGAGACCCGATTAGATCATTTTATATTATGGTTATTTTAAGAATTCAGTAAAATTCTATCACATTTGTTCAATTTACGTCGTTCCTATTTCAGATAGCGTCCTGGGCTAAGCGGCATCTAAAAGCGCATGAAATGGCGAGTATAATGCACTATTATACTTCTAGGATAAGGCAAACAGGGTCCCGATTAGATCATTTTATATTACGGTTAATATAAGAATTCAGCGTAATTCTATCACATTTGTTCAACTTACGTCGCTCCTATTTCAGATAGCGTATTGGGCTAAGCGGCATCGCAAAGCGCATGAAATGGCCAGTATAATGGACTATTAAACTTCTAGGATAAGGAAAACAGTGACCCGATTAGATCATTTTATATTACGGTTAATATAAGAATTCAGCGTAATTCTATCACATTTGTTCAACTTACGTCGCTCCTATTTCAGATAGCGTATTGGGCTAAGCGGCATCTCAAAGCGCATGAAATGGCGAGTAAAGCGCACTATTAAACTTCTAGGGTAGGGCAAACAGAGACCCGATTAGATCATTTTATATTATGGTTAATTTAAGAATTCAGCAAAATTCTATCACATTTGTTCAATTTACGTCGTTCCTATTTCAGATAGCGTACTGGGCTATTCGGCATCTTAAAGCGTGTGGAATGGCGAGTAAAATGCACTATTAAACTTCTAGCGTAGGGCAAACAGAGACCCGATTAGATCATTTTATATTATGGTTAATTTAAGAATTCAGCAAAATTCTATCACATTTGTTCAATTTACGTCGCTCCTATTAGAGATAGCTGATTGGGCTTAGCGGCATCTCAAAGAGCATGAAATGACGGGTGAAATGCACTATTAAACTTCTAGGGTAGGGCAACCAGAGACCCGATTAGATCATTTTATATTATGGTTATTTTAAGAATTCAGTAAAATTCTATCACATTTGTTCAATTTACGCCGTTCCTATTTCAGATAGCGTCCTGGGCTAAGCGGCATCTAAAAGCGCATGAAATGGCGAGTATAATGCACTATTATACTTCTAGGATAAGGCAAACAGGGTCCCGATTAGATCATTTTATATTTTGGTAAATATAAGAATTCAACGAAATTCTATCACATTTGTTCAATTTACGTCGCTCCTATTAGAGATAGCTGATTGGGCTTAGCGGCATCTCAAAGAGCATGAAATGACGGGTGAAATGCACTATTAAACTTCTAGGGTAGGGCAACCAGAGACCCGATTAGATCATTTTATATTATGGTTATTTTAAGAATTCAGTTTAATTCTATCACATTTGTTCAATTTACGTCGTTCCTATTTCAGATAGCGTCCTGGGCTAAGCGGCATCTAAAAGCGCATGAAATGGCGAGTAAAATGCACTATTACACTTCTAGGATAAGGCAAACAGGGTCCCGATTAGATCATTTTATATTACGGTTAATATAAGAATTCAGCGTAATTCTATCACATTTGTTCAATTTACGTCGCTCCTATTTCAGATAGCGTACTGGGCTAGGCGGCATCTCAAAGCGCATGAAATGACGGGTGAAATGCACTATTAAACTTCTAGGATAAGGCAAACAGAGACCCGATTAGATCATATTACATTATGGTTAATAAAAGAATTCAGCGTAATTCTATCACATTTGTTCAACTTACGTCGCTCCTATTTCAAATAGCGTCCTGGGCTAGGCGGCATCTTAAAGCGCCTGGACTTGCTAGTAAAATGCACTACTAAACTTCTATGATAGGGCAATCAGAGACCCGATGAGATCATTTTATATTTTGTTCAATATAAGATTTCAGGGAAATTCTATCACATTTGTTCAATTTACGTCGCTCCTATTTCAGATAGCGTATTGGGCTACGCGGCATCTCAAAGCGCATGAAATGGCGAATGCAATGCACTATTAAACTTCTAGGCTAGGGCGAGCAGAGACCCGATTAGATCATTTTACATTATGGTTAATTTAAGAATTCAGCGAAATTCTATCACATTTGTTCAATTTACGTCGCTCCTATTTCAGATAGCGTATTGGGCTAAGCGGCATCTCAAAGCGCATGAAATGACGAGTGAAATGCACTATTATACTTCTAGGATAAGGCAAACAGAGACCCGATTAGATCATTTTATAGTACGGTTAATATAAGAATTCAGCGTAATTCTATCACATTTGTTCAACTTACGTTGCTCCTATTTCAGATAGCGTACTGGACTAGGCGGCATGTTAAAGCGCGTGGAATGGCGAGTAAAATGCACTACTAAACTTCTATGATAGGGCAATCAGAGAGCCGATTAGATCATTTTATATTTTGGTTAATATAAGAAATCTGCGAAATTCTATCACATTTGTTCAATTTACGTCGCTCCTATTACAAATAGCTTATTGTGCTTAGCGGCATCTCAAAGCGCATGAAGTGACGAGTGAAATGCACTATTAAACTTCTAGGGTAGGGCAAACAGAGACCCGATTAGATCATTTTATATTATGGTTAATTTAAGAATTCAGCGAAATTCGATCACATTTGTTCAAGTTACGTCACTCCTATTTCAGATAGCGTATTGGGCTAAGCGGCATCTGAAGGCGCATGAAACGGCGAGTAAAATGCAATATTAAACTTCTAGGGTAGGGCAAACAGAGACCCGATAAGATCATATTATATTATGATTAATTTAAGAATTCAGCGAAATTCTATCACATTTGTTCAATTTACGTCGCTCCTATTTCAGATAGCGTATTGGGCTAAGCGGCATCTCAAAGCGCATGAAATGACGAGTGAAATGCACTATTATACTTCTATGGTAGGGCGAACAGAGACCCGATTAGATCATTTTACATTAAGGTTAATATAAGAATTCAGGGAAATTCTATCACATTTTTCAATTTACGTCGTTCGTACTTCAGATAGCGTATTGTGCTATGCGGCTTCTCAAAGCGCATGAAATGGCGAGTAAAATGCACTATTAAACTTCGAGGGTAGGGCAAACAGAGACCCGATTAGATCATTTTATATTATGGTTAATTTAAGAATTCAGCAAAATTCTATCACATTTGCTCAATTTACGTCGCTCCTATTTCAGATAGCGTACTGGGCTGGGCGGCATCTTAAAGCGCGTGGAATGTCAAGTAAAATGCACTATTAAACTTCTATGATAGGGCAATCAGAGACCCGATTAGATCATTTTATATTTTGGTAAATATAAGAATTCAACGAAATTCTATCACATTTGTTCAATTTACGTCGCTCCTATTAGAGATAGCTGATTGGGCTTAGCGGCATCTCAAAGAGCATGAAATGACGGGTGAAATGCACTATTAAACTTCTAGGGTAGGGCAACCAGAGACCCGATTAGATCATTTTATATTATAGTTAATTTAAGAATTCAGCAAAATTCTATCACAATTGTTCAATTTACGTCGCTCCTATTTCAGATAGCGTATTAGGCGAAGCGGCATCTCAAAGCGCATGAAATGGCGAATAAAATGCACTATTAAACTTTTAGGCTAGGGCGAACGGAGACCCGATTAGATCTTTTTACATTATGGTTAATAAAAGAATTCAACGGAATTCTATCACATTTGTTCAATTTACATCGCCCCTATTTCAGCCAGCGTATTGGGCTAATCGGCATCTCAAAGCATATGACATGACGAGTAAAATGCACTATTAAACTTCTAGGGTAGGGCAAACAGAGACCCGATTAAATCATTTTATATTATAGTTAATTTAAGAGTTCAGCGAAATTCTCTCACATTTGTTCAATTTACGTCGTTCCTAGTTCAGATAGCGTATTGGGATAAACGGCATCTCAAAGCGCATGAGATGGCGAATAAAATGCACCATTAAACTTATAGGCTAGGGCGAACAGAGACCCGATTAGATCATTTTACATTACGGTTAATAAAAGAATTCAGCGAAATGCTATCACATTTGTTCAATTTACGTCTCTCCTATTTCAGATAGCGTAGTGGGCTAAGCGGCATCTCAAAGCGCATGAAATGACGAGTGAAATGCACTGTTAAACTTCTAGGGTAGGGCGACCAGAGACCCGATTAGATCATTTTACATTAAGGTTAATATAAGAATTCAGCGAAATTCTATCACATTTGTTCAATTTACATCGCTCATATTTCAGATAGCGTATTGGGCTAAGCGGCATCTCAAAGCGCATAAAATGGCGAGTAAAATGCACTATTATACTTCCAGGGTAGGGCAAACAGAGACCCGATTAGATCATTTTGTATTATGGTTAATTTAAGAATTCAGCAAAATTCTATCACATTTGTTCAATTTACGTCGCTCCTATTTAAGATAGCGTACTGCGCTAGGCGGCACCTTAAAGCGCCGGGAATGGCGAGTGAAATGCACTTTTAAACTTCGATGATAGGGCAATCCGAGACCCGATTAGATCATTTTATATTTTGGTTAATATAAGAATTCAACGTAATTCTATCACATTTGTTCAATTTACGTCGCTCCTATTACAGATAGCTTATTGGGCTTAGCGGCATCTTAAAGCGCATGAAATGACGAGTGACATGCACTATTAAACTTCTAGGGTAGGGCAAACAGAGACCCGATTCGATCGTTTTATATTATGGTTAATTTAACAATTCAGCAAAATTCTGTCACATTTGTTCAATTTACGTCGTTCGTATTTCAGATAGCGTACTGGGCTAGGCGGCATCTTACAGCGCGTGGAATGGCGAGTAAAATGCACTATTAAACTTCTATGATAGGCCAATCAGAGACCCGATTAGATCATTTTATATTACGGTTAATAAAAGAATTCAGCGTGATTCTATCACATTTGTTCAATTTACGTCGCTCCTATTTCAGATAGCGTATTGGGCTAAGCAGCATCTCAAAGCGCATGAAATGTCGAGTAAAATGCACTATTAAACTTCTAGGGTAGGTCAAACAGAGACCCGATTAGATCATTTTATATTATGGTTAATTTTAGAATTCGGCGAAATTCTATCACATTTGTTCAATTTACGTCGCTCCTATTTCAGATAGCGTATTGGGCTAAGCGGCATCTCAAAGCGCATGAAATGTCGAATAAAATGCACTATTAAACTTCTAGGCTAGGGCAAACAGAGACGCGATTAGATCATTTTACATTAAGGTTAATATAAGAATTCAGGGAAATTCTATCACATTTGTTCAATTTACGTCGCTCCTATTACAGATAGCGTATTGGGCTAAGCGGCATCTCAAAGCGCATGAAATGGCGAGTAAAATGCCCTATTAAACTTCAAGGGTAGGGCAAACAGAGACGCGATTAGATCATTTTATAGTATGGTTAATTTAAGAATTCAGCAAAATTCTATCACATTTCTTCAATTTACGTCGCTCCTATTTCAGATAGCGTGCTGGACTAAGCGGCATCTTAAAGCGCGTGGAATGGCGAGTAAAATGCACTATTAAACTCCTATGGTAGGGCAATCAGAGACCCGATCAGATCATTTTATATTTTGGTTAATATAAGAATTCAAGGAAATTCTATCACATTTGTTCAATTTACGTCGCTCCGATATCAGATAGCCTATTGCGCTAAGCGGCATCTCGAAGCGCATGAAATGACGAGTGAAATGCACTATTAAACTTCTAGGGTAGGGCGAACAGAGACCCGATTAGATCATTTTACATTAAGGTTAATATAAGAATTCAGCGTAATTCTATCACATTTGTTCAATTTACGTCACTCCTATTTCAGATAGCCTACTGGGCTAGCCGGCATCATAAAGCGCGTGGAATAGCGAGTAAAATGCACTATTAGCCTTCTATGATAGGGCAATCAGAGACCCGATTACATCATTTTATATTTTGGTTAATATAAGAATTCGGCGAAATCCTATCACATCTGTTCAATTTACGTCGCTCCTATTTCAGATAGCGTGCTGGACTAAGCGGCATCTTAAAGCGCGTGGAATGGCGAGTGAAATGCACTACTAAACTTCTATGATAGGGCAATCAGGGACCCGATTAGATCATTTTATATTTTGGTTAATATAAGAATTCAGCGTAATAGTATCATATTTGTTCAATTTACGTCGCTCCTATTTCAGACAGCGTATTGGGCTAAGCGGCATCTCAAAGCGCATGAAATGGCGAGTAAAGCGCACTATTAAACTTCTAGGGTAGGGCAAACAGAGACCCGATTAGATCATTTTATATTATGGTTAATTTAAGAATTCAGCAAAATTCTATCACATTTGTTCAATTTACGTCGTTCCTATTTCAGATAGCGTACTGGGCTATTCGGCATCTTAAAGCGTGTGGAATGGCGAGTAAAATGCACTATTAAACTTCTAGCGTAGGGCAAACAGAGACCCGATTAGATCATTTTATATTATGGTTAATTTAAGAATTCAGCAAAATTCTATCACATTTGTTCAATTTACGTCGCTCCTATTAGAGATAGCTGATTGGGCTTAGCGGCATCTCAAAGAGCATGAAATGACGGGTGAAATGCACTATTAAACTTCTAGGGTAGGGCAACCAGAGACCCGATTAGATCATTTTATATTATGGTTATTTTAAGAATTCAGTTTAATTCTATCACATTTGTTCAATTTACGTCGTTCCTATTTCAGATAGCGTCCTGGGCTAAGCGGCATCTAAAAGCGCATGAAATGGCGAGTATAATGCACTATTAAACTTCTAGGATAAGGCAAACAGGGTCCCGATTAGATCATTTTATATTACGGTTAATATAAGAATTCAGCGTAATTCTATCACATTTGTTCAATTTACGTCGCTCCTATTTCAGATAGCGTACTGGGCTAGGCGGCATCTCAAAGCGCATGAAATGACGGGTGAAATGCACTATTAAACTTCTAGGGTAGGGCAAACAGAGACCCGATTAGATCATTTTACATTATGGTTAATAAAAGAATTCAGTTTAATTCTATCACATTTGTTCAACTTACGTCGCTCCTATTTCAAATAGCGTACTGGGCTAGGCGGCATCTTAAAGCGCCTGGACTTGCTAGTAAAATGCACTACTAAACTTCTATGATAGGGCAATCAGAGACCCGATGAGATCATTTTATATTTTGTTCAATATAAGATTTCAGGGAAATTCTATCACATTTGTTCAATTTACGTCGCTCCTATTTCAGATAGCGTATTGGGCTACGCGGCATCTCAAAGCGCATGAAATGGCGAATACAATGCACTATTAAACTTCTAGGCTAGGGCGAGCAGAGACCCGATTAGATCATTTTACATTATGGTTAATTTAAGAATTCAGCGAAATTCTATCACATTTGTTCAATTTACGTCGCTCCTATTTCAGATAGCGTATTGGGCTAAGCGGCATCTCAAAGCGCATGAAATGACGAGTGAAATGCACTATTATACTTCTAGGATAAGGCAAACAGAGACCCGATTAGATCATTTTATAGTACGGTTAATATAAGAATTCAGCGTAATTCTATCACATTTGTTCAACTTACGTTGCTCCTATTTCAGATAGCGTACTGGACTAGGCGGCATGTTAAAGCGCGTGGAATGGCGAGTAAAATGCACTACTAAACTTCTATGATAGGGCAATCAGAGAGCCGATTAGATCATTTTATATTTTGGTTAATATAAGAAATCTGCGAAATTCTATCACATTTGTTCAATTTACGTCGCTCCTATTACAAATAGCTTATTGTGCTTAGCGGCATCTCAAAGCGCATGAAGTGACGAGTGAAATGCACTATTAAACTTCTAGGGTAGGGCAAACAGAGACCCGAATAGATCATTTTATATTATGGTTAATTTAAGAACTCAGCGAAATTCGATCACATTTGTTCAAGTTACGTCACTCCTATTTCAGATAGCGTATTGGGCTAAGCGGCATCTGAAGGCGCATGAAACGGCGAGTAAAATGCAATATTAAACTTCTAGGGTAGGGCAAACAGAGACCCGATAAGATCATATTATATTATGATTAATTTTAGAATTCAGCGAAATTCTATCACATTTGTTCAATTTACGTCGCTCCTATTTCAGATAGCGTATTGGGCTAAGCGGCATCTCAAAGCGCATGAAATGACGAGTGAAATGCACTATTATACTTCTATGGTAGGGCGAACAGAGACCCGATTAGATCATTTTACATTAAGGTTAATATAAGAATTCAGGGAAATTCTATCACATTTTTCAATTTACGTCGTTCGTACTTCAGATAGCGTATTGTGCTATGCGGCTTCTCAAAGCGCATGAAATGGCGAGTAAAATGCACTATTAAACTTCGAGGGTAGGACAAACAGAGACCCGATTAGATCATTTTATATTATGGTTAATTTAAGAATTCAGCAAAATTCTATCACATTTGCTCAATTTACGTCGCTCCTATTTCAGATAGCGTACTGGGCTGGGCGGCATCTTAAAGCGCGTGGAATGTCAAGTAAAATGCACTATTAAACTTCTATGATAGGGCAATCAGAGACCCGATTAGATCATTTTATATTTTGGTAAATATAAGAATTCAACGAAATTCTATCACATTTGTTCAATTTACGTCGCTCCTATTAGAGATAGCTGATTGGGCTTAGCGGCATCTCAAAGAGCATGAAATGACGGGTGAAATGCACTATTAAATTTCTAGGGTAGGGCAACCAGAGACCCGATTAGATCATTTTATATTATGGTTATTTTAAGAATTCAGTAAAATTCTATCACATTTGTTCAATTTACGTCGTTCCTATTTCAGATAGCGTCCTGGGCTAAGCGGCATCTAAAAGCGCATGAAATGGCGAGTATAATGCACTATTATACTTCTAGGATAAGGCAAACAGGGTCCCGATTAGATCATTTTATATTACGGTTAATATAAGAATTCAGCGTAATTCTATCACATTTGTTCAACTTACGTCGCTCCTATTTCAGATAGCGTATTGGGCTAAGCGGCATCTGAAAGCGCATGAAATGGCGAGTAAAATGCACTATTAAAGTTCTAGGCTAGGGCGAACAGAGACCCGATTAGATCATTTTACATTATAGTTAATAAAAGAATTCAGCGAAATTCCATGACATTTGTTCAATTTACATCGCTCCTATTTCAGATAGAGTATTGGGCTAAGCGGCTTCTCAAAGCGCATGAAATGCGGAGTAAAATGCACTATTAAACTTCTAGGGTTGGGCAAGCAGAGACCCGATTAGATCGTTTTATATTATGGTTAATTTAAGAATTCAGCAAAATTCTATCACATTTGCTCAATTTACGTCGCTCCTATTTCAGATAGCGTACTGGGCTGGGCGGCATCTTAAAGCGCGTGGAATGTCAAGTAAAATTCACTATTAAACTTCTATGATAGGGCAATCAGAGACCCGATTAGATCATTTTATATTTTGGTAAATATAAGAATTCAACGAAATTCTATCACATTTGTTCAATTTACGTCGCTCCTATTAGAGATAGCTGATTGGGCTTAGCGGCATCTCAAAGAGCATGAAATGACGGGTGAAATGCACTATTAAACTTCTAGGGTAGGGCAACCAGAGACCCGATTAGATCATTTTATATTATGGTTATTTTAAGAATTCAGTAAAATTCTATCACATTTGTTCAATTTACGTCGTTCCTATTTCAGATAGCGTCCTGGGCTAAGCGGCATCTAAAAGCGCATGAAATGGCGAGTATAATGCACTATTATACTTCTAGGATAAGGCAAACAGGGTCCCGATTAGATCATTTTATATTACGGTTAATATAAGAATTCAGCGTAATTCTATCACATTTGTTCAACTTACGTCGCTCCTATTTCAGATAGCGTATTGGGCTAAGCGGCATCGCAAAGCGCATGAAATGGCCAGTATAATGGACTATTAAACTTCTAGGATAAGGAAAACAGTGACCCGATTAGATCATTTTATATTACGGTTAATATAAGAATTCAGCGTAATTCTATCACATTTGTTCAACTTACGTCGCTCCTATTTCAGATAGCGTATTGGGCTAAGCGGCATCTCAAAGCGCATGAAATGGCGAGTAAAGCGCACTATTAAACTTCTAGGGTAGGGCAAACAGAGACCCGATTAGATCATTTTATATTATGGTTAATTTAAGAATTCAGCAAAATTCTATCACATTTGTTCAATTTACGTCGTTCCTATTTCAGATAGCGTACTGGGCTATTCGGCATCTTAAAGCGTGTGGAATGGCGAGTAAAATGCACTATTAAACTTCTAGCGTAGGGCAAACAGAGACCCGATTAGATCATTTTATATTATGGTTAATTTAAGAATTCAGCAAAATTCTATCACATTTGTTCAATTTACGTCGCTCCTATTAGAGATAGCTGATTGGGCTTAGCGGCATCTCAAAGAGCATGAAATGACGGGTGAAATGCACTATTAAACTTCTAGGGTAGGGCAACCAGAGACCCGATTAGATCATTTTATATTATGGTTATTTTAAGAATTCAGTAAAATTCTATCACATTTGTTCAATTTACGCCGTTCCTATTTCAGATAGCGTCCTGGGCTAAGCGGCATCTAAAAGCGCATGAAATGGCGAGTATAATGCACTATTATACTTCTAGGATAAGGCAAACAGGGTCCCGATTAGATCATTTTATATTTTGGTAAATATAAGAATTCAACGAAATTCTATCACATTTGTTCAATTTACGTCGCTCCTATTAGAGATAGCTGATTGGGCTTAGCGGCATCTCAAAGAGCATGAAATGACGGGTGAAATGCACTATTAAACTTCTAGGGTAGGGCAACCAGAGACCCGATTAGATCATTTTATATTATGGTTATTTTAAGAATTCAGTTTAATTCTATCACATTTGTTCAATTTACGTCGTTCCTATTTCAGATAGCGTACTGGGCTAAGCGGCATCTAAAAGCGCATGAAATGGCGAGTATAATGCACTATTACACTTCTAGGATAAGGCAAACAGGGTCCCGATTAGATCATTTTATATTACGGTTAATATAAGAATTCAGCGTAATTCTATCACATTTGTTCAATTTACGTCGCTCCTATTTCAGATAGCGTACTGGGCTAGGCGGCATCTCAAAGCGCATGAAATGACGGGTGAAATGCACTATTAAACTTCTAGGGTAAGGCAAACAGAGACCCGATTAGATCATTTTATATTATGGTTAATAAAAGAATTCAGCGTAATTCTATCACATTTGTTCAACTTACGTCGCTCCTATTTCAAATAGCGTACTGGGCTAGGCGGCATCTTAAAGCGCCTGGACTTGCTAGTAAAATGCACTACTAAACTTCTATGATAGGGCAATCAGAGACCCGATGAGATCATTTTATATTTTGTTCAATATAAGATTTCAGGGAAATTCTATCACATTTGTTCAATTTACGTCGCTCCTATTTCAGATAGCGTATTGGGCTACGCGGCATCTCAAAGCGCATGAAATGGCGAATGCAATGCACTATTAAACTTCTAGGCTAGGGCGAGCAGAGACCCGATTAGATCATTTTACATTATGGTTAATTTAAGAATTCAGCGAAATTCTATCACATTTGTTCAATTTACGTCGCTCCTATTTCAGATAGCGTATTGGGCTAAGCGGCATCTCAAAGCGCATGAAATGACGAGTGAAATGCACTATTATACTTCTAGGATAAGGCAAACAGAGACCCGATTAGATCATTTTATATTACGGTTAATATAAGAATTCAGCGTAATTCTATCACATTTGTTCAACTTACGTTGCTCCTATTTCAGATAGCGTACTGGACTAGGCGGCATGTTAAAGCGCGTGGAATGGCGAGTAAAATGCACTACTAAACTTCTATGATAGGGCAATCAGAGAGCCGATTAGATCATTTTATATTTTGGTTAATATAAGAAATCTGCGAAATTCTATCACATTTGTTCAATTTACGTCGCTCCTATTACAAATAGCTTATTGTGCTTAGCGGCATCTCAAAGCGCATGAAGTGACGAGTGAAATGCACTATTAAACTTCTAGGGTAGGGCAAACAGAGACCCGAATAGATCATTTTATATTATGGTTAATTTAAGAACTCAGCGAAATTCGATCACATTTGTTCAAGTTACGTCACTCCTATTTCAGATAGCGTATTGGGCTAAGCGGCATCTGAAGGCGCATGAAACGGCGAGTAAAATGCAATATTAAACTTCTAGGGTAGGGCAAACAGAGACCCGATAAGATCATATTATATTATGATTAATTTAAGAATTCAGCGAAATTCTATCACATTTGTTCAATTTACGTCGCTCCTATTTCAGATAGCGTATTGGGCTAAGCGGCATCTCAAAGCGCATGAAATGACGAGTGAAATGCACTATTATACTTCTATGGTAGGGCGAACAGAGACCCGATTAGATCATTTTACATTAAGGTTAATATAAGAATTCAGGGAAATTCTATCACATTTTTCAATTTACGTCGTTCGTACTTCAGATAGCGTATTGTGCTATGCGGCTTCTCAAAGCGCATGAAATGGCGAGTAAAATGCACTATTAAACTTCGAGGGTAGGGCAAGCAGAGACCCGATTAGATCATTTTATATTATGGTTAATTTAAGAATTCAGCAAAATTCTATCACATTTGCTCAATTTACGTCGCTCCTATTTCAGATAGCGTACTGGGCTGGGCGGCATCTTAAAGCGCGTGGAATGTCAAGTAAAATGCACTATTAAACTTCTATGATAGGGCAATCAGAGACCCGATTAGATCATTTTATATTTTGGTAAATATAAGAATTCAACGAAATTCTATCACATTTGTTCAATTTACGTCGCTCCTATTAGAGATAGCTGATTGGGCTTAGCGGCATCTCAAAGAGCATGAAATGACGGGTGAAATGCACTATTAAACTTCTAGGGTAGGGCAACCAGAGACCCGATTAGATCATTTTATATTATGGTTATTTTAAGAATTCAGTAAAATTCTATCACATTTGTTCAATTTACGTCGTTCCTATTTCAGATAGCGTCCTGGGCTAAGCGGCATCTAAAAGCGCATGAAATGGCGAGTATAATGCACTATTATACTTCTAGGATAAGGCAAACAGGGTCCCGATTAGATCATTTTATATTACGGTTAATATAAGAATTCAGCGTAATTCTATCACATTTGTTCAACTTACGTCGCTCCTATTTCAGATAGCGTATTGGGCTAAGCGGCATCTGAAAGCGCATGAAATGGCGAGTAAAATGCACTATTAAAGTTCTAGGCTAGGGCGAACAGAGACCCGATTAGATCATTTTACATTATAGTTAATAAAAGAATTCAGCGAAATTCCATGACATTTGTTCAATTTACATCGCTCCTATTTCAGATAGAGTATTGGGCTAAGCGGCTTCTCAAAGCGCATGAAATGAGGAGTAAAATGCACTATTAAACTTCTAGGGTTGGGCAAGCAGAGACCCGATTAGATCGTTTTATATTATGGTTAATTTAAGAATTCAGCAAAATTCTATCACATTTGTTCAATTTACGTCGCTCACATTTCAGATAGCGTATTGGGCTAAGCGGCTTCTCAAAGCGCATGAAATGAGGAGTAAAATGCACTATTAAACTTCTAGGGTAGGGCAAGCAGAGACCCGATTAGATCATTTTATGTTATGGTTAATTTAAGAATTCAGCGAAATTCTATCTCATTTGTTCAATTTACGCCGCTCCTATTTCAGATAGCACACTGCGCTAGGCGGCATCTTAAAGCGAGTGGAATGGCGAGTAAAATGCACTACTAAACATCTATGATAGGGCAATCAGAGACCCGATCAGATCATTTTATATGTTGGTTAATATAAGAATTCAACGAAATTCTATCACATTTGTTCAATTTACGTCGCTCCTATTTCAGATAGCTTATTGGGCTTAGCGGCATCTCGAAGCGCATGAAATGGCGAGTAAAATGCACTATTAAACTTCTAGGGTAAGGCAAACAGAGACCCGATTAGATCATTTTATATTACGGTTAATATAAGAATTCAGCGTAATTCTATCACATTTGTTCAACTTACGTCGCTCCTATTTCAGATAGGGTATTGGGCTAAGCGGCATCTCAAAGCGCATGAAATCGCGAGTAAAATGCGCTATTAAACTTCTAGGGTAGGACAAACGGAGACCCGATTAGATCATTTTGTATTATGGTTAATTTAAGAATTCAGCGAAATTCTATCACATTTGTTCAATTTACGTCGTTCCTATTTCAGATAGCGTATTGGGCTAAGCGGCATCTCAAAGCGCATGAGATGGCGAATAAAATGCACTATTAAACTTCTATGATAGGGCAATCAGAGGCCCGATTAGATCATTTTATATTACGGTTAATATAAGATTTCAGCGTAATTCTATCACATTTGTTCGATTTACGTCGCTCCTATTTCAGATAGCGTATTGGGCTAAGCGGCATCTCAAAGCGCATGAAATCGCGAGTGCAATGCAATATTAAACTTCTAGGGTAGGGCAAACAGAGACCCGATTAGATCATTTTACATTAATGTTAATTTAAGAATTCAGGGAAATTCTATCACATTTGTTCAATTTACGTCGCTCCTATTTCAGATAGCGTATTGGGCTAAGCGGCATCTTAAAGCGCCTCGAATGGCGAGTAAAATGCACTATTAAACTTCCATGATAGGACAATCCGAGACCCGATTAGATCATTTTATATTATGGTTAATTTAAGAATTCAGTAAAATTCTATCACATTTGTTCAATTTACGTCGCTCATATTTCAGATAGCGTATTGGGCTAAGCGGCATCTCAAAGCGCATGAAATGGCGAGTAAAATGCGCTACTAACCTTCAATGATAGGGCAAGCAGAGACCCGATTAGATCATTTTATATTATGTTTAATATAAGATTTCAGGGAAATTCTAACACATTTGCTCAATTTACGTCGCTCATATTTCAGATAGCGTATTGGGCCAAGCGGCATCTCAAAGCGCATGAGATGGCGAATAAAATGCACTATTAAACTTATAGGCTAGGGCGAACAGAGACCCCATTAGATCATTTTACATTACGGTTAACAAAAGAATTCAGCGAAATTCTATCACATTTGTTCAATTTACGTCTCTCCTATTTCAGATAGCGTAGTGGGCTAAGCGGAATCTCAAAGCGCATGAAATGACGAGTGAAATGCACTATTAAACTTCTAGGGTAAGGCAAAGAGAGACCCGATTAGATCATTTTATATTACGGTTAATATAAGATTTCAGCGTAATTCTATCACATATGCTCAATTTACGTCGCTCCTATTTCAGATAGCGTATTGGGCTAAGCGGCATCTCAAAGCGCATGAAATGGCGAGTGCAATGCAATATTAAACTTCTAGGGTAGGGCAAACAGAGACCCGATTAGATCATTTTACATTAATGTTAATTTAAGAATTCAGGGAAATTCTATCACATTTGTTCAATTTACGTCGCTCCTATTTCAGATAGCGTATTTGGCTAAGCGGCATCTCAAAGCGCATGAAATGGCGAGTAAAGAGCACTATTAAACTTCCATGATAGGACAATCCGAGACCCGATTAGATCATTTTATATTTTGGTTAATATAAGAATTCAGCGAAATTCTATCACATCTGTTCAATTTACGTCACTCCTATTTCAGATAGCCTACTGGGCTAGCCGGCATCATAAAGCGCGTGGAATAGCGAGTAAAATGCACTATTAGCCTTCTATGATAGGGCAATCAGAGACCCGATTACATCATTTTATATTTTGGTTAATATAAGAATTCGGCGAAATCCTATCACATCTGTTCAATTTACGTCGCTCCTATTTCAGATAGCGTACTGGGCTAGGCGGCATCTTAAAGCGCCTGGAATGGCGAGTAAAATGCACTATTAAACTTCCATGATAGGACAATCCGAGACCCGATTAGATCATTTTATATTTTGGTTAATATAAGAATTCAGCGAAATTCTATCACATTTGTTCAATTTACGTCGCTCCTATTTCAGATAGCGTATTGGGCTAAGCTGCATCTCAAAGCGCTTGAAATGGCGAATAAAATGCACTATTAAACTTCTCGGCTAGGGCGAAGAGAGACCCGATTAGATCATTTTATATTTGGGTTAATATAAGAATTCAGGGAAATTCTATCACATTTGTTCAATTTACGTCGCTCCTATTTCAGATAGCGTATTAGGCTAAGCGGCATCTCAATGCGCATGAAATGGCGAGTAAAATGCACTATTAAACTTCTAGGGTAATGCAAAGTAAGACCCGATTAGATCGTTTTATATTACGGATAATATAAGAATTCAGCGTAATTCTACCACATTTGTTAAACTTACGTCGCTCCTATTTCAGATAGCGTACTGGGCTAAGCGGCATCTTAAAGCGCATGAAATGATGAGTGAAATACACTATTAAACTTCTATGATAGGGCAACCAGAGACCCGATTAGATCATATTATATTTTCGTTAATTTAAGAATTCAACGAAATTATATCACATTTGTTCAATTTACGTCGCTCCTATTACAGATAGCGTACTGGGCCAAGCGGCATCTGAAAGCGCATGAAATGCCGAGTAAAACGCACTATTAAACTTCTAGGGTAGGGCGAACATATACCCGATTAGATCATTTTATATTTTGTTTAATATAAGATTTCAGGGAAATTCTATCACATTTGTTCAATTTACGTCGCTCATATTTCAGATAGCGTATTGGGCTAAGCGGCATCTCAAAGCGCATGAAATGGCGAGTAAAATGCATTATTATACTGCTAGGGTAGGGCAAACAGAGACCCGATTAGATCATTTTATATTATGGTTAATTTAAGAATTCAACGAAATTCTATCACACTTGTTCAATTTACGTCGCTCCTATTTCAGATAGCGTATTGGGCTAAGCGGCATCTTAAAGCGCGTGGAATGGCGAGTAAAATGCACTATTAAACTCCTATGGTAGGGCAATCAGAGATCCGATCAGATCATTTTATATTTTGGTTAATATAATAATTCAAGGAAATTCTATCACATTTGTCAATTTACGTCGCTCCGATATCAGATAGCGTATTGCCCTAAGCGGCATCTCGAAGCGCATGAAATGACGAGTGAAATGCACTATTAAACTTCTAGGGTAGGGCGAACAGAGACCCGATTAGATCATTTTATATTATGGTTAATTTAAGAATTCAACGAAATTCTATCACACTTGTTCAATTTACGTCGCTCCTATTTCAGATAGCGTATTGGGCTAAGCGGCATATTAAAGCGCGTGGAATGGCGAGAAAATGCACTATTAAACTCCTATGGTAGGGCAATCAGAGATCCGATCAGATCATTTTATATTTTGGTTAATATAATAATTCAAGGAAATTCTATCACATTTGTTCAATTTACGTCGCTCCTATTTCAGATAGCGTATTGGGCTATTCGGCATCTTAAAGCGTGTGGAATGGCGAGTAAAATGCACTATTAAATTTCTAGGGTAGGGCAAACAGAGACCCGATTAGATCATTTTATATTATGGTTAATTTAAGAATTCAGCAAAATTCTATCACATTTGTTCAATTTACGTCGCTCCTATTTCAGATAGCGTATTGGGCTAAGCAGCATCTGAAAGCGCATGAAATGGCGAGTGAAATGCACTATTAGACTTCTAGGCTAGGGCGAACAGAGACCCGATTAGATCATTTTACATTATGGTTCATTTAAGAATTCAGCGAAATTCTATCACATTTGTTCAATTTACGTCGCTCCTATTTCAGATAGCGTATTGGGCCAAGCGGCATCTGAAAGCGCATGAAATGGCGAGTAGAATGCACTATTAAACTTGTAGGGTAGGGCAAACAAAGACCCGATTAATTCATTTTATATTATGGTTAATTTAAGAATTTAGCGAAATTCTATCACATTTGTTCAATTTACGTCGCAACTATTTCAGACAGCGTATTAGGCTAAGAGGCGTCTCAAAGCGCATGAAATGGCGAGTATAATGCACTATTTAACTTCGAGGATATGGCAAACAGTGACCCGATGAGATCATTTTATATAAGGGTTAATATAAGAATTCAGCGTAATTCTATCACATTTGTTCAACTTACGTCGCTCCTATTTCAGATAGCGTACTGGGCTAGGCGGCATCTTAAAGCGCGTGGAATGGCGAGTGAAATGCACTACTAAACTTCTATGATAGGGCAATCAGGGACCCGATTAGATCATTTTATATTTTGGTTAATATAAGAATTCAGCGTAATAGTATCATATTTGTTCAATTTACGTCGCTCCTATTTCAGACAGCGTATTGGGCTAAGCGGCATCTCAAAGCGCATGAAATGGCGAGTAAAATGCACTATTAAACTTCTAGGGTAGGGCAAACAGAGACCTGATTAGATCATTTTATATTATGGTTAATTTAAGAATTCAGCGAAATTCTATCGCATTTGTTCAATTTACGTCGCTCCTATTAAAGATAGCGTATTGGGCTAAGCGGCATCGCAAAGCGCATGAAATGGCCAGTATAATGGACTATTAAACTTCTAGGATAAGGAAAACAGTGACCCGATTAGATCATTTTATATTACGGTTAATATAAGAATTCAGCGTAATTCTATCACATTTGTTCAACTTACGTCGCTCCTATTTCAGATAGCGTATTGGGCTAAGCGGCATCTCAAAGCGCATGAAATGGCGAGTAAAACGCACTATTAAACTTCTAGGGTAGGGCAAACAGAGACCCGATTAGATCATTTTATATTATGGTTAATTTAAGAATTCAGCAAAATTCTATCACATTTGTTCAATTTACGTCGCTCCTATTTCAGATAGCGTATTGGGCTAAGCAGCATCTGAAAGCGCATGAAATGGCGAGTGAAATGCACTATTAGACTTCTAGGCTAGGGCGAACAGAGACCCGATTAGATCATTTTACATTATGGTTCATTTAAGAATTCAGCGAAATTCTATCACATTTGTTCAATTTACGTCGCTCCTATTTCAGATAGCGTATTGGGCCAAGCGGCATCTGAAAGCGCATGAAATGGCGAGTAGAATGCACTATTAAACTTGTAGGGTAGGGCAAACAAAGACCCGATTAATTCATTTTATATTATGGTTAATTTAAGAATTTAGCGAAATTCTATCACATTTGTTCAATTTACGTCGCAACTATTTCAGACAGCGTATTGGGCTAAGAGGCGTCTCAAAGCGCATGAAATGGCGAGTATAATGCACTATTTAACTTCGAGGATATGGCAAACAGTGACCCGATGAGATCATTTTATATAAGGGTTAATATAAGAATTCAGCGTAATTCTATCACATTTGTTCAACTTACGTCGCTCCTATTTCAGATAGCGTACTGGGCTAGGCGGCATCTTAAAGCGCGTGGAATGGCGAGTGAAATGCACTACTAAACTTCTATGATAGGGCAATCAGGGACCCGATTAGATCATTTTATATTTTGGTTAATATAAGAATTCAGCGTAATAGTATCATATTTGTTCAATTTACGTCGCTCCTATTTCAGACAGCGTATTGGGCTAAGCGGCATCTCAAAGCGCATGAAATGGCGAGTAAAATGCACTATTAAACTTCTAGGGTAGGGCAAACAGAGACCCGATTAGATCATTTTATATTATGGTTAATTTAAGAATTCAGCGAAATTCTATCGCATTTGTTCAATTTACGTCGCTCCTATTAAAGATAGCGTATTGGGCTAAGCGGCATCGCAAAGCGCATGAAATGGCCAGTATAATGGACTATTAAACTTCTAGGATATGGAAAACAGTGACCCGATTAGATCATTTTATATTACGGTTAATATAAGAATTCAGCGTAATTCTATCACATTTGTTCAACTTACGTCGCTCCTATTTCAGATAGCGTATTGGGCTAAGCGGCATCTCAAAGCGCATGAAATGGCGAGTAAAACGCACTATTAAACTTCTAGGGTAGGGCAAACAGAGACCCGATTAGATCATTTTATATTATGGTTAATTTAAGAATTCAGCAAAATTCTATCACATTTGTTCAATTTACGTCGCTCCTATTTCAGATAGCGTATTGGGCTAAGCGGCATCTGAAAGCGCATGAAATGGCGAGTGAAATGCACTATTAGACTTCTATGGTAGGGCGAACAGAGACCCGATTGGATCATTTTACATTAAGGTTAATATAAGAATTCACGGAAACTCTATCACAGTTGTTCAATTTACGTCGCTCCTATTTCAGATAGCTTATTGGGCTTAGCGGCATCTCAAAGTGCATGAAATGACGAGTGAAATGCACTATTAAACTTGTAGGGTAGGGCAAACACAGACCCGATTAGATCATTTTACGTTATGGTTAATAAAAGAATTCAGCGAAATTCTATCACATTTGTTCAATTTACGTCGCTCCTATTTCAGATAGCGTTTTGGGCTAAGCGGCATCTCAAAGCGCATGAAATGGCGAGTAAAATGCACTATGAAACTTCTAGGGTAGGGAAAAAAGAGACCCGATTAGATCATTTTATATTATGGTTAATTTAAGAATTCAGCGAAATTCTATCACATTTGTTCAATTTACGTCGCTCCTATTTCAGATAGCGTACTGGGCTGGGCGGCATCTTAAAGCGCGTGGAATGTCGAGTAAAATGCACTATTAAACTTCTATGATAGGGCAATCAGAGACCCGATTAGATCATTTTATATTTTGGTAAATATAAGAATTCAACGAAATTCTATCACATTTGTTCAATTTACGTCGCTCCTATTAGACATAGCTGATTGGGCTTAGCGGCATCTCAAAGCGCATGAAATGACGGGTGAAATGCACTATTATACTTCTATGGTAGGGCGAACAGAGACCCGATTAGATCATTTTACATTAAGGTTAATATAAGAATTCAGGGAAATTCTATCACATTTTTCAATTTACGTCGTTCCTACTTCAGATAGCGTATTGTGCTATGCGGCTTCTCAAAGCGCATGAAATGGCGAGTAAAATGCACTATTAAACTTCGAGGGTAGGGCAAACAGAGACCCGATTAGATCATTTTATATTATGGTTAATTTAAGAATTCAGCAAAATTCTATCACATTTGCTCAATTTACGTCGCTCCTATTTCAGATAGCGTACTGGGCTGGGCGGCATCTTAAAGCGCGTGGAATGTCGAGTAAAATGCACTATTAAACTTCTATGATAGGGCAATCAGAGACCCGATTAGATCATTTTATATTTTGGTAAATATAAGAATTCAACGAAATTCTATCACATTTGTTCAATTTACGTCGCTCCTATTAGAGATAGCTGATTGGGCTTAGCGGCATCTCAAAGAGCATGAAATGACGGGTGAAATGCACTATTAAACTTCTAGGGTAGGGCAACCAGAGACCCGATTAGATCATTTTATATTATGGTTATTTTAAGAATTCAGTAAAATTCTATCACATTTGTTCAATTTACGTCGTTCCTATTTCAGATAGCGTCCTGGGCTAAGCGGCATCTAAAAGCGCATGAAATGGCGAGTATAATGCACTATTATACTTCTAGGATAAGGCAAACAGGGTCCCGATTAGATCATTTTATATTACGGTTAATATAAGAATTCAGCGTAATTCTATCACATTTGTTCAATTTACGTCGCTCCTATTTCAGATAGCGTACTGGGCTAGGCGGCATCTCAAAGCGCATGAAATGACGAGTGAAATGCACTATTAAACTTCTAGGGTAGGGCAAACAGAGACCCGATTAGATCATTTTACATTATGGTTAATAAAAGAATTCAGCGTAATTCTATCACATTTGTTCAACTTACGTCGCTCCTATTTCAAATAGCGTACTGGGCTAGGCGGCATCTTAAAGCGCCTGGACTTGCTAGTAAAATGCACTACTAAACTTCTATGATAGGGCAATCAGAGACCCGATGAGATCATTTTATATTTTGTTCAATATAAGATTTCAGGGAAATTCTATCACATTTGTTCAATTTACGTCGCTCCTATTTCAGATAGCGTATTGGGCTACGCGGCATCTCAAAGCGCATGAAATGGCGAATACAATGCACTATTAAACTTCTAGGCTAGGGCGAGCAGAGACCCGATTAGATCATTTTGCATTATGGTTAATAAAAGAATTCAGCGAAATTCTATCACATTTGTTAAACTTACGTCGCTCCTATTTCAGATAGCGTATTGGGCTAAGCGGCATCTGAAAGCGCATGAAATGGCGAGTAAAATGCACTATTAAAGTTCTAGGCTAGGGCGAACAGAGACCCGATTAGATCATTTTACATTATAGTTAATAAAAGAATTCAGCGAAATTCCATGACATTTGTTCAATTTACATCGCTCCTATTTCAGATAGTGTATTGGGCTAAGCGGCTTCTCAAAGCGCATGAAATGAGGAGTAAAATGCACTATTAAACTTCTAGGGTTGGGCAAGCAGAGACCCGATTAGATCGTTTTATATTATGGTTAATTTAAGAATTCAGCAAAATTCTATCACATTTGTTCAATTTACGTCGCTCACATTTCAGATAGCGTATTGGGCTAAGCGGCTTCTCAAAGCGCATGAAATGAGGAGTAAAATGCACTATTACACTTCTAGGGTAGGGCAAGCAGAGACCCGATTAGATCATTTTATGTTATGGTTAATTTAAGAATTCAGCGAAATTCTATCTCATTTGTTCAATTTACGCCGCTCCTATTTCAGATAGCACACTGCGCTAGGCGGCATCTTAAAGCGAGTGGAATGGCGAGTAAAATGCACTACTAAACATCTATGATAGGGCAATCAGAGACCCGATCAGATCATTTTATATGTTGGTTAATATAAGAATTCAACGAAATTCTATCACATTTGTTCAATTTACGTCGCTCCTATTTCAGATAGCGTACTGGGCTAGGCGGCATCTTAAAGCGCGTGGAATGGCGAGTGAAATGCACTACTAAACTTCTATGATAGGGCAATCAGGGACCCGATTAGATCATTTTATATTTTGGTTAATATAAGAATTCAGCGTAATAGTATCATATTTGTTCAATTTACGTCGCTCCTATTTCAGACAGCGTATTGGGCTAAGCGGCATCTCAAAGCGCATGAAATGGCGAGTAAAATGCACTATTAAACTTCTAGGGTAGGGCAAACAGAGACCCGATTAGATCATTTTATATTATGGTTAATTTAAGAATTCAGCGAAATTCTATCGCATTTGTTCAATTTACGTCGCTCCTATTAAAGATAGCGTATTGGGCTAAGCGGCATCGCAAAGCGCATGAAATGGCCAGTATAATGGACTATTAAACTTCTAGGATAAGGAAAACAGTGACCCGATTAGATCATTTTATATTACGGTTAATATAAGAATTCAGCGTAATTCTATCACATTTGTTCAACTTACGTCGCTCCTATTTCAGATAGCGTATTGGGCTAAGCGGCATCTCAAAGCGCATGAAATGGCGAGTAAAACGCACTATTAAACTTCTAGGGTAGGGCAAACAGAGACCCGATTAGATCATTTTATATTATGGTTAATTTAAGAATTCAGCAAAATTCTATCACATTTGTTCAATTTACGTCGCTCCTATTTCAGATAGCGTATTGGGCTAAGCAGCATCTGAAAGCGCATGAAATGGCGAGTGAAATGCACTATTAGACTTCTAGGCTAGGGCGAACAGAGACCCGATTAGATCATTTTACATTATGGTTCATTTAAGAATTCAGCGAAATTCTATCACATTTGTTCAATTTACGTCGCTCCTATTTCAGATAGCGTATTGGGCCAAGCGGCATCTGAAAGCGCATGAAATGGCGAGTAGAATGCACTATTAAACTTGTAGGGTAGGGCAAACAAAGACCCGATTAATTCATTTTATATTATGGTTAATTTAAGAATTTAGCGAAATTCTATCACATTTGTTCAATTTACGTCGCAACTATTTCAGACAGCGTATTGGGCTAAGAGGCGTCTCAAAGCGCATGAAATGGCGAGTATAATGCACTATTTAACTTCGAGGATATGGCAAACAGTGACCCGATGAGGTCATTTTATATAAGGGTTAATATAAGAATTCAGCGTAATTCTATCACATTTGTTCAACTTACGTCGCTCCTATTTCAGATAGCGTACTGGGCTAGGCGGCATCTTAAAGCGCGTGGAATGGCGAGTGAAATGCACTACTAAACTTCTATGATAGGGCAATCAGGGACCCGATTAGATCATTTTATATTTTGGTTAATATAAGAATTCAGCGTAATAGTATCATATTTGTTCAATTTACGTCGCTCCTATTTCAGACAGCGTATTGGGCTAAGCGGCATCTCAAAGCGCATGAAATGGCGAGTAAAATGCACTATTAAACTTCTAGGGTAGGGCAAACAGAGACCCGATTAGATCATTTTATATTATGGTTAATTTAAGAATTCAGCGAAATTCTATCGCATTTGTTCAATTTACGTCGCTCCTATTTCAGATAGCTTATTGGGCTTAGCGGCATCTCAAAGTGCATGAAATGACGAGTGAAATGCACTATTAAACTTCTAGGGTAGGGCAAACACAGTCCCGATTAGATCATTTTACGTTATGGTTAATAAAAGAATTCAGCGAAATTCTATCACATTTGTTCAATTTACGTCGCTCCTATTTCAGATAGCGTTTTGGGCTAAGCGGCATCTCAAAGCGCATGAAATGGCGAGTAAAATGCACTATGAAACTTCTAGGGTAGGGAAAAAAGAGACCCGATTAGATCATTTTATATTATGGTTAATTTAAGAATTCAGCGAAATTCTATCACAATTGTTCAATTTACGTCGCTCCTATTTCAGATAGCGTACTGGGCTGGGCGGCATCTTAAAGCGCGTGGAATGTCGAGTAAAATGCACTATTAAACTTCTATGATAGGGCAATCAGAGACCCGATTAGATCATTTTATATTTTGGTAAATATAAGAATTCAACGAAATTCTATCACATTTGTTCAATTTACGTCGCTCCTATTAGAGATAGCTGATTGGGCTTAGCGGCATCTCAAAGAGCATGAAATGACGGGTGAAATGCACTATTAAACTTCTAGGGTAGGGCAACCAGAGACCCGATTAGATCATTTTATATTATGGTTATTTTAAGAATTCAGTAAAATTCTATCACATTTGTTCAATTTACGTCGTTCCTATTTCAGATAGCGTCCTGGGCTAAGCGGCATCTAAAAGCGCATGAAATGGCGAGTATAATGCACTATTATACTTCTAGGATAAGGCAAACAGGGTCCCGATTAGATCATTTTATATTACGGTTAATATAAGAATTCAGCGTAATTCTATCACATTTGTTCAATTTACGTCGCTCCTATTTCAGATAGCGTACTGGGCTAGGCGGCATCTCAAAGCGCATGAAATGACGGGTGAAATGCACTATTAAACTTCTAGGGTAGGGCAAACAGAGACCCGATTAGATCATTTTACATTATGGTTAATAAAAGAATTCAGCGTAATTCTATCACATTTGTTCAACTTACGTCGCTCCTATTTCAAATAGCGTACTGGGCTAGGCGGCATCTTAAAGCGCCTGGACTTGCTAGTAAAATGCACTACTAAACTTCTATGATAGGGCAATCAGAGACCCGATGAGATCATTTTATATTTTGTTCAATATAAGATTTCAGGGAAATTCTATCATATTTGTTCAATTTACGTCGCTCCTATTTCAGATAGCGTATTGGGCTACGCGGCATCTCAAAGCGCATGAAATGGCGAATACAATGCACTATTAAACTTCTAGGCTAGGGCGAGCAGAGACCCGATTAGATCATTTTGCATTATGGTTAATAAAAGAATTCAGCGAAATTCTATCACATTTGTTAAACTTACGTCGCTCCTATTTCAGATAGCGTATTGGGCTAAGCGGCATCTGAAAGCGCATGAAATGGCGAGTAAAATGCACTATTAAAGTTCTAGGCTAGGGCGAACAGAGACCCGATTAGATCATTTTACATTAAGGTTAATATAAGTATTCAACGGAATTCTATCACATTTGTTCAATTTACATCGCCCCTATTTCAGCCAGCGTATTGGGCTAATCGGCATCTCAAAGCATATGACATGACGAGTAAAATGCACTATTAAACTTCTAGGGTAGGGCAAACAGAGACCCGATTAAATCATTTTATATTATAGTTAATTTAAGAGTTCAGCGAAATTCTCTCACATTTGTTCAATTTACGTCGTTCCTAGTTCAGATAGCGTATTGGGATAAACGGCATCTCAAAGCGCATGAGATGGCGAATAAAATGCACTATTAAACTTATAGGCTAGGGCGAACAGAGACCCGATTAGATCATTTTACATTACGGTTAATAAAAGAATTCAGCGAAATGCTATCACATTTGTTCAATTTACGTCTCTCCTATTTCAGATAGCGTAGTGGGCTAAGCGGCATCTCAAAGCGCATGAAATGACGAGTGAAATGCACTGTTAAACTTCTAGGGTAGGGCGACCAGAGACCCGATTAGATCATTTTACATTAAGGTTAATATAAGAATTCAGCGAAATTCTATCACATTTGTTCAATTTACATCGCTCATATTTCAGATAGCGTATTGGGCTAAGCGGCATCTCAAAGCGCATGAAATGGCGAGTAAAATGCGCTACTAACCTTCGATGATAGGGCAATCAGAGACCCGATTAGATCATTTTATATTTTGTTTAATGTAAGGTTTCCGGGAAATTCTATCACATTTGTTCAATTAACGTCGCTCATATTTCAGATAGCGTATTGGGCTAAGCGGCATCTCAAAGCGCATGGAATGGCGAATAAAATGCACTATTAAACTTCCAGGGTAGGGCAAACAGAGACCCGATTACATCATTTTGTATTATGGTTAATTTAAGAATTCAGCAAAATTCTATCACATTTGTTCAATTTACGTCGCTCCTATTTAAGAAAGCGTACAGGGCTAGGCGGCATCACAAAGCGCATGAAATGACGAGTGAAATGCAATATGAAACTTCTAGGGTAGGGCGAACAGAGACCCGATTAGATCATTTTACATTAAGGTTAATATAAGAATTCAGCGAAATTCTATCACATTTGTTCAATTTACGTCGCTCATATTTCAGATAGCGTATTGTGCTAAGCGGCATCTCAAAGCGCATGAAATGGCGAGTAAAATGCACTACTAAACTTCTATGATAGTGCAATCAGAGACCCGATTAGATCATTTTATATTTTGTTTAATATAAGATTTCAGGGAAATTCTATCACATTTGTTCAATTTACGTCGCTCATATTTCAGATAGCGTATTGGGCTAAGCGGCATCTCAAAGCGCATAAAATGGCGAGTAAAATGCACTATTATACTTCCAGGGTAGGGCAAACAGAGACCCGATTAGATCATTTTATATTATGGTTAATTTAAGAATTCAGCAAAATTCTATCACATTTGTTCAATTTACGTCGCTCCTATTTAAGATAGCGTACTGCGCTAGGCGGCACCTTAAAGCGCGTGGAATGGCGAGTGAAATGCACTTTTAAACTTCGATGATAGGGCAATCCGAGACCCGATTAGATCATTTTATATTTTGGTTAATATAAGAATTCAACGTAATTCTATCACATTTGTTCAATTTACGTCGCTCCTATTACAGATAGCTTATTGGGCTTAGCGGCATCTCAAAGCGCATGAAATGACGAGTGACATGCACTATTAAACTTCTAGGGTAGGGCAAACAGAGACCCGATTCGATCGTTTTATATTATGGTTAATTTAACAATTCAGCAAAATTCTGTCACATTTGTTCAATTTACGTCGTTCGTATTTCAGATAGCGTACTGGGCTAGGCGGCATCTTACAGCGCGTGGAATGGCGAGTAAAATGCACTATTAAACTTCTATGATAGGCCAATCAGAGACCCGATTAGATCATTTTATATTACGGTTAATAAAAGAATTCAGCGTGATTCTATCACATTTGTTCAATTTACGTCGCTCCTATTTCAGATAGCGTATTGGGCTAAGCAGCATCTCAAAGCGCATGAAATGGCGAGTAAAATGCACTATTAAACTTCTAGGGTAGGTCAAACAGAGACCCGATTAGATCATTTTATATTATGGTTAATTTTAGAATTCGGCGAAATTCTATCACATTTGTTCAATTTACGTCGCTCCTATTTCAGATAGCGTATTGGGCTAAGCGGCATCTCAAAGCGCATGAAATGGCGAGTAAAATGCACTATTAAACTTCAAGGGTAGGGCAAACAGAGACGCGATTAGATCATTTTATAGTATGGTTAATTTAAGAATTCAGCAAAATTCTATCACATTTCTTCAATTTACGTCGCTCCAATTTCAGATAGCGTACTGGGCTAGGCGGCATCTTAAAGCGCGTGGAATGGCGAGTAAAATGCACTATTAAACCTCGATGATAGGGCAATCAGAGACCCGATTAGATCATTTTCTATTTTGGTTAATATATGAATTCAGCGAAATTCTATCACATTTGTTCAATTTACGTCGCTCCTATTTCAGATAGCGTATTGGGCTAAGCAGCGTCTCAAAGCGCATGAAATGGCGAGTAGAATGCACTATTAAACTTCTAGGGTAGGTCAAACAGAGACCCGATTAGATCATTTTATATTATGGTTAATTTAAGAATTCAGCAAAATTCTATCACATTTGTTCAATTTACGTCGCTCCTATTTCAGATAGCGTACTGGACTAAGCGGCATCTTAAAGCGCGTGGAATGGCGAGTAAAATGCACTATTAAACTCCTATGGTAGGGCAATCAGAGACCCGATCAGATCATTTTATATTTTGGTTAATATAAGAATTCAAGGAAATTCTATCACATTTGTTCAATTTACGTCGCTCCGATATCAGATAGCGTATTGCGCTAAGCGGCATCTCGAAGCGCATGAAATGACGAGTGAAATGCACTATTAAACTTCTAGGGTAGGGCGAACAGAGACCCGATTACATCATTTTACATTAAGGTTAATATAAGTATTCAGCGAATTTCTATCACATTTGTTCAATTTACGTCGCCCCTATTTCAGATAGCGTATTGGGCTAAGCGGCATCTCAATGCGCATGAAATGGCGAGTAAAATGCACTATTAAACTTCTAGGGTAGGTCAAATAGAGACCCGATTAGATCATTTTATATTACCGTTAATTTAAGAATTCAGCAAAATTCTATCACATTTGTTCAATTTACGTCGCTCCTATTTCAGATAGCGTACTGGGCGAGGCGGCATCTTAGAGCGCGTGGAATGGCGAGTCAAATGCACTATTAAACTTCTATGATAGGGCAATCAGAGACCCGATTAGATCACTTTATAATTTGGTTAATATAAGAATTCAGCGAAATTCTATCACATTTGTTCAAGTTACGTCGCTCCTATTTCAGATAGCGTATTGGGCTAAGCGGCATCTCAAAGCGCATGAAATGGCGAGTAAAATGCACTATTAAACTTCTAGGGTAGGGCAAACAGAGACCCGATTAGATCATTTCATATTATCGTTAATTTAAGAATTCTGCAAAATTCTATCACATTTGTTCAATTTACGTCGCTCCTATTTCAGATAGCGTATGGGGCTAGGCGGCATCTTAAAGCGCGTGGAATGGCGAGTAAAATGCACTATTAAACTTCTATGATAGGCCAATCAGAGGCCCGATTAAATCATTTTTTATTTTGGTTAATATATGAATTCAGCGAAATTCTATCACATTTGTTCAATTTACGTCGCGCCTATTTCAGATAGCGTATTGGGCTCAGCGGCACCTAAAGTGCATCAAATGACGAATGAAATGCACTATTAAACTTCTAGGGTAGGGCGAACAGAGACCCGATTAGATCATTTTACATTCAGGATAATATAAGTATTCACCGAAATTCTATAACATTTGATCAATTTACGTCGCTCCTATTTCAGATAGCGTATTGGGCTAAGCGGCATCTCAAAGCGCATGAAATGGCGAGTAAAATGCACTATTAAACTTCTAGGATAAGGCAAACAGAGACCCGATTAGATCATTTTATATTACGGTTAATATAAGAATTCAGCGTAATTCTATCACATTTGTTCAATTTACGTCGCTCCTATTTCAGATAGCGTATTGGGCTAAGCGGTATCTCAAAGCGCATGAAATGGCGAGTAAAATGCACTATTAAACTTCGATGATAGGCCAATCAGAGACCCGATTAGATCATTTTATATTTTGTTTAATATAAGATTTCAGGGAAATTCTATCACATTTGTTCAATTCATGTCGCTCATATTTCAGATAGCGTATTGGGCTAAGCGGCATCTCAAAGCGCATGAAATGGCGAGTAAAATGCACTATTAAACGCCTAGGGTAGGGCAAACAGAGACCCGATTAGATACATTTTATATTATGGTTAATTTAAGAATTCAGCAAAATTCTATCACATTTGTTCAATTTACGTCGCTCCTATTTCAGATAGCGTACTGGGCTAGGCGGCACCTTAAAGCGCGTGGAATGGGGAGTAAAATGCACTATTAAACTTCGATGATAGGCCAATCAGAGACCTGCTTAGATCATTTTTTATTTTGGTTAATATAAGAATTCAGCGAAATTCTATCACATTTGTGCAATTTACGTCGCTCCTATTTCAGATAGCGTATTGGGCTAAGCGGCATCTCAAAGCGCTTGAAATGGCGAGTAACATGCACTATTAAACATCTAGGGTAGGGCAAACAGAGACCCGATTAGATCATTTTATATTATGGTTAATTTAAGAATTCAGCGAAATTCTATCACATTTGTTCAATTTACGTCGCTCATATTTCAGATAGCGTATTGGGCTAAGCGGCATCTCAAAGCGCATGAAATGGCGAGTAAAATGCACTATTAAACTTCTAGGGTAGGGCAAACAGAGACCCGCTTGGATCATTCTATATTATGGTTAATTTAAGAATTCAGCGGGATTCTATCACATTTGTTCAATTTACGTCGCTCCAATATCAGATAGCGTATTGGGCTAAGCGGCATCTCAAAGCGCATGAAATGGCGAGTAAAATGCACTATTATACTTCTAGGGTAAGGCAAACAGAGACCCGATTAGATCATTTTATATTACGGCTAATATAAGAATTCAGCGTAATTCTATCACATTTGTTCAATTTACGTCGCTCCTATTTCAGATAGCGTATTGGGCTAAGCGGCATCTCAAAGCGCATGAAATGGCGAGTAAAATGCACTATTAAACTTCTAGGGTAAGGCAAACAGGGACCCGATTAGACCATTTTATATTACGCTTAATATAAGAATTCAGCGTAATTCTATCACATTTGTTAAACCTACGTCGCTCCTATTTCAGATAGCGTACTAGGCTGGGCGGCATCTTAAAGCGCGTGTAATGGCGAGTAAAATGCACTATTAAACTTCTATGATAGGGCAATCAGGGACCCGATTAGATCATTTTATATTATGGTTAATTTAAGATTTCAGGGAAATTCTATCACATTTGTTCAATTTACGTCGCTCATATTTCAGATAGAGTATTGGGCTAAGCGGCATCTCAAAGCGCATGGAATGGCGAGTAAAATGCGCTATTAAACTTCTAGGGTAGGACAAACGGAGACCCGATTAGATCATTTTGTATTATGGTTAATTTAAGAATTCAGCGAAATTCTATCACATTTGTTCAATTTACGTCGTTCCTATTTCAGATAGCGTATTGGGCTAAGCGGCATCTCAAAGCGCATGAGATGGCGAATAAAATGCACTATTAAACGTCTATGATAGGGCAATCAGAGGCCCGATTAGATCATTTTATATTACGGTTAATATAAGATTTCAGCGAAATTCTATCACATTTGTTCGATTTACGTCGCTCCTATTTCAGATAGGGTATTGGGCTAAGCGGCATCTCAAAGCGCATGAAATGGCGAGTAAAGTGCACTATTAAACTTCTATGATAGGGCAATCAGAGACCCGATTAGATCATTTTATATTATGGTTAATTTAAGAATTCAGTAAAATTCTATCACATTTGTTCAATTTACGTCGCTCATATTTCAGATAGCGTATTGGGCTAAGCGGCATCTCAAAGCGCATGAAATGGCGAGTAAAATGCGCTACTAACCTTCAATGATAGGGCAAGCAGAGACCCGATTAGATCATTTTATATTATGTTTAATATAAGATTTCAGGGAAATTCTAACACATTTGTTCAATTTACGTCGCTCATATTTCAGATAGCGTATTGGGCCAAGCGGCATCTCAAAGCGCATGAGATGGCGAATAAAATGCACTATTAAACTTATAGGCTAGGGCGAACAGAGACCCCATTAGATCATTTTACATTACGGTTAACAAAAGAATTCAGCGAAATCCTATCACATTTGTTCAATTTACGTCGCTCCTATTTCAGATAGCGTATTGGGCTAAGCGGCATCTCAAAGCGTATGAAATGGCGAGTGCAATGCAATATTAAACTTCTAGGGTAGGGCAAACAGAGACCCGATTAGATCATTTTATATTATGGTTAATTTAAGAATTCAGCGAAATTCTATCGCATTTGTTCAATTTACGTCGCTCCTATTAAAGATAGCGTATTGGGCTAAGCGGCATCGCAAAGCGCATGAAATGGCCAGTATAATGGACTATTAAACTTCTAGGATATGGAAAACAGTGACCCGATTAGATCATTTTATATTACGGTTAATATAAGAATTCAGCGTAATTCTATCACATTTGTTCAACTTACGTCGCTCCTATTTCAGATAGCGTATTGGGCTAAGCGGCATCTCAAAGCGCATGAAATGGCGAGTAAAACGCACTATTAAACTTCTAGGGTAGGGCAAACAGAGACCCGATTAGATCATTTTATATTATGGTTAATTTAAGAATTCAGCAAAATTCTATCACATTTGTTCAATTTACGTCGCTCCTATTTCAGATAGCGTATTGGGCTAAGCGGCATCTGAAAGCGCATAAAATGGCGAGTGAAATGCACTATTAGACTTCTATGGTAGGGCGAACAGAGACCCGATTGGATCATTTTACATTAAGGTTAATATAAGAATTCACGGAAACTCTATCACAGTTGTTCAATTTACGTCGCTCCTATTTCAGATAGCTTATTGGGCTTAGCGGCATCTCAAAGTGCATGAAATGACGAGTGAAATGCACTATTAAACTTCTAGGGTAGGGCAAACACAGTCCCGATTAGATCATTTTACGTTATGGTTAATAAAAGAATTCAGCGAAATTCTATCACATTTGTTCAATTTACGTCGCTCCTATTTCAGATAGCGTTTTGGGCTAAGCGGCATCTCAAAGCGCATGAAATGGCGAGTAAAATGCACTATGAAACTTCTAGGGTAGGGAAAAAAGAGACCCGATTAGATCATTTTATATTATGGTTAATTTAAGAATTCAGCGAAATTCTATCACATTTGTTCAATTTACGTCGCTCCTATTTCAGATAGCGTACTGGGCTGGGCGGCATCTTAAAGCGCGTGGAATGTCGAGTAAAATGCACTATTAAACTTCTATGATAGGGCAATCAGAGACCCGATTAGATCATTTTATATTTTGGTAAATATAAGAATTCAACGAAATTCTATCACATTTGTTCAATTTACGTCGCTCCTATTAGAGATAGCTGATTGGGCTTAGCGGCATCTCAAAGAGCATGAAATGACGGGTGAAATGCACTATTAAACTTCTAGGGTAGGGCAACCAGAGACCCGATTAGATCATTTTATATTATGGTTATTTTAAGAATTCAGTAAAATTCTATCACATTTGTTCAATTTACGTCGTTCCTATTTCAGATAGCGTCCTGGGCTAAGCGGCATCTAAAAGCGCATGAAATGGCGAGTATAATGCACTATTATACTTCTAGGATAAGGCAAACAGGGTCCCGATTAGATCATTTTATATTACGGTTAATATAAGAATTCAGCGTAATTCTATCACATTTGTTCAATTTACGTCGCTCCTATTTCAGATAGCGTACTGGGCTAGGCGGCATCTCAAAGCGCATGAAATGACGGGTGAAATGCACTATTAAACTTCTAGGGTAGGGCAAACAGAGACCCGATTAGATCATTTTACATTATGGTTAATAAAAGAATTCAGCGTAATTCTATCACATTTGTTCAACTTACGTCGCTCCTATTTCAAATAGCGTACTGGGCTAGGCGGCATCTTAAAGCGCCTGGACTTGCTAGTAAAATGCACTACTAAACTTCTATGATAGGGCAATCAGAGACCCGATGAGATCATTTTATATTTTGTTCAATATAAGATTTCAGGGAAATTCTATCATATTTGTTCAATTTACGTCGCTCCTATTTCAGATAGCGTATTGGGCTAAGCGGCATCTGAAAGCGCATGAAATGGCGAGTAAAATGCACTATTAAAGTTCTAGGCTAGGGCGAGCAGAGACCCGATTAGATCATTTTGCATTATGGTTAATAAAAGAATTCAGCGAAATTCTATCACATTTGTTAAACTTACGTCGCTCCTATTTCAGATAGCGTATTGGGCTAAGCGGCATCTGAAAGCGCATGAAATGGCGAGTAAAATGCACTATTAAAGTTCTAGGCTAGGGCGAACAGAGACCCGATTAGATCATTTTACATTATAGTTAATAAAAGAATTCAGCGAAATTCCATGACATTTGTTCAATTTACATCGCTCCTATTTCAGATAGTGTATTGGGCTAAGCGGCTTCTCAAAGCGCATGAAATGAGGAGTAAAATGCACTATTAAACTTCTAGGGTTGGGCAAGCAGAGACCCGATTAGATCGTTTTATATTATGGTTAATTTAAGAATTCAGCAAAATTCTATCACATTTGTTCAATTTACGTCGCTCACATTTCAGATAGCGTATTGGGCTAAGCGGCTTCTCAAAGCGCATGAAATGAGGAGTAAAATGCACTATTACACTTCTAGGGTAGGGCAAGCAGAGACCCGATTAGATCATTTTATGTTATGGTTAATTTAAGAATTCAGCGAAATTCTATCTCATTTGTTCAATTTACGCCGCTCCTATTTCAGATAGCACACTGCGCTAGGCGGCATCTTAAAGCGAGTGGAATGGCGAGTAAAATGCACTACTAAACATCTATGATAGGGCAATCAGAGACCCGATCAGATCATTTTATATGTTGGTTAATATAAGAATTCAACGAAATTCTATCACATTTGTTCAATTTACGTCGCTCCTATTTCAGATAGCTTATTGGGCTTAGCGGCATCTCGAAGCGCATGAAATGGCGAGTAAAATGCACTATTAAACTTCTAGGGTAAGGCAAACAGAGACCCGATTAGATCATTTTATATTACGGTTAATATAAGAATTCAGCGTAATTCTATCACATTTGTTCAACTTACGTCGCTCCTATTTCAGATAGCGTATTGGGCTAAGCGGCATCTGAAAGCGCATGAAATGGCGAATAAAATGTACTATTATACTTCTAGGCTAGGGCGAACAGAGACCCGATTAGATCTTTTTACATTATGGTTAATAAAAGAATTCAGCGAAATTCTATCACATTTGTTCAATTTACGTCGCTCCTATTTCAGATAGCGTATTGGGCGAAGCGGCATCTCAAAGCGCATGAAATGGCGAATAACATGCACTATTAATCTTCTAGGGTAGGGCAAACAGAGACCCGATTAGATCATTTTATATTATAGTTAATTTAAGAGTTCAGCGAAATTCTCTCACATTTGTTCAATTTACGTCGCTCCTATTTCAGGTAGCGTATTGGGCTAAGCGGCATCTCAAAGCGCATGACATGGCGAGTAAAATGCACTATTAAACTTCTAGGATAAGGCAAACAGAGACCCGATTAGATCATTTTATATTACGGTTAATATAAGAATTCAGCGTAATTCTATCACATTTGTTCAACTTACGTCGCTCCTATTTCAGATAGCGTACTGGGCTAGGCGGCATCTTAAAGCGCGTGGACTTGCTAGTAAAATGCACTACTAAACTTCTATGATAGGGCAATCAGAGACCCGATTATATCATTTATATTTTGTTCAATATAAGATTTCAGGGAAATTCTATCACATTTGTTCAATTTACGTCGCTCCTATTTCAGATAGCGTATTGGGCTAAGCGGCATCTGAAAGCGCATGAAATGGCGAGTAAAATGCACTATTAAACTTCTAGGCTAGGGCGAACAGAGACCCGATTAGATCATTTTACATTATGGTTAATAAAAGAATTCAGCGGAATTCTATCACATTCGTTCAATTTACGTCGCTCCTATTTCAGATAGCGTACTGGGCTAGGCGGCATCTTAAAGCGCGTGGAATGGCGAGTAAAATGCACTATTAAACTTCTAGGGTAGGGCAAACAGAGACCCGATTAGATCATTTTATATTATAGTGAATTTAAGAGTTCAGCGAAATTCTCTCACATTTGTTCAATTTACGTCGCTCCTATTTCAAATAGCGTATTGGGCTATGCGGCATCTTAAAGCGCGTGGAATGGCGAGTAAAATGCACTATTAAACTTCTAGGATAAGGCAAACAGAGACCCGATTAGATCATTTTATATTACGGTTAATATAAGAATTCAGCGTAATTCTATCACATTTGTTCAACTTACGTCGCTCCTATTTCAGATAGTGTAATGGGCTAGGCGGCATCTTAAAGCGCGTGGACTTGCTAGTAAAATGCACTACCAAACTTCTATGATAGGGCAATCAGAGACCCGATTAGATCATTTTATATTTTGTTCAATATACGATTTCAGGGAAATTCTATCACATTTGTTCAATTTACGTCGCTCCTATTTCAGATAGCGTACTGGGCTACGCGGCATCTCAAAGCGCATGAAATGGCGAATACAATGCACTATTAAACTTCTAGGCTAGGCCGAACAGAGACCCGATTAGATCATTTTACATTATGGTTAATAAAAGAATTCAGCGAAATTCTATCACATTTGTTCAATTTAGGTCTCTCCTATTTCAGATAGCGTACTAGGCTATGCGGCATCTTAAAGCGCGTGGAATGGCGAGTAAAATGCACTATTAAACTTCTAGGGTAGGGCGACCAGAGACCCGATTAGATCATTTTACATTAAGGTTAATATAAGTATTCAACGGAATTCTATCACATTTGTTCAATTTACATCGCCCCTATTTCAGCCAGCGTATTGGGCTAATCGGCATCTCAAAGCATATGACATGACGAGTAAAATGCACTATTAAACTTCTAGGGTAGGGCAAACAGAGACCCGATTAAATCATTTTATATTATAGTTAATTTAAGAGTTCAGCGAAATTCTCTCACATTTGTTCAATTTACGTCGCTCACATTTCAGATAGCGTATTGGGCTAAGCGGCTTCTCAAAGCGCATGAAATGAGGAGTAAAATGCACTATTACACTTCTAGGGTAGGGCAAGCAGAGACCCGATTAGATCATTTTATGTTATGGTTAATTTAAGAATTCAGCGAAATTCTATCTCATTTGTTCAATTTACGCCGCTCCTATTTCAGATAGCACACTGCGCTAGGCGGCATCTTAAAGCGAGTGGAATGGCGAGTAAAATGCACTACTAAACATCTATGATAGGGCAATCAGAGACCCGATCAGATCATTTTATATGTTGGTTAATATAAGAATTCAACGAAATTCTATCACATTTGTTCAATTTACGTCGCTCCTATTTCAGATAGCTTATTGGGCTTAGCGGCATCTCGAAGCGCATGAAATGGCGAGTAAAATGCACTATTAAACTTCTAGGGTAAGGCAAACAGAGACCCGATTAGATCATTTTATATTACGGTTAATATAAGAATTCAGCGTAATTCTATCACATTTGTTCAACTTACGTCGCTCCTATTTCAGATAGCGTATTGGGCTAAGCGGCATCTGAAAGCGCATGAAATGGCGAATAAAATGCACTATTAAACTTCTAGGCTAGGGCGAACAGAGACCCGATTAGATCATTTTACATTATGGTTAATAAAAGAATTCAGCGGAATTCTATCACATTCGTTCAATTTACGTCGCTCCTATTTCAGATAGCGTACTGGGCTAGGCGGCATCTTAAAGCGCGTGGAATGGCGAGTAAAATGCACTATTAAACTTCTAGGGTAGGGCAAACAGAGACCCGATTAGATCATTTTATATTATAGTGAATTTAAGAGTTCAGCGAAATTCTCTCACATTTGTTCAATTTACGTCGCTCCTATTTCAAATAGCGTATTGGGCTATGCGGCATCTTAAAGCGCGTGGAATGGCGAGTAAAATGCACTATTAAACTTCTAGGATAAGGCAAACAGAGACCCGATTAGATCATTTTATATTACGGTTAATATAAGAATTCAGCGTAATTCTATCACATTTGTTCAACTTACGTCGCTCCTATTTCAGATAGTGTAATGGGCTAGGCGGCATCTTAAAGCGCGTGGACTTGCTAGTAAAATGCACTACCAAACTTCTATGATAGGGCAATCAGAGACCCGATTAGATCATTTTATATTTTGTTCAATATACGATTTCAGGGAAATTCTATCACATTTGTTCAATTTACGTCGCTCCTATTTCAGATAGCGTACTGGGCTACGCGGCATCTCAAAGCGCATGAAATGGCGAATACAATGCACTATTAAACTTCTAGGCTAGGCCGAACAGAGACCCGATTAGATCATTTTACATTATGGTTAATAAAAGAATTCAGCGAAATTCTATCACATTTGTTCAATTTAGGTCTCTCCTATTTCAGATAGCGTACTAGGCTATGCGGCATCTTAAAGCGCGTGGAATGGCGAGTAAAATGCACTATTAAACTTCTAGGGTAGGGCGACCAGAGACCCGATTAGATCATTTTACATTAAGGTTAATATAAGTATTCAACGGAATTCTATCACATTTGTTCAATTTACATCGCCCCTATTTCAGCCAGCGTATTGGGCTAATCGGCATCTCAAAGCATATGACATGACGAGTAAAATGCACTATTAAACTTCTAGGGTAGGGCAAACAGAGACCCGATTAAATCATTTTATATTATAGTTAATTTAAGAGTTCAGCGAAATTCTCTCACATTTGTTCAATTTACGTCGTTCCTAGTTCAGATAGCGTATTGGGATAAACGGCATCTCAAAGCGCATGAGATGGCGAATAAAATGCACTATTAAACTTATAGGCTAGGGCGAACAGAGACCCGATTAGATCATTTTACATTACGGTTAATAAAAGAATTCAGCGAAATGCTATCACATTTGTTCAATTTACGTCTCTCCTATTTCAGATAGCGTAGTGGGCTAAGCGGCATCTCAAAGCGCATGAAATGACGAGTGAAATGCACTGTTAAACTTCTAGGGTAGGGCGACCAGAGACCCGATTAGATCATTTTACATTAAGGTTAATATAAGAATTCAGCGAAATTCTATCACATTTGTTCAATTTACATCGCTCATATTTCAGATAGCGTATTGGGCTAAGCGGCATCTCAAAGCGCATGAAATGGCGAGTAAAATGCGCTACTAACCTTCGATGATAGGGCAATCAGAGACCCGATTAGATCATTTTATATTTTGTTTAATGTAAGGATTCCGGGAAATTCTATCACATTTGTTCAATTAACGTCGCTCATATTTCAGATAGCGTATTGGGCTAAGCGGCATCTCAAAGCGCATGGAATGGCGAATAAAATGCACTATTAAACTTCCAGGGTAGGGCAAACAGAGACCCGATTAGATCATTTTGTATTATGGTTAATTTAAGAATTCAGCAAAATTCTATCACATTTGTTCAATTTACGTCGCTCCTATTTAAGAAAGCGTACAGGGCTAGGCGGCATCACAAAGCGCATGAAATGACGAGTGAAATGCAATATGAAACTTCTAGGGTAGGGCGAACAGAGACCCGATTAGATCATTTTACATTAAGGTTAATATAAGAATTCAGCGAAATTCTATCACATTTGTTCAATTTACGTCGCTCATATTTCAGATAGCGTATTGTGCTAAGCGGCATCTCAAAGCGCATGAAATGGCGAGTAAAATGCACTACTAAACTTCTATGATAGTGCAATCAGAGACCCGATTAGATCATTTTATATTTTGTTTAATATAAGATTTCAGGGAAATTCTATCACATTTGTTCAATTTACGTCGCTCCTATTTCAGATAGCGTATTGGGCTAAGCGGCATCTCAAAGCGCATAAAATGGCGAGTAAAATGCACTATTATACTTCCAGGGTAGGGCAAACAGAGACCCGATTAGATCATTTTGTATTATGGTTAATTTAAGAATTCAGCAAAATTCTATCACATTTGTTCAATTTACGTCGCTCCTATTTAAGATAGCGTACTGCGCTAGGCGGCACCTTAAAGCGCGTGGAATGGCGAGTGAAATGCACTTTTAAACTTCGATGATAGGGCAATCCGAGACCCGATTAGATCATTTTATATTTTGGTTAATATAAGAATTCAACGTAATTCTATCACATTTGTTCAATTTACGTCGCTCCTATTACAGATAGCTTATTGGGCTTAGCGGCATCTCAAAGCGCATGAAATGACGAGTGACATGCACTATTAAACTTCTAGGGTAGGGCAAACAGAGACCCGATTCGATCGTTTTATATTATGGTTAATTTAACAATTCAGCAAAATTCTGTCACATTTGTTCAATTTACGTCGTTCGTATTTCAGATAGCGTACTGGGCTAGGCGGCATCTTACAGCGCGTGGAATGGCGAGTAAAATGCACTATTAAACTTCTATGATAGGCCAATCAGAGACCCGATTAGATCATTTTATATTACGGTTAATAAAAGAATTCAGCGTGATTCTATCACATTTGTTCAATTTACGTCGCTCCTATTTCAGATAGCGTATTGGGCTAAGCAGCATCTCAAAGCGCATGAAATGGCGAGTAAAATGCACTATTAAACTTCTAGGGTAGGTCAAACAGAGACCCGATTAGATCATTTTATATTATGGTTAATTTTAGAATTCGGCGAAATTCTATCACATTTGTTCAATTTACGTCGCTCCTATTTCAGATAGCGTATTGGGCTAAGCGGCATCTCAAAGCGCATGAAATGTCGAATAAAATGCACTATTAAACTTCTAGGCTAGGGCAAACAGAGACGCGATTAGATCATTTTACATTAAGGTTAATATAAGAATTCAGGGAAATTCTATCACATTTGTTCAATTTACGTCGCTCCTATTTCAGATAGCGTATTGGGCTAAGCGGCATCTCAAAGCGCATGAAATGGCGAGTAAAATGCCCTATTAAACTTCAAGGGTAGGGCAAACAGAGACGCGATTAGATCATTTTATAGTATGGTTAATTTAAGAATTCAGCAAAATTCTATCACATTTCTTCAATTTACGTCGCTCCTATTTCAGATAGCGTGCTGGACTAAGCGGCATCTTAAAGCGCGTGGAATGGCGAGTAAAATGCACTATTAAACTCCTATGGTAGGGCAATCAGAGACCCGATCAGATCATTTTATATTTTGGTTAATATAAGAATTCAAGGAAATTCTATCACATTTGTTCAATTTACGTCGCTCCGATATCAGATAGCCTATTGCGCTAAGCGGCATCTCGAAGCGCATGAAATGACGAGTGAAATGCACTATTAAACTTCTAGGGTAGGGCGAACAGAGACCCGATTAGATCATTTTACATTAAGGTTAATATAAGTATTCAGCGAATTTCTATCACATTTGTTCAATTTACGTCGCCCCTATTTCAGATAGCGTATTGGGCTAAGCGGCATCTCAATGCGCATGAAATGGCGAGTAAAATGCACTATTAAACTTCTAGGGTAGGTCAAACAGAGACCCGATTAGATCATTTTATATTACCGTTAATTTAAGAATTCAGCAAAATTCTATCACATTTGTTCAATTTACGTCGCTCCTATTTCAGATAGCGTACTGGGCGAGGCGGCATCTTAGAGCGCGTGGAATGGCGAGTCAAATGCACTATTAAACTTCTATGATAGGGCAATCAGAGACCCGATTAGATCACTTTATAATTTGGTTAATATAAGAATTCAGCGAAATTCTATCACATTTGTTCAATTTACGTCGCTCCTATTTCAGATAGCGTATTGGGCTAAGCAGCATCTCAAAGCGCATGAAATGTCGAATAAAATGCACTATTAAACTTCTAGGCTAGGGCAAACAGAGACGCGATTAGATCATTTTACATTAAGGTTAATATAAGAATTCAGGGAAATTCTATCACATTTGTTCAATTTACGTCGCTCCTATTACAGATAGCGTATTGGGCTAAGCGGCATCTCAAAGCGCATGAAATGGCGAGTAAAATGCACTATTAAACTTCAAGGGTAGGGCAAACAGAGACGCGATTAGATCATTTTATAGTATGGTTAATTTAAGAATTCAGCAAAATTCTATCACATTTCTTCAATTTACGTCGCTCCTATTTCAGATAGCGTACTGGGCTAGGCGGCATCTTAAAGCGCGTGGAATGGCGAGTAAAATGCACTATTAAACCTCGATGATAGGGCAATCAGAGACCCGATTAGATCATTTTCTATTTTGGTTAATATATGAATTCAGCGAAATTCTATCACATTTGTTCAATTTACGTCGCTCCTATTTCAGATAGCGTATTGGGCTAAGCAGCGTCTCAAAGCGCATGAAATGGCGAGTAGAATGCACTATTAAACTTCTAGGGTAGGTCAAACAGAGACCCGATTAGATCATTTTATATTATGGTTAATTTAAGAATTCAGCAAAATTCTATCACATTTGTTCAATTTACGTCGCTCCTATTTCAGATAGCGTACTGGACTAAGCGGCATCTTAAAGCGCGTGGAATGGCGAGTAAAATGCACTATTAAACTCCTATGGTAGGGCAATCAGAGACCCGATCAGATCATTTTATATTTTGGTTAATATAAGAATTCAAGGAAATTCTATCACATTTGTTCAATTTACGTCGCTCCGATATCAGATAGCCTATTGCGCTAAGCGGCATCTCGAAGCGCATGAAATGACGAGTGAAATGCACTATTAAACTTCTAGGGTAGGGCGAACAGAGACCCGATTAGATCATTTTACATTAAGGTTAATATAAGTATTCAGCGAATTTCTATCACATTTGTTCAATTTACGTCGCCCCTATTTCAGTTAGCGTATTGGGCTAAGCGGCATCTCAATGCGCATGAAATGGCGAGTAAAATGCACTATTAAACTTCTAGGGTAGGTCAAATAGAGACCCGATTAGATCATTTTATATTACCGTTAATTTAAGAATTCAGCAAAATTCTATCACATTTGTTCAATTTACGTCGCTCCTATTTCAGATAGCGTACTGGGCGAGGCGGCATCTTAGAGCGCGTGGAATGGCGAGTCAAATGCACTATTAAACTTCTATGATAGGGCAATCAGAGACCCGATTAGATCACTTTATAATTTGGTTAATATAAGAATTCAGCGAAATTCTATCACATTTGTTCAAGTTACGTCGCTCCTATTTCAGATAGCGTATTGGGCTAAGCGGCATCTCAAAGCGCATGAAATGGCGAGTAAAATGCACTATTAAACTTCTAGGGTAGGGCAAACAGAGACCCGATTAGATCATTTCATATTATCGTTAATTTAAGAATTCTGCAAAATTCTATCACATTTGTTCAATTTACGTCGCTCCTATTTCAGATAGCGTATGGGGCTAGGCGGCATCTTAAAGCGCGTGGAATGGCGAGTAAAATGCACTATTAAACTTCTATGATAGGCCAATCCGAGGCCCGATTAAATCATTTTTTATTTTGGTTAATATATGAATTCAGCGAAATTCTATCACATTTGTTCAATTTACGTCGCGCCTATTTCAGATAGCGTATTGGGCTCAGCGGCACCTAAAGTGTATCAAATGACGAATGAAATGCACTATTAAACTTCTAGGGTAGGGCGAACAGAGACCCGATTAGATCATTTTACATTCAGGATAATATAAGTATTCACCGAAATTCTATAACATTTGATCAATTTACGTCGCTCCTATTTCAGATAGCGTATTGGGCTAAGCGGCATCTCAAAGCGCATGAAATGGCGAGTAAAATGCACTATTAAACTTCTAGGATAAGGCAAACAGAGACCCGATTAGATCATTTTATATTACGGTTAATATAAGAATTCAGCGTAATTCTATCACATTTGTTCAATTTACGTCGCTCCTATTTCAGATAGCGTATTGGGCTAAGCGGTATCTCAAAGCGCATGAAATGGCGAGTAAAATGCACTATTAAACTTCGATGATAGGCCAATCAGAGACCCGATTAGATCATTTTATATTTTGTTTAATATAAGATTTCAGGGAAATTCTATCACATTTGTTCAATTCATGTCGCTCATATTTCAGATAGCGTATTGGGCTAAGCGGCATCTCAAAGCGCATGAAATGGCGAGTAAAATGCACTATTAAACGCCTAGGGTAGGGCAAACAGAGACCCGATTAGATACATTTTATATTATGGTTAATTTAAGAATTCAGCAAAATTCTATCACATTTGTTCAATTTACGTCGCTCCTATTTCAGATAGCGTACTGCGCTAGGCGGCACCTTAAAGCGCGTGGAATGGGGAGTAAAATGCACTATTAAACTTCGATGATAGGCCAATCAGAGACCTGCTTAGATCATTTTTTATTTTGGTTAATATAAGAATTCAGCGAAATTCTATCACATTTGTGCAATTTACGTCGCTCCTATTTCAGATAGCGTATTGGGCTAAGCGGCATCTCAGAGCGCTTGAAATGGCGAGTAACATGCACTATTAAACATCTAGGGTAGGGCAATCAGAGGCCCGATTAGATCATTTTATATTACGGTTAATATAAGATTTCAGCGTAATTCTATCACATTTGTTCGATTTACGTCGCTCCTATTTCAGATAGGGTATTGGGCTAAGCGGCATCTCAAAGCGCATGAAATGGCGAGTAAAGTGCACTATTAAACTTCTATGATAGGGCAATCAGAGACCCGATTAGATCATTTTATATTATGGTTAATTTAAGAATTCAGTAAAATTCTATCACATTTGTTCAATTTACGTCGCTCATATTTCAGATAGCGTATTGGGCTAAGCGGCATCTCAAAGCGCATGAAATGGCGAGTAAAATGCGCTACTAACCTTCAATGATAGGGCAAGCAGAGACCCGATTAGATCATTTTATATTATGTTTAATATAAGATTTCAGGGAAATTCTAACACATTTGTTCAATTTACGTCGCTCATATTTCAGATAGCGTATTGGGCCAAGCGGCATCTCAAAGCGCATGAGATGGCGAATAAAATGCACTATTAAACTTATAGGCTAGGGCGAACAGAGACCCCATTAGATCATTTTACATTACGGTTAACAAAAGAATTCAGCGAAATTCTATCACATTTGTTCAATTTACGTCGCTCCTATTTCAGATAGCGTATTGGGCTAAGCGGCATCTCAAAGCGTATGAAATGGCGAGTGCAATGCAATATTAAACTTCTAGGGTAGGGCAAACAGAGACCCGATTAGATCATTTTACATTAATGTTAATTTAAGAATTCAGGGAAATTCTATCACATTTGTTCAATTTACGTCGCTCCTATTTCAGATAGCGTATTTGGCTAAGCGGCATCTCAAAGCGCATGAAGTGGCGAGTAAAGAGCACTATTAAACTTCTAGGGTGAGGGAAAGAGAGACCCGATTAGATCATTTTATATTACGGTTAATATAAGTATTAAGCGTAATTCTATCACATTTGTTCAATTTACGTCACTCCTATTTCAGATAGCCTACTGGGCTAGCCGGCATCATAAAGCGCGTGGAATAGCGAGTAAAATGCACTATTAGCCTTCTATGATAGGGCAATCAGAGACCCGATTACATCATTTTATATTTTGGTTAATATAAGAATTCGGCGAAATCCTATCACATCTGTTCAATTTACGTCGCTCCTATTTCAGATAGCGTACTGGGCTAGGCGGCATCTTAAAGCGCCTGGAATGGCGAGTAAAATGCACTATTAAACTTCCATGATAGGACAATCCGAGACCCGATTAGATCATTTTATATTTTGGTTAATATAAGAATTCAGCGAAATTCTATCACATTTGTTCAATTTACGTCGCTCCTATTTCAGATAGCGTATTGGGCTAAGCTGCATCTCAAAGCGCTTGAAATGGCGAATAAAATGCACTATTAAACTTCTCGGCTAGGGCGAAGAGAGACCCGATTAGATCATTTTATATTTGGGTTAATATAAGAATTCAGGGAAATTCTATCACATTTGTTCAATTTACGTCGCTCCTATTTCAGATAGCGTATTGGGCTAAGCGGCATCTCACAGCGCATTAAATGGCGAGGAAAATGCACTGTTAAACTTCTAGGGTATGGCAAACAGAGACCCGATTAGATCATTTTATATTATGGTTAATTTAAGAATTCAACGAAATTCTATCACACTTGTTCAATTTACGTCGCTCCTATTTCAGATAGCGTACTGGGCCAAGCGGCATCTGAAAGCGCATGAAATGCCGAGTAAAACGCACTATTAAACTTCTAGGGTAGGGCAAACAGAGACCCGATTAGATCATTTTATATTATGGTTAATTTAAGAATTCAGCAAAATTCTGTCACATTTGTTCAATTTACGTTGCTCCTATTTCAGATAGCGTACTGGGCTGGGCGGCATCTTAAAGCGCGTGGAATGGCGAGTAAAATGCACTATTAAACTTCTAGGGTAGGGCGAACATATACCCGATTAGATCATTTTATATTTTGTTTAATATAAGATTTCAGGGAAATTCTATCACATTTGTTCAATTTACGTCGCTCCTATTTCAGATAGCGTATTGGGCTAAGCGGCATCTCAAAACGCATGGAATGTCGAATAAAATGCACTATTAATCTTCTAGGCTAGGGCAAACAGAGACCCGATTAGATCATTTTATATTATGGTTAATTTAAGAATTCAGCAAAATTCTATCACATTTGTTCAATTTACGTCGCTCCTATTTCAGATAGCGTATTGGGCTAAGCAGCATCTGAAAGCGCATGAAATGGCGAGTGAAATGCACTATTAGACTTCTAGGCTAGGGCGAACAGAGACCCGATTAGATCATTTTACATTATGGTTCATTTAAGAATTCAGCGAAATTCTATCACATTTGTTCAATTTACGTCGCAACTATTTCAGACAGCGTATTGGGCTAAGAGGCGTCTCAAAGCGCATGAAATGGCGAGTATAATGCACTATTTAACTTCGAGGATAAGGCAAACAGTGACCCGATGAGATCATTTTATATAAGGGTTAATATAAGAATTCAGCGTAATTCTATCACATTTGTTCAACTTACGTCGCTCCTATTTCAGATAGCGTACTGGGCTAGGCGGCATCTTAAAGCGCGTGGAATGGCGAGTGAAATGCACTACTAAACTTCTATGATAGGGCAATCAGGGACCCGATTAGATCATTTTATATTTTGGTTAATATAAGAATTCAGCGTAATAGTATCATATTTGTTCAATTTACGTCGCTCCTATTTCAGACAGCGTATTGGGCTAAGCGGCATCTCAAAGCGCATGAAATGGCGAGTAAAATGCACTATTAAACTTCTAGGGTAGGGCAAACAGAGACCCGATTAGATCATTTTATATTATGGTTAATTTAAGAATTCAGCGAAATTCTATCGCATTTGTTCAATTTACGTCGCTCCTATTAAAGATAGCGTATTGGGCTAAGCGGCATCGCAAAGCGCATGAAATGGCCAGTATAATGGACTATTAAACTTCTAGGATAAGGAAAACAGTGACCCGATTAGATCATTTTATATTACGGTTAATATAAGAATTCAGCGTAATTCTATCACATTTGTTCAACTTACGTCGCTCCTATTTCAGATAGCGTATTGGGCTAAGCGGCATCTCAAAGCGCATGAAATGGCGAGTAAAGCGCACTATTAAACTTCTAGGGTAGGGCAAACAGAGACCCGATTAGATCATTTTATATTATGGTTAATTTAAGAATTCAGCAAAATTCTATCACATTTGTTCAATTTACGTCGTTCCTATTTCAGATAGCGTACTGGGCTATTCGGCATCTTAAAGCGTGTGGAATGGCGAGTAAAATGCACTATTAAACTTCTAGCGTAGGGCAAACAGAGACCCGATTATATCATTTTACGTTATGGTTAATAAAAGAATTCAGCGAAATTCTATCACATTTGTTCAATTTACGTCACTCCTATTTCAGATAGCGTTTTGGGCTAAGCGGCATCTCAAAGCGCATGAAATGGCGAGTAAAATGCACTATGAAACTTCTAGGGTAGGGAAAAAAGAGACCCGATTAGATCATTTTATATTATGGTTAATTTAAGAATTCAGCGAAATTCTATCACATTTGTTCAATTTACGTCGCTCCTATTTCAGATAGCGTATTGGGCGGAGCGGCACCTCAAAGCGCATGAAATGGCGAATAAAATGCACTATTAAGCTTCTAGGCTAGGGCAATCAGAGACCCGATTAGATCATTTTATATTTTGTTGAATATAAGATTTCAGGGAAATTCTATCACATTTGTTCAATTTACGTCGCTCCTATTTCGGATAGCTTATTGGGCTTAGCGGCATCACAAAGCGCATGAAATAACGAGTGAAATGCCCTATTGAACTTCTAGGCTACGGCGAACAGAGACCCGATTAGATCATTTTACATTATGGTTAATTTAAGAATTCAGCGAAATTCTATCACATTTGTTCAATTTACGTCGCTCCTATTTCAGATAGCGTATTGGGCTAAGCGGCATCTCAAAGCGCATGAAATGACGAGTGAAATGCACTATTATACTTCTAGGATAAGGCAAACAGAGACCCGATTAGATCATTTTATAGTACGGTTAATATAAGAATTCAGCGTAATTCTATCACATTTGTTCAACTTACGTCGCTCCTATTTCAGATAGCGTACTGGACTGGGCGGCATGTTAAAGCGCGTGGAATGGCGAGTAAAATGCACTACTAAACTTCTATGATAGGGCAATCAGAGACCCGATTAGATCATTTTATATTTTGGTAAATATAAGAATTCAACGAAATTCTATCACATTTGTTCAATTTACGTCGTTCCTATTAGAGATAGCTGATTGGGCTTAGCGGCATCTCAAAGAGCATGAAATGACGGGTGAAATGCACTATTAAACTTCTAGGGTAGGGCAACCAGAGACCCGATTAGATCATTTTATATTATGGTTATTTTAAGAATTCAGTAAAATTCTATCACATTTGTTCAATTTACGTCGTTCCTATTTCAGATAGCGTCCTGGGCTAAGCGGCATCTAAAAGCGCATGAAATGGCGAGTATAATGCACTATTATACTTCTAGGATAAGGCAAACAGGGTCCCGATTAGATCATTTTATATTTTGGTAAATATAAGAATTCAACGAAATTCTATCACATTTGTTCAATTTACGTCGCTCCTATTAGAGATAGCTGATTGGGCTTAGCGGCATCTCAAAGAGCATGAAATGACGGGTGAAATGCACTATTAAACTTCTAGGGTAGGGCAACCAGAGACCCGATTAGATCATTTTATATTATGGTTATTTTAAGAATTCAGTTTAATTCTATCACATTTGTTCAATTTACGTCGTTCCTATTTCAGATAGCGTCCTGGGCTAAGCGGCATCTAAAAGCGCATGAAATGACGGGTGAAATGCACTATTAAACTTCTAGGGTAGGGCAAACAGAGACCCGATTAGATCATTTTACATTATGGTTAATAAAAGAATTCAGCGTAATTCTATCACATTTGTTCAACTTACGTCGCTCCTATTTCAAATAGCGTACTGGGCTAGGCGGCATCTTAAAGCGCCTGGACTTGCTAGTAAAATGCACTACTAAACTTCTATGATAGGGCAATCAGAGACCCGATGAGATCATTTTATATTTTGTTCAATATAAGATTTCAGGGAAATTCTATCACATTTGTTCAATTTACGTCGCTCCTATTTCAGATAGCGTATTGGGCTACGCGGCATCTCAAAGCGCATGAAATGGCGAATACAATGCACTATTAAACTTCTAGGCTAGGGCGAGCAGAGACCCGATTAGATCATTTTACATTATGGTTAATTTAAGAATTCAGCGAAATTCTATCACATTTGTTCAATTTACGTCGCTCCTATTTCAGATAGCGTATTGGGCTAAGCGGCATCTCAAAGCGCATGAAATGACGAGTGAAATGCACTATTATACTTCTAGGATAAGGCAAACAGAGACCCGATTAGATCATTTTATAGTACGGTTAATATAAGAATTCAGCGTAATTCTATCACATTTGTTCAACTTACGTCGCTCCTATTTCAGATAGCGTACTGGACTAGGCGGCATGTTAAAGCGCGTGGAATGGCGAGTAAAATGCACTACTAAACTTCTACGATAGGGCAATCAGAGAGCCGATTAGATCATTTTATATTTTAGTTAATATAAGAAATCTGCGAAATTCTATCACATTTGTTCAATTTACGTCGCTCCTATTACAAATAGCTTATTGTGCTTAGCGGCATCTCAAAGCGCATGAAGTGACGAGTGAAATGCACTATTAAACTTCTAGGGTAGGGCAAACAGAGACCCGAATAGATCATTTTATATTATGGTTAATTTAAGAACTCAGCGAAATTCGATCACATTTGTTCAAGTTACGTCACTCCTATTTCAGATAGCGTATTGGGCTAAGCGGCATCTAAAGGCGCATGAAACAGCGAGTAAAATGCAATATTAAACTTCTAGGGTAGGGCAAACAGAGACCCGATAAGATCATATTATATTATGATTAATTTAAGAATTCAGCGAAATTCTATCACATTTGTTCAATTTACGTCGCTCCTATTTCAGATAGCGTACTGGGCTAAGCGGCATCTCAAAGCGCATGAAATGACGAGTGAAATGCACTATTATACTTCTATGGTAGGACGAACAGAGACCCGATTAGATCATTTTACATTAAGGTTAATATAAGAATTCAGGGAAATTCTATCACATTTTTCAATTTACGTCGTTCCTACTTCAGATAGCGTATTGTGCTATGCGGCTTCTCAAAGCGCATGAAATGGCGAGTAAAATGCACTATTAAACTTCGAGGGTAGGGCAAACAGAGACCCGATTAGATCATTTTATATTATGGTTAATTTAAGAATTCAGCAAAATTCTATCACATTTGTTCAATTTACGTCGCAACTATTTCAGACAGCGTATTGGGCTAAGAGGCGTCTCAAAGCGCATGAAATGGCGAGTATAATGCACTATTTAACTTCGAGGATAAGGCAAACAGTGACCCGATGAGATCATTTTATATAAGGGTTAATATAAGAATTCAGCGTAATTCTATCACATTTGTTCAACTTACGTCGCTCTTATTTCAGATAGCGTACTGGGCTAGGCGGCATCTTAAAGCGCGTGGAATGGCGAGTGAAATGCACTACTAAACTTCTATGATAGGGCAATCAGGGACCCGATTAGATCATTTTATATTTTGGTTAATATAAGAATTCAGCGTAATAGTATCATATTTGTTCAATTTACGTCGCTCCTATTTCAGACAGCGTATTGGGCTAAGCGGCATCTCAAAGCGCATGAAATGGCGAGTAAAATGCACTATTAAACTTCTAGGGTAGGGCAAACAGAGACCCGATTAGATCATTTTATATTATGGTTAATTTAAGAATTCAGCGAAATTCTATCGCATTTGTTCAATTTACGTCGCTCCTATTAAAGATAGCGTATTGGGCTAAGCGGCATCGCAAAGCGCATGAAATGGCCAGTATAATGGACTATTAAACTTCTAGGATAAGGAAAACAGTGACCCGATTAGATCATTTTATATTACGGTTAATATAAGAATTCAGCGTAATTCTATCACATTTGTTCAACTTACGTCGCTCCTATTTCAGATAGCGTATTGGGCTAAGCGGCATCTCAAAGCGCATGAAATGGCGAGTAAAACGCACTATTAAACTTCTAGGGTAGGGCAAACAGAGACCCGATTAGATCATTTTATATTATGGTTAATTTAAGAATTCAGCAAAATTCTATCACATTTGTTCAATTTACGTCGCTCCTATTTCAGATAGCGTATTGGGCTAAGCAGCATCTGAAAGCGCATGAAATGGCGAGTGAAATGCACTATTCGACTTCTATGGTAGGGCGAACAGAGACCCGATTATATCATTTTACGTTATGGTTAATAAAAGAATTCAGCGAAATTCTATCACATTTGTTCAATTTACGTCGCTCCTATTTCAGATAGCGTTTTGGGCTAAGCGGCATCTCAAAGCGCATGAAATGGCGAGTAAAATGCACTATGAAACTTCTAGGGTAGGGAAAAAAGAGACCCGATTAGATCATTTTATATTATGGTTAATTTAAGAATTCAGCGAAATTCTATCACATTTGTTCAATTTACGTCGCTCCTATTTCAGATAGCGTATTGGGCGGAGCGGCACCTCAAAGCGCATGAAATGGCGAATAAAATGCACTATTAAGCTTCTAGGCTAGGGCAATCAGAGACCCGATTAGATCATTTTATATTTTGTTCAATATAAGATTTCAGGGAAATTCTATCACATTTGTTCAATTTACGTCGCTCCTATTTCGGATAGCTTATTGGGCTTAGCGGCATCACAAAGCGCATGAAATAACGAGTGAAATGCCCTATTGAACTTCTAGGCTACGGCGAACAGAGACCCGATTAGATCATTTTATATTATGGTTAATTTAAGAATTCAGCGAAATTCTATCACATTTGTTCAATTTACGTCGCTCCTATTTCAGATAGCGTATTGGGCTAAGCGGCATCTCAAAGCGCATGAAGTGACGAGTGAAATGCACTATTATATTTCTAGGATAAGGCAAACAGAGACCCGATTAGATCATTTTATAGTACGGTTAATATAAGAATTCAGCGTAATTCTATCACATTTGTTCAACTTACGTCGCTCCTATTTCAGATAGCGTACTGGACTGGGCGGCATGTTAAAGCGCGTGGAATGGCGAGTAAAATGCACTACTAAACTTCTATGATAGGGCAATCAGAGACCCGATTAGAACATTTTATATTTTGGTAAATATAAGAATTCAACGAAATTCTATCACATTTGTTCAATTTACGTCGCTCCTATTAGAGATAGCTGATTGGGCTTAGCGGCATCTCAAAGAGCATGAAATGACGGGTGAAATGCACTATTAAACTTCTAGGGTAGGGCAACCAGAGACCCGATTAGATCATTTTATATTATGGTTATTTTAAGAATTCAGTAAAATCCTATCACATTTGTTCAATTTACGTCGTTCCTATTTCAGATAGCGTCCTGGGCTAAGCGGCATCTAAAAGCGCATGAAATGGCGAGTATAATGCACTATTATACTTCTAGGATAAGGCAAACAGGGTCCCGATTAGATCATTTTATATTTTGGTAAATATAAGAATTCAACGAAATTCTATCACATTTGTTCAATTTACGTCGCTCCTATTAGAGATAGCTGATTGGGCTTAGCGGCATCTCAAAGAGCATGAAATGACGGGTGAAATGCACTATTAAACTTCTAGGGTAGGGCAACCAGAGACCCGATTAGATCATTTTATATTATGGTTATTTTAAGAATTCAGTTTAATTCTATCACATTTGTTCAATTTACGTCGTTCCTATTTCAGATAGCGTCCTGGGCTAAGCGGCATCTAAAAGCGCATGAAATGGCGAGTATAATGCACTATTATACTTCTAGGATAAGGCAAACAGGGTCCCGATTAGATCATTTTATATTACGGTTAATATAAGAATGCAGCGTAATTCTATCACATTTGTTCAATTTACGTCGCTCCTATTTCAGATAGCGTACTGGGCTAGGCGGCATCTCAAAGCGCATGAAATGGCGGGTGAAATGCACTATTAAACTTCTAGGGTAGGGCAAACAGAGACCCGATTAGATCATTTTACATTATGGTTAATAAAAGAATTCAGCGTAATTCTATCACATTTGTTCAACTTACGTCGCTCCTATTTCAAATAGCGTACTGGGCTAGGCGGCATCTTAAAGCGCCTGGACTTGCTAGTAAAATGCACTACTAAACTTCTATGATAGGGCAATCAGAGACCCGATGAGATCATTTTATATATTGTTCAATATAAGATTTCAGGGAAATTCTATCACATTTGTTCAATTTACGTCGCTCCTATTTCAGATAGCGTATTGGGCTACGCGGCATCTCAAAGCGCATGAAATGGCGAATACAATGCACTATTAAACTTCTAGGCTAGGGCGAGCAGAGACCCGATTAGATCATTTTACATTATGGTTAATTTAAGAATTCAACGAAATTCTATCACATTTGTTCAATTTACGTCGCTCCTATTTCAGATAGCGTATTGGGCTAAGCGGCATCTCAAAGCGCATGAAATGACGAGTGAAATGCACTATTATACTTCTAGGATAAGGCAAACAGAGACCCGATTATATCATTTTATAGTACGGTTAATATAAGAATTCAGCGTAATTCGATCACATTTGTTCAACTTACGTCGCTCCTATTTCAGATAGCGTACTGGACTAGGCGGCATGTTAAAGCGCGTGGAATGGCGAGTAAAATGCACTACTAAACTTCTATGATAGGGCAATCAGAGAGCCGATTAGATCATTTTATATTTTGGTTAATATAAGAAATCTGCGAAATTCTATCACATTTGTTCAATTTACGTCGCTCCTATTACAAATAGCTTATTGTGCTTAGCGGCATCTCAAAGCGCATGAAGTGACGAGTGAAATGCACTATTAAACTTCTAGGGTAGGGCAAACAGAGACCCGAATAGATCATTTTATATTATGGTTAATTTAAGAACTCAGCGAAATTCGATCACATTTGTTCAAGTTACGTCACTCCTATTTCAGATAGCGTATTGGGCTAAGCGGCATCTGAAGGCGCATGAAACGGCGAGTAAAATGCAATATTAAACTTCTAGGGTAGGGCAAACAGAGACCCGATAAGATCATATTATATTATGATTAATTTAAGAATTCAGCGAAATTCTATCACATTTGTTCAATTTACGTCGCTCCTATTTCAGATAGCGTATTGGGCTAAGCGGCATCTCAAAGCGCATGAAATGACGAGTGAAATGCACTATTATACTTCTATGGTAGGGCGAACAGAGACCCGATTAGATCATTTTACATTAAGGTTAATATAAGAATTCAGGGAAATTCTATCACATTTTTCAATTTACGTCGTTCCTACTTCAGATAGCGTATTGTGCTATGCGGCTTCTCAAAGCGCATGAAATGGCGAGTAAAATGCACTATTAAACTTCGAGGGTAGGGCAAACAGAGACCCGATTAGATCATTTTATATTATGGTTAATTTAAGAATTCAGCAAAATTCTATCACATTTGTTCAATTTACGTCGCAACTATTTCAGACAGCGTATTGGGCTAAGAGGCGTCTCAAAGCGCATGAAATGGCGAGTATAATGCACTATTTAACTTCGAGGATAAGGCAAACAGTGACCCGATGAGATCATTTCATATAAGGGTTAATATAAGAATTCAGCGTAATTCTATCACATTTGTTCAAATTACGTCGCTCCTATTTCAGATAGCGTACTGGGCTAGGCGGCATCTTAAAGCGCGTGGAATGGCGAGTGAAATGCACTACTAAACTTCTATGGTAGGGCAATCAGGGACCCGATTAGATCATTTTATATTTTGGTTAATATAAGAATTCAGCGTAATAGTATCATATTTGTTCAATTTACGTCGCTCCTATTTCAGACAGCGTATTGGGCTAAGCGGCATCTCAAAGCGCATGAAATGGCGAGTAAAATGCACTATTAAACTTCTAGGGTAGGGCAAACAGAGACCCGATTAGATCATTTTATATTATGGTTAATTTAAGAATTCAGCGAAATTCTATCGCATTTGTTCAATTTACGTCGCTCCTATTAAAGATAGCGTATTGGGCTAAGCGGCATCGCAAAGCGCATGAAATGGCCAGTATAATGGACTATTAAACTTCTAGGATAAGGAAAACAGTGACCCGATTAGATCATTTTATATTACGGTTAATATAAGAATTCAGCGTAATTCTATCACATTTGTTCAACTTACGTCGCTCCTATTTCAGATAGGGAATTGGGCTAAGCGGCATCTCAAAGCGCATGAAATGGCGAGTAAAACGCACTATTAAACTTCTAGGGTAGGGCAAACAGAGACCCGATTAGATCATTTTATATTATGGTTAATTTAAGAATTCAGCAAAATTCTATCACATTTGTTCAATTTACGTCGCTCCTATTTCAGATAGCGTACTGGACTGGGCGGCATGTTAAAGCGCGTGGAATGGCGAGTAAAATGCACTACTAAACTTCTATGATAGGGCAATCAGAGACCCGATTAGATCATTTTATATTTTGGTAAATATAAGAATTCAACGAAATTCTATCACATTTGTTCAATTTACGTCGCTCCTATTAGAGATAGCTGATTGGGCTTAGCGGCATCTCAAAGAGCATGAAATGACGGGTGAAATGCACTATTAAACTTCTAGGGTAGGGCAACCAGAGACCCGATTAGATCATTTTATATTATGGTTATTTTAAGAATTCAGTAAAATTCTATCACATTTGTTCAATTTACGTCGTTCCTATTTCAGATAGCGTCCTGGGCTAAGCGGCATCTAAAAGCGCATGAAATGGCGAGTATAATGCACTATTATACTTCTAGGATAAGGCAAACAGGGTCCCGATTAGATCATTTTATATTTTGGTAAATATAAGAATTCAACGAAATTCTATCACATTTGTTCAATTTACGTCGCTCCTATTAGAGATAGCTGATTGGGCTTAGCGGCATCTCAAAGAGCATGAAATGACGGGTGAAATGCACTATTAAACTTCTAGGGTAGGGCAACCAGAGACCCGATTAGATCATTTTATATTATGGTTATTTTAAGAATTCAGTTTAATTCTATCACATTTGTTCAATTTACGTCGTTCCTATTTCAGATAGCGTCCTGGGATAAGCGGCGTCTAAAAGCGCATGAAATGGCGAGTATAATGCACTATTATACTTCTAGGATAAGGCAAACAGGGTCCCGATTAGATCATTTTATATTACGGTTAATATAAGAATTCAGCGTAATTCTATCACATTTGTTCAATTTACGTCGCTCCTATTTCAGATAGCGTACTGGGCTAGGCGGCATCTCAAAGCGCATGAAATGGCGAGTGAAATGCACTATTAAACTTCTAGGGTAGGGCAAACAGAGACCCGATTAGATCATTTTACATTATGGTTAATAAAAGAATTCAGCGTAATTCTATCACATTTGTTCAACTTACGTCGCTCCTATTTCAAATAGCGTACTGGGCTAGGCGGCATCTTAAAGCGCCTGGACTTGCTAGTAAAATGCACTACTAAACTTCTATGATAGGGCAATCAGAGACCCGATGAGATCATTTTATATTTTGTTCAATATAAGATTTCAGGGAAATTCTATCACATTTGTTCAATTTACGTCGCTCCTATTTCAGATAGCGTATTGGGCTACGCGGCATCTCAAAGCGCATGAAATGGCGAATACAATGCACTATTAAACTTCTAGGCTAGGGCGAGCAGAGACCCGATTAGATCATTTTACATTATGGTTAATTTAAGAATTCAGCGAAATTCTATCACATTTGTTCAATTTACGTCGCTCCTATTTCAGATAGCGTATTGGGCTAAGCGGCATCTCAAAGCGCATGAAATGACGAGTCAAATGCACTATTATACTTCTAGGATAAGGCAAACAGAGACCCGATTAGATCATTTTATAGTACGGTTAATATAAGAATTCAGCGTAATTCGATCACATTTGTTCAACTTACGTCGCTCCTATTTCAGATAGCGTACTGGACTAGGCGGCATGTTAAAGCGCGTGGAATGGCGAGTAAAATGCACTACTAAACTTCTATGATAGGGCAATCAGAGAGCCGATTAGATCATTTTATATTTTGGTTAATATAAGAAATCTGCGAAATTCTATCACATTTGTTCAATTTACGTCGCTCCTATTACAAATAGCTTATTGTGCTTAGCGGCATCTCAAAGCGCATGAAGTGACGAGTGAAATGCACTATTAAACTTCTAGGGTAGGGCAAACAGAGACCCGAATAGATCATTTTATATTATGGTTAATTTAAGAACTCAGCGAAATTCGATCACATTTGTTCAAGTTACGTCACTCCTATTTCAGATAGCGTATTGGGCTAAGCGGCATCTGAAGGCGCATGAAACGGCGAGTAAAATGCAATATTAAACTTCTAGGGTAGGGCAAACAGAGACCCGATAAGATCATATTATATTATGATTAATTTAAGAATTCAGCGAAATTCTATCACATTTGTTCAATTTACGTCGCTCCTATTTCAGATAGCGTACTGGGCTAAGCGGCATCTCAAAGCGCATGAAATGACGAGTGAAATGCACTATTATACTTCTATGGTAGGACGAACAGAGACCCGATTAGATCATTTTACATTAAGGTTAATATAAGAATTCAGGGAAATTCTATCACATTTTTCAATTTACGTCGTTCCTACTTCAGATAGCGTATTGTGCTATGCGGCTTCTCAAAGCGCATGAAATGGCGAGTAAAATGCACTATTAAACTTCGAGGGTAGGGCAAACAGAGACCCGATTAGATCATTTTATATTATGGTTAATTTAAGAATTCAGCAAAATTCTATCACATTTGTTCAATTTACGTCGCAACTATTTCAGACAGCGTATTGGGCTAAGAGGCGTCTCAAAGCGCATGAAATGGCGAGTATAATGCACTATTTAACTTCGAGGATAAGGCAAACAGTGACCCGATGAGATCATTTTATATAAGGGTTAATATAAGAATTCAGCGTAATTCTATCACATTTGTTCAACTTACGTCGCTCCTATTTCAGATAGCGTACTGGGCTAGGCGGCATCTTAAAGCGCGTGGAATGGCGAGTGAAATGCACTACTAAACTTCTATGATAGGGCAATCAGGGACCCGATTAGATCATTTTATATTTTGGTTAATATAAGAATTCAGCGTAATAGTATCATATTTGTTCAATTTACGTCGCTCCTATTTCAGACAGCGTATTGGGCTAAGCGGCATCTCAAAGCGCATGAAATGGCGAGTAAAATGCACTATTAAACTTCTAGGGTAGGGCAAACAGAGACCCGATTAGATCATTTTATATTATGGTTAATTTAAGAATTCAGCGAAATTCTATCGCATTTGTTCAATTTACGTCGCTCCTATTAAAGATAGCGTATTGGGCTAAGCGGCATCGCAAAGCGCATGAAATGGCCAGTATAATGGACTATTAAACTTCTAGGATAAGGAAAACAGTGACCCGATTAGATCATTTTATATTACGGTTAATATAAGAATTCAGCGTAATTCTATCACATTTGTTCAACTTACGTCGCTCCTATTTCAGAAAGCGTATTGGGCTAAGCGGCATCTCAAAGCGCATGAAATGGCGAGTAAAACGCACTATTAAACTTCTAGGGTAGGGCAAACAGAGACCCGATTAGATCATTTTATATTATGGTTAATTTAAGAATTCAGCAAAATTCTATCACATTTGTTCAATTTACGTCGCTCCTATTTCAGATAGCGTATTGGGCTAAGCAGCATCTGAAAGCGCATGAAATGGCGAGTGAAATGCACTATTCGACTTCTATGGTAGGGCGAACAGAGACCCGATTATATCATTTTACGTTATGGTTAATAAAAGAATTCAGCGAAATTCTATCACATTTGTTCAATTTACGTCGCTCCTATTTCAGATAGCGTTTTGGGCTAAGCGGCATCTCAAAGCGCATGAAATGGCGAGTAAAATGCACTATGAAACTTCTAGGGTAGGGAAAAAAGAGACCCGATTAGATCATTTTATATTATGGTTAATTTAAGAATTCAGCGAAATTCTATCACATTTGTTCAATTTACGTCGCTCCTATTTCAGATAGCGTATTGGGCGGAGCGGCACCTCAAAGCGCATGAAATGGCGAATAAAATGCACTATTAAGCTTCTAGGCTAGGGCAATCAGAGACCCGATTAGATCATTTTATATTTTGTTCAATATAAGATTTCAGGGAAATTCTATCACATTTGTTCAATTTACGTCGCTCCTATTTCGGATAGCTTATTGGGCTTAGCGGCATCACAAAGCGCATGAAATAACGAGTGAAATGCCCTATTGAACTTCTAGGCTACGGCGAACAGAGACCCGATTAGATCATTTTACATTATGGTTAATTTAAGAATTCAGCGAAATTCTATCACATTTGTTCAATTTACGTCGCTCCTATTTCAGATAGCGTATTGGGCTAAGCGGCATCTCAAAGCGCATGAAGTGACGAGTGAAATGCACTATTATATTTCTAGGATAAGGCAAACAGAGACCCGATTAGATCATTTTATAGTACGGTTAATATAAGAATTCAGCGTAATTCTATCACATTTGTTCAACTTACGTCGCTCCTATTTCAGATAGCGTACTGGACTGGGCGGCATGTTAAAGCGCGTGGAATGGCGAGTAAAATGCACTACTAAACTTCTATGATAGGGCAATCAGAGACCCGATTAGAACATTTTATATTTTGGTAAATATAAGAATTCAACGAAATTCTATCACATTTGTTCAATTTACGTCGCTCCTATTAGAGATAGCTGATTGGGCTTAGCGGCATCTCAAAGAGCATGAAATGACGGGTGAAATGCACTATTAAACTTCTAGGGTAGGGCAACCAGAGACCCGATTAGATCATTTTATATTATGGTTATTTTAAGAATTCAGTAAAATCCTATCACATTTGTTCAATTTACGTCGTTCCTATTTCAGATAGCGTCCTGGGCTAAGCGGCATCTAAAAGCGCATGAAATCGCGAGTATAATGCACTATTATACTTCTAGGATAAGGCAAACAGGGTCCCGATTAGATCATTTTATATTTTGGTAAATATAAGAATTCAACGAAATTCTATCACATTTGTTCAATTTACGTCGCTCCTATTAGAGATAGCTGATTGGGCTTAGCGGCATCTCAAAGAGCATGAAATGACGGGTGAAATGCACTATTAAACTTCTAGGGTAGGGCAACCAGAGACCCGATTAGATCATTTTATATTATGGTTATTTTAAGAATTCAGTTTAATTCTATCACATTTGTTCAATTTACGTCGTTCCTATTTCAGATAGCGTCCTGGGCTAAGCGGCATCTAAAAGCGCATGAAATGGCGAGTATAATGCACTATTATACTTCTAGGATAAGGCAAACAGGGTCCCGATTAGATCATTTTATATTACGGTTAATATAAGAATGCAGCGTAATTCTATCACATTTGTTCAATTTACGTCGCTCCTATTTCAGATAGCGTACTGGGCTAGGCGGCATCTCAAAGCGCATGAAATGGCGGGTGAAATGCACTATTAAACTTCTAGGGTAGGGCAAACAGAGACCCGATTAGATCATTTTACATTATGGTTAATAAAAGAATTCAGCGTAATTCTATCACATTTGTTCAACTTACGTCGCTCCTATTTCAAATAGCGTACTGGGCTAGGCGGCATCTTAAAGCGCCTGGACTTGCTAGTAAAATGCACTACTAAACTTCTATGATAGGGCAATCAGAGACCCGATGAGATCATTTTATATATTGTTCAATATAAGATTTCAGGGAAATTCTATCACATTTGTTCAATTTACGTCGCTCCTATTTCAGATAGCGTATTGGGCTACGCGGCATCTCAAAGCGCATGAAATGGCGAATACAATGCACTATTAAACTTCTAGGCTAGGGCGAGCAGAGACCCGATTAGATCATTTTACATTATGGTTAATTTAAGAATTCAACGAAATTCTATCACATTTGTTCGATTTACGTCGCTCCTATTTCAGATAGCGTATTGGGCTAAGCGGCATCTCAAAGCGCATGAAATGACGAGTGAAATGCACTATTATACTTCTAGGATAAGGCAAACAGAGACCCGATTAGATCATTTTATAGTACGGTTAATATAAGAATTCAGCGTAATTCGATCACATTTGTTCAACTTACGTCGCTCCTATTTCAGATAGCGTACTGGACTAGGCGGCATGTTAAAGCGCGTGGAATGGCGAGTAAAATGCACTACTAAACTTCTATGATAGGGCAATCAGAGAGCCGATTAGATCATTTTATATTTTGGTTAATATAAGAAATCTGCGAAATTCTATCACATTTGTTCAATTTACGTCGCTCCTATTACAAATAGCTTATTGTGCTTAGCGGCATCTCAAAGCGCATGAAGTGACGAGTGAAATGCACTATTAAACTTCTAGGGTAGGGCAAACAGAGACCCGAATAGATCATTTTATATTATGGTTAATTTAAGAACTCAGCGAAATTCGATCACATTTGTTCAAGTTACGTCACTCCTATTTCAGATAGCGTATTGGGCTAAGCGGCATCTGAAGGCGCATGAAACGGCGAGTAAAATGCAATATTAAACTTCTAGGGTAGGGCAAACAGAGACCCGATAAGATCATATTATATTATGATTAATTTAAGAATTCAGCGAAATTCTATCACATTTGTTCAATTTACGTCGCTCCTATTTCAGATAGCGTATTGGGCTAAGCGGCATCTCAAAGCGCATGAAATGACGAGTGAAATGCACTATTATACTTCTATGGTAGGGCGAACAGAGACCCGATTAGATCATTTTACATTAAGGTTAATATAAGAATTCAGGGAAATTCTATCACATTTTTCAATTTACGTCGTTCCTACTTCAGATAGCGTATTGTGCTATGCGGCTTCTCAAAGCGCATGAAATGGCGAGTAACATGCACTATTAAACTTCGAGGGTAGGGCAAACAGAGACCCGATTAGATCATTTTATATTATGGTTAATTTAAGAATTCAGCAAAATTCTATCACATTTGTTCAATTTACGTCGCAACTATTTCAGACAGCGTATTGGGCTAAGAGGCGTCTCAAAGCGCATGAAATGGCGAGTATAATGCACTATTTAACTTCGAGGATAAGGCAAACAGTGACCCGATGAGATCATTTTATATAAGGGTTAATATAAGAATTCAGCGTAATTCTATCACATTTGTTCAAATTACGTCGCTCCTATTTCAGATAGCGTACTGGGCTAGGCGGCATCTTAAAGCGCGTGGAATGGCGAGTGAAATGCACTACTAAACTTCTATGGTAGGGCAATCAGGGACCCGATTAGATCATTTTATATTTTGGTTAATATAAGAATTCAGCGTAATAGTATCATATTTGTTCAATTTACGTCGCTCCTATTTCAGACAGCGTATTGGGCTAAGCGGCATCTCAAAGCGCATGAAATGGCGAGTAAAATGCACTATTAAACTTCTAGGGTAGGGCAAACAGAGACCCGATTAGATCATTTTATATTATGGTTAATTTAAGAATTCAGCGAAATTCTATCGCATTTGTTCAATTTACGTCGCTCCTATTAAAGATAGCGTATTGGGCTAAGCGGCATCGCAAAGCGCATGAAATGGCCAGTATAATGGACTATTAAACTTCTAGGATAAGGAAAACAGTGACCCGATTAGATCATTTTATATTACGGTTAATATAAGAATTCAGCGTAATTCTATCACATTTGTTCAACTTACGTCGCTCCTATTTCAGATAGGGTATTGGGCTAAGCGGCATCTCAAAGCGCATGAAATGGCGAGTAAAACGCACTATTAAACTTCTAGGGTAGGGCAAACAGAGACCCGATTAGATCATTTTATATTATGGTTAATTTAAGAATTCAGCAAAATTCTATCACATTTGTTCAATTTACGTCGCTCCTATTTCAGATAGCGTACTGGACTGGGCGGCATGTTAAAGCGCGTGGAATGGCGAGTAAAATGCACTACTAAACTTCTATGATAGGGCAATCAGAGACCCGATTAGATCATTTTATATTTTGGTAAATATAAGAATTCAACGAAATTCTATCACATTTGTTCAATTTACGTCGCTCCTATTAGAGATAGCTGATTGGGCTTAGCGGCATCTCAAAGAGCATGAAATGACGGGTGAAATGCACTATTAAACTTCTAGGGTAGGGCAACCAGAGACCCGATTAGATCATTTTATATTATGGTTATTTTAAGAATTCAGTAAAATTCTATCACATTTGTTCAATTTACGTCGTTCCTATTTCAGATAGCGTCCTGGGCTAAGCGGCATCTAAAAGCGCATGAAATGGCGAGTATAATGCACTATTATACTTCTATTATAAGGCAAACAGGGTCCCGATTAGATCATTTTATATTTTGGTAAATATAAGAATTCAACGAAATTCTATCACATTTGTTCAATTTACGTCGCTCCTATTAGAGATAGCTGATTGGGCTTAGCGGCATCTCAAAGAGCATGAAATGACGGGTGAAATGCACTATTAAACTTCTAGGGTAGGGCAACCAGAGACCCGATTAGATCATTTTATATTATGGTTATTTTAAGAATTCAGTTTAATTCTATCACATTTGTTCAATTTACGTCGTTCCTATTTCAGATAGCGTCCTGGGATAAGCGGCGTCTAAAAGCGCATGAAATGGCGAGTATAATGCACTATTATACTTCTAGGATAAGGCAAACAGGGTCCCGATTAGATCATTTTATATTACGGTTAATATAAGAATTCAGCGTAATTCTATCACATTTGTTCAATTTACGTCGCTCCTATTTCAGATAGCGTACTGGGCTAGGCGGCATCTCAAAGCGCATGAAATGGCGGGTGAAATGCACTATTAAACTTCTAGGGTAGGGCAAACAGAGACCCGATTAGATCATTTTACATTATGGTTAATAAAAGAATTCAGCGTAATTCTATCACATTTGTTCAACTTACGTCGCTCCTATTTCAAATAGCGTACTGGGCTAGGCGGCATCTTAAAGCGCCTGGACTTGCTAGTAAAATGCACTACTAAACTTCTATGATAGGGCAATCAGAGACCCGATGAGATCATTTTATATTTTGTTCAATATAAGATTTCAGGGAAATTCTATCACATTTGTTCAATTTACGTCGCTCCTATTTCAGATAGCGTATTGGGCTACGCGGCATCTCAAAGCGCATGAAATGGCGAATAAAATGCACTATTAAACTTCTAGGCTAGGGCGAGCAGAGACCCGATTAGATCATTTTACATTATGGTTAATTTAAGAATTCAGCGAAATTCTATCACATTTGTTCAATTTACGTCGCTCCTATTTCAGATAGCGTATTGGGCTAAGCGGCATCTCAAAGCGCATGAAATGACGAGTGAAATGCACTATTATACTTCTAGGATAAGGCAAACAGAGACCCGATTAGATCATTTTATAGTACGGTTAATATAAGAATTCAGCGTAATTCGATCACATTTGTTCAACTTACGTCGCTCCTATTTCAGATAGCGTACTGGACTAGGCGGCATGTTAAAGCGCGTGGAATGGCGAGTAAAATGCACTACTAAACTTCTATGATAGGGCAATCAGAGAGCCGATTAGATCATTTTATATTTTGGTTAATATAAGAAATCTGCGAAATTCTATCACATTTGTTCAATTTACGTCGCTCCTATTACAAATAGCTTATTGTGCTTAGCGGCATCTCAAAGCGCATGAAGTGACGAGTGAAATGCACTATTAAACTTCTAGGGTAGGGCAAACAGAGACCCGAATAGATCATTTTATATTATGGTTAATTTAAGAACTCAGCGAAATTCGATCACATTTGTTCAAGTTACGTCACTCCTATTTCAGATAGCGTATTGGGCTAAGCGGCATCTGAAGGCGCATGAAACGGCGAGTAAAATGCAATATTAAACTTCTAGGGTAGGGCAAACAGAGACCCGATTAGATCATATTATATTATGATTAATTTAAGAATTCAGCGAAATTCTATCACATTTGTTCAATTTACGTCGCTCCTATTTCAGATAGCGTATTGGGCTAAGCGGCATCTCAAAGCGCATGAAATGACGAGTGAAATGCACTATTATACTTCTATGGTAGGGCGAACAGAGACCCGATTAGATCATTTTACATTAAGGTTAATATAAGAATTCAGGGAAATTCTATCACATTTTTCAATTTACGTCGTTCCTACTTCAGATAGCGTATTGTGCTATGCGGCTTCTCAAAGCGCATGAAATGGCGAGTAAAATGCACTATTAAACTTCGAGGGTAGGGCAAACAGAGACCCGATTAGATCATTTTATATTATGGTTAATTTAAGAATTCAGCAAAATTCTATCACATTTGCTCAATTTACGTCGCTCCTATTTCAGATAGCGTACTGGGCTGGGCGGCATCTTAAAGCGCGTGGAATGTCAAGTAAAATGCACTATTAAACTTCTATGATAGGGCAATCAGAGACCCGATTAGATCATTTTATATTTTGGTAAATATAAGAATTCAACGAAATTCTATCACATTTGTTCAATTTACGTCGCTCCTATTAGAGATAGCTGATTGGGCTTAGCGGCATCTCAAAGAGCATGAAATGACGGGTGAAATGCACTATTAAACTTCTAGGGTAGGGCAACCAGAGACCCGATTAGATCATTTTATATTATGGTTATTTTAAGAATTCAGTAAAATTCTATCACATTTGTTCAATTTACGTCGTTCCTATTTCAGATAGCGTCCTGGGCTAAGCGGCATCTAAAAGCGCATGAAATGGCGAGTATAATGCACTATTATACTTCTAGGATAAGGCAAACAGGGTCCCGATTAGATCATTTTATATTACGGTTAATATAAGAATTCAGCGTAATTCTATCACATTTGTTCAACTTACGTCGCTCCTATTTCAGATAGCGTATTGGGCTAAGCGGCATCTGAAAGCGCATGAAATGGCGAGTAAAATGCACTATTAAAGTTCTAGGCTAGGGCGAACAGAGACCCGATTAGATCATTTTACATTATAGTTAATAAAAGAATTCAGCGAAATTCCATGACATTTGTTCAATTTACATCGCTCCTATTTCAGATAGAGTATTGGGCTAAGCGGCTTCTCAAAGCGCATGAAATGAGGAGTAAAATGCACTATTAAACTTCTAGGGTTGGGCAAGCAGAGACCCGATTAGATCGTTTTATATTATGGTTAATTTAAGAATTCAGCAAAATTCTATCACATTTGTTCAATTTACGTCGCTCACATTTCAGATAGCGTATTGGGCTAAGCGGCTTCTCAAAGCGCATGAAATGAGGAGTAAAATGCACTATTAAACTTCTAGGGTAGGGCAAGCAGAGACCCGATTAGATCATTTTATGTTATGGTTAATTTAAGAATTCAGCGAAATTCTATCTCATTTGTTCAATTTACGCCGCTCCTATTTCAGATAGCACACTGCGCTAGGCGGCATCTTAAAGCGAGTGGAATGGCGAGTAAAATGCACTACTAAACATCTATGATAGGGCAATCAGAGACCCGATCAGATCATTTTATATGTTGGTTAATATAAGAATTCAACGAAATTCTATCACATTTGTTCAATTTACGTCGCTCCTATTTCAGATAGCTTATTGGGCTTAGCGGCATCTCGAAGCGCATGAAATGGCGAGTAAAATGCACTATTAAACTTCTAGGGTAAGGCAAACAGAGACCCGATTAGATCATTTTATATTACGGTTAATATAAGAATTCAGCGTAATTCTATCACATTTGTTCAACTTACGTCGCTCCTATTTCAGATAGGGTATTGGGCTAAGCGGCATCTCAAAGCGCATGAAATCGCGAGTTAAATGCGCTATTAAACTTCTAGGGTAGGACAAACGGAGACCCGATTAGATCATTTTGTATTATGGTTAATTTAAGAATTCAGCGAAATTCTATCACATTTGTTCAATTTACGTCGTTCCTATTTCAGATAGCGTATTGGGCTAAGCGGCATCTCAAAGCGCATGAGATGGCGAATAAAATGCACTATTAAACTTCTATGATAGGGCAATCAGAGGCCCGATTAGATCATTTTATATTACGGTTAATATAAGATTTCAGCGTAATTCTATCACATTTGTTCGATTTACGTCGCTCCTATTTCAGATAGGGTATTGGGCTAAGCGGCATCTCAAAGCGCATGAAATCGCGAGTGCAATGCAATATTAAACTTCTAGGGTAGGGCAAACAGAGACCCGATTAGATCATTTTACATTAATGTTAATTTAAGAATTCAGGGAAATTCTATCACATTTGTTCAATTTACGTCGCTCCTATTTCAGATAGCGTATTTGGCTAAGCGGCATCTCAAAGCGCATGAAATGGCGAGTAAAGAGCACTATTAAACTTCCATGATAGGACAATCCGAGACCCGATTAGATCATTTTATATTTTGGTTAATATAAGAATTCAGCGAAATTCTATCACATCTGTTCAATTTACGTCACTCCTATTTCAGATAGCCTACTGGGCTAGCCGGCATCATAAAGCGCGTGGAATAGCGAGTAAAATGCACTATTAGCCTTCTATGATAGGGCAATCAGAGACCCGATTACATCATTTTATATTTTGGTTAATATAAGAATTCGGCGAAATCCTATCACATTTGTTCAATTTACGTCGCTCCTATTTCAGATAGCGTACTGGGCTAGGCGGCATCTTAAAGCGCCTGGAATGGCGAGTAAAATGCACTATTAAACTTCCATGATAGGACAATCCGAGACCCGATTAGATCATTTTATATTTTGGTTAATATAAGAATTCAGTGAAATTCTATCACATTTGTTCAATTTACGTCGCTCCTATTTCAGATAGCGTATTGGGCTAAGCTGCATCTCAAAGCGCTTGAAATGGCGAATAAAATGCACTATTAAACTTCTCGGCTAGGGCGAAGAGAGACCCGATTAGATCATTTTATATTTGGGTTAATATAAGAATTCAGGGAAATTCTATCACATTTGTTCAATTTACGTCGCTCCTATTTCAGATAGCGTATTAGGCTAAGCGGCATCTCAATGCGCATGAAATGGCGAGTAAAATGCACTATTAAACTTCTAGGGTAATGCAAAGTAAGACCCGATTAGATCGTTTTATATTACGGATAATATAAGAATTCAGCGTAATTCTATCACATTTGTTAAACTTACGTCGCTCCTATTTCAGATAGCGTACTGGGCTAAGCGGCATCTTAAAGCGCATGAAATGATGAGTGAAATACACTATTAAACTTCTATGATAGGGCAACCAGAGACCCGATTAGATCATATTATATTTTCGTTAATTTAAGAATTCAACGAAATTATATCACATTTGTTCAATTTACGTCGCTCCTATTACAGATAGCGTATTGGGCCAAGCGGCATCTGAAAGCGCATGAAATGCCGAGTAAAACGCACTATTAAACTTCTAGGGTAGGGCAAACAGAGACCCGATTAGATCATTTTATATTATGGTTAATTTAAGAATTCAGCAAAATTCTGTCACATTTGTTCAATTTACGTTGCTCCTATTTCAGATAGCGTACTGGGCTGGGCGGCATCTTAAAGCGCGTGGAATGGCGAGTAAAATGCACTATTAAACTTCTAGGGTAGGGCGAACATATACCCGATTAGATCATTTTATATTTTGTTTAATATAAGATTTCAGGGAAATTCTATCACATTTGTTCAATTTACGTCGCTCATATTTCAGATAGCGTATTGGGCTAAGCGGCATCTCAAAGCGCATGAAATGGCGAGTAAAATGCATTATTATACTGCTAGGGTAGGGCAAACAGAGACCCGATTAGATCATTTTGTATTATGGTTAATTTAAGGATTCAGCAAAATTCTATCACATTTGTTCAATTTACGTCGCTCCTATTTAAGATAGCGTACTGCGCTAGGCGGCATCTTAAAGCGCGTGGAATGGCGAGTGAAATGCACTATTAAACTTCGATGATAGGGCAATCAGAGACCCGATTAGATCATTTTATATTTTGTTTAATATAAGATTTCAGGGAAATTCTATCACATTTGTTCAATTTACGTCGCTCCTATTTCAGATAGCGTATTGGGCTAAGCGGCATCTCAAAGCGCATGGAATGTCGAATAAAATGCACTATTAATCTTCTAGGCTAGGGCAAACAGAGACCCGATTAGATCATTTTATATTATGGTTAATTTAAGAATTCAACGAAATTCTATCACACTTGTTCAATTTACGTCGCTCCTATTTCAGATAGCGTATTGGGCTAAGCGGCATCTTAAAGCGCGTGGAATGGCGAGTAAAATGCACTATTAAACTCCTATGGTAGGGCAATCAGAGATCCGATCAGATCATTTTATATTTTGGTTAATATAATAATTCAAGGAAATTCTATCACATTTGTCAATTTACGTCGCTCCGATATCAGATAGCGTATTGCCCTAAGCGGCATCTCGAAGCGCATGAAATGACGAGTGAAATGCACTATTAAACTTCTAGGGTAGGGCGAACAGAGACCCGATTAGATCATTTTATATTATGGTTAATTTAAGAATTCAACGAAATTCTATCACACTTGTTCAATTTACGTCGCTCCTATTTCAGATAGCGTATTGGGCTAAGCGGCATCTTAAAGCGCGTGGAATGGCGAGAAAATGCACTATTAAACTCCTATGGTAGGGCAATCAGAGATCCGATCAGATCATTTTATATTTTGGTTAATATAATAATTCAAGGAAATTCTATCACATTTGTTCAATTTACGTCGCTCCTACTTCAGATAGCGTATTGTCCTATGCGGCTTCTCAAAGCGCATGAAATGGCGAGTAAAATGCACTATTAAACTTCTAGGGTAGGGCAAACAGAGACCCGATTAGATCATTTTATATTATGGTTAATTTAAGAATTCAGCAAAATTCTATCACATTTGTTCAATTTACGTCGTTCCTATTTCAGATAGCGTACTGGGCTATTCGGCATCTTAAAGCGTGTGGAATGGCGAGTAAAATGCACTATTAAACTTCTAGGGTAGGGCAAACAGAGACCCGATTAGATCATTTTATATTATGGTTAATTTAAGAATTCAGCAAAATTCTATCACATTTGTTCAATTTACGTCGCTCCTATTTCAGATAGCGTATTGGGCTAAGCAGCATCTGAAAGCGCATGAAATGGCGAGTGAAATGCACTATTAGACTTCTAGGCTAGGGCGAACAGAGACCCGATTAGATCATTTTACATTATGGTTCATTTAAGAATTCAGCGAAATTCTATCACATTTGTTCAATTTACGTCGCTCCTATTTCAGATAGCGTATTGGGCCAAGCGGCATCTGAAAGCGCATGAAATGGCGAGTAGAATGCACTATTAAACTTGTAGGGTAGGGCAAACAAAGACCCGATTAATTCATTTTATATTATGGTTAATTTAAGAATTTAGCGAAATTCTATCACATTTGTTCAATTTACGTCGCAACTATTTCAGACAGCGTATTGGGCTAAGAGGCGTCTCAAAGCGCATGAAATGGCGAGTATAATGCACTATTTAACTTCGAGGATATGGCAAACAGTGACCCGATGAGATCATTTTATATAAGGGTTAATATAAGAATTCAGCGTAATTCTATCACATTTGTTCAACTTACGTCGCTCCTATTTCAGATAGCGTACTGGGCTAGGCGGCATCTTAAAGCGCGTGGAATGGCGAGTGAAATGCACTACTAAACTTCTATGATAGGGCAATCAGGGACCCGATTAGATCATTTTATATTTTGGTTAATATAAGAATTCAGCGTAATAGTATCATATTTGTTCAATTTACGTCGCTCCTATTTCAGACAGCGTATTGGGCTAAGCGGCATCTCAAAGCGCATGAAATGGCGAGTAAAATGCACTATTAAACTTCTAGGGTAGGGCAAGCAGAGACCCGATTAGATCATTTTATATTATGGTTAATTTAAGAATTCAGCGAAATTCTATCGCATTTGTTCAATTTACGTCGCTCCTATTAAAGATAGCGTATTGGGCTAAGCGGCATCGCAAAGCGCATGAAATGGCCAGTATAATGGACTATTAAACTTCTAGGATAAGGAAAACAGTGACCCGATTAGATCATTTTATATTACGGTTAATATAAGAATTCAGCGTAATTCTATCACATTTGTTCAACTTACGTCGCTCCTATTTCAGATAGCGTACTGGACTGGGCGGCATGTTAAAGCGCGTGGAATGGCGAGTAAAATGCACTACTAAACTTCTATGATAGGGCAATCAGAGACCCGATTAGATCATTTTATATTTTGGTAAATATAAGAATTCAACGAAATTCTATCACATTTGTTCAATTTACGTCGCTCCTATTAGAGATAGCTGATTGGGCTTAGCGGCATCTCAAAGAGCATGAAATGACGGGTGAAATGCACTATTAAACTTCTAGGGTAGGGCAACCAGAGACCCGATTAGATCATTTTATATTATGGTTATTTTAAGAATTCAGTAAAATTCTATCACATTTGTTCAATTTACGTCGTTCCTATTTCAGATAGCGTCCTGGGCTAAGCGGCATCTAAAAGCGCATGAAATGGCGAGTATAATGCACTATTATACTTCTAGGATAAGGCAAACAGGGTCCCGATTAGATCATTTTATATTTTGGTAAATATAAGAATTCAACGAAATTCTATCACATTTGTTCAATTTACGTCGCTCCTATTAGAGATAGCTGATTGGGCTTAGCGGCATCTCAAAGAGCATGAAATGACGGGTGAAATGCACTATTAAACTTCTAGGGTAGGGCAACCAGAGACCCGATTAGATCATTTTATATTATGGTTATTTTAAGAATTCAGTTTAATTCTATCACATTTGTTCAATTTACGTCGTTCCTATTTCAGATAGCGTCCTGGGCTAAGCGGCATCTAAAAGCGCATGAAATGGCGAGTATAATGCACTATTATACTTCTAGGATAAGGCAAACAGGGTCCCGATTAGATCATTTTATATTACGGTTAATATAAGAATGCAGCGTAATTCTATCACATTTGTTCAATTTACGTCGCTCCTATTTCAGATAGCGTACTGGGCTAGGCGGCATCTCAAAGCGCATGAAATGGCGAGTAAAATGCACTATTAAACTTCTAGGGTAGGGCAAACAGAGACCCGATTAGATCATATTACATTATGGTTAATAAAAGAATTCAGCGTAATTCTATCACATTTGTTCAACTTACGTCGCTCCTATTTCAAATAGCGTCCTGGGCTAGGCGGCATCTTAAAGCGCCTGGACTTGCTAGTAAAATGCACTACTAAACTTCTATGATAGGGCAATCAGAGACCCGATGAGATCATTTTATATTTTGTTCAATATAAGATTTCAGGGAAATTCTATCACATTTGTTCAATTTACGTCGCTCCTATTTCAGATAGCGTATTGGGCTACGCGGCATCTCAAAGCGCATGAAATGGCGAATACAATGCACTATTAAACTTCTAGGCTAGGGCGAGCAGAGACCCGATTAGATCATTTTACATTATGGTTAATTTAAGAATTCAGCGAAATTCTATCACATTTGTTCAATTTACGTCGCTCCTATTTCAGATAGCGTATTGGGCTAAGCGGCATCTCAAAGCGCATGAAATGACGAGTGAAATGCACTATTATACTTCTAGGATAAGGCAAACAGAGACCCGATTAGATCATTTTATAGTACGGTTAATATAAGAATTCAGCGTAATTCGATCACATTTGTTCAACTTACGTCGCTCCTATTTCAGATAGCGTACTGGACTAGGCGGCATGTTAAAGCGCGTGGAATGGCGAGTAAAATGCACTACTAAACTTCTATGATAGGGCAATCAGAGAGCCGATTAGATCATTTTATATTTTGGTTAATATAAGAAATCTGCGAAATTCTATCACATTTGTTCAATTTACGTCGCTCCTATTACAAATAGCTTATTGTGCTTAGCGGCATCTCAAAGCGCATGAAGTGACGAGTGAAATGCACTATTAAACTTCTAGGGTAGGGCAAACAGAGACCCGAATAGATCATTTTATATTATGGTTAATTTAAGAACTCAGCGAAATTCGATCACATTTGTTCAAGTTACGTCACTCCTATTTCAGATAGCGTAGTGGGCTAAGCGGCATCTGAAGGCGCATGAAACGGCGAGTAAAATGCAATATTAAACTTCTAGGGTAGGGCAAACAGAGACCCGATAAGATCATATTATATTATGATTAATTTAAGAATTCAGCGAAATTCTATCACATTTGTTCAATTTACGTCGCTCCTATTTCAGATAGCGTATTGGGCTAAGCGGCATCTCAAAGCGCATGAAATGACGAGTGAAATGCACTATTATACTTCTATGGTAGGGCGAACAGAGACCCGATTAGATCATTTTACATTAAGGTTAATATAAGAATTCAGGGAAATTCTATCACATTTTTCAATTTACGTCGTTCCTACTTCAGATAGCGTATTGTGCTATGCGGCTTCTCAAAGCGCATGAAATGGCGAGTAAAATGCACTATTAAACTTCGAGGGTAGGGCAAACAGAGACCCGATTAGATCATTTTATATTATGGTTAATTTAAGAATTCAGCAAAATTCTATCACATTTGCTCAATTTACGTCGCTCCTATTTCAGATAGCGTACTGGGCTGGGCGGCATCTTAAAGCGCGTGGAATGTCAAGTAAAATGCACTATTAAACTTCTATGATAGGGCAATCAGAGACCCGATTAGATCATTTTATATTTTGGTAAATATAAGAATTCAACGAAATTCTATCACATTTGTTCAATTTACGTCGCTCCTATTAGAGATAGCTGATTGGGCTTAGCGGCATCTCAAAGAGCATGAAATGACGGGTGAAATGCACTATTAAACTTCTAGGGTAGGGCAACCAGAGACCCGATTAGATCATTTTATATTATGGTTATTTTAAGAATTCAGTAAAATTCTATCACATTTGTTCGATTTACGTCGCTCCTATTTCAGATAGGGTATTGGGCTAAGCGGCATCTCAAAGCGCATGAAATCGCGAGTGCAATGCAATATTAAACTTCTAGGGTAGGGCAAACAGAGACCCGATTAGATCATTTTACATTAATGTTAATTTAAGAATTCAGGGAAATTCTATCACATTTGTTCAATTTACGTCGCTCCTATTTCAGATAGCGTATTTGGCTAAGCGGCATCTCAAAGCGCATGAAATGGCGAGTAAAGAGCACTATTAAACTTCCATGATAGGACAATCCGAGACCCGATTAGATCATTTTATATTTTGGTTAATATAAGAATTCAGCGAAATTCTATCACATCTGTTCAATTTACGTCACTCCTATTTCAGATAGCCTACTGGGCTAGCCGGCATCATAAAGCGCGTGGAATAGCGAGTAAAATGCACTATTAGCCTTCTATGATAGGGCAATCAGAGACCCGATTACATCATTTTATATTTTGGTTAATATAAGAATTCGGCGAAATCCTATCACATCTGTTCAATTTACGTCGCTCCTATTTCAGATAGCGTACTGGGCTAGGCGGCATCTTAAAGCGCCTGGAATGGCGAGTAAAATGCACTATTAAACTTCCATGATAGGACAATCCGAGACCCGATTAGATCATTTTATATTTTGGTTAATATAAGAATTCAGCGAAATTCTATCACATTTGTTCAATTTACGTCGCTCCTATTTCAGATAGCGTATTGGGCTAAGCTGCATCTCAAAGCGCTTGAAATGGCGAATAAAATGCACTATTAAACTTCTCGGCTAGGGCGAAGAGAGACCCGATTAGATCATTTTATATTTGGGTTAATATAAGAATTCAGGGAAATTCTATCACATTTGTTCAATTTACGTCGCTCCTATTTCAGATAGCGTATTAGGCTAAGCGGCATCTCAATGCGCATGAAATGGCGAGTAAGATGCACTATTAAACTTCTAGGGTAATGCAAAGTAAGACCCGATTAGATCGTTTTATATTACGGATAATATAAGAATTCAGCGTAATTCTATCACATTTGTTAAACTTACGTCGCTCCTATTTCAGATAGCGTACTGGGCTAAGCGGCATCTTAAAGCGCATGAAATGATGAGTGAAATACACTATTAAACTTCTATGATAGGGCAACCAGAGACCCGATTAGATCATATTATATTTTCGTTAATTTAAGAATTCAACGAAATTATATCACATTTGTTCAATTTACGTCGCTCCTATTACAGATAGCGTACTGGGCCAAGCGGCATCTGAAAGCGCATGAAATGCCGAGTAAAACGCACTATTAAACTTCTAGGGTAGGGCAAACAGAGACCCGATTAGATCATTTTATATTATGGTTAATTTAAGAATTCAGCAAAATTCTGTCACATTTGTTCAATTTACGTTGCTCCTATTTCAGATAGCGTACTGGGCTGGGCGGCATCTTAAAGCGCGTGGAATGGCGAGTAAAATGCACTATTAAACTTCTAGGGTAGGGCGAACATATACCCGATTAGATCATTTTATATTTTGTTTAATATAAGATTTCAGGGAAATTCTATCACATTTGTTCAATTTACGTCGCTCATGTTGCAGATAGCGTATTGGGCTAAGCGGCATCTCAAAGCGCATGAAATGGCGAGTAAAATGCATTATTATACTGCTAGGGTAGGGCAAACAGAGACCCGATTAGATCATTTTGTATTATGGTTAATTTAAGGATTCAGCAAAATTCTATCACATTTGTTCAATTTACGTCGCTCCTATTTAAGATAGCGTACTGCGCTAGGCGGCATCTTAAAGCGCGTGGAATGGCGAGTGAAATGCACTATTAAACTTCGATGATAGGGCAATCAGAGACCCGATTAGATCATTTTATATTTTGTTTAATATAAGATTTCAGGGAAATTCTATCACATTTGTTCAATTTACGTCGCTCCTATTTCAGATAGCGTATTGGGCTAAGCGGCATCTCAAAGCGCATGGAATGTCGAATAAAATGCACTATTAATCTTCTAGGCTAGGGCAAACAGAGACCCGATTAGATCATTTTATATTATGGTTAATTTAAGAATTCAACGAAATTCTATCACACTTGTTCAATTTACGTCGCTCCTATTTCAGATAGCGTATTGGGCTAAGCGGCATCTTAAAGCGCGTGGAATGGCGAGTAAAATGCACTATTAAACTCCTATGGTAGGGCAATCAGAGATCCGATCAGATCATTTTATATTTTGGTTAATATAATAATTCAAGGAAATTCTATCACATTTGTCAATTTACGTCGCTCCGATATCAGATAGCGTATTGCCCTAAGCGGCATCTCGAAGCGCATGAAATGACGAGTGAAATGCACTATTAAACTTCTAGGGTAGGGCGAACAGAGACCCGATTAGATCATTTGATATTATGGTTAATTTAAGAATTCAACGAAATTCTATCACACTTGTTCAATTTACGTCGCTCCTATTTCAGATAGCGTATTGGGCTAAGCGGCATCTTAAAGCGCGTGGAATGGCGAGAAAATGCACTATTAAACTCCTATGGTAGGGCAATCAGAGATCCGATCAGATCATTTTATATTTTGGTTAATATAATAATTCAAGGAAATTCTATCACATTTGTTCAATTTACGTCGCTCCTACTTCAGATAGCGTATTGTCCTATGCGGCTTCTCAAAGCGCATGAAATGGCGAGTAAAATGCACTATTAAACTTCTAGGGTAGGGCAAACAGAGACCCGATTAGATCATTTTATATTATGGTTAATTTAAGAATTCAGCAAAATTCTATCACATTTGTTCAATTTACGTCGCTCCTATTTCAGATAGCGTATTGGGCTAAGCAGCATCTGAAAGCGCATGAAATGGCGAGTGAAATGCACTATTAGACTTCTAGGCTAGGGCGAACAGAGACCCGATTAGATCATTTTACATTATGGTTCATTTAAGAATTCAGCGAAATTCTATCACATTTGTTCAATTTACGTCGCTCCTATTTCAGATAGCGTATTGGGCCAAGCGGCATCTGAAAGCGCATGAAATGGCGAGTAGAATGCACTATTAAACTTGTAGGGTAGGGCAAACAAAGACCCGATTAATTCATTTTATATTATGGTTAATTTAAGAATTTAGCGAAATTCTATCACATTTGTTCAATTTACGTCGCAACTATTTCAGACAGCGTATTGGGCTAAGAGGCGTCTCAAAGCGCATGAAATGGCGAGTATAATGCACTATTTAACTTCGAGGATATGGCAAACAGTGACCCGATGAGATCATTTTATATAAGGGTTAATATAAGAATTCAGCGTAATTCTATCACATTTGTTCAACTTACGTCGCTCCTATTTCAGATAGCGTACTGGGCTAGGCGGCATCTTAAAGCGCGTGGAATGGCGAGTGAAATGCACTACTAAACTTCTATGATAGGGCAATCAGGGACCCGATTAGATCATTTTATATTTTGGTTAATATAAGAATTCAGCGTAATAGTATCATATTTGTTCAATTTACGTCGCTCCTATTTCAGACAGCGTATTGGGCTAAGCGGCATCTCAAAGCGCATGAAATGGCGAGTAAAATGCACTATTAAACTTCTAGGGTAGGGCAAACAGAGACCCGATTAGATCATTTTATATTATGGTTAATTTAAGAATTCAGCGAAATTCTATCGCATTTGTTCAATTTACGTCGCTCCTATTAAAGATAGCGTATTGGGCTAAGCGGCATCGCAAAGCGCATGAAATGGCCAGTATAATGGACTATTAAACTTCTAGGATAAGGAAAACAGTGACCCGATTAGATCATTTTATATTACGGTTAATATAAGAATTCAGCGTAATTCTATCACATTTGTTCAACTTACGTCGCTCCTATTTCAGATAGCGTATTGGGCTAAGCGGCATCTCAAAGCGCATGAAATGGCGAGTAAAATGCACTATTAAACTTCTAGGGTAGGGCAAACAGAGACCCGATTAGATCATTTTATATTATGGTTAATTTAAGAATTCAGCAAAATTCTATCACATTTGTTCAATTTACGTCGTTCCTATTTCAGATAGCGTACTGGGCTATTCGGCATCTTAAAGCGTGTGGAATGGCGAGTAAAATGCACTATTAAACTTCTAGGGTAGGGCAAACAGAGACCCGATTAGATCATTTTATATTATGGTTAATTTAAGAATTCAGCAAAATTCTATCACATTTGTTCAATTTACGTCGCTCCTATTTCAGATAGCGTATTGGGCTAAGCAGCATCTGAAAGCGCATGAAATGGCGAGTGAAATGCACTATTAGACTTCTA